>CM026570.1:29921747-30521747 GCA_015143295.1 Tetracentron sinense | reverse complement strand
TTGCTTGACAACCAACCTGCAAAACCCACAGAGCATATACAATAGAGGACATTATAGCGGAAATATAACCATAAAGCACAGCGGAAGTCTACCAAACCTCTATGTATATACATACGCAAATCCAAGTTTATACAAAAAGTAACCAAAAGAAAGTGCGGACAGACCCGCCAAAATACATGAATGTATATCTCTCATCTCGCCCACAGCTATTCACTCAGAATCTACAACCACCTAATGGTAACCCTCTACTGGAGGTTCCTCCAAAGGTTCCTCGATGTACTCCTCCTCCACCCAAGGGCTCGGAGCACAGACATCAAAAGGAGCAGCTGCTCCGCCATCACCTGCCGACATAAGAAGTACGGTTGAGCATGGAATACTCAGCGGGTATTAAGCACTAACCAACAGTCATAGCATACGGATAGCATACATAAAGCAGGAAACAATTCACACATATAAAGCAGGAATGATTCATATCATGAAAATAGAGTAAAACAATATAATTCATCATGTTGCATTCATAAAAGCCGGTAAAACCCTTGAAATCTTGTGCACTTGACTTGACTGCAATTACCCTTTTTATGCTTGAAACCTCGTCTACCGTGTCATGCGTGTCATGCTTGTATCATGCGTGTATCATGCTTGCTTGTTCTGAAAAGTAATCTACTTGTGAGGGAAGGGAGACCCTTCTTCCTAGAATGCTCATGCTTGTCCTTCCACTTGTGAGATGTCCTTGTGAGATGCACTTGCGAGGGAAGGGAGACCCTTCTTATGATATGTATGCACTTGCGAGGGAAGGGAGACCCTTCTTATGAAATGCATGATTGTCTTGTCCTTGCCAAAAGCGAGGTGAACCATATCGTAGGATATCCCCCACCTCTAAATCCCATTCTTGAAAACCTCGGTAAATCATGTCATGTATGCGTGCTCGTGAGGTCGTGTGCATACTTGCATTTAGAATTAAATATGGCATTGAGTAATTCATAACACATAACATCAATGATTTGAGCAATTTAGTATTCATATCATTTAGGGAAAGCGAATAATCACACTATCATGACCCTAGCAATTTCCATAAACCTTAAACATGCAATCTCTTAATTTATCATTCATTTCATTCACCTTGGCATTTCATCAAACATGGTGCATTCATTATTTATTAACCCTACAACATGCTTTTCTAGGTGGGTTATGCTCACATCATACGTGTTTGTTCATTATGGATACAATGCCCTCCCCATTTCATTCATCACATCATTTCACACGGCATCCAATCGCCAATACCGTCTCCATTCACCATTCACACCCATCCATCTCATAGCACATGTGTAAATGAAAGAAAACAAAGAGAAATAAAGTAAAAGAAGGAACTATAACTAGGAGGGTAGCAAGAAGTACCGACCTTGAAGAAATGAGGAAGAAACCCCTTCCAAAAATGACCGTGAGGCGCTGCCCTAGCTTGGGGAACGCTCTCCACGGGTGCTTGAGCCGTGATCTTGGAGAAAGGCCGGACTTGAAGTGATCTAGGGTCTCAAAACCCTTTGATTTCTCTTCCAAAGACAAGCCCTAGGTTGGAATCGCCTTCTCCCATTTCTCCTATTCTCTCAAACTCTCTAAGTGTCGAATGATGCCCTAAGGGCTCGGGCAAGACTCTTAAGGTAAGAGTAAACTGACCAAAAGACCATAATACCCTTACTGAAATTTCTGCAAAAAACGCGAGTACCGAGAGATCGGTGTTAATGACCGATCGATCGGTTGCCTACCGATCGATCGGTTTCATAACCGAGCGATCGGTTAAAATTTCACTCTTTAGAAAATTTCCCCATACAAAAATCTTGACCAGTCGATAGCCTCCGAGCGATCGGTTTTGGACCGATCGATCACTCCATGGACCGAGCGATCGATGGTCTGCAGGTCCAAACTGTTTTGGCCATAACTTTTGACTCGTTCGTCCGATTTTGACGATTCAACTTGCGTTGGGTTCGTACTTCGAAAATGAACATTTCTGAAATTTCGGAATTTCTAATTTCTTCCTTATTTATTAATTATACCTCTTTAAAGGCAAGATGGCAACGAAAGTGTCATGCATTTAATGTGAAAAAGTCCGGGGCTCTACACACACCTATGAGCACCACCACCAAACTTAGCAAAGATGCTTCAGGCAAAAGTGTCGACCAAACCACATATCCAAGTATGATTGGTAGTCTGCTTTATCTCACTGCCAGTCGTCCTAACATTGCCTTAGTGTAGGAGCTTGTGCTCGCTATCAAGCAAGCCCCAAAGAGTCATACTTACTATCTGTCAAACGTATTATTCGATATGTTAGTGGAAATCTCTCTTTTGGCTTTTGGTATTACTTTGATACTAATGCCGTGGTTGTTAGATATTCCGAAGCCGACTAGGCCGGAAATGCTAATGATAGGAAGAGCACCTCTGGAGGATGCTTCTATGTTGGAAACTGTTTGGTTGCTTGGCTTAGCAAAAAACAGAATTCCATCTCTTTGTCTATTGTCGAGGCTGAGTACATTGCAGCCAGCAGTTGTTGCACTCAACTTCTGTGGATGAAATAGATGTTGTAGGACTACGGGATAGAACATGGCACCATGACTGTGTATTGTGATAACAAAAGTGCCATCAACATCTCCAAAAATCCCATGCAACACTCTCACACCAAACACATAGTCATTAGACACCACTTCATTTGAGAGCTTGTTGAGCAAAATATTGTGACATTGGAATATGTGCAAACTGATACTCAACTTGCGGATCTCCTCACCAAACCTCTAGACTCCCTTAGGTTTTAGTTTCTTAGGAAATCCATCGGTGTGTGTGGTATTGAGTGATTGAGTACTTTTTGATAGACTAGGTGATCTCATATCCATATCTCTTCCTAGCTCTATTCCTCCGGTATATATTATCAGTTTTTGCTTCCTTTTGCTTTTGTTTGTTTCCCTTATGTCAAAAATCCAAATACAATAAAAAAATCAGAAGAACTCCAAAAAGATTTTTGTTTTCTTTTAGTTAGTTTTTTTTTAAAATCCAAAAACATTGAAAAATAAAATAAAAAAATCAAAAATCAAAAAAGATTTGCCTAGGAGTTGTTTGCTCTCCCTTGATGTGTATGGCTGAAATTTTCTTGTGCTCATAATGTAGAGCCCCTGACCTTTTCACAGTTAAGGCATGACACTTTCGTTGTCATTTTGGCCTTTAAAGAGGTGTAATTAATAAATAAGGAAGAAATTGGAAAATTCTGAAACATTAGAAATGTTCCTCTTCGAAGTACGAACACAACGCAAGTTGAATCGTCAAAATCGGACGAACGAGTCAAAAGATATGGCCAAAACAGTCTGGACCTGTAGGCAAACGTAGCTCGGTTAGGCACTAAGGACGTAGCTCGGAAGGCGCTAAGGACGTAGCTCGGTGATGCACTAAGGACGTAGCTCGGTCATGCACTAAGGACGTAGCGCGGAAGGCACTAAGGTCGTGCTCTGACGTCATACTCTGATAGCGTAGCACAGACGTCGTACTCTGAGAAAGTAGCTTGAGCTCTGATAACGTATGCGTCGTGCATCCGTTGTGCAACAACAACGGGTGCGTTGTACTACAACAACGGGCACGTGGTACATGAGACAACGGACAACGAGCTCAGCACTATTCACAACACAACGAGTGGCACTGTTCACTGCACCACGGGTTCGGCACTGTTCACAGCACCACGGGTTCGGCACTGTTCACGGCACAACGTGTTCAGCACTATTCATGGCACAACGAGTTGGCACTATTCACAGCACAACGAGTGGCACTGTTCACAGCACAACGTGTTCAGCCCTATTCACAGCACTACGAGTTGGCACTATTCACAGCACAACGAGTGGCACTGTTCACAGCACAACGTGTTCAGCACTATTCACAGCACTAGGAGTTGGCACTATTCACAGCACAACGAGTTGGCACTATTCACAGCACAACGAGTGGGACTGTTCACAGCACCACGGGTTCAGCACTGTTCACAGCACAACGTGTTCAGCGCTGTTCACAGCACAACGAGTTAGCACTGTTCACAACACAACGTGTTCAGCACTGTCCACAACTCAACGTGTTCAGCATTCGTGGTTGTACAGTAATTCCAGTAAGGGTATTATGGTCTTTTGTCGGTCCACTCTTACCTTAAGAGTTTAACCCGAGCCTTTAGGGCATCATTCGACACTTAGAGAGTCTGAGAGATTAGGAAACAGGGGAGAAGGCGATTCCAAACCTAGGGTTTGTCTTTGGAAGAGAAATCAAAGGGGTTTTGAGACCCTAGATCACTCCCAGTCCGGTTTTCTTCAAGATCTCGGCCCAAGCTCGTGCGAAGCTCGTGTTCCAAGCTAGGACAGCAACTTACAGTCGTTTGGAGGAGGGATTTCTTCCTCATCTCTTCAAGGTCGGTACTTCTTACTACCCTCCTAGTTATAGTTCCTCTTTCCCTTCATTTTCTTTTGATTTTCCTTTCATTTACACATGTGCTATGAGATGGATGAATGGTAAATGGTGAATGGTGAATGGTAAATGGTGAATGGTGAATGGAGATAGAATGGGCGATTGGATGCCAATGGTTGTGTGAGATGAACAAATGGGGAAGGGCATTGTTCCAATAATGAACATACATGTATGATTGAGTAAAACTCATCTAGAAAAGCATGTTGTAGGGTAAATCCATAATGAACACACCATGTTTGACGAAATGCCAAGGTGAATAAAGTGAGCTGTGAATTAGGAAATGCATACCTAAGAAATTCTGAATATTGCTAGGGCCTATGATAGTGTGTTTCCTGCTTTCCCTAAATGCTATGAATATTGAATTGCTCAATCTTTGATACTATATGTGTTGTGAAATTACCCAAGTGTCATCTTTAAATTGGAATGCAAGTATGTACACGGTTCCCACGAGCACGGCATGCATGGCATGATTTATCGAGGTTTTCAAGAACATGGTTAGAGGTGGGACATATCCTAAGATATGTTTTACCTCGCTTTTCACAAGAAGACAAGAACCAACATTCCACGAGGGGTCTCCCCTCACTCACAAGTGCATATCATGAAGAAGGGTCTCCCTTCCCTCGCAAGTACATACATATCATGAAGAAGGGTCTCCCTTCCCTCGCAAGTGCATTACATAAAGAAGGGTCTCCCTTCCCTCTCAAGGCATCTCACAAGTGCATCTCACAAGTTACATGATCACAAGCAAGCATGCATGACATGACACGACATACAAGAATCAAGCAAGATAGGCAAGACAAGCTTTCAAGTACGAAAAGATATTTCAAGTCAAGTCAAGTGCACGATGTTTTCAAGAGGATTTATCGGCTTTCTACGAATTACAAGCATGATTATAAACTGCTTTACTTCCTTGTATGATATGAATTGTTTCCGTTTGACATATATGAATTGCTCCTGATCATGTATTGCCATTTCTATGCTATAATTGTTGGTTAGTATTTAGTACCCGCTGAGTATTCCATGCTCAGCCGTACTTCTTATGTCGGCAGGTTTCGAGGGAGCTGCTGCTCCATTTGATGTTTGTGCTCTTGGTCCATGGGTGGAAGAGGAGTACGTCGAGGAGCCTTTGGAGGAACCTCCCGTAGAGGGTTATTAGTAGGTGGTGATTAGATTCTGAGTGGATTAGCTGTGGGTGAGATGAGAGTCAGATTTATGTATTCTGGCGGGCATGTCCGCACTTTCTTTTGGATTCTTTTTGTATAAACTTGGATTGCTTATGTATATACATAGAGGTTTGGTAGACTTCCGCTATACCATGTTAGAGTATGTTTCCGCTGTTTTGTCCTCTATTGTATATGCTCTGTGGTTTTTGCAGGTTGGTTCGTCAAGCAAGTCATGATTAGTCGTCCAAAGTTCACTCTAACTCCTAGGGTGGGTTTTGGCTCGCGACAGAAGTGGTATCAGAGCTTAGGCTTTAGGTCTCTAGGGTTACTTAGAATCTTATACCACGGCTTGACAAGAGCATATGTTGGGAAACAAGTTAGGAAGAAAGTAAGTCGGAAGAGAGTCTTGATCCAAGTGTAAGACTAAACTTTAGTCTTAGTCAAAATGGTTGTTTCAACCAAGTACGAGCCCTAGATACGCTAGAACACTAAAGTATAAGTATAATGTGATGAATACTCTGATGACTTGATGTGATGTATATTAGTATTATACCACTAATACAAATTGAATTATTGTGAAACGACATTGAAATAAACTGTGGTTTCAAGTGAGACTCATGTGGTGCTATTGTTCTCAGGACTTAAATCATGAGGCGGGGCACACGGGGTCGTGGACCATATACCAGAGCTTCCTCTTCTTCACGGGATGAGGATGAGCAGCCGGAACTCTCTCAGGTCTTAGGCTCTATTGCTGAGACACTCGCCATACTGGCGGCTCGGCAAGCTATACCATCGTCGGCGGCACCTACTCCACCGCCCGCAGCTCAAGTACATCGTACTGCTGGAGTTGAGGCATTCAGGAGATTGAAGCCTCCACCATTCCATGGGAGTGTGGACCCTCTTGCTGCGGAGGCATGGATCCTCCAGATGGAGAAGATCTTTGCGGTCCTCTCACCTACAGAGGAGGATAGAGTAGCATGGGCAGCTTTCATGCTAGAGAGCGAAGCCCACCATTGGTGGTTGTCCGCATTGAGGATGCGAGATTTGACCATGCAGGGTCAACCTTGGACTTGGGAGGAGTTCAAGGACGCTTTTTACAAGAAGTATTTTCCGATTGGAGCACGGGAAAAGAAAGAGAGAGAATTCATCAACCTCGAGCAAGGTTTGATGTCGGTGGCACAATATGAGGCCAAGTTCTCGGAGTTGTCGAGATTTGCACCTCATATGGTTGCTACTGAGGCAATGAAGGCGAGAAGATTTGAGCAAGGGCTCAAGGATGTGATTATGGAGAAGGTTTCCGTTTTCAGGCATGCTACCTACCCTGAGGTAGTAGACAAGGCCTTATTGGTCGAGGCCAATTCAGAGATAGTGTCCAAGAAGAGGGAGTTGGCGAGAGGCCAATCCAGTGGTCCAACACCTCTAGAGAGGCGGGCCCGGACTGGTCCATATCAGTATACGTGGCCAGCACCACCGATGAGGCCATCTTATGCGCCTCCAGCTCCCCGGCAGTATGTGCCTCAGGCGTCGAGACCTCAGGCTCTTCCAGCCCCACGGCCTGTTGCACCTCAGACGATGAGGTATGCTCCACCTCCGGCCCCTCCGACTTATGCACACGAGGTCTGCACTTCATGCGGTCGAAGGCACCCGGCAGGGGATTGCCGAAGGGCATCGGGTGGATGTTTTCATTGTGGTCGCCAGGGCCATATGATCAGGGATTGCCCCAGTCGGCATTTACCAGGCCAGTCTCAGGGGATTAGTCCACCAGCTCGCCCAACAGGATCATACCAGGCGTCATCTCAGACTACCCGGTCTACACCACAGTCTCGCCAGGCGAACCAGGGGCGAGTTTTTGCCTTGACAGAGGGTGATGCACTTGCATCTGACGATGTAGTGCAACGTAGGTAGTTGTAGCTTATTTAATTATCCGTAAATTAAACTGCTAAATGTAAATTGATTGTGTACGTACTTGAAATGTTATATATGTATATATACCTACATGTATATACTGTTGATGCATGGATTAACTCCGCTAGTTAAAATTTCAGGAACCCTACTAGTCAATGAGTATTTGGCTCGAGTATTGATTGATACCGGGTCTACTCATTCGTTTGTCTCGTCGAGTTTTTCAGAAGGCTTTTCCGTAGAGCCAAGTCAGCTAGAACCGGAGTTAGCCATTTCGACTCCTCTCGGCAAAACAGTATTGGCAGATAAAGTGTACAGAAATAGTGTGGTCCAAGTTGGGAGCCACGAATTGGCGGTTGATCTCATCGTCCTTGGATTCCAGGACTTTGATGTTATATTGGGAATGGATTGGTTAGCAGCACATCATGGACATGTAGCTTGCTTTGAGAAAATGGTACTCTTCAAGCCAGTAGAAGGAAAACCATTCCACTTTCGCGGGTTGAAAAGCAGATGTATTGCTCGTTTTGCGGCGTTGAGCTTAGCCAACCCCGAGGCAAAGGACTCATCGACTATTCCGGTTGTGAGTGAGTTCCTGGATGTATTTCCAGAGGAGTTGCCGGGATTGCCTCCAGATAGGGAGATTGAGTTTATGATCGAGCTTGCACCAGGCACAGCTCCTGTTTTCAGGGCTCCGTATAGAATGGCCCCTATTGAACTCAAAGAGTTAAAGACTCAGTTGGAAGAATTACAAAGCCTTGGCTTCATTCGACCAAGTGTCTCACCGTGGGGTGCCCCAGTGTTTTTTGTTAAGAAGAAAGATGGCTCGATGCGGATGTGTGTCGATTACGGGCAATTGAACAAAGTCACTATAAAGAATAGGTATCCATTGCCTAGGATTGACGACTTGTTCGATCAGTTGAAGGGAGCGAGATTTTTCTCGAAGATAGATCTTCGATTGGGTTATCACCAGTTGAAGATTAAGGTGGAAGATGTTCCCAAAACTGCTTTCAGGACTCGGTATGGACACTACGAGTTCTTGGTGATGCCTTTTGGACTCACGAACGCGCCGACAGCCTTTATGGACTTGATGAACCGGGTGTTCCGGCCGTATCTTGATAGGTGCGTGATTGTATTTGTTGATGACATTTTGGTCTATTCCCAGACACGGGAAGATCACACACACGACCTATGCCTTGCTTTGGAAATGCTAAGAGAGCACAAGCTATACGCCAAAATTAGCAAGTGTGAGTTTTGGTTGGAAGAGGTGGCATTCCTAGGCCACGTTGTTTCTGCAGAAGGTATCTCGGTAGATCCGAAGAAGTTCGAAGCAGTTATGAGTTGGGCGAGGCCCAAGAGTGTTACTGAGATACGCAGTTTTCTTGGATTGGCAGGCTACTACAGGAGATTCGTAGAGGGTTTCTCTAGCCTTGCAGCACCGCTCACTTACCTGACAAGGAAGAACGCCAAGTTTGTATGGAGTGATAAGTGCGAGATCAGTTTCACGGAACTGAAGAAGAGGCTTACTACAGCCCCGGTCCTTACTGTGCCATCTGGACCTTATGGGTATGAGGTGTATAGTGATGCCTCACACGTTGGACTTGGGTGTGTACTCATGCAGCACAAGAAAGTCATTGCCTATGCATCAAGGCAGTTGAAGGAGCATGAGAAGAATTATCCCACGCACGACTTGGAGCTTGCGGCGGTAGTGTTTGCACTTAAGATTTGGCGTCATTACCTTTATGGGGTGGAGTTCTATGTATTTACCGATCACAAGAGTCTCAAGTACCTCTTTTCCCAAAAGGAGCTGAATCTAAGGCAAAGGCGTTGGATGGAATTTCTGAAGGACTATGATTGTACCATTCAATACCACCCGGGTAAAGCGAATGTAGTGGCCGATGCTTTGAGTAGAAGACCTCAAGGGTTGTTAGCACATATGTTAGTTCAAGAAAGGAAACTACTAGAAGATTTGGCAAATCTGGACATCAGTGTGAATAACTCTGTCCGTGGTCCTACCTTGGCAAGTGTTACGGTTCGGCCGTACATTATAGATTTGATCCAAGAATATCAAGCCACAGATGCTGAATTGTTGGCTTATCGGGACAAGGAAGTTGCTAAGGGTAGTGAGGACTTCTCTCTCACTAGCCGAGGTGCTATCACATTCAAGGGAAGGCTGTGTGTTCCAGCCAATGAAAATCTTCGGAGAGAGATTATGGATGAAGCCCACCGGGCAAGGTATACTGTGCATCCAGGGGGTACGAAGATGTACCGGAACCTCAAGAGTCACTTTTGATGGCGGAATATGAAGAGGGATGTTGCGGAATATGTAGCACGATGCTTAGTGTGCCAACAGGTGAAGGCAGAGCACATGCGGCCGGCAGGTCTATTGCATTCTCTTCCTATTCCCGAATGGAAATGGGAGAACATATCCATGGATTTCATAGTTGGCTTGCCAAGGACGGCAAGGGGCTCAGATGCGATATGGGTAGTAGTGGATCGTTTGACGAAGTCCGCTCACTTCTTACCTTACCGAACTACTTTCAACTCTAGCCAGTTGGCCGCTCTATACATCAAGGAAGTGGTGAGGTTGCACGGAGTGCCCGTTAGTATTGTGTCAGATCGGGATCCAAGATTCACATCACGATTCTGGAAAAGTTTCCAGGAGGCTATGGGTTCCCGTCTTGATTTCAGCACTGCTTTTCATCCACAGACGGATGGACAAACCGAGAGAGTGAACCAAGTCATTGAAGACATGCTTCGGGCTTGTATGTTGGATTTCAGAGGCAGTTGGGAAGAGCACTTGCCTTTGGTTGAATTTGCCTATAATAACAGCTATCAGGCAAGTATCCAAATGACACCATTTGAGGCCTTGTATGGGCGAAGTTGTAGGTCTCCTCTCTATTGGGATGAGGTAGGAGAAAGGAAAGTACTTGGTCCGGAGTTGATTGAGCAAACTGCAAACACAGTTAAGATCATTCAGGATCGATTGAATGCCGCTCAAGATCGCCAGAAAAGCTATGCGGACACACGCCGTAGGGACTTGGAATTTCAAGTAGGGGATGAAGTTTTGTGAAAGTATCTCCTAGCAAAGGGATCATGAGATTTGGCAAGCGAGGCAAGCTCAGTCCTCGGTATGTTGGGCCTTTTGAGATTATCACACGGGTTGGTGAAGTTGCTTATCGTGTAGCTCTCCCATCTCACATGGCCGCAGTTCACAACGTCTTCCATGTGTCTATGCTTTGGAAGTACATTGCGGATCCTTCGCATGTCATAGATTTGGAACCGTTGGAAATTCGAGAGGACCTCACCTTGATTGAAAAGCCAGTTCAGATTTTGGATAGAAGGGATCAGGTGCTTCGCAACAAGACAATCCCTTTGATTCTTGTACAAAGGCAGCACCATGCTCGGGAAGAAGCTACATGGGAGCGTGAAGCCGAAGTCAGAGCAAAGTACCCAGAATTAACTGAATGAGTTTTTGGTATAACTTTGTATATGACTGGTAATTTTCTTTGGTCTGTAATGCAAGTAATGCCTAAATTTCGAGGATGAAATTTTTGTAAGGAGGGGAGGATGTAGAGCCCCTGACCTTTTCACAGTTAAAGCATGACACTTTCGTTGTCATTTTGGCCTTTAAAGAGGTTTAATTAATAAATAAGGAAGAAATTGGAAAATTCTGAAATGTCAGAAATGTTCCTCTTCGAAGTACGAACACAACGCAAGTTGAATCGTCAAAATCGGACGAACGAGTCAAAAGATATGGCCAAAACAGTCTGGACCTGTAGGCAAACGTAGCTCGGTTAGGCACTAAGGACGTAGCTCGGAAGGCGCTAAGGACGTAGCTCGGTCATGCACTAAGGACGTAGCGCGGAAGGCACTAAGGTCGTGCTCTGACATCGTACTCTGATAGCGTAGCACAGACGTCGTACTCTGAGAACGTAGCTCGAGCTCTGATAACGTATGCGTCGTGCATTCGTTGTGCAACAACAACGGGTGCGTTGTACTACGACAACGGGCACGTGGTACATGAGACAACGGACAATGAGCTCAGCACTATTCACAGCACAATGAGTGGCACTGTTCACTGCACCACGGGTTTGGCACTGTTCACAGCACCACGGGTTCGGCACTGTTCACGGCACAACGTGTTCAGCACTATTCACGGCACAACGAGTTGGCACTATTCACAGCACAACGAGTGGCACTGTTCACAGCACAACGTGTTCAGCACTATTCACAGCACTACGAGTTGGCACTATTCACAGCACAACGAGTGGCACTGTTCACAGCACAACGTGTTCAGCACTATTCACAGCACTACGAGTTGGCACTATTCACAGCACAACGAGTTGGCACTATTCACAGCACAACGAGTGGCACTGTTCACAGCACCACGGGTTCGGCACTGTTCACAGCACAACGTGTTCAGCGCTGTTCACAGCACAACGAGTTAGCACTGTTCACAACACAACGTGTTCAGCACTGTCCACAACTCACTTTGTTCAGCATTCGTGGTTGTACAGTAATTCCAGTAAGGGTATTATGGTCTTTTGTCGGTCCACTCTTACCTTAAGAGTTTAACCCGAGCCTTTAGGGCATCATTCGACACTTAGAGAGTCTGAGAGATTAGGAAACAGGGGAGAAGGCGATTCCAAACCTAGGGTTTGTCTTTGGAAGAGAAATCAAAGGGGTTTTGAGACCCTAGATCACTCCCAGTCCGGTTTTCTTCAAGATCTCGGCCCAAGCTCGTGCGAAGCTCGTGTTCCAAGCTAGGACAGCAACTTACAGTCGTTTGGAGGAGGGATTTCTTCCTCATCTCTTCAAGGTCGGTACTTCTTACTACCCTCCTAGTTATAGTTCCTCTTTCCCTTCATTTTCTTTTGATTTTCCTTTCATTTACACATGTGCTATGAGATGGATGAATGGTAAATGGTGAATGATGAATGGTGAATGGTAAATGGTGAATGGTGAATGGAGATGGAATGGGCGATTGGATGCCAATGGTTGTGTGAGATGAACAAATGGGGAAGGACATTGTTCCAATAATGAACATACATGTATGATTGAGTAAAACTCATCTAGAAAAGCATGTTGTAGGGTAAATCCATAATGAACACACCATGTTTGACGAAATGCCAAGGTGAATAAAGTGAGCTGTGAATTAGGAAATGCATACCTAAGAAATTCTGAATATTGCTAGGGCCTATGATAGTGTGTTTCCTGCTTTCCCTAAATGCTATGAATATTGAATTGCTCAATCTTTGATACTATATGTGTTGTGAAATTACCCAAGTGTCATCTTTAAATTGGAATGCAAGTATGTACACGGTTCCCACGAGCACGGCATGCATGGCATGATTTATCGAGGTTTTCAAGAACATGGTTAGAGGTGGGACATATCCTAAGATATGTTTTACCTCGCTTTTCACAAGAAGACAAGAACCAACATTCCACGAGGGGTCTCCCCTCACTCACAAGTGCATATCATGAAGAAGGGTCTCCCTTCCCTCGCAAGTACATACATATCATGAAGAAGGGTCTCCCTTCCCTCGCAAGTGCATTACATAAAGAAGGGTCTCCCTTCCCTCTCAAGGCATCTCACAAGTGCATCTCACAAGTTACATGATCACAAGCAAGCATGCATGACATGACACGACATACAAGAATCAAGTAAGATAGGCAAGACAAGCTTTCAAGTACGAAAAGATATTTCAAGTCAAGTCAAGTGCACGATGTTTTCAAGAGGATTTATCGGCTTTCTACGAATTACAAGCATGATTATAAACTGCTTTACTTCCTTGTATGATATGAATTGTTTCCGTTTGACATATATGAATTGCTCCTGATCATGTATTGCCATTTCTATGCTATAATTGTTGGTTAGTATTTAGTACCCGCTGAGTATTCCATGCTCAGCCGTACTTCTTATGTCGGCAGGTTCTGAGGGAGCTGCTGCTCCATTTGATGTTTGTGCTCCTGGTCAATGGGTGGAAGAGGAGTACGTCGCGGAGCCTTTGGAGGAACCTCCCGTAGAGGGTTATTAGTAGGTGGTGATTAGATTCTGAGTGGATTAGCTGTGGGTGAGATGAGAGTCAGATTTATGTATTCTGGCGGGCATGTCCGCACTTTCTTTTGGATTCTTTTTGTATAAACTTGGATTGCTTATGTATATACATAGAGGTTTGGTAGACTTCCGCTATACCATGTTAGAGTATGTTTCCGCTGTTTTGTCCTCTATTGTATATGCTCTGTGGTTTTTGCAGGTTGGTTCGTCAAGCAAGTCATGATTAGTCGTCCAAAGTTCACTCTAACTCCTAGGGTGGGTTTTGGGTCGCGACACATAATGCTTGTCCAAGATACATATTTGATAAAATTGAGTTCATGAGGATATTATACCTACCAAAGTATCTTTTGGGATTTTACACATAGATTATCCTGCTAAATACAGTTAGAAATACGGCATATACTGTTGCACTATCACATGCACTTGCACTCTGATTATCACCTGCAGATGGTACATATCCCTATGAATAGGTGATGATATTAGTCATAATGGTTCTTTGAGTTGATAAATTCTGTTTTGACCATGAAGGTGCCATCCCTCAAAATGTGTCCCAGTTTAAAAGTATTCTGCAATGGAAAGGACTACCTCTGGGATAGTGTGAAAGCCACTATTGGATGCAAATAGTATGAAATGGCTACCTAGGTGGACAGTAGGTATCTATCTGGGTCCCTAGAGTGAAAGCCCCTGCTGCCAATAGCTAGGGCTACCTACCCAGTCAGTGTGAAGGCCGCCATTGTATTCCAAAATTCAAAAGAAAAAGACTGAACAAGAATCGCTTCACAAAATAGCAAATTTCACACATACTATGAGCACAAAATATGAAAAATGGTAAAAATAGCACATTAAAAATTCTTACAATTTTCTAGATTACCCTAAGTGAGTCTCTCAGTATTTTTTGAAGCTTGTTGTTCCTGAAATGCACTAATGTTTTTATCTGTCTAAGGGTGCCTCCTTCTCATGGAGTCAAGTCAGAATTTCACCTCACACACTTCACATTGTTGATAAAGCTTATTACTCACTGTACATTAGCTTGTGTGACTGTGACTGGATCTCCCTTGTGCCTAGAGTCGATGGAAATATCCTCATTTATTCATCATTCCATGCTTCACTATCTTGGATATGTATTATTTGTCACATGCAAATTCTCACCCCTTGCAATCCTTTTGAAAAATCTTTGAAAAACCTTTTTACAAGTGGTTGAGAAAAATTGCTTTCCTTTTGAAAATTATAAACTTTTGGATGCTTTTGTGAAGAATGCATGTTTTACCACTATGACAACTTGAATATTGTTGGATGTTTTTGTGATGGTATTTCTTTGCAAGGTTGATCTTAATCTGCATGTTTCCAGCTCTCTAATAGTGTCAGGTTTTTCTCTCATACTTTGCCTCACCTGAAGCCAAATAGGGGTTGTTGTTTGTCCATACCAACTTATGAACCTAGAGTCACTAAGGTGCCATGATCTTTTGGATTGTATTGCCATTTGTTTTGCATATTTTTCAGAGTTTTTCTTTGGAGATTCTCTTCCAAAAAGCTGCTCCATACCATGCTAAAGACAAACCAAATGAGGTCAAACTCAATCTTACACAAGTTCAGAACTTTTGGATAGAGGGTCGACCTTGGCAGTATGTTCGGTCGACTGAACACAGTGCTATGGGGTTTTTCAAAACACTCACTCAAGTCACATGGATACACTTTCCCATTTTGCCTGCCTTCTTTGCAAAATCCAGCTGGTTCTCTTACTTCTTGCAGCATCTTCCAGCAGTGTACCAGGCTGTCCAGCTCTCATCTCAGCCCTCATCTTCCCAAACGAGCTCCCAGCTTCCTTATAGCTACCAGTGCTCCACAATCTTCCAGGCTTGCTTGGCAGCCCCAGGACCTTGTTGGGTTTCCCCCTCACCACCGTGCTCCATGGTTTATCATTTGGGCTTCATCTTCTAACTGGGTGTTCACACTCTCTACAGAGACTCCACAGTTTTTGCTGGGTTCCCCCTTCCACAGTGAGCTCTCCTCATCTTCAATTGCGATTTCCAGCTCTCCACCGTTGACAAAGAGGGTTCCTATTGCAATCTTCCTATTCCTCAGTCAAAGATCCATCCCCCATCACCCATTCCCAGTTGTGGTTGTGCTTTCAACCCATATTCAAGGTAAATCCTAGACTTTCTCTCAGGTTATTTCATATTTGAGTCTATGGCTCTTGAATATCTCCTTCTCATCCTCTCCATCTTCATGGCGAGTCGCTCTAAGCGCCGCCTCATCATCTCTCGGGATGAAGATAATGATCCCTATTCTGATGATGCATCTTATGATGCTGGCCACGATATTTATGTGGGCCGTGCGATCCATACTTGGGTTCCTCCATCCTCGGATACCCATAAGAAAGCCATGGGTGCTTCTGGTTCGAAGCCCTCGGCCAAATCCAAGGGCAAAACTCCAGTCCCCACTCCTAGTGCGCTTGAAATGGTGAGATTTTGCACCCTAGGGAATGAACATCTTTATAATACCTGTCTTAAAAATCGAGCTGTCACCATTGAGAGGGCCACTATTATTTTGGATTTCACCCATCCTGGTTTTGAGGAAATAAATAACTCTCGCCAATGGTCTGGCCTTTTAAAATTGATTGGTTATGCCAGTTTAGACCTTGTCACGAAATTTATGCGAATATTTATTCTGCCAATCCTGACACTTTTTCTTTCAAAACTTAGGTTAGGGGTAAGAAAATTACCATTAATCCGGATGTCATTGCCTTTTTCATTGGTGCTCCTCGGGTTCCAGGAGCCTATTACCCGTATCTCTATCCCACTGATGAGGATAAGCATGATTTGGATATGGTGGCCAACAATCTCTGTGATGATCACTCTAAAAAATGGCCTCATCCCCATTTGCTTTACTCCAGTCTTTCATTCTTGGGCTATCTGTTTCACCTCATTATGAGTTCCAACATTCATCCCAAGGTGCATTATACTACTCTGAGTGTTGATTGGGCTCGATTTCTATACAGTGTCATGACTAGGGACACTATCGATACTGGCGCCCACATTATTGACCTAATCCTTTAGGCTGTCATTGTGACCCAAAAGCGCACCGCTCTTCCTTTTGGTGTCCTCATCATCAATCTCCTATTTGTTGAGGGTATTAGGGCCCGTTCCTCTGAGGCTTCCAAGCTTTCTCTAGGCCCCATCTGTGCTCGCACCTTGACCAGTAGTATATCCCATGCTGCGATGCCTAAGCATGAGGATGACATTGATGATGATATCGCTCCTTCGGCCACGGGTGCTGGTCCCTCTCCTAGCCATGTTAAAGCCCCTACGGATCCCCTGTCTTTCAAGTCTATGGCTGCCATGCTCGCAGATATGTCGGCTGCTCAGTCTACTTTTGCCACTGATCTTCATGCACGCCTGGACTCCCACGCAGCAGCTACTTAGGAGAGTTTTTCGGCAACCAATCGACGGATTGATACACTTTCCGACATGGTGCAAGCATCTCGCCAGGAGCTTCGCGATCTCCGTTCTAGCTATCAGGATGTTGTCTCTCGTCACTTTCCTTAGTGACAAGATGATTAGGGTTTCTTGCGACGATGGTTTCAGCATTGTTTTGCTTTTAGTTTTTGCTGGATTTTAGCTAGTCAGTTCTCTTGTTATGAGTATCGGGTTACTCTGTTGCTGTATATGGGATGCTACTACTTTGTTTCTGTTGCTTAGTTGATGCTTCTGCTTATTGGTATTCCGCTATGCTGTTGCTGTTTGTTGATGCTTATACTTCTCAATAGGGATGCTAATTCTGTGTGGTTGTTTCCCCTTGGAAATTCAAGCCGAAAAGGGGGAGAAGTTGGATGGATATATCTCTTGTTCACATCATCATACTTGCATTATAGTGCATTGCTTCTCTCATTTATTCACATGATCACATGTTGCATCATATTATCACATGTTGCATTATAGTGCATTGTTTCTCATATTGGGGATACACATCATAATGATTCTGAAATTTTTGCCATATGGGATCTCAGATTGAGGGGGAGATTTCAAACAATCTAGCATGATGCTCATTGTTCAATTGATTTATATTTTATGCAATTCCCCTATGCTTCACAAAGGTATTGTGTGTTTCAGTTTTTCAGGGTTGATTGATGCCTCAATGATCTCGAAAGGCATATTGCTTCATGGAAGAGGTCCATTTGTTTAGAGTCATGTACTTTTCATTTTCTTTGTTTTTCATGGGTTAAGAGAGTCTGTAAGGTGTCCTTTAGTCATGTTGTATGCTTTGTCTCAGAATTGCCAAAGGGGGAGATTGTAAAGTCAGAGGTTTGTTGACAAAATTCTGAGCTCAAAAAATTGTAATAGTTCACCATTAGGTCTACATCCGGTTTGAAGACAAAGTGAAGAAACAGTCTTGAAGAACCTTGAAACTCCATCACCCCAAAGTTGGCTCAATAAGTAGGATGGTAAGAGAGACCTAGAAGACCCTAAGTTACCTCATGGAAATGCCTAATCATCATGAAAAATAAGTCCAAAAGGAATAGGGAATGATGAGGTGTGCATTATAGGATTAAAAGAAAAAAAAATTAAAAAATGCTCTCTAGGGTTGACCCTGACCATTGGGGGTCGACCCTGAAGAAAGGATTTTTTGTATGGTGAAAAACAACAGAGAGATGAAAAATCCAGGGTCGACCCTAAAGGTTACTTGGGTCGACCGAAGTGCACACTTGGGTTGACCTAAGTAACCCCCAGGTCGACCCTAATATGGGGTTTTGTTTTATTGGTGATTATTGCTATAGTGGGTCGACCCAGGGAACCCCCAGGGTCGACCCTAATATGAAAAAAAACCTTCTATTTACATTTTTAGTAGTTTCTAAACCCTTGGTTTTATGCCTTTATATATGAGATGTCGCGACCCAAAACCCACCCTAGGAGTTAGAGTGAATTGTGGACGACTAAATCATGACTTACATGACTTGCTTGACAAACCACCTGCAAAACACCCACAGAGCATATACAATAGAGGATAACAGCGAAAACATAACTATAAGACACAGCGGAAGTCTAACAAACCTCTAAGTATATACACATGGTCCAAGTTTTAATACAAAGAAATCAAAACAAAGAAAGTGCGTACATGCCAGCCAAAATACATGGATATAATCACTCATGCTCACCCACAGCTAATCCACTCAGAATCTAACACCACCTACTGATAACCCTCTACGGGAGGTTCCTCGACGTACTCCTCCTCCACCCATGGACCAGGAGCACAAACATCAAATGGAGCAGCAGCTCCCTCAGAACCTGCCGACATAAGAAGTACGGCTGAGCATGGAATACTCAGCGGGTACTAAATACTAACCAACAGTTATAGCAAGAGATAACAATGCATACCTAGGAAACAATATAGATATATATGAATCAGGAACAATTAATATCATACAAAGAAATAAGGAAATTCATAATCATGCTTGCAGTTCATGAAAAGCCGATAAAATCCTTGAAAAACACCATGCACTTGACTTGACTTAAAATACCCTTCGCGTAATTGGGAACTTATTTACCGTGTCATGCTTGTATCATGCGTGCCATGTCATGCTATGCGTGTCATGCGTGTATCATGCTTGCTTATTCGGAATTTAAACATGTTCACATGCCTAGTTGCCGTTCATAGCCCATCGCAACTAGTAGCCTATATGATGAATGATATGCCTAGTTGCCGTTCATAGTCCGTCGCAACTAGTATCCTATATGCTGAATGATATGCCTAGTTGCCGTTCATAGTCCGTCGCAACTAGCATCCATGTGAAATGTGTATGCCTAGTTGCCGTTCATAGCCCGTCGCAACTAGCATCCATGCGAAATGTGTATGCCTAGTTGCCGTCCATAGCTCGTCGCAACTAGCATCCATGCGTGTAATGCGATGGGATGAGAGACCCTTCCCTATGCAATGCATGATCATCTTGTCCTTGCCAAAAGCGAAGTGAAACATATCGTAGGATATGCCCCACCTCTACATCTCATCCTTGAAAACATCAGTAAATCACGTCATTTCATGCCGTGCTCGTGTAATCGTGTACACACTTGCGATGGAAATTAAATATGACATTTTGGGGAATTCACAATACATTGCACATTACCATATATACAAGTAATAAATTAAACAATTTAGGGAAAGCGCGAAAACACACTATCATAACCTTAGCAATTTCCATAAATGTTTAAGCATGCATTTTCTTTATTTATTATTCTTTTCATTCATCTTGGCATTTCATCAAACATGGTGTGTTCATTATTGATTTACCCTGCAACATGCTTTTCTAGATGGATTTTACTCAAATCATGCATGTATGTTCATTATTGGAATAATGCCCTCCCCATTTTAATCATCACAACACAACCATTGGCATCCAATCGCCCATTCCATCTCGATTCACCATTCACAACCATCCATCTCATAGCACATGTGTAAATAAAGGAAAACAAAGGGAAATAAAGGGAAAAGAGGAACTATAACTAGGAGGGTAGCAAGAAGTACCGACCTTGAACAATGAGGGGAGAAACCCCTTTCCAAAACGACCGTGTAGCTGCTGCCCTAGCTTGGAGAATGCTCTCCACGAGTGTTTGAGCCGTGATCTTGGAGAAGAGCCGAGCTTGAAGTAATCTAGGGTCTCAAAACCCTTTGATTTCTCTTCCAAAGACAAGCCCTAGGTTGGAATCGCCTTCTCCCCTTTCTCCTATTCTCTCAAACTCTCTAAGTGTCGAATGATGCCCTAAAGGCTCGGGCACGAGAATGCTCTCCACGAGTGTTTGAGCCATGATCTTGGAGAAGAGCCGAGCTTGAAGTAATCTAGGGTCTCAAAACCCTTTGATTTCTCTTCCAAAGACAAGCCCTAGGTTGGAATCGCCTTCTCCCCTTTCTCCTATTCTCTCAAACTCTCTAAGTGTCGAATGATGCCCTAAAGGCTCGGGCAAGACTCTTAAGGTAAGAGTAAACCGACCAAAAGACCATAATACCCTTACTGAAATTTCTGCAAAAACGCGAGTACCGAGCGATCGGTGTTAATGACCGATCGATCGGTTGCCTACCGATTGATCGGTTTCATAACCGATCGATCGGTTTCATAACCGATCGATCGGTTAAAATTTCACTCTCTGAAAAATTTTCCCATACAAAAATCTTGACCAGTCGATAGCCTCCGAGCGATCGGTTTTGGACCGATCGATCGCTCCATGGACCGAGCGATCGGTGGTCTGCAGGTCCAAACTGTTTTGGCCATAACTTTTGACTCGTTCGTCCAATTTTGACGATTTAACTTGCGTTGGGTTCGTACTTCGAAAACAAACATTTCTAAGGGTTCGAAATTTCCAATTTCTTCCTTATTTATTAATTATACCTCTTTAAAGGCAAAATGGCAACGAAAGTGTCATGCATTAAATGTGAAAAAGTCCGGGGCTCTACATGGGACCTCTCCCATTCCGTGAAACCAATTCCTTGGAGACTTTTTAGAGTAATTTGAGCTCCTCTTGAGTTTATGAAAACTCTTGAATTCATTCAACTCCATCTCCATTAGTTTGACTCTAGGTTGTGCAAGTTTTCACTCTTATTATTTCAACTTGCATGGTATAATCTTTATACATTGAAGATATCACCCTAGGGCTTCCATAAACCTTAAAAAACATTGTGTGCTCTTCTGTGAGCGTTGATTAGCTTGAGCTAAAGCCATCAAGGATGGAGATCGGTCTTCGGAGATCGTGGTTGGTCATTTTGAGAAAGATTGGTCGGTCAGGAATCGGAGCTGCTGTGCGGAGATTGAATTGATGTGTTTGTTGGTTGAAAGCTGAGGAATCGATACCGAGGAACTTGTGTCGTGTCCGGTTGGGTAAGATTCGAGCCTTGTATTGTTAAACTCTTCTCATAGTGAATTTTGTGCTGGACTAGGTCCCGTGGCTTTTCCCGAAAGGGTTTTCCACGTAAAAATCTTGTGTGGTCATGTGAGATTGATTGTGTGTGATTGCCTAAAATTAAAATTGATAGAAAATCTTAAGTAGACCTATTCACCCCACTCTAGGTCAAAGAGTACATTGAAATAAGGAATTTCAGATCCGACTTAGGAAATCCAACTTTTAATTCAAGAAAATGACATTAAGGCTTTAATACATGTCAAAATATCTGGGGTGCTACAAAGGGAAAGGATTTGAGGATTTTTTCAAGAGGGGGTTTTGGATTGGGGAAGAAGAGCACAAATCAAGCTTGGATCTCACTCCCATGCGCCATTGGAGCTTGGATCGTCATCCTCAAGCTTGGGGTTCTCTTCTACAAGCTTCCTCAACCTTTTTCAACCCTTGGATCAAAGAGATTTTATCTCCTAAGGTAGATACACTCTACTAAATTGTTTTGCTGAGTGGTTAATGAATAGTAGGTTTTGTGGTATGTTCTTGATAGAAATTAGAAATTGATAATCATGGTTTGCATGCTATGGATATTACCATGATCTTGAGGGTGTTCTTGTTTATCGAATTGCTTACAATAATATATGAACTCAAAGAATGACTTTAGCTCCAAGTATCATTTTGAATAAAGTATGGATTTTGCTAAAGAGGATGATTTTGGCTTAAAGGAGGATCTTGCTCAAAGCATGGTTTTGTTCAATGTATTGTTATGCTCAAAAGGGTATGATCAAAGTATTGATAGTAAATACACGCTACTCATTAGCTATACTATGAATTGTTACCAAAAGGTAGAAATTAAATTGTGTTCTTGAATGGAAATTGGGTTGATAAACCATGTCCTCTACGCTAAGAGTCTTGCCATGATTTTAAGGATTCTATGGTTAATGAATTGCTCACAAATACTCCATGAACTAGTATGCTTGTATGATTGGAATTGTATAAGGATCAATGTTGAAAAGCATGATTTGTTCTAAGTTAAGGTTTTGACTCAAAAGGGTTTTGTTCTAAGTTCAGGTTTCAAAGTATTGTTT
This sequence comes from Tetracentron sinense, assembly GCA_015143295.1. Taxonomy (NCBI): domain Eukaryota; kingdom Viridiplantae; phylum Streptophyta; class Magnoliopsida; order Trochodendrales; family Trochodendraceae; genus Tetracentron; species Tetracentron sinense. Next base: position 30,499,186 of record CM026570.1, on the reverse strand, counting down.
TGATTTTCGGATTCAAGGGAGTTTACCTCGTTTACTTCCTGGCTTGTATAGTATCGCTTTGATTTTCGGACTCAAGGGAGTTTACCTCCTTGCTTGTAAAGTATAGCTTTGATTTCAAACTCAAGGGAGTTTACATCCTTGCTTGTAAAGTATCGCTTTGATTTTCGAACTCAAGGGAGTTTACCTCTTGGCTTGTAAAGTATCGCTTTGATTTTCAAACTCAATGGAGTTTATCTCCTTGCTGGTAAAGTATTGCTTTGATTTTTGGACTCAAGGGAGTTTACCTCATTGCTTGTAAAGTACCGTTTTGTTTTGAACTCAAGGGTGTTCTTAAGGGACTGCCTTGCTTGTAAAGTGTCATTTCGTTTTGAACTCAATGGAGTTTACCTCCTAACTTGTAAAGTATCGCTTTGCTATCGGTTTTACAAATCACTCTAAGTATCGGGTTGTTATGGCTCAAAATATATGTTTAGTGAAATGATCAACGATGTGTGCCTTGTAAAGAAATACTCATATGCTATCTTTCTTATGAATTTCTCTAAGTTATTTGCTTGTTCCGCTTTGCTTTTGCTTGTTTCGTTCTGATAAATGCATATGCTATCATTGATGCTTATAGTAATACTATTTAGTAGTTTGTATACGCTGAGTATTCCATGCTCAGCCGAGCTGTTACTTCGGTAGGTCCGGTTTACGCTCAGGAGCTTTGGGCTGAGGAGACTTACGTCAAGGAGGTACCCACTTTGGGTGAGCTTCAGAAGTAGAGGGCACTCGATAGGTAGCCCTATCCTTGAGCGATGTGAGGGAGAGAGTTATGTATTTTGAAAATGGGGAATGTTCACTTTAGACTTTATATTTTGTATAATTTGTTGGTTCGGACTTGGAATACAAATCGTAGGTTTATGTTATAAAGAAATTTTCAGTTCTACTTTTTAGTATGCCTTGTATATTATTACAGGATGGTTTGATATTGGATATTTGCACATCATGAGCCAAAGTATCCCTAACTCTTAGGGGGTATTTTGGGGCGTGACCGGGGGAGATGTAGAATGTCGCGACCCAAAACCCACCTTAAGAGTTAGAGTGAATCTTGGACGACTTGCCATGACCTATATGACTTGCTTGACAACCAACCTGCAAAATACCTGGAGCATATACAATAGAGGACAATAATAGCGGAAACATAAATTACAAAGCACAGCGGAAGTCTAACCAAAAACCTCTAAGTATATATACATGATCCAAGTTTTGTGCAAAAAGAAACCACAAGGAGGTGCGGACATGCCCGCCAAAATACAAACATATAATCTCTCAAGCTCACACCCACAGATCACCTAGAATCCACCACCTAATAGTAGCCCTCAACAGGAGGTTCTTCCATAGGTTCCTCAATGTACTCTTCTTCTACCCAAGGGCCCGGAACGCAGATATCAAAAGGAGCAGCAGCTCCATTATCACCTGCCGACATGAGAAGTACGGCTGAGCATGAAATACTCAGCGGGTACCAAATACTAACCAACAATCATAGCATAACAATAGCAATATATAAAGCAGAAAATAATTCATATTATAATGCAGGAAACAATTCATATAATAACAAGGAAGTAAAACAATTTATATTTATGCTTGCATCACATAAAAGCCGATAAATCTCTTAAAATCATTGTGCACTTGACTTGACTTAAAATACTCGTTGCGTGCTTGAAAACTTGTCATGTTTATCTTGCTTGGTCTTGTCGAGCGTACCATGTCATGCGTGCTTGCTTGGAATCTAAACATGCTCATGTACTTGTGAGATGCACTTGAGAGATGCACTTGAGAGCGAAGGGAGGCCCTTCTTTCATGATATGAACTTGAGAGGGAAGGGAGACCTTTCTTTCATGATATGAACTTGAGAGGGAAGGGAGACCCTTCTTTCATGATATGCACTTGTGAGTGAAGGGAGACCCCTCACGAAAGGAAGGGAAGTGTAAACTCCCTCCTATGCGATGCTTGTTCTTGTCCCCTTATGAAAAGCGAGGTAAAAAATATAATAAAATATGTCCCACCTCTAACATCATTATTCTAGAAAATCATTGGTAAACCATGTTATGCATGCCCGTGCTCGTGGAATCGTGTGCATACTTTCATTTGAAATTAAAAATGACATTTGGGGATTTCAACAATACATAGAACATCATTAATTGAGCAAGTAATTATTTATGCAATTTAGGGAAAACAAGTGATCACACTATCATAAGCCCTAGCAATTTCATAAACATTTAAGCATGCATTTCTCGATTTACAACTCGTTTTCTTCACCTTGGCATTTCATCAAACACATGGTGTGTACATTATTCATTAAAGCCTAAATCATACTTTTCTAGGTGGGTTTGTGTTCACAACACACACGTATGTTTATTATTGGTACAATGCCCTTCTCATTCCATTCATAACATCATCCACACGCATCCATCGCCCAACATCCAGTCTCATATCACAATCCATTCACATCCCATTAGGTTCATACATTAGGAAAACGATAAAGAAGAAGGAAAGAAGAGGGTATGAACTAGGAGGGTAGCAAAAGGTACTGACCTTGAAGAAGCGAGGAAAATCCTTCAACACGTGCGTGGAGTTGCTGCCCTAGCTTAGGGAAAGTGCTCCTCACGAGTTTGAGCCGTGAACTTGAAAAGATCCGAGCTTGTGGTGATCTAGGGTTCTTAAACCCCTTTGATTTTCTTCTCAAGAGGATGCCCTAGGTTAGAATCCCTTTTCTCCTCTCTCCTTAACTCCCAAATACTCTAAGTGTAGTGAATGGAGCCCTCAAGGCTCGGGCAAACCCTTATAGGCAAGGTATAACACCCAAATGCCGAAAAAGCCCTTACTGAAATTTCTGCAAAACGCGATATACCGATCGATCGGTCGCCTACCGAACGATCGGTGTTCTTGACCGAACTCTCGGTCAAAAACATGTTCTCTGAAAAATTTTTCCATACAAAAAAGTTAATCAGTCGATAGCTACCGATCGACCGATTATGGAATGATCGATCGCTAATGTCGACCAAGCGATCGGTTGTGAACCGATCGATCCTTAGTGATCGGTGCTCTGCAGATTTTGACTCATTTTACTGTTTTGGTCATATCTCTTAACTAGTTCGTTGGATCTTGACGATTCAACTTGCGTTGGGTTCGTCATTCGAAAAGGAACATTTCTGACATTTCAGAATTTCTAATTTTTTCCTTATTTATTAATTGCACTACGTTAAAGGCCAATTGACTACGAAAGTGCTATTCATTTAGTACGGAAAAGTCCGGGGTTCTACATAGAACACTGGAACTTTGTGCTTGACATCGTTCATGTTGATTGTGAATAGTGCCAGTGAATAGTGTTGTAAAGGCTTAAGCCTTATGTGTTGTAATAAAGGTTTCTCTCATAAGCACTCATACGAACTCATAAGCCATTGATTCTCGCAAGGCCTCATAAATGACTGTTTTTATACGAAAGCTCATAAGACAAACATTTGAAAAATTATGCACATTTGATTTATGCTCTACGTACTATGCTTTAAGATTTTTATGGACTGTATGCATGTTATTGCTTTATAACATTGTTAGCTAGTGGTTGGTACTTGCTGAGTGTTTTAATACTCAACCGTATATTTTGATGTCGGCAAGTCCATTCGACATCTGCAATCCAGTGCCGTGGGTAAAAGAAGAGTACGTTGAGGAGCCGATAGATGCCTATCCCGAAGAGGGAAAATGACTTAGACAAGTGGCTTCATGAGGCATATTATTGAGCGATGAGAGCGAGTGACATGTACATATATTTTGATGAGTAGACATGTTTACTCTTATACTTTGGTTTTTGTTATGTTGTATAACCGTTTGAAATACAATTATGTTATAAGATATGAAATTTAGCTTCCGCTGTAGCATGGCTTGATGATTGTACATGATGGTTTGTTATGTGAAGATAGTTACGCACAAAGTCATGCCTAACTCGTAGGTGAGATTTTGGGGCACGACAGTTGCATAACCTCGAATTATTTTTTTAAGGGCCAAGTTCATGGGTCATCATGTTTGTGTGTCCGTTTGCAAAGTATATTTTATAAATATTAAGGGGCTGCTGCTCCTCTTACCCATGACTATGCCATCTTAAATTAAATAGTACAAAACTTAACTCTTTTTTTCGTAAGTTCATGAGGGCAACTGCCCACATTCCCATGCCTATGTCCTTTTAAATTAAATTATAGAAGTACAAATTTAGATTTTTTCCTCAAGGTGACCCAGGTAATACCCTGTTGATTATACTACACTAGTAGGTTGCACGTGCGATGCACATGATTAACCGTGGTTAAGACTCTATAACCCTTAGAGTTCAACATTCTAACCTTGGGTTGTAAATTTAATTATTTTAACTCCATATCGTTAATATTAACCACGATTAAGTAAGGTTAAAAGGGAGACGTTTTAACCTGTGGGTGCAATTGAACTCTCCCTGGAGTTCAATCGCAATTTGGCTGTGATTTTATCTTTAAAGTATATTGTAGATTAGAAAGGGATATTTTGAGAATTAAGTAAAACATTAAATGAAGGTTTTGTATATAAGGGTAGTTTGAGAATTTATCAAAAATCAGGTTACGGGGTAATTTAGGAATTCATAAAAAATCAGGCTACGGTGCCAGTTTGGGAATTTCCATTCATAAGGTGGGAAATAGTAGAGAAGAGAAGAAGAGATATTGTATTTTTCAAAGGTTCGAGCCCCAACGGCCCCATGTGGCTCCGACCGAACTGCATCTCAATATCCAAAGATACGAACATTGTTTTAGGAGTACTGAGACAAGCCTGAATTGTGATAAACTTACGCCTCAGGAGGGATATGGCTTAGTACTTGTGCATAAGATAAAAAAATTGTTGGAAAAAGGCTAATAAAGCATTCTATACCAAAAATTTGGAAAAAAAATATATAGAAATAATATGAATGCAATATTTTCTCTTTTGCTGGATGCTTTTCATCTTATGCTCCATTTGTTTCGATGTAAAATAGGGGAAAGCAAATGAAATTCATGGAAAATGTCAATTTTCCTATAGAAAATACACGTGAAAATACACGTGAAAAATGATAGTTTCCATGGAATTCTTTTGTTTTACCTTATTTTACATCAAAACAAACAGAACATTAATCTCATGAGCTACTTTTTTTGCTACTTTTTTCTTTTAGGTAAAACCTCTGCTTCAAAAACCTATGCTTTAAATAAGCTCTACCTATTTAGATTAGTATTACCAAACGCTACCTTAAATTTTATTTTCATCATTTTAAGTGCAAAGTTCAAAGTGCGAGATTGTAGGTTTTATGTGGGGGAAATTGTAATCCTTTCAATTCTACTTATGCCATTTTGTGTCCTCTGTTAAGAGACAAAAATCAGAGAGCAGGTAGAAGAACGTGCATACAGTGCGTCTCATTCCTATTATTCTAGTTTATGAGAAGCTATACAGATTCAAGGATACAGTTTATCCATATTAGGGTTTCATTTATTGATGAAATTACATAGTAAGCCCTCTTTTGTTACTGCTTTCTCTGAGCTAAGTTCCTTTATCTTTTACTTACCTGTATGTAAGCAAGACCTCCCATTCCTGCGCAGCATCCTCACTTTTCAGGATGAGTGCTTAATTGAAGACTCACTTTTTTTCCGATGAAAAGATGGGTTTCAGCTCATCTTTTGAAAATTTATTTCGATTAAAATCTATAGTGCTATGCCTAATTTCTGTCGATATAAGTTGAGCTTTCAATAGAGTAGTCTCGTACCAACTGATTCAGATTTTTCATAAACTGTAGTGTTGAACCTACAAAAGACATATAGGTAATTTAGCAAGCAACAAATGTTTAGGTTAAAGCAAATTTTTAGGAAGTATAACAAGTCTGGTAGAACGTCCTGAATGCTCCTCTCCCACAATGAGCAAGAATGGGGAGATAGGATCTCCCTGCCAAAGTTCACATGTAAACCTGAAAAAGAAAAGAACGAATAAATTAAAAAAAAAATCTGCATCCCATGTCTAGATTTGTGAATTAAATAGTGATCCATCTGACTATGAAGTTCAAGCGATCTCCATCAAATCCAATTTTACGAATAGCCTAATGTACAGTATCGCAACCCCGATGCCATGGTTTCCAGTTCAGCTTGCCAAATGAAAGAAAAAAAAGAGTTCAATCTCACTAGGACATATGTCAAAAATCCACTGAATTTTGAAGACTACTTAGGAAAAGTCAAACATTGACACTAAGTATCAATCTGATAATTTGTTAGATAATTCTTCAAAGTCTTATAAGAAAGAGTAGCCTCTGTATCAAACTAATAACATTTGGACATTATCTAAGAAAGAAATATGTTATAAAACTACAAAATGAAAAAATTATGAGATTAAATTTCAATAGAAACAGGCTTTGATAATTAATTACATAATTAGGAAAGTGCCTTAACTACCTCTTCTCTTTTTAGTTCAATACGGATAGACCTCTTTACAGCTCCACAAGGTTTTAAATAGGCGACCCTTTCCTCTAGTCCCTTGGACAAGTCGTGCTCCCAATGAATAAGTATCTGCAGTTTCTTCCGAGTTTCCATAGAAACAGACTCTCAACTTTTGTAAACCAAATGAAGTGTTGTTGTCCACAGGATTGGACAAAAGGCGTTTCCTAAATGCAAGAGACACATCAAGAAGACACTTAGTTTGACAAGTAGCAGACTCATACTAAAGTCTAAACAAAAGAAGGGGATAAAAGACATAATAGTAAGATGATGTCTCCAATGTACAAAATATAAAAATTTTCCACATGCTCATAGAGCTAAAAAGAACATGAAAGAAGACTGCCACTGCTGAAATGAAGTCCTTACCCTTGCAATACGAATACTAAGCCCCCAAGGTCCATCCTTTATAACCATGGCCCAACAGATGACATTAGATGATTCCCCTCCTAAGAAAGAAATCAACAATGTGATTAGATATACAATCAGCACTTGCAACAAACCTCTCAATCCCGCCTCTTTTGACCCATCAAGAAGACTTATTCCCAAATCTTGTTTCACCACCCATCCAGCAGACTGAGTTCCTAACAATTGTAGATTTTCTCCACAAGAATATTGAATTTTGCATTCTTTTGATTCCCATTGAGGACCATGATTAGAATGTTTAGAGTTCCGTCCATGTCTTTAGCATGTATAAGATTGCCAGGTTCCAAAACCAAGGACAATTTATATGAAATAACAAAAACTGTAACAACAATCACAATAATCATGTAGAACAATACAACAAGGTGAGAGTGCAAGATTTGAGGACAAACCCACTAAGTGACATGATAAATACCATACAAGCACTGTGTTAACAGAGACAGAACTCGGAACCAAGACTTCAGAGACAGATTTTCAGATGGTCTGGTTTCAGAAAACAATGGTGTTGAGTTGGACTCATCAGACCCCAAAAATTAGGATCCGAGGACAGGATGATATTTTCGAAATTTGTATTCTTAAAAATTTCAATGAACAATACTATAAATGAAAAATCAATACATTTAATATGTATGCAGCATTATTGCAAACAACACTAATTAAATAAAAAATTTCTATATGAAGATATTATATTCATAACTCATAAGTCAAGTACTAAATGGTCATTCTTAGAAGTTAGAACAAAATATAATTTTTAACAATTAACTACAACGATTCATCCATTATACAATCAGTCTCACAGTCTATTAAGTGTCAAGTACTAAACAAACTATAACTTTTGTTCATATCATTTAAGTTAGTCCCTATATATATTTTTTCTTTTGGAGTTTAAGGTCTACCTGTGAGTAGCGGATTTCAATTACAGTCAAAATTGGAATGTTTCCTGGTGTGGAATCATGCCCAAAATATCAAAGATTTGAAATCGCCACCTATTCTAAATTCTAATTCTGAGGAAAAATAAGAACCCTAAACTATAATTACCAGAGTGAGAAGCGAAAACGAAAAGCAACGAGAAAGCGATAAGCGAGAGGGGAAAACGAAAAAGCAAAGAGAAAGCGATAAGCGAGAAGTGGGAAGTGAGGCTTAAAACAATCCTCAGAAAATTAGAAGCAAGAAATGAGATATAAGCAGATGTCTCATTCCCAATAAATTAGTATCGGCAGCCATACATTATCTTACATAAGATATTTGTACAGAAGCAGCTGCCCTTGGTTCCAACCCAACGACATTTACTTAGGGTCTATACCCTAATCTGTAGACTCGGGTCTATCCCCTTTGATCACTCAATGGCCATGATGCAAGAGAGCTTCCTAGGAAGTGAGTATGGGAAACGAGCTTCCTAGGAAGTGAGTATGGGAAACGAGCTTCCTTGGAGGTGAGCAGCCTACTCGGTACATAAACTACCCAATAGTGAAGGGAATGCTGCAAATAGAAAGTCTCTGCAAGAGAATAATTTGTGCTAAGTGAAGGTGTTACGCACCCTTAAACATCTACTAAAAGGCAGTTACCTACTTGCTAAATCCAAATTTTAATAAGATGGAAACCTTATCGAAATTCTTAATTTTGATAACAAGTTATTTAAAGATATCATGTTAGGATTGGAAACATGCTAATTTAAAATAACAGATCAGAAATGGTAACATGCTAAAGCCGATTAAGCAACATCCACCCAAAAATATAAACATGCTAATTTCAGCGAAGGAAACTACTAAGATAGGAAGAATCACAAAAAATAGAAACAGGTACTCAAAATGGAAACTAACCTAAATTTCTAAACTAGGGCAGCTAAACCCACCTGGGGTTGCCTATGTATATACTCATTTGTATGGGATCAAGATACACGTAGTTCCAAAATATGCTAACTCATATTTTTTTATCTTTTGAATTTTTTAATGTTTTATGATGTGTTTTGGATTTTTGGTAGATTTATCAATTTAAACTCATATAGGGATGGAGCATAGTGCAGGGAAAGCTTAGAGCAGTGGTAAAAATTTAGCCTAATTAATTGCTAATCAAAATCTGAAAAATTTAGAGCAGTGGTAAAAACCCAAAACAGGAACTCTGGTCAAATTCCCAATTCTATAGTGCACTGGAATAATCAGAACAACATGCTGGCAGTAATTTCAATACCGTCAGCTCACAAGAAGCCTAAGAATGGTTTTGACGGTAAAAAGAGTAGCATCAACATGAACTTAGACAGAATCAGAGTTGTCGCCATTTGAACTAGCAACAGTTTACAACATTAAACAAAATATTTTCTTGGTACTTCAATCAGCGACTGGTGCAGTCTAATTTTGTGCTTCTGAGCACACTACCCTCTATCTGGTCTCAGCCATAACTTAGTCTTCCAAAGTCCAAATTAGTCTGGAATTTTTCTTACTTACTCCAAATTAAACATTGAATAATAACATATAAAAAACCGGGAAGGAAATTTAAAGGGATCAAATTCTTTGAGTCCAAAGGTACGTTGTTCAGTGAGAACATGCCATGTAGCATGAGTAATGAACTAATGATGTGCAAAATTGACAGAAATAAAGGGGAAAAAGGTCTAGTCCCACTTATGACTTATCTGTGACCTAGAAGAGTTTTGACACATAATAGGCTTAGGAAACCATAACCTCAAATAATTGAGATTGATCTCTCTATCCCTCCTTTCAGTCAAGAGATCTTGTGCAATATGTTTTTTAAAGTAAAACCACATTGAAACTGAACAACAAGGACTGAGATGGATTATACCATTGTGAAAACATCAGTATGCTGAATAACAATGGCGTCCCAGTATAATAGATTACTACATGAGTCAGAATAACACTTACTGCTTCTGTCATAGTTTATAAGATCTTCTACATCTGAACTCCTCAAGGGTTGTGGGCTATTTCTGAGCATGTTCTGTCAATTTCTCTAGCAATTCACGAGCTATCTTCCACTTCCCAGACTTCTGAAATGCACGTTCAAAAACATCCCTGGTGTAGATTGGCGGGTAGAAACCCTTTTCAACCATCGAGCTTAGCTTCTCATAAGCAGCCTCCAGCTGTCCTGCTTTGCAGTGCTTGTGCAAGATCTGTGTTTCCAGCTTCCCTTCCAACTTAAGAGACAAATCGACCCGGCCATGTTCCTTCAAAAGGCTATCCACCAAACTGTATGTGTGGTAGTGTGGACACCAGCCCAACCCCAACATTTCCACCACCAAACCATAAGCTGCCTCCCAATTCTGAGCTCTGCCATAAGCATGGATTAATGCAGTATAGGTTACATTATCTGGGGGGCACCTCTTCTTGTTCATAATCTCAAAGAGCCTCTCTGCTTCCTCCACACTGCCCAACTTGCAAAGCAAACAAATAATCGATTTATAAACCACAAGCTTAGGCTTCAAACCCTGAGAAACCATCCACCCAAGTAACCGGCAAGCCTCGTCCACCTGACGAAGCTCACACAAAGCTCGTATAAGAATTGTGTAACTCTCGTCCACACATCTCAGCTTTTTATTCTCGACGACCTTCAAAACCTTAACTGCATCTTCTATCTTCCTCAATCGACAAAGCTCCAAAATAAGCCGATTGATAATAAATGCACTAGGTAACAAACCCGAATCATGAACTGACCAGAACACTTCTGTTGCAGGTTGTATAACACCACTCTTTGGACCCACATATGGGACTAAAATGGTACAAGGTCTACGAACATCAGCAACTCTTACCTTCTCAATACTTTCTTCCTTCATGCTCATTTCACACAATTCTCCAATGAGAATGTTAATGGCAGACCGTGTAGGGACCAAACCAGCTCTACCCATTTCATAAAAAATGTCAATGGCGCTCTCCAATCTTCCAAATTTACAAAGACCAACAAGAATGTTACTGTAAGAAAAAGTATCGGGGGACTCAATCCGTCGGAAAATCGCAAGGGCAGCATCAATCAAGTCCCCAGATGTTTCCTTCTTACAGAGTACATAGAGCATGTTATTAAACACTAGATTATCAGGAACACAATTGAAATCTGTTTGCATCTCTTTGAACAAGCACAGGGCTTCTCTAATCCTCCCCTGCCTACCCAAAAATCTAATGCAAATCGAAAATGTCCGACAAGATACCTGACCCTTGCTTGAGGAGACCGTCATCAAGAGACACTTCAAATCATCGAAAAGCTTCCTCCGCCCTAAGAAATCCGCCATGTACTCGATCACGGAATCGTCGAATCTAAACCCTAACCGGAGTCCAGCCCAAGAAAAAAACTCTAAAGTATTCATTCGACCTAACTCTCTATAATTCATCAAAACTCCTAAAACTAGGTTTGATTCCATCTTGTGCTTGAACTTTTTCAGCAAATCGTCGAGATTTCTGAATTGTCCACTCGACTCAGACAGTAGAGAACAGATCGTTGTGACATCAGAAGATAAAATCTCTGAAACTTCTGGTGAAGGGGCATCGGAATCATACGTGAACTCGTGAGTGATCCGGCGACGAACACGAGAATTGATGGGTCTGTTGGTACTCATTTCGGGGTTTCTAGACAGAGAATTTGGGTTCCTGAAGTTAGGGCGAGTGTTCGAAGAAAAAAGGAAGAAAGGTCCGAAGAATCTGAGAATATTTGCAGAGACAGATAGGAAGAGAGCTCCATGTTTACTCCTTTGAATCATTAGAAAGCTTTCGTGTCTAATGTATTTCACCACCATCGTCAATGACATTTTGTTTACCAAAAAAAAAAAAAAATGACATTTTATCTTTAGTGTGTCACGTATTTCCTGTACATATTTTCTTCCTTTATTACATATATATTAGTAGAAGGTACGTGCTGAGTGACAATCTTAATGAACGTAAAATAAGAAATGAAATGATAAGATCGGAAACATGAACTAATTAAATTTTACATCTACACATCAATCTAATAATACAAATAGTAAATGTATTCTATTACGAAATTAAGTATGAAACATACAAATATAGGTATTTAAATACATGATATTAGCACTTGAAAATGCCAAAAATAAAATTAGAAAAGTTTCAATTAAAAGAGTAGCAATAGCAATTGCAATTCAATACAAAAATGAAACTAATGTCATTTTGAACAAAATTTTATGTATGAATAGTGAGCAAAGAAGACCATATGAAATTATTCCAAAATTATTCCAAAATATTAACATACAAAAATATTATCTATCACCAAATATATAGAGAACCATCTGAAAATGTGACTCCTGAAACATGCAAAATCTTACAGATATATCATTCAATCTCTCTGAATTTCAATGTTTAAACAAATTGAATATTTAATTTAGGGGGAGAGGCTACAGGCCCCATTGGGCCTCATGTGGCTCTGCCTTGGAGATATGCATACCCTAACTTCATCTACCGGTTGTTATAACTCTACCCATTAGATAATCATAATAATTGATCACATAATTCTTGACACTTGATGCATAAGAATTGTAAGTCCCAAAATTCAAAGACTATCACAGGTTGATGATCAAATTATCTATTTAGTTTGAATTATTTGTAAAACATTTAGGTCCAGTCCACTAAAAATTTTACAAATCAGATGTCATTAATCTATTGCTATTGGAGATGGTTGTAGCATTATAAGTCACACAAAGCTTATTTTTAAGGAAGGCATAGTACAAAAATATGCACCCACAATCGTGCCACTTTTAACTCCTATAAATTGTGTTTAAAAGTCACTCACTCTTTAGTTTAAATAATGCAACCTTAGTGATTAAGAATCACTAACTCTTAAGGTTAAATAATATAACTTTAATATTTAGTTTTTAAAATATTTAAAAAATCTGAACACAAAATTCAGCATGTGCCACTTTAAACTTCCATTACATATAGTTGAGATTCACTAACCTTGGTGGTTAAGAGTCACTAACTCTTAAAGTTAAATCATGTAACCTTAATATTTAAGTAAAAAAAATAAAATAAAATAAAATAAAATAATCGGAACACAATATTCAGCAAGTGCACTTTAAACTCCTATTACATGTGTTTGAGATTTACTAACTATAACCCATATGGTTAACTAATCTAACATTAGTTTAAAAAAATCTTGAAACTAAGGATAAGAAAATATTATATGTGGTTGAGATTCACTAACCATGATGGTAATCGCAACTCACTCTTAAGGTTAAATCATGTAACCTTAGTAATTAAGTAAAATTTTTTTTTTAGAAATTGAACACAAAATTCAGCACATGCCCCTTTGAACTTCCATTATATGTGGTTGAGGTTCACTAACTGATAGTCTAAGGATAAGAAAATATTAAACATAGATAAAATGTTATGTAAATGGGAATTGTGAGTGCAAATGCAACTGCCAAGGATCACGATCCCATCAAGAATAGTAATATAATTACTTCTCCATTAGAGAGAGGGGTTTGGAGATACTAACGAAGGTGTTTGTATGCAGTAAGGATTCCGGCGAACTCCAAGTGGACACAAAGAACGCCGGTGTATGTTTCCAATTTAATTTCCTAGCACTCGATGCATAAAAGTAGTATTGCGGAGATCCCGACAGGTATTGCGACGAACCAAAGGAAAGCTGTCGGTGTCTAGTTCCAATTTATTTTCATGTGGTTTGTTTTGCTACAATTCATCTTCTTTTGGAGGGAGCCAATACCTTGCGAGAAGGTGTGGTTTGAGAGAGAGGGAAATGTGAGAGAATTATTGGAAGAGGTTAAGGGAGAAATTTTTGGGGAGAGGGGGTCATTTCTATTCATGGAAAGAAGCTTGAGAGAGAGATAGAGTTTAGAGAAACTTATGGGAAAAGGGACTGCCGGTTGTTTGGGAAGTTAGAAATTTGAAAAAAAAAATCCTTAAAAATAGGTAGATGATAGTGATGAGGTCAATTTGAGTTGAAACGTGGGAGGGTTTGTAGGTAGTCATACATGAATTTACTTTAATATCCTTAAATATTTGGGGTAATATAGCAATAGGATATTATAATACTTGGATTTTTTAATCATATCAAAAAAAATTCGAACAATATTTCTATCACTCCTTCTCCCATTATAATAGTAAAGATAAAGATGTTCCTAGATCAACAAATGTTGTAGCTCACAATCTTGCAACCTAATGTAACGTGTCTCTTAACCTCCATGAAAAACAGAGAGATATTGCTTGAATTCTTAATCTCCACTGAATGATATAAGACTCCCCATGCAAGAGAGCACTCCTAACTATACCTGGACTTCTTCTACTCTTATGAAATATAAACAAAGATAGCACTCCTGACTATAATGGACTTCTTCTACTCCTATACATAGTTACCAAGTACGGGTACGGGTATAATACGACAATGATCTGTTCGGGAAGTACGAGTGTTATACGCCAAAAACATGGTAAAAGTACAGAAAATTAAAAAATAATTAATAATTATAAATAAATAAAATTTTTGATATTAATTAATAACAATAATTTAATATGGAATATGTGTTTAACACAGTAAAAGTATGACAAAAACACACGTATTGTACCTGTTTAATACATAATTCGTGTATTAAACGGGTATTATATGGCAATACGCGTAAAACACGTAATACGGCAAAAGTACGCAGTTTTAAACGGTGACCCCCTCTAAAAGTATTACATGGGTACTATATGAGTATAATACGGGTGTTTGGTAACTATGCTCCTATGAAAGGTAAATAGATAACACCTATCCTACATAGAGACCCACTATTGATGATGGTGATCATGCTACCATCCATGCAACCCATGAGGCAACCCATGTGCCCATGCACACAACATAGCTTCCTCCATCAAAGAACCTTATCATCAAGGTTCAGATTTGGAAACTGTTCCTTGAGCTCATAGTAATTCTCCCAACTTGCATCTTCGTTTGTCACATCCGAGCCACTTAACAAGGACTTCAGAGATTGGTCGATTACCCCGCTTAACAATACGTCTGTCCAAGATTGATTTAGGCATGAGTTGCAACACCCCATGATTTGAAATTGGAGGTAGTTCATGTTGCACCATTATACGATCGCCTACCTTCCTCTTCAAACTGGAGAAATGGAAAACAAGGTGAACATGGGATCCGTTTGGGAGAGCAAAGCAAGTTTATAAGCCACTGATCCAATCTGTGCAGTCACTTGATATGGTCTGAAATACTTTGGGAAGAGCTTCTGAGTTCTTCTATCCACCACTAATTGTTGGCGGTAAGGCTGGAGTTTAAGGTAGTATCACGACCCAAAATACCCCTTAGGAGATAGGAGACCTTTTGGTCGGAGTTTAATCATATCAAACCATCCTGTGAGCAACCACAAGACATACAAAAGCGGAAGCAAAAAATTTCTTAACTTTATAACCTGTATTCCAAGTGCAATAACATAATCAATAATACAGAGCGAACATCCTCGCCCAACAATATACATATCTCTCCCTTACATCACTCAAATCAAAACCTCAACATAGGGCCACCTGTCAAAGCCCTCTCATCAACCCAGAAGACCCCAAGTAGAGATCCTCCTTACATACTCCACCTTGATACATGGTTCCGGAGTGCATCATCCATTAGTGTACTTGCTATCCAATAGTGAACCTGTCGACAATAACAGGTCGGCTGAGCATTGAAAAGCTCCGTGTCTACTAACCCATAGATAACAATGTTATAATATTTCACATGGAACACATATCATAGTTCATTAGAAACACATGCATATACTATAATCAGAGCGCGGAAACCAAAATCTATTTTCTTTCAAAACCTGTGCATACATTTCATAAACCATACTTTTCAGAAATCTTTGCTTACTTTCAAAACCATGCTTTTAATCATCTTTTATTCATTGGAGACTGATGCTAATACCCGTACTGTAACGCCCCAAAATACCCCCTAGGAGTTTAGGGATACTTTAGGCGTGACTATACGTACCTGCCAAACCATCCTGTCATGAACAAGATAATTAACGTACTAAACAATGATAATCAGAGCGCAGAAGCTAAACATAAATGCAGAAGCGTAAACTAACTTTTTCTTTTCTTCTAAGATTTTCAAAATACTATTCCAAGTTAACATATATACAAAACATGTCTAAGTCTAAGGTGGACAGACCCACCTATCAAAATGTCAAAATACATAAAAGACCCTCTCGTACTCTCCCCTCAACAGTAGTCGAGGTATGGCCACACGTCAAGGTCTCGGTCCGCCTGAGACTGCAGTGGGATAGCCGGCTCTCTCTCCTCGATATACTCTTCCTCGACCCAAGGCTATGGGTCGAGGGCTCCCTCAGTACCTGCCGACATGAAAGTACGGCTGAGCATGGAATACTCAGCGAGTACAAGCTACTAGCTATCCCTAACAATAATAAACATGCAAAGAGTAGTACAATACCAATCATCAATTCCAGGCAATAGTAAAATCATAGAATTAAACAATATTAATCATGGAGAAATATTATCATCTTGATGAGCATGAATGCAAAAACGCCGACAAAACTCATGCTTGAAAACCCGTTTTCATGTCCCGGTATGCATTTTAAAATCATGTATGCGTGCATGCATGAATGTCTTGTCATCATCTTGTAACTTGTGAGCCAAAGGCTAGCACCCGAATCTCCCTGGGCTGCCAACCTCCTTGATATGCATGGTTTTCTTGTGAGCCAGAGGTTAGTACCCGAATGTCCCTGGGCTACCAACCTCCTTGACAATAGGTGATTTTTATTACTTGTTTAGTTTTCTTGTGAGCCAGAGGCTAGTACCCGAATTTTTCCTGGGCTACCAACTTCCTTGACAATAGGTGTTTTAGGGGTTTTCTTGTGAGCCAGAGGCTAGTACCCGAATGTCCCTGGGCTACCAACCTCCTTGACATGCAATATTTTCTTGTTGGTTATTATATGCACATGCTCTTGAAATCTCGGTTCATGCTTTCATGCGTGCTTGTGTACGTGTCAATCGTGACAACCATGGAATAAGGATAATAAGAGAGGTATGACATCACCATTCAATTCACAATATATGCATATGAGAATTTGAGTTACCAACATGGTATTTAAATCCATTCATCATTCATGAGAATACATGCATAAGGCCCCTTTCCATTTCTTCATTTACATCATTTTTTCATAGTTTAGGTATTTTGTCAAACACTTAGCATGCAAGTTTCCTCATTGTTCATTTTCTCCTTTTTAGTGCATATTTTACATTCAATCACACAAGGTAAGTTTATTATTTGTGTAATGCCCATCCTCCATTTTCAAATCCACGATCCACACATACCATACATCACCCATTCGGCATCCAATCGCCATATCCAACATCCATCCAAACATCCATACCATTTCTTTATCTTGTTTATATTTATTAGGGATGATACATTTCACAAGAAAGCAAACATAATTGCATAAATCACATTTCATAAAGAAAACTTAGATTTATTGCTAGGGTAAGTTAGTAGGGTGTACTAACCTTAGATCAAGGCTTGATCTTGGTAGGAACCTTGATTTGAGCTTCAACTTGAAAGAAGAAGCCCTTGCTTGAAGAAAGCTTGAGTTGAGGAAGAAACCCCTTGGAAAAACTTGTGTGAGTTGCTGCCCTAACTTTGGAGGAGGAGTCCCACACGAGTTGAACCTTGGATTTGAAGAATCCAAGCCTTGAAATAAACCTTGGGTAGCCTACACTCTTGATTTCTTCTCAAGAGGAAAAACCTAGGTTAGGAAATCCCCTTCTCCTCTCTCTCTATCTCTCCAAATACTCTAAGGATGGTAAATGAAGCCCTAAAGGCTCGGGCAAGCCCTTATGGGTAAGGGTTTAACGCCCAAAAGATGAAAATACCCTTACAAAAATTTCTGCAAAACACGGGGACCGAGCGATCGGTGCTTCTGACCGATCGATCGGTTGCCTACCGAGCGATCGGTACTCTGGCCGAGCGACCGGTCAAAAAACTACTCTCTGGAAAATTTCCCCATACAAAATCTTTGACCGTGCGATAGATACCGATCGATCGGTTTTGGACCGATCGATCGGTTTTGGACCGATCGATCGCTGACTGGATCGAGCGATCGGTGCTCTGCATGTCTGGACTGTTTTGACCACTCGCTCGTCTGATTTCGACCATTCAACTTGCGTTGGGTTCGTCTTTCGAAAATGAATATTTCTGTCATTTCAGAATTTCCGATCTCTCTCTTATTTATTAATTAGACTATGAGGAAGGCCAATTAGCTACGAAAACGGTATTCATTAAGTATAGAAAAGTCCGGGGTGCTACATTCTCCCCCCCTTACAAAAATTTTGTCTCCGAAATTTGGACGAGACATACATGCACAAGACCATAACAATTACAAGGGAATGCCAAGGCCCTAAACAAATAACTGAGGATACTTTTCCCGCACTTCGGCTTCTCGTTCCCATGTAGCTTTCTCCCTTGAATGGTGTTGCCATCTCACTAAGACCAAGGGAATGGTCTTGTTATGCAAGACTTGATCTCTCCTATCCAAGATCTGCACCGGTTGTTCAACTAGGGTGAGGTCCTCTCGAATCTCTATCGGATCCAACTCGATGACATGAGAAGGATCCGGGATATACTTTCGAAGCATAGAGACATGGAATACATTGTGGACCGCCGTCATATGAGCGGGTAAAGCAACATGGTAAGCTACCTCACCGACTCTAGTAATGATCTCGAACGGACCCACATATCTAGGGCTAAGCTTGCCCCTCTTCCCGAATTGCATAACACCCTTGGTTGGTGAAACCCGAACAAATACAAAATCACCCACTCGAAACTCAAGATCTCTCATTCGATTGTCGGCGTAGCTCTTCTGTCTATCTTGTGCGGTCTTCAACCTCTCCCGGATGAGCTTGACTCTATCTGCCTTTTGTTCAATCAACTCGGGGCCCAAAATTTTTCTTTCTCCCACTTCATCCCAATACAACGGGGATCTACAACTTCTTCCGTACAAAGCCTCAAAAGGAGCCATCTGTATGCTTGCCTGATAGCTATTATTGTAGGCGAATTCCACCAAAGGTAGGTGATCTTCCCAACTTCCTTTAAAATCCAGCATACAAGCTCAGAGCATATCTTCAATAACCTGATTCACTCGCTCGGTTTGCCTATCCGTCTGTGGATGGAAAGCCGTGCTAAAGTCCAACCGGGAACCCATGGCACTCTGAAAGCTTTTCCAAAACCTGGAGGTAAATCTAGGGTCCCGATCCGACACAATGCTCACTGGCACCCCGTGCAATCGGACTATTTCTTTGATATACAATGCAGCCAACTGATTTGAGTTGAATGTAGTCCGGTACGGTAAGAAATGGGCGGACTTCGTGAGTCTGTCGACCACGACCCATACAGCATCATAGTTTCTAGCCGTCTTCGGCAACCCCACAATGAAGTCCATAGAGATATGTTCCCATTTCCACTCAGGAATGGGGAGGGACTGCAAAAGTCCAGCCGGTCTCCTGTGTTCGGCTTTGACTTGTTGGCATACCAAGCATTTAGACACATACTCCGCTATTTCTCGCTTCATGTTCCGCCACCAAAAATGCTTCTTCAAGTCCCTATACATTTTGGTACCTCCGGGGTGAATGGTGTACTTGGACCGGTGAGCCTCGTATAAGATTTCTCGTTTAAGCTTCTCATCGGCTGGGACACATACTCTTCCCTTAAAAGTGATAATCCCATCATCCCTCACCGCAAAATCCTTGCTACCACTCTTAACTGACTTTTCTCGGCAAGAAAGTAGCTCGGCATCCATCCCCTGCAACTCCTTGATCATGCTCAACATAAATGGCCTAACTGTGATCTTAGCCATTACCGGCCCAAAGGTAGGGAGACTAAAACTGATGTCGAGGTTGGACGCATCCTCTAGCAACCTCCACTCCTTCAGCATCATATGCGCCAAAAGTCCAGTAGGCTTCCGGCTAAGAGCATCGGCTACTACATTCGCTTTGCCCGGGTGGTATTGAATGGAGCACTCATAGTCTTTCAAAAATTCTACCCATCTTCTTTGCCTCAGGTTCAACTCCTTCTGGGAAAACAAATACTTAAGGCTTTTATGATCTGTGAATCCTCAAATTGTTCCCCATAAAGATAATGTCGCCAAATCTTCAATGCAAACACAACCCCGGCGAGCTCTAAGTCGTGAGTGGGGTAATTCTTTTCATGTTCCTTCAATTGCCTTGATGCATAGGTAATGACTTTCTTGTGCTGCATAAGGACACACCCAAGTCCGATGTGCGAAGCATCGCTATACACTTCATAACCACCATGTCCGGATGGCACAGTAAGGATGGGGGCCGTGGTGAGGCGCTTCTTCAACTCTTCGAAACTCACTTCACATCGGTCACTCCAACTGAACTTGGCATTTTTTCTCGTCAAGTAAGTGAGAGGTGCGGCCAAACTGGAGAATCCCTCTACAAATCTCCGGTAATAGCCTGCCAACCCGAGGAAACTACGTATCTCCGTGACGCTCTTGGGCCTCTCCCAACTCATGACTGCCTCAACCTTGGCTGGATCTACAGAAATACCCTCGGCAGACACTACGTGGCCTAGGAACGTCACTTTCTCTAACCAGAATTCGCACTTGCTCAATTTGGCATATAGCCTATGCTCTCTCAACATCTCTAGAGCAAGGCGGAGGTCTCGTGCGTGATCTTCCCGTGTCTGGGAATACACCAAAATTTCGTCGATGAATACAATCACGCATCGATCCAAGTATGATCGGAACACCCGATTCATCAAATCCATGAACGCCGCCGGTGCATTCGTCAGCCCAAAAGGCATGACCAGGAACTCGTAATGCCCATACCGAGTCCTGAAAGCCGTCTTCGGAACATCCTCCGACTTGATCTTTAGCTGATGATACCCCGATCTAAGATCAATCTTGGAGAAAAATCTCGCTCCCTTCAGTTGGTCGAACCAGTCGTCTATCCTTGGCAAGGGATAACGATTCTTGATAGTTACCTTGTTCAACTGACGGTAGTCTATACACATTCTCATTGACCCGTCTTTCTTCTTCACAAAGAGAACCGGAGCTCCCCACGGCGAGACACTTGGTTGGATGAAACCAAGTTGTTGTAATTCCTCAATCTGTTTCTTCAATTCTTCAAGCTCTATAGGGGCCATTCTATACGGTGCCCTTGAAATCGGAGCGGTCCCCGGACCAAGCTCTATAGCGAATTCGATCTTTCTATCAGGAGGTAATCCGGGAAGTTCTTCCGGGAACACATCTAAGAACTCACTCACAACCGGAATGGCCAAAGAGTTCGGTGCCTCTGGGTTTGCTATGCTCAAAGCTGCGAGGCGAGCAATGTCCCTCTCTCTTAATCCTCGGAAATGAAAAGGCTTAACCCCTTCCGGCTTGAAGTTCACCATCTTTTCAAAATACGCAACATGCCCGTGATGGTTTGCCAACCAATCCATCCCTAGGATAACATCGAAATCCAAGTCTCGGAAGTCTAGGATGATGAGATCGGCTAACAGTTCCTTCTCCCCCACTTGAACCACACTATCCCTGAATATCTTGTCCGTATCAGCTGACTTGCCGAGTGGAGTTGCAATGGTCAACTCCCGCTCCAACGGAGTAGCCTCAGTCAAAAAGCCCTTTGCAAAACTTGGTGAGACAAAAGAGTGAGTAGATCCTGTGTCTATCAACACTCGAGCGAGACACTCGTTCACTAATAAAGCGCCTGTGCGATTAAGTAACTAATATCAGTAGTTTCAAACAATAACAAGCATCATACATAGGTAACCCTTAGTATAAATAACCACATAACAAACCATAGAAATTTTATACAACTTAAACTCAAAATTCTCGCGTACCTTGCACGACATCATCGGATGCACGTGCGTCTCTCTCTGACAGGGCGAAGACTCGGCCCTGTGTGGCTGGGCGAGGAGGCCGTGTAGACTGTGAGGCCCTCGAAGCCTGAGAAGAGCTAGGCTGAGATGTCTGCCTAATTGGGGGCCTACTCCCCTGAGACTGAGCTGGCATAAAACGTCGGGGACAATCTCTAACCATGTGGCCTTGGTCACCACAATGGAAGCAACTTCCTGTAACCCTCTGGCATTCTCCCGCTGGATGCCTCCTTCCACAAAGGGTGCAGATATCATGCGCATAGGTGGGAGGAGCATATCCCGTAGCCTGAGTCACTGCGGGGCGAGGAGCCTGAGCAAAAACCGGGCGAAAAGCCGGTGGAGCAAAAGGGTGGGGAGCCTGTGGTGCCGAATATATCCTCTGTGACTGAGCCGGCCCTGCGGACTGATACAAGCTAGTCCTTGCTCTTTTCTCTCCTGAACTACTCGACTGTCCTTTCTCTATTCCTCTCCTTTTAAAGAATTCCTCGGAGTTCGACTCGGCCAACAGTGCCTTGTCCACCACTTTTGAATATGTCTCATGTCCAAACATTGAGACTCGGTCCTTGAGGTATGCTTTCAACCCCCTCTAAAATTTCTGGGCTTTCATAGCCTCGGTTGCTATCATATGTGGAGCAAATCTAGATAGCTCCGAAAACTTGGCTTCATAGGCCGCTACCGATGTATTGCCTTGCTCCAAGGTAATGAACTCAACTTCCATCTTTTCTTTCATCCCTATTGGGAAGTACTTCTTGTTGAAAACGTCCAAGAATTCCTCCCAAGTCCAGTCTTGACCTTGTCGGGTCAACTCTCGGGTCCGAAGTGCGGATTTCCACCAATGGTCGGCCTCGCCTTCAAGCATAAAGGCGGCCCAAGTAACCTTCTCTGCCTCAGTAGGCGCCAATACGGAGAAGATCTTTTCTAATTACCGAATCCATCATTCGGCTACAAGCGGGTCAATACTCCCACAAAAGGTTGGAGGCCTCATCCTCCGAAAAGCCTCTATTCCGGCTTGTGCTCGATTAGGAGGAGCCGGTATAAGCGCGGCATTAGGCGGAGTGGCCGGTTGCCTCGCCGCTAGCATAGCCAAGGTCTCGGCTATTGAGGCAAAAGCTTGGGCAAAATTGGGTTGATCATCACCCGATGGAGCATCACCTCCATTGCCCCTTGTGTTGTACCCGCGACCCCGGGTATTGCGTCTCATGATTTTTCCTGAGAACGACAATACAACATGAGTCTAACTTGGATACGCATTTAGTACAAATTTCGCAATTCGCTCAATACATATTCATCAAGCATATTTAATAAGCATAACACAATTAATGCACACATGGAATACAACACAACATCATCCATACAATCCGTGTTCCTAGCGTAGGACTCTAAGTTTGGTTGAGATTCAACCTATTTCGACTAGGACTAACTTGTTAGTCCATACTTGGAATACAACTAATGCCTTGTTCAATCATGGTCTCTAGTACTACGCGACCCTAGGGACTCTAATGCCTAGAGCTCTGATACCACTTCTGTAACGCCCCAAAATACCCCCTAGGAGTTTAGGGATACTTTAGGCGTGACTATACGTACCTGCCAAACCATCCTGTCATGAACAAGATAATTAGCGTACTAAACAATGATAATCAGAGCGCGGAAGCTAAACATAAATGCGGAAGCGTAAACTAACTTTTTCTTTTCTTCTAAGATTTTCAAAATACTATTCCAAGTTAACATATATACAAAACATGTCTAAGTCTAAGGTGGACAGACCCACCTATCAAAATGTCAAAATACATAAAAGACCCTCTCGTACTCTCCCCTCAACAGTAGTCGAGGTATGGCCACACGTCAAGGTCTCGGTCCGCCTGAGACTGCAGTGGGATAGACGGCTCTCTCTCCTCGATATACTCTTCCTCGACCCAATGCTCTGGGTCGAGGGCTCCCTCAGTACCTGCCGACATGAAAGTACGGCTGAGCATGGAATACTCAGCGAGTACAAGCTACTAGCTATCCATAACAATAATAAACATGCAAAGAGTAGTACAATACCAATCATCAATTCCAGGCAATAGTAAAATCATAGAATTAAACAATATTAATCATGGAGAAATATTATCATCTTGATGAGCATGAATGCAAAAACGCCGACAAAACTCATGCTTGAAAACCCGTTTCCATGTCCCAGTATGCATTTTAAAATCATGTATGCGTGCATGCATGAATGTCTTGTCATCATCTTGTAACTTGTGAGCCAAAGGCTAGCACCCGAATCTCCCTGGGCTGCCAACCTCCTTGAAATGCATGGTTTTCTTGTGAGCCAGAGGCTAGTACCCGAATGTCCCTGGGCTACCAACCTCCTTGACAATAGGTGATTTTTATTACTTGTTTAGTTTTCTTGTGAGCCAGAGGCTAGTACCCGAATTTTTCCTGGGCTACCAACTTCCTTGACAATAGGTGTTTTAGGGGTTTTCTTGTGAGCCAGAGGCTAGTACCCGAATGTCCCTGGGCTACCAACCTCCTTGACATCCAATATTTTCTTGTTGGTTATTATATGCACATGCTCTTGAAATCTCGGTTCATGCTTTCATGCGTGCTCGTGTACGTGTCAATCGTGACAACCATGGAATAAGGATAATAAGAGAGGTATGACATCACCATTCAATTCACAATATATGCATATGAGAATTTGAGTTACCAACATGGTATTTAAATCCATTCATCATTCATGAGAATACATGCATAAGGCCCCTTTCCATTTCTTCATTTACATCATTTTTTCATAGTTTAGGTATTTTGTCAAACACTTAGCATGCAAGTTTCCTCATTGTTCATTTTCTCCTTTTTAGTGCATATTTTACATTCAATCACACAAGGTAAGTTTATTATTTATGTAATGCCCATCCTCCATTTTCAAATCCACGATCCACACATACCATACATCACCCATTCGGCATCCAATCGCCATATCCAACATCCATCCAAACATCCATACCATTTCTTTATCTTGTTTATATTTATTAGGGATGATACATTTCACAAGAAAGCAAACATAATTGCATAAATCACATTTCATAAAGAAAACTTAGATTTATTGCTAGGGTAAGTTAGTAGGGTGTACTAACCTTAGATCAAGGCTTGATCTTGGTAGGAACCTTGATTTGAGCTTCAACTTGAAAGAAGAAGCCCTTGCTTGAAGAAAGCTTGAGTTGAGGAAGAAACCCCTTTGAAAAACTTGTGTGAGTTGCTGCCCTAACTTTGGAGGAGGAGTCCCACACGAGTTGAACCTTGGATTTGAAGAATCCAAGCCTTGAAATAAACCTTGGGTAGCCTACACTCTTGATTTCTTCTCAAGAGGAAAAACCTAGGTTAGGAAATCCCCTTCTCCTCTCTCTCTATCTCTCCAAATACTCTAAGGATGGTAAATGAAGCCCTAAAGGCTCGGGCAAGCCCTTATGGGTAAGGGTTTAACGCCCAAAAGATGAAAATACCCTTACAAAAATTTCTGCAAAACACGGGGACCGAGCGATCGGTGCTTATGACCGATCGATCGGTTGCCTACCGAGCGATCGGTACTCTGGCCGAGCGACCGGTCAAAAAACTACTCTCTGGAAAATTTCCCCATACAAAATCTTTGACCGTGGGATAGATACCGATCGATCGGTTTTGGACCGATTGATCGCTGACTGGACCGAGCGATCGGTGCTCTGCATGTCTGGACTGTTTTGACCATATCTTTTGACTCGCTCGTCCAATTTTGACCATTCAACTTGCGTTGGGTTCGTCTTTCGAAAATGAACATTTTTGTACTTTCAGAATTTCCGATCTCTCTCTTATTTATTAATTAGACTATGAGGAAGGCCAATTAGCTACGAAAACGGTATTCATTAAGTATAGAAAAGTCTGGGGTGCTACACGTACATGGTCTAAGTATACCAGCATCCTCTCATTGCTTTCTTATGTACTTTTTATCTTACTTATCTTACTTTGAAACAGATGACTCGTACCCGTACCTAGTCTAAGTATACGAGCATCCTTTCTCTTCTTACTTTTTCTTACTTACTTTGAAACAGATGCTAATACCCGTATCTGGTCTAAGTATACTAGCGTCCTTTCATTTCTCACTTACTCTTTCTTAAAAAACATCTCTTTACAAAACATTTCATCACATATACTTTGCAAAACCATTATTTTGGATAAAACACCCCTTTCATTTCACATAATCATGCAATACACGTGGACATAGACAATCGTGAGTGAACATGGTAGGCAATGGAAACACATAACACATGGCATTTACTTTTCTTTTCTCTTCCAAATCGATACACATCACATAACACATGGTTTTCTATTTTCTTTAAAAACGATAACACTTATCACATAGCACAAACTTTTATTTCGTTTAAAACATTCACATAGGCACATACATAGGGTAATTACACTTGAGTTCCTCAAACATATCGCATGGCACATGCTTTTCATCATATCATTTACATCATACACATAGAATTGGTTTTGAAACCCTAATTGCATCAAAACCCATAAATCCCATCTTTGTCTTTGCTTAAAACCTCACTTTTATTCAAAACATATATTTTAACTTTACTTTTCATAAATGAATTACAACAAGGTTAGCAAAGTGTAGTATTTACCTTTCCTAGATCGAGTCCCTTCGATCCTAGAGATTGAGAAATGCTTTGGATTAGAAATCCAAGTTTGAGAACACCGAGGAAGTGAAGATTGAGCCTCTGAAATAAGAATGAAGCTCCACGTGATCTTGGAAGAACACTTTAGAAGCTCACGGCTTTATCCTATTTCTTCCCTTTCAATTTCTCTTAAAAATCTAAGCTTAGGGTTTGAATAACTCAAACCCACTAAATCTCCTTCTATTTATAGCCCAAAGGTTGCCAAAACCCTTAGAAAATATCTCTAAGGTCGATTATCTTGCTCTGAGATTTTTTTTTTAGCATTTTTGGGCAAATTCCTTGACGAGCTATTGGCCGTCAACTAATCTCGTCAACGAGCTGGTGCTCTGACTGGCCTGTGTTTTCCCGCTTTGGTATTTTGACCATAACTTTTGACTCGTATATCGGATTTCAGCGATTCAACTTGCGTTGGACTCGAAATTCAAAGGGAAATAAATTTGTGTCTAATGAAAAATCCTAATTCTAATTATTAATGGTCTAAATTGGCCTAAATTTGACTACTCTAGGGACGAATTCCAACAAATCAGTCTTTGAAAAACCAACATTTAACCTAACTTCGACTCAAAATTTGAAAAGTATGAAACATTAATGTAATAACCTAATTTTTACACCCCTTCCTAATCATGGTTAACTATCTTAACCATGTTAGACATATATGCCCACGAAAGCCATTCCGGTATTGTATTAGTCTACTTAATCAATAAATGCATATTTTACATTCACACATTGTCTTCTACATTGGGTAACACATTAAAAGTATCTCATTGAATGAGACTACTTTGTCCTTAGGTAACAATGTAGGAAAACCATCCAATTGGTTAATAACTAATTGCTAAGGAGATATGGTTTTTCGATTTCTTGTAGACTTAAAATTGTACTAAGTTATTTAGCATACATCTGAACAATGTATTCCTACTAACTTACACATTGTTAGTTCCATATGATGGAGTGATGAATCTCAATCACTGAGAGAAGGGTCTCTTGACTAAGATGTGGATATAAGTAAGAAGTATATTACAACTGGATCGCTCAGTGGATGCCCTTAGAAATATATTGTCTTTATATTTAGGGTAGTCCATTTGACAGATTGTCCTTAACCTGAGAGGTCGACATCTTCTCTAGTATTTGCTTATATAGCTTAGATGTAGCCAATTGTCAATGTCCAACACATCAGACTAAATACGGGCTCGTTGGGTTATGTACGCTATATTAGAAGAAGTGTGTGTACGCTCAACAAGGATTCCACTACTCTTATAGGGTAATTAATATTGAGTTGAATCTTGTCAAAACCGGACTTGAAAAACCCAGCGCTGGTATTTATCGATGAAATGATTTTATCGAGAAGATATTGTCCTGTAAACTTATAACAATATTGGAAGTAGAGGGACACATCTGTAAACAAATCTTGACATAGAAATGCCTGTAAGTAATTCTCTATTTTCTGGAGGTTAATCACATTGTGTTAATAGACATTATTGTGATTGGTGGAAGTGCAGGGATATAGATAAAATTCTATAATCCTAATGGAGTGTAGGAAATGTGTTTCCTAGTAACAGTGCTTTAACCAAAAAGGTTGAGTACTTGGTCCTACAACCGGAAATAGGAGATCCCTTTAGATCCTACACACAAGGACCTTCTTAAAGTATTTAATTTAATTATTAATTAATTTCTCTAAGTAATCTGGTATAGTGAAGCTCTAAAAGGTAGAATCACATTAGATGTGAAAATCCAAATGGATAGGACTCATTGGGGATTTTGATAAAAAGATCAATAAATGACCAAATAGGGTTTGGAACCCATAATGGGGCTTGTGGAAGTGGGGCCCACCTAGGGTGGGACGCCCACTTCAAAGGGGACCTTTAATTAATTAGTTATTAACTAATAACTCCTTATTGGATAAGGTTGGTTAGTTAGTTACTAATTAAAGATTCCCTATTTAATAGAGATTCTATTAGTTTTTTACTAATCAAGGAATCCTAATTGGATTAGGATAAGGATATGGTTAGTTGGTTACTATTGGGTAAGGTTTGTTTCTATTAATTATTAATCCTAATTAATTGGGAGAAATCAAGAATGGAAACAATTGAGGAATCCTAATTGGATTAGGATATGAAGACTTGGGTTGCAAGGAACCCAAAGCTTATTTAAAGAGGTGGACGTCCACTTTTGGAACACAAGAAAATTTCCAGATTTTCTCTCCCTCTCCTCTCCTCTCCTCAATCTCTCGCCCGTCTCTCTCTTTCTAGAGTTGTACGTTCAGCCCCCCCTTTCCCCCTTTTCTTCTTCTATTGTGTTCTAGCTTTTGAATATCAAGAAGCAATCTTGATCATAAAGATTAGATCTTCATTTCAACATCATAGAGCTAGAAATTTGAAAGGGTCATTAGCTTCCATTAGAGAAAGTTTTTAAAAAAAAGAAAGTCCATGTGGATTGCGAAGGAGACTTCACTCTTGTTAAGTTTTGCCGGTCTAGTATTCTATCGTGGAGTTGACTTAACAATTTCAAAGTCGCAAAGGTGATTGTGATTTTAACTCCCATTAAATAAAATCAATTAGAATCTTATTCAGATCTTGGGATTCGATGTATGCCCGCCAAGAACTGTTTTTCTAAAATTAAAAAAACGCATACTTTTAGTGGTATCAGAGCCTTGACTATGCTTCTCTTTGATTTTATTGTTTTAATCAAGATTTATATCCATTATACCTCCCCTATGAATTTCGGCCACCCCTATTATTGAATCTTTTTTGATTCTGGATTATGAGATAATCATTAATAGGGATAAGGAATTTCCCTCTAGTTATTGAGGAAATAATTTAGGCTTGAGAAATTAGTGTGATACTAATTTCAATTTTAGATGATTCCAAAAACCTCTCGAAATTTAATAGGGATAGGTATTTAGAGATATCTAAATCTTGTTTATAGCCCTTAAGGATTTAGAGATCCTTATTAGTATTAAATTAAATTGTTTAATTTATTCTGAGAGCCTCAGGCTAGCATAAATAATATATATATATATATATATATATATATATATATATATATTATATTTATCATGATAAATAATTATTATTTTATGTGTTGGATGGGTTCCACAAATCATACCTCCTTCTCTTTCCCCTCTCCACCCTTTTTTCTTATTTTTAGAATAGGGTTGCTGATTTATGGTGGACTAAATCAACCGAAGAAGATGCCCGGAGAACCATTGCGAGATAGCAGATTGTAGTGGAACTTTATTTAATTCCCCTATTGTAATTAAATAAGGTCGTATGATTTTTGTGAACCCATTGTGAGATTATAATATGATTATAATTATTATATTATTATTCATGTGATGATTAATAATATTTCCTTTAGCCCGGAAGTTTAGATAATTGTGATTATTGCTTTTTATGATAATTTAGGATAATTGGATTATACCTAGAATAATGGATTGTGTTTAATTGTAAATTTTTTATATTTAGGCACAATACATTGCTAGTACTCTTTTGGACATGGAGTTTGTGACCCATGCGTAAAGGTTTACGTAAAACCTTTGCAAACGAGATTATTGGATAATCGTGTCTGAAAAGACATTAATCGTTATGAAAGGTAGATGGATCACTAAACTGACATCAAAATACCCTAAGGGAATAGGGATGAGTAGGTTTTTATTATAAGATGAAAATCCTAATGATCAAAACCCCTTGTGAGGGCTAGTGGGAGTTTTTCACTCTTTTAATAATTTTGTTATAAAAAATTTTCATAATTTATATGATGAATATTGATGTGATCATGCCTGTTTAATATATTGGTCCATTTGATAAAAATATTAAGTGATAATAAATGAGATTATTAATTCTAAGGCCTTGCATTATCAATAAAGACTAGGAATTAATTAGCCTGAGTCTTGTCCCTCTGATAGGAGTTTGACATAATTCAATTTAAATTAAACTCCTAGTGCATTATTTCTATTGTAGATAGGTCTGTATATGGCCTGATAGGGAGTGTCAACTAGCATGGGGGCACATCTCTACTTTATCATATGACAACCAAGAATAATGAGTTTCACTTAAACAATGAAACATGACGGGTGATAGGTGACAGTCATGTTGTCCTTGTAGGTCACAAGAAAATTAGGAATCACTGATTTACATAAAGAGTTATGCATGAGATGCTCAGTGATGGATGGCTACTGTCCACCTTTTTAGTGCATGTATAGTACTATCCTAGCATAGAAGATTACACGTGTATTATGAGGATCCTAATACTCATCTGGAATAAAAGGTTTATTCCCTAATTTCATATATTGAAGGGAATGATGAAATTTGAAGAAAGATGAGAGGATCATTGTAGAGACCCGAATCTTCTTCATGTTTTTATTGCAAGTATTTAGGGTATTATAGTCCTTGTGATGTTTTAATGTTTATGTATTTATATCTAACTGGTGTAGTGTGATTAGGGCTTAATCAAACTTGTAAGCAGAGGGATGTCATATCAAACCCTGAACTTTAGTAGTTTTGGCACTGTTTATTGGAATTGAGTGATTCTTGAACCTTTAGAAAGGTATTGGAACCCTCTTTGAGGTTCATGTTTAATGTTTTTCCATAATTTTAGTCTAAGCTAAGTCAAAAGTGGGTTTTCTGATGTTTTGTCTGATGGAATTACAGATCAGTCAACTTTGGAGATAATTTGGTCTATAAATAAAGGGGAATTTGAAAATTCTGAAATACTAGAAATGTTCATTTTCGAAAGACGAATCCAACGCAAGTTGAATCGTCGAAATCCGACAATCGAGTCAAAAGTTATGGCCGAAACAGTGTAATAGGTCAAAAATCTGCAGAACATCGATCGCTAGAGATCGATCGGTTCACAACCGATCGCTCGGTCAGAAGTAGCGATCGATCGGTCCAAAACCAATCGATCGGTATCTATCGATTGGTTCAAAATTTTGTATGGGGAAAATTTTCAGAGAGTGTGTTTTTGACCGAGAGCTCGGTCAAGAGCACCATCGATCGGTAGGCGACCGATTGCTCGGTCATAACCACCGATCGCTCGGTCCTTCGTGTTTTTGCAGAATTTTAGTAAAGGCTTTTTGGTCTTTTGGTTCTTAGACCTTGGGGCTATAAATAGGGATCCTATTTCGGGGTATTAGAATACTCCACCTATTTCTAACCTAATTTGGCAAAAAGGGAAAGAAAACCTAGGGTTTTGAGAGAGGGATTTCTTGGAGAAGAAGAAGATAGCTTGAATATCACAAGGAAAGCTTGGAGATCGTCCTCGAAGCTTCCCCAAATCACCTTGTGAGTGATTTGGATCCAAGGGAAGGATTCCTAAAGTCGATAAACTCTCTAACTCAACCCTATTATTGATGTTTTGTGAATATTAGTATAATGTAAATGATAAAAATGGAGATTGATTACGTTTTCCCTAATTATGTATGGATTAAGCTTATTAGAGATGGAAATAGGTTTATACTATGGATGGATTGAATGGAGGAAGGGAAATACTATGGAGGATTGGAATGAATGTATGGATGTGGATTATGTTTGGGTTGTGTGGATTGATTATAGTGTGATGAAATGTTAAGAATGTGAAAGGGCAAAGTATCCATAATTAACGCACTCTAAATGTTTGTTGAAATGTCTAAGAATGATAAATATTAGTATGATGCTTGTGATTATCAAGAAATTTAGTTAAATGGATATTGTTATCGTTATGATAAATTATGTCCTATTTACTTGTATGGTGATCGGTATTCAGGTAGGCCAAACCTTAGAGGAAAATCCTCCACGTTGGGAATTCTCTAACTAGGTAGATGTAATCTAGCGGAGTTTCCTAACGGAAGATTGGAATCTAAGGGATGACTAATTTGAATTCCAATCACGACACTCAAGCACACGTGCACTCGCATGGTAAGTATTCAAGTCTCATGAGTCCACTTGTCTCACAAGCATGTATGCATTGGATACAAACATGTTACGAATTATGCCATGAAAGAATGATCCCTCACTACGAACATTCACTCTACGCGTTTTTGCACTCATGTTATGTTATGAAAGAATGATCCCCCATTACGAACATCCACTCTATGCGTTGTCGACCACTATGAATTATGCGTTGCCGGGACAAAACACTATGAATTATGCGTTGACGGGACAAACACACTATGAATCATGTATGTATGAGTCTATGCATATGTTAAGGTGAGTTCATGGATAAGAGTTGCACAAGTACACGAGTCAAGATGATGTTATGACATGTTGTATGCTACACACTCTGATTATGCCTATTTTACGTGAAATTATTATGAGTAAGCTTAGATAAACTGAGTTATGATATTGTTATTGCTCATGCTATCTTACATTGTTGTTAGTTTGTTTATCCACTGAGTATTCCAAACTCAGTCGACCTGTCATTGTCTTCAGGTTTAGGGGAAGAGCCATGGACCGAGGAGGTGTACGCCGAAGAAGAGGGAGAAGGTGAGCTTCCTAAGGGGGAGGCTAGGGATTTGGATAGTCATCCCTATTGAGTAGTTTAGTGTTTCTTTTTGGATAAGATGTTTATATTAGACTTTTTGACTTTTAGTTGATGTTGCCTTAGTTGTTTTACCCTACTGATGGTTTTAGACTATTTTGTTATGAGGAGCTATGGTGTGTGGACTATTATTGTACAGGATGGTTTGACTTTTTATGATCAAAATTATACTATCCTCATTCTTGGAGACTCGTGTTAGCACGCCTTGTATGTATGGATTTTAAGCAAGTTTCTGTAATGTGACGATTCCAAAGTCCTATTTTAGCCTTGTAGGATTTTGGGGTCGTTACAATCATCAGATTTTAAAATAACAAAAATCCGATGAATATATGTGTGAAAATTAATGTAATAATTTATGCTTATTTTATTGTGTAGATAACCATGAATCCCCTTTCCAAGATTCTAGAAGAGAATCGTTTGATTGGTCCAAATTTTGTGGACTGGAAAAGAAACCTTGACATTGTGCTTATTTCTCAGAAGATAGCTTATGTCCTCACTTCCAACTATCTGGAATTTGATGAGGCAGTTTAGACCCCTGAGGCGGTTGAGAAAGGCTCAAAGTGGCATGAGTCAAATAGTTTGGCCAAATGCTACATGCTTGCATCCATCTCGAATGTCCTACAATAATAGCACGAGGGTTTTGTGTAGCACCCCGGATTTTCAGCAAACACGGATCACGTGAGTGAATAGTGCCTTGCATTAGGCGTGTTCAAACCAAGGTTTTCGAGGTGATTTTGGCATTTGGTTAATGCTAAGAGGAATACGTGTTTGTATAAAACATGTGATAGGTGTTGTATGAGCTGAGGATTTAGAGTGTGGCAAGCCTTAGGCGTGGGACCTGAGTTCACTAGGCCATGAATAGTGCCCTTGTGTGTTGTATGTAAAGGCTTAAGGTCTTTACATTTTGTTCCCAATACCATGGTTCATTTTGTTCCTGGTAGTGCAAGGGTATATAAAATACCCTAAGTGCTAAAAGGGCTATAGTGAATAGTATTAGTGTGCAATGCATGTAAAGGCCTAAGGCCTACCATGTGTTCTTAATATTGGGGAAAGTGAAGTGAGGATTTTAGGTGTATCTTGAGTCTCAAACAAGAGTATAATAATACTCAAAGTATCTAGGGTATGAAATACCCTAAGTGAGAACGTAGAACCCAGGAACCCATTTCACAATGTTGAGAATAGTGCCATAGGCACAAGTCTTTGCTAAGACCAAGGGTCATTTATGTAACTTGGTTTGTGAGGTATGATGAGAATAGTTTAAATTAGTATAAGTGTTGTTGTTGGGTGTTTGGGATAAAGAAACGAGGGTATAAAAACATACGCAAAGCGTTAAGTGAATAGGGATGTAAATAGTGTCAATTCAAGGGATTTTGTAGCGGCCGAGGCCTCCCATGCATATGGGTTGTACCCAAAGGGTTACCTTAGTTGATTGAAGAACATAGGGTCGTGCGTTATGAAAATTGAATAGGGGTTGAATTCAAGGTAGATGGGGTATGGAAATATCCTATGTGTTGTGGTGTTGGGGCCACATGGATATTAATGTTTATGGGGCCTTTTATTTTTCATGGATGCATTAGAAATTGTGTTAGGGTCCTAAGGACCTTTATAAATAGATTAAGAGTGCTAAAACAAGTGTGTGAAACACTCTAAGTGATCATAATATGATCAAAGTTGAAAAGAAGAAAAAGGTCTTCGCATAACTTTAACTTTAGGGAGGCTTAGTTTTATCACCGCTGATCGGAATCAAGTGATTCTTGAGTTTTTGGAAAGGTATTGGAACCTCCTTCGAGGTTCATATTTACCATTTTTCTTGATTTTGAATCAGCATTGAGTTAAAAGTTGGATTTCCAAAACCGGGTTTGTTGAAAATCTGGGCAGTCGAAACCCATTTTCGGATCAGTTGACTTTAGATCCATTTTTGGTAAAGTAAAACTCAAAATTAGGAGTTTTACAAAACATAAAAGTTGTTCCCCTTTGAAATAAGAATCCAACACAAGTTAATTCGTCAAAATTGGACCATTGAGTCAAAAGTTATAGCCAATTTACCGAAGCATGTATTTGTAGAAAAACTCGCTCGAGCGAAATCCAAACCCGCTTGAGTGAGATGGACCAAAACTGAGTTTTTGAGGCCAGGGAGTAACCCGCTTGAGCGAGATGGAAGCCCGCTCTAGCGAGATGGAAGCCCGCTCTAGCGAGATTGCCCAAAAATGTTTTTTTTTAGGTTTTTCACAAACCTAACACTGTATATACCCAATTTTTTGGGGGTCCAAGGTTCCTAATACTTAGAGAGTGACTTTTTGAGAGAAAAAGAGAGAAAGGAGAGGAAAGGTTTGGGGATTTCCAAAAGCGGTTTTGTGGAGATCAAAGAGAGTCCAAATCAGGCTTGGATCATCCTCTTAAGCAAGGATCTTCATCCTCAAGTGGTGGTGTCTTCTTCCTCAAGTTGGGATTCTTGTTCACGGGTTTCTTCAAACTAAGAAGGGATCCTCACAGGGTTAGTACACCCTTACTAACTAGCTTAGTAATAACTAGGGTTTTTCCTTTAAAAATGATGATTTCTTCTTGTGTTATTTCCTTCTCTTGAAATGTATGAATTTACCTAATTATAAACAAGATAAGAATGTGAATGGTATGAGATGGAAGAATGGATGGTGGATGTGGCGATTGGATGCCGTGGAATGTGATGTATGTAGTGTGATGGATAAATGGTGGAAGGGCATTTCATACATAATAAACACACTCTTGTATTGTTGAAAGATATGCACTAAGGAACTTGAATATAAGAACCATGAATGTGTTGCTTGCTAAGTGTTCAACAAAATGCCTAAACAAGAATAAATGGGTTTAATGGAGATTATGAAAAATACGGGTCATATAATTCTTTTTCTAACCCTAAATTTGATATAATATTGTCACCATTGCTCACATATCACATGATTATAAGTAGGGTTCATATGTTATGTGTTTTCCCTTTTTTATCAATTATACTCGTACGATTGCCACAAATTGTCGCACACAAACACACATGCATCCATGAACCGATGTTTTCAAAGTACACGTATTTCAATGACAACAACAAAAGTGATTGACGAATTGAATGATAAAGCCGGACATCGGGCCGGTCAAGGGTAGGGCATATCTCCGGATATGTCATACCTGGCTCACAAGTAAACAAGTAAGTGGATAAAGTTGGACATCGGGCCGGTCAAGGGTAGGGCATATCGCAAGATATGTCATACATGGCTCACAAGAAAACAAGTTGATCAAGCCGGACATAGGGCCGGTCAAGGATGTTAGTGTACCCCTCTTTCGATATCTATATATATGTATTCTCATTCATGTGGCACTAACATCTGGCTCACAAGAAAGCAAGGCAAGTCAAGTCAAGTCATGGCAAGTCAAGCAAGAACCCAAGACACGTGATTCCAAGCAAGATATGATACATGCGTAATTCTTACGAACGAGATTCAAGACCACACCTTGTTTTCAAGTATGACAAGCACGTTTTGAAACACATGAACACACCCAAACAACTATTTTCAAAACAAGACAAGACATGATTTTGAAGTATGATTTTATCGGGTTTTAACATTCATGCATGCATAAGACGACCCTATATTGTTACTGATTTTACTATAACTGTTCTATTATGCATGTTATTACTATTGCTTAGCTAGTAGCTTGTACTCACTGAGTATTCCATACTTAGCCATGCTTTTATTGCCAGCAAGTACTCGGTTTGACATTTGCGCTCTTGATCCATGGATCGAGGAGGATTATGGTGAGGAGGAGCCTCACGTGGATCCTACGGTAGAGCCTTAAGTGGAGACGAGAGACTTAGATAGATGGCCGTACCAGGACGAGTACTAAGAGGGAACGATATATTACTTTGATTTTGTATTTTGATAGGTGGGCATGTCCACCTTTACTTTTAGGTTTGGGATTGTATATGTAAACTTGGAATACAGACTACCTTATTTTTGAAAAGAAAAAGTTGGTCATGAGCTTCCGCACTTTTTATGAACTTCCGCACTTTGATCAATGTCATTATTATATTATATTTACCTTGTTCATTACAGGATGGTTTGACAGGTAAGAATAGTCTCGACTAAAGTATCTCTTAACTCCTAGGGGGTATTTTGGGGCGTGACATTTTGCTACAGCTAAGGACATATTGACTAATCTCAGGGAGAAGTTTGGGGAACAGAACAGAACTACTAGGTAGTTGCTATGAAAGGACTGATGGGAACCAGGATGTCTGATGGTGCCCCAGTCTTGGAGCATGTTGTCAAGATGAACTCTTGACCCTTGGAGCAGATCTTGATCAACAGAGTCAAACGGATGCAATCCTGAACTCTCTCCCGAAATCCTTTTCAGCTTTTGTGTTGAATTACAACATGAACAAATTGGAGACTGCTCTACCAAAGCTCCTAAATATGTTGCACGGAGCTGAGGACCTTATGAACCGTACTAAGCTCTATGCAAATGTGGCAGAGGCAGTTGGACCTTCAAGGCACAAGCCTAAGGGCAAAGGTCAGAAAAAGAAGAAGTCCAATTTCTCCAGGTTCCTCAAAGGCAAGAAGGGTAAGAACAAGAAAGTTTCTGAGAAGAAAGACAAGGAAAAGAATCAGAATGTCTGCTTCTATTGCAAAAAATCAGGTCACTGGAAGAGGAATTGCAAAGTTTACTTAGCATCCCTCACTGACAAGCCTTTGGAAGGTATGTCCGAATCTTTCATCGTTGAATCCAATTTCATTATTGGTTTCTCAAACTCTTGGTGTGTAGATAGTGGATCTACCTCACATATTTGTAATATGTTCCAGGGGTTTCAGGAGAGGAGAAAGCTCAGTGATAGGGAAGTCAAGATAAGGATGGGAACGGAAGCAAGTGTTGCTGCGATCGCCATCAGAACTTATGTTTTAAAATTTTCTTTAGATAGGATTTTAGTTTTAAAAGACTGTTTATATGTGCCAGACATGCGCATAAATTTGATTTCTGTTTCTAGTTTAATCTTTAATGGTTATTCAGTGAATTTTGGTACTAATGTAGTTATCAAATACAATAATAGTTTTATTGTTTCCGGCACATTGTGTAATGGTCTTTATTATCTTGATCCTATAAGCAATTTAGTTAATAACATTGAGGATAAAGAGTCCACCAGTGTGGCACCTCAGAAAAGAGGTAGAGAGTCTGTGAATGCAACATACTTATTGCATCTTAGATTAGGCCATATCAATTTGGATATGCTTAACAGATTGGTAAAGAATGGTCCTTTAAACCATTTACATGTTGAACCTTATCCAACTTGTGAACCTTGTTTACAAGGTAAAATGACCAAAAGGCCATTTACAGGCAAACCTATGAGAGCCACAAGTATATTGGAATTAATTGACACTGATGTATGTGGACCCATGAATCATTCAGCCAGAGGTGGCTTTGTCTACTTCATTACATTCATATATCTAATGAAACACAAGTCAGAATCTTTTGAAAAGTTCAAAGAATTCCTGAGTGAAGTAGAAAAACAATAAGGTAAATGTATTAAAACTCTCAGATCTGACCGAGGAGGAGAGTACCTCTCGAATGAGTTCATGGATTATCTTAGAGATAATGGAATTTTATCCCAATGGACTCCCCCAGGAACACCTCAGCTTAATCGAGTCTCAGAGAGAAGAAATCGAACTCTAATGTATATGGTTCATTCAATGATGAATAATATTAATTTGCCAATTTCTTTTTAGGATACGCAGTAGAGACTGCAATCTATCTATTGAATAGGGTACCTTCTAAGTTTGTTTCCAAAACTCCATTTGAGCTATTGAATGGGCGAAAGCCTAGTTTGAAGCATGTCAGGATATGGGGTTGTCCAGTTCTTGTGCGAAAGCAGAACTTCGACAAGTTGGAAAGTAGAACTAAGAAGTGCCTATTTATAGGATACCCAAAAGAAACTCTTGGATTCTACTTCTACAATCCTAGTGAACAAAAGGTGTTTGTAAGCAGGAATGCCATTTTTCTAGAAGAGGATATGATCCTCAATAGAGAAGATGGACTTAGAATAGATCTTGAGGAGCAAAATCTGAATAAATTAACCATGATTAATCCCATCTTAACTGAACCTTTAAATAAACAACAGCCCAGGAGAAGTACAAGGATCAGTCGACCTCCAGATAGATTGTCTTATCAGCATGAGGTATATTCTATAGAATCAGATTCCTTAGAT
The DNA here is from genome assembly GCA_015143295.1 of Tetracentron sinense. Classification (NCBI taxonomy): domain Eukaryota; kingdom Viridiplantae; phylum Streptophyta; class Magnoliopsida; order Trochodendrales; family Trochodendraceae; genus Tetracentron; species Tetracentron sinense. The sequence goes on along the minus strand of CM026570.1, from coordinate 30,459,983 downwards.
GATGATCCTTACACTTATCAAGAAGCAATATGTGATATTGATTCGGATAATTGGAATAAGGCCATGGAATCTGAAATGGACTCCATGTACTCAAATAGTGTCTAGACCCTGGTTGAAAAGCCTGAGGGAATTAGACCTATTGGGTGCAAATGAATCTACAAGAGGAAACGTGGATCCGATGGAAAGGTAGAGACTTTTAAAGTAAGGCTTGTGGCGAAAGGGTATAGTCAAAGAGCTGGTATCGACTATGAGGAAACCTTTTCACTAGTAGCAATGCTAAAGTCCATCAGAATTCTGTTATCAACTCCAGTTTTCTATGATTATGAAATATGGCAGATGAATGTCAAAACCACTTTCTTGAATGGAAACATTCAAGAGGATATTTATATGGACCAGCTCGAAGGTTTTGAACTCCATGGCCAAAATAATAAAGTATGCAAATTGATAAAATCAATTTATGGCCTTAAGCAAGCTTCTCAGAATATCTGTTTTGATGAATCAATCAAATTGTTTGGTTTTTAATTAAACATGGATGAGGCACGTGTGTACAAGAAGGTCAGTGGGTGTACAATAACTTTCCTAGTTCTTTATGTAGATGATATTCTACTAATTGGGAATGATGTAGGAATATTATCTACTATTAAAATCTGGTTGTCATGTAACTTTGCAATTGAAAAAATTCGGTGAACCTCAAATCAAGGTTTGAGTTGAGAACTCACAAAGTCAAGGGGATGGTTAGGGCTTCCTATAAGTCTATCTACAATTTTTGATGTTTTAACAATTAAGTTATTAAGTTAAGGGATGATGTCCTTTAAATGCGGAAAATTGAAAGCCAAGCAAATCATAACACAGAGATTTTTACGTGGAAACCATTACGGCAAAAATCACGGGACCTAGTCCAGTCATGAGAATCCACTAAGACAAAGTAAACAAGAACTTACAAGACTCAAACTTGACTCCTTCGGACTCGACACTTCGATCCTACAGTTCTTAGTCCTCCACACCTCGAAAAGTCATCACGTACTCACAAGTCCCGTGATCAATCATAGCCACTTGTACTTCTCTTTGTGTCTCTAAAATAGTCCACGATCTTCCGATCAATCTCCGTCAATGACGGCTTTGGATTCTACCGACCAATTCACACATCCATGATCTGTCTCAGATCGATCTCCTTCACAAAGGCTCCGGAATACTCCGGTCAAAGTGTTCTATCGAGAACGGGTTGATGGTTTGATAGAAATCAATACTTGGGTGGACTCCTTCAATGCACAAGTCCAAACAAGCTAATAAGGAGCTTTAGGCTTGTAAACTCTAGGTTTAATGCACTAACAAAAGGGGAGGAGAGACTATAAAAATTAGAGCTTTCATGAACTCTAGAGATAGCTCAAAGTGCTCTCAATATAATCCCAAAAATCCCACCTTTTCGGACTAGAAAGGTTTTAGTTATATAGAGAAACCAAAAATCGAGTTTAGAAGTTTTTAAAACCTTCGAGGCATGAAAACCCACTTCAAGGTCGACCCTGGGAGTGCTGGGTCAACCAAAAGGTGCACTTGGGTTGACCCAAGTATCCTCCAAGGTTGACTCTGGCTTTCTCACTTGCTGGAAAATTTCAGCATACAAAATTTTGGCACTTCAGGGTCGACCCTCAACGCCCAAGGTCGACCCTGAGGTGAAAACCAAAATTAAAACTTCGTTTTCAGCTCTCAGTCTCTGCATAAAAGTTGTAGATCTTTTCGATGCAGTCAATTTGATATATTATAGAGTAAAATCTGAGCTACGGTTTGGGAGATATGTTCAAAATAAGAAACCTTTGTTTTTTGAAAAATTTCAGAAAATTTGAGAATTTTAAAACAATTTTTACACTGTTTATCTCATCACCTAGGGTCCGTATGGTTAGTCTAGGACACTTATCACCTAAGGCAACATGTTAAGATTATTTTAAGTCAATTCCTACCTATGGTAGCATGATATCTAGGTCACTTACCATCCTATGAAGGAAATGATCAAACCGAGTCTTCAACGGTCTTCAACTTCACTTGTTGTGGATGATTGATGGCAATGACACAAGAAACACTCCTAGACACCTAGACTCATTTGTTTTGACACCGAAATATGCCAATACAAAAACATGGACCTTACAATCTCCCTCTTTGGCAATTCCGTGGTAAAACCAAACTGAAGTACATGACTTGACACAAACTCACCCAAACACATCGAAACGGTGAATTAGGACATTACATGACTCCAACACTCTTACATGACATCTATTGAAAAATCATCTTAAATTAAGACACCTAAGCTCTTGTCAAGATAAAATCAGTCTGTCAAATAAAATCAGTCTGCTGCAACCCTGCAACTGCACATGCTCATAAACAAAACACCCAATGAAGCATGTGTGGAATATGACAATAAGTAACCATAGGAATAACAAGGAATGTATTGAACTTGGGAAATAATACCAAACATTCTCCCCCTTTTTGGCACAATTGCCAAAGGTAATCATGATGCCAATATCACAAAGAAATATACCAGTTTAACACATGGGAAGTATCAAGGCAATCACAGCACAACCAAGTAAATGCATACAATGCGGGGACTAAAGAGCGGGGAACAAGATAGAAATAAAAAGCATAAACTCCTCTTCAACAACTCAAGTACAGAACTCCCCCTCAACAACTCAACTTGATCTTCTCCCCCTAAGATCAAGGACACCACCAAAAATAGGGCACCTATGCTAGAAAGGTCCATGCCAAACAAAAAGGAAACACAAAAAAAAAATATCATGTGCCACACAAACATGCATCAAAAGCATTCTAAGCAGTAGTAATTCAAAATTACAAATCCAATGAAGAACATGATTAGTTAGTCCGACTGAGGATACACATCTAACTAAATCTCACGAAATGCTAAAGCATAGCCAATTCACTTAGTCACATTTAGTGAACAGTTCAAAAGTGAAGCAATATATGTGTAGTGGTGGTTTGACAAGATACTAGATCAAAGTTTCTTTCCCTTTCCAAGGATATGACATTAACCACTAAGGGGACTCCTGGAGATATACATTATAGAAGTCAAACCCAGTTAGATCCAGATAAGCTGATTTTTTACATTTTAGTGTTCATTTTTCTATTTTATTTGACCCAATATTCTTCTTTTATTTTTGGTCAAATACCTCCAAACATTGTAAGATTTCTTTTGATGATCTTTATCTGATCATATCTTTTCATGCAATGATGACTTTCACACTATCCGGGTAGGTAGTTCTGGCTATTGTCAGCAGGAGCTTTCACTCTAGTGACCCAGATAGATACCTACTATCCGCCTAGGTAGCCATTTCATACTGTTTGCATCCAATAGTGACTTTCACACTATCCCAGTAGGTAGCCCTTTTCATTGCAACAATTTTAGCTCATGGAGGATACACAAAATGGGGATGACTAACAAATATGGTCATTCTAGATTGGTCATCCAAGGTCACACTATTGGGATAAGCCATATACCTACAGATTGGAAAATAGACCTCTCTATAGAATCAGTCAGAGTGCATGTGAAATTTGTGAAGCATACACACATGAATAAGTCTCTAACTGTTCAAGGTAAAACCGGTCTAATTTTCAGCCTAACCAAGAGACTATGAAGGTGATATTTTCTCAATCAGCAACAAACTCATGTTTAACCCTGGACAAGTATAGAAATAAAGATCACACAATGAATGCAGATCATGCAAGTCAAACAAGGGCAACATGAAAAAAATCTTTTTGGATTTTATAGTTTTTCAATGTTTTTGGATTTTTCAAAATAAAAAAAATAGAAAAACATACTAAAGCAAATAAACACTAGTAAAAAGAAAAAAAATAATACTAGTATACACAAATAGCATAGCACTAGGACAAGATAGAACACTAACAACACACCCTAGGCTATGACAGGCACGGGCTAAGTGAAGCCCTTCAGGTCTTCCTTTCTAACTCAAACGGTTTTTGAAGTTTGATTGACCCTTTGGTCTCTAACCATTTCAGTTGAGGTAGGTATGCCCTTTTGGCTCTTTCTCTTGTTCCTCCTTTTCCAGGATTGAGTCATAGAATTATGGCGGACATTATTGTTCTCCTCGTTACCTCCTCTATATCTAGCATGAGGAGTGTCATAACCATACCACTGTCTAGAGTTGTGGGCAATGTTCATCATATCTTCATACAAACTCTTAAACTTCTCCATTAGGACCTCAACTCTCCTTTGAAGATTCACATTAAAGTTGTGTTGGTTCCTTGAACCATGATTGGGTATTCTTCAAAGTTTAGGACATCGAGGCTTAATATGACCCTTCACTCCACAGTTATGACATGTAGAAATGAATTTCTGAGTTGAAGGGTCATTACCTTTAGCAGGAGGGTGCCTTTTAGCACCAGGCTCAGTGTTCGAGGTAGATGGAGTTCCCTTCTTATCTCTACCCCTCTGATTTTGCTCAAGATCAGTTAACTTGATTTTAAGACTTGTCTTTTCATCAAGACAAACATGTAAATCAGATTCAAGTAGTTGAGTCTTGGCAAGAAGGAAAGCCTTCTCTTTCTCAAGCTGTGACACAAGAGCTCTTAACTTTGAAGCCACTTGGTCTAAGGGATCTTTTTCTATTTCAATAGATTTGATCTTTTTGGACATGAAAAACTGAATCTTCTTCAGCTTTAGCCATTCCTAAAATAGTTCATCATAGGCTGCCTCAAGGTCTCCCTCAGAATCTGAGTCATTATGACTCACATCATCCTCCTCACCATCCCTACAGTGTTGGTTACTCACCGCATTTGAAGAAGATTTCTCAATCCCAGATAAGGATGCAGTGAAGGTCATATAACCCCTAGTCTCCTCACAAGAAGAACTATCTGATTTCTCAGATTCAGATTCACTGTTATCCCTTGCCTTGCCCTTAAATCTTTTCTTATTAGAGCACTCAGCGGCAATATGACCGTAGCCTTGGCATTCATAGCATTGAACACCTTGGGATTTTTTGTCCACACTTTTAAAATGTTTCTTGTTTTCAAAGTGCTTGGACTTGGGCTTTTAAAAAGATTTTTGTCATTTCAGATTAAATCTCTTATTAAGTTTCAAAATTTTTCTGAATTTCTTAGCAAATAAAGCCAAATTTTCTTCTTCATCCTTAGAGTCACTATCTGAACCATCTATGGATTCCTTGACAGACTTTAAGGCAATGGATTTTGGTTTCTTAGATGAGTTCAGATTTAACTCATAGGTTTAGAGAGAACCAACCAACTCTTCAAGTTTGAGAGTATCAACATTTTTGCTCTCCTCGATGGCGGTAACCTTCGATCAAAATCTCTCAGGTAGAGATCTCAAAATTTTTCTAACAATTTTGGACTCAGAAATTCTTTCCCCTAAATTGAAACTAGAATTGACAATGTCACTCAGATTAGCATAAAAACTATCAAAAGTTTCATTATCATTCATTATCAATTTTTCAAACTTAGAGGTAAGCATTTGAAGTTTTGAGATCTTGACAGTTGTAGCCCCTTCATGGGTGATTTGAAGAATGTCTCATGCCTCCTTCGAAGTGTCACATGTAGAAATACGTCGAAATTCTTCGAGTGTGACAGCAGCGAAGATTGCATTTAGACCCTTACTATTTCATCTACAACTTTCAAGTTCTACATTGGTCCATTCAGAAGAAGGTTTAGGGATATTCTGGTCATTTATGGTCTTTGTTGGATGGGTCCAACCTTGTTCAATGGAGAACCATACTCTCTCATATAGTGATTTTAGAAACGCTCTCATTTGAGCTTTCCAATAGGCATAATTATTCCCATCAAATAATGGGGGACAAGAGATGGATCCTCCCTCTCTTTGGAGATTCATATTCACCGAAAAATATTAGACAAGATCACATTAACAAGTTAGTGAACCCGCTCTGATACCAATTAAAAAAATTCGGTGAACCTCAAATCAAGGTTTGAGTTGAGAACTCACAAAGTCAAGGGGATGGTTAGGGCTTCCTATAAGTCTATCTACCAATTTTGATGTTTTAACAATTAAGTTATTAAGTTAAGGGATGATGTGCTTTAAGTGAAGAAAATCGAAAGCCAAGCAAACCACAACACAAGGATTTTTACGTGGAAACCCTTTCGGGAAAAACCACGGGACCTAGTCCAGCCATGAGAATCCACTAAGACAAAGTAAACAAGAACTTACAAGACTCAAACTTGACTCCTTCGGACTCGACACTTCGATCCTTCAGTTCTTAGTCCTCCACGCCTCGAAAAGTCATCATGTATTCACAAGTCCCGTGATCAACCGCAGCCGCTTGTACTTCTCTTTGTGTCTCCAAAATAGTCCACGATCTTCCGATCGATCTCCGTCAATGATGGCTTTGGATTCCACCGACCAATTCACACATCCACGATCTGTCTCAGATTGATCTCCTTTGTAAAGGCTCCGGAACATTCCGGCCAAGGTGTTCTATCGAGAACGGATTGATGGTTTGATAGAAATCAATACCTAGATGGATTCCTTCAATGCACAAGTCCAAACAAGCTAATATGGAGCTTTAGGCTTGTAAACTCTAGGTTTAATGCACTAACAAAAGGGGAGGAGAGACTATAAAAATTAGAGCTTTTATGAACTCTAGAGATAGCTCAAAGTGCTCTCAATATACTCCCAAAAATCCCACCTTTTCGGACTAGAAAGGTTCTAGTTATATAGAGAAACCAAAAATCGAGTTTAGAAGTTTCTAAAACCTTCAAGGCATGAAAACCCACTTCAAGGTCGACCCTGGGAGTGCTGGGTCGACCAAAAGGTGCACTTGGGTCGACCCAAGTATACTCCAGGGTCGACCCTGGCTTTTCTCACTTGCTCGAAAATTTCAGCATACAAAATTTTGGCACTTCAGGGTCGACCCTGAGGTGAAAACCAAAATTAAACTTCGTTTCAGCTCTTGGTCCCTTTAAAAAAAGTTGTAGCTCTTTTCAACGCGGTCGATTTGACATATTATGGAGCAAAATCTGAGCTACAGTTTGGGAGATATGCCCAAAATAAAAAACCTTGGTTTTTTGAAAAATTTCAGAATTTTTAAACAATTTTTGCACTGTTTATCTCATCACCTAGGGTCCGTATGGTTAGTCTAGGACACTTACCACCTAAGGCAACATGTTAGGATTATTCTAAGTCAATTCCCACCTATGGTAGCATGGTATCTAGGTCACTTACCATCCTATGAAGGAGATGATCAAACCGAGTCTTCAACGGTTTTCAACTTCACTTGTTGTGGATGATTGACGGCAATGACACAAGAAACACTCCTAGACACCTAGACTCATTTGTTTTGACACCAGAATATGCCAATACAAAAACATGGACTTTACAGCAATGAAAGACCTCGGTGAAGCCTCCTATGTTCTTGATCTTAAATTGTTTAGAGATCAAAAGGAAAAGGATATTGGGATTGTCCCATGTCAGTTAGATTGACAAGAATTGATACATATAATGCAGTGTGTCGTGCCCCAAAATACCCCTTAGGAGTTAAGGGATACTTTAGAGGTGATTATTCGTACCTGACAAACCATCCTGTAATAAACAAGACTAACATGATATAATAACAACGATAATCAGAGTGCGGAAGCTCAACATGAGTGTAGAAGCGTAAATCTTTTCTATAAACCTTCTCAGTATTCTAAGTGAAAATATACATAACATAATCAAAGTAACGGTGGACATGCCCACCTATCAAAATACAAAAGAAAAGTCGAGCCTACTACGCTCAACAATAGTCTAAGTAAGGCCAAACATCGCAATCCCTATCCTCCTGCGACTGCATCAGGACAAGAGGTTCTCTCTCCTCAACATACTCTTCCTCAACCCAAGGCTCGGGGTTGAGGGCTTTCTCGGTACCTGCCGACATAAAAGTACGGCTGAGTATGGAATACTTAGCGAGTAAAAGCTACTAGCTAACCATAGCAATAACGATCACACAAAAGCAACGAGATATAGATATTTCATCATTTCAATGGAAACAGTAATAGCAATATAAGATATTTATAGCATTGAATGTAAAGCAATATGAAAATATTGACATGCGTGCATGAATGCGAAATCTATGGTAAAACCCATATTTGGAAATCATGACTTGTTCTTGAAAATAACTTTTCTTGTTTTACAAAACTTGCTTGTCGTGTTAAAACCTGTTCTTGTCTTGTTCTTGTATCGTGGGAATCACACTTGTCATGCTTGTTCTTGTCATATTCTTGACATGTTCTTGACTTGACTTGCTTGTATACTTGTGAGCCAGAGGTTAGTGCCCTTGAGGCGACTTGTGAGTCGGGAATGTAAATTCCTTTCAACGAAATATATTTATAGAAAAGGGTACCACCAACCTCCTTGTCTTGTTTTCTTATGAGCCAGGTATGACATATCTTGCGATATGTCCTACCCTTGACCGGCCTGATGTCCAACTTTATCAATCATGCTTGTTTAACTTGTGAGCCAGGTATGACATATCCTAGGGATATGCCCTACCCTTGACTGGCTTGATGTCCGGCTTTATCAATTGTATCGTGAATCACATCCTTATTCTTGTTGTTTCTTGTGTACATATACATTAGAAAACCGATTCATGAATGCATGGGTGCGTGAGTGTAACATTTGTAGTGACATGATGACATACTTGATTAGAATAATCACTTGAGTGTGGCATTTCAATTTCTAACATGAACATGTGGGAATTTAGACAACATATATATCATTCAGTCAAGGTTACAATATAGGAGGGAACTACACCATTCATACTTGCATTTCATCTTTTAAACTTGTTAATTTATCATTTGGGCATTTCATCAAACACTTACTGTACAACTTATTATAATCGTTTATTCGAGTTCTTAGTTCATGCATTTCATCAAACATCACACATGTGTTTATTATTTGTAGAATGCCTTTCCACTATTTTCCATACACACATCACACCACTTCCATACGGCATCCAATCGCCTCAATCAACATCCCATCCACACATCCATGCCTTTTATTTATCTTGTTTATATTTAGGGAAAATGATACATTTCAAGGAAAGAAGAACACAAGATCAACAATCATGATTTGCAAAAGGAAAAACCTAGATTATTGCTAAGGGAGTTAGTAGGGTGTACTAACCTTGAAAAGAAGAAGAGGAAGCCCTTGAGAATGCCGTGGAAGATGCTGCCCTAGCTTGAAAAGAGTTCCACACGAGCTTGAGGCTTGGGCTTGAAGAAATTCAAGCTTAGTGATGATTCTAGGGTGTTTAAACCCTTGATCTTTCTCTCAAATGCAAGGGACCTTAGGAACCCTAGGTTCTCTCTCCCTCTCTCTCAAATATCTCTAAGGATGGTGTGAGGGGACCCAAGGCTCGAGCAAGGCTTATAATGTAGAGCCCCGGAACTTTTCACAGTTAATGCATGAAACTATCGTTGTCATTTTGCCTTTTTAAGAGGTAAAATTAATAAATAAGGAAGAATTTCAAAATTTCGAAATGTCAGAAATGTTCCTTTTCGAAGTACAAACACAACGCAAGTTGAATCGTCAAAATCGGATGAACGAGTCAAGAGATATGGCCAAAACAGTCTGGACCTACAGGCAATCGTAGCTCGGAAGGCGCTAAGGACGTAGCTCGGTTATGCGCTAAGGACGTAGCTCGGAAGGCGCTAAGGATGTAGCTCGGTTATGCGCTAAGGACGTAGCTCGGTTATGCGCTAAGGACGTAGCTCGGTTATGCGCTAAGGACGTAGCTCGGTTATGCGCTAAGGACGTAGCTCGGTTATACGCTAAGGACGTAGCTCGGTTAGGCACTAAGGACGTAGCTCGGGCAACGTGCTCTGATAAGGCACAGACAACAGGTGCGTTGTGCAACAGACAACGGTTACGTCTTGCAGCAGACGACGTGTACGTTGTACTGCACAATGGGCACGTTGTACATAAGACAACGGACTATGAGTTCAGCACTATGCACGACACAACGTAACAACGGGCTCGGCACCCTTCACACAGCACAACGAGTTGGCACTATTCACTGCACAACGAGTTGGCACTGTTCACCGCACAACGAGTGGGCACTATTCACAGCACAACGAGTTGGCACTGTTCACAGCACAACGAGTTGGCACTGTTCACAGCACAACGAGTTCGGCACTCGTGTTTTTACAGAAATTTAGTAAGGGTATTATGGTCTTTTGTCAGTTCACTCTTACCTTAAGAGTTTAACCCGAACCTTTAGGGCATCATTCGACACTTAGAGAGATTGGGAGATAAGAAGAGAGGAGAAGGCGATTCCTAAACCTAGGGTTTCCAGTTTGGAGAGAAATCAAAGGGTTTTGAGACCCTAGATCACTCCCAGTCCGGTTTTTCTTCAAGATCTCGGCCCAAGCTCGTGCGAAGCTCGTGTTCCAAGCTAGGACAGCAACTTACAGTCGTTTGGAAGAGGGATTTCTTCCTCATCTCTTCAAGGTCGGTACTTCTTACTACCCTCCTAGTTATAGTTCCTCTTTTCCCTCTTTTTCTTTTGATTTTCCTTTATTTTACACATGTGCTATGAGATGGATGGTTGTGAATGGTGAATGGTGAATGGAGATGGAATGGGCGATTGGATGCCAATGGTTGTGTGTGATGAACAAATGGGGAAGGGCATTGTTCCAATAATGAATATACATGTATGATTTGAGTAAAATCCATCTAGAAAAGCATGTTGTAGGGTAAATCCATAATGAACACACCATGTTTGATGGAATGCCAAGGTGAATAAAGTGAGCTGTAAATTAGTAAGTGCATGCCTAATAAATTCTAAATATTGCTAGGGCCTATGATAGTGTGTTGCCTGCTTTCCCAAAAATGCTACGAATATTAAATTGCTCAATCTTTGATGCTATATGTGTTGTGAAATTACCCAAATGTCATCTTTAAATTTGAATGCAAGTATGTACACGGTTCCCACGAGCACGGCATGCATGGCATGATTTATCGAGGTTTTCAAGAACATGGTTAGAGGTGGGACATATCCTACGATATGTTTTACCTCAGTTTTCACAAGAAGACAAGAACCAACATTCCGCGAGGGGTCTCCCCTCACTCACAAGTGCATATCATGAAGAAGGGCCTCCCTTCCCTCGCAAGTACATACATATCATGAAGAAGGGTCTCCCTTCCCTCTCAAGTGCATTGCATATAGAAGGGTCTCCCTTCCCTCTCAAGGCATCTCTCAAGCGCATCTCACAAGGATATCTCACAAGAGAATCTCACAAGTTACATGATCACAAGCAAGCACGCATGACATGCATGACATGACACGACATACAAGAATCAAGCAAGATAGACAAGATGAGTTTTCAAGCACGAAAATGGTACTTTAAGTCAAGTCAAGTGCACGATGTTTTCAAGAGGTTTTATCGGCTTTCTACGAAATACAAGCATGATTATAAATTGCTCTGCTTCCTTGTATGATATGAATTGTTTCCGTCTGACCTATATGAATTGCTCCTGATCATGTATTGCCCTTTTTATGCTATAATTGTTGGTTAGTATTTAGTACCCGCTGAGTATTCCATGTTCAGCCGTACTTCTTATGTCGGCAGGTTTTGAGGGAGCTGCTGCTCCATTTGATGTTTGTGCTCCTGGTCCATGGGTGGAAGAGGAGTACGTTGAGGAGCCTTTGGAGGAACCTCCCGTAGAGGGTTATCAGTAGGTGGAGTTAGATTCTGAGTGAATAGCTGTGGGTGAGATGAGAGTTAGATTTATGTATTTTGGCGGGCATGTCCGCACTTTCTTATGGATTCCTTATTGTGTGAACTTGGATTTAAGTATGTATATACATAGAGGTTTGTTAATCTTCCGCTGTGCTATGTTAGAGTATGTTTCCGCTGTTTATATCCTCTATTGTATATGCTCTGTGGGTTTTTGCAGGTTGGTTTGTCAAGCAAGTCATGTAATCCATGATTAGTCGTCCAAAGTTCACTCTAACTCCTAGGGTGGGTTTTAGGTCGCGACAGAAGTGGTATCAGAGCTTAGGCTTTAGGTCTCTATGGTCACTTAGAATCTTATACCACGGCTTGACAAGAGCATATGTTAGGAAACAAGTTAGGAAGAAAGTAAGTTGGAAGAGAGTCTTGATCCAAGTGTAAGACTAAACTTTAGTCTTAGTCAAAAGGGTTGTTTCAACCAAGTGCAAGTCCTAGGTACGCTAGAACGCTAAAGTATAAGTATACTGTGATGAATACTTCGATGACTTGATGTGATGTATATTAGTATTATGTAACTAATACAAATTGAAGTATTGTGAAATGGCATTGAAATAAACTGTGGTTTCAAGTGAGACTCATTTGGTGCTATTGTTCTCAGGACTTTAGTCATGAGGCGGGGCACACGGGGTCGTGGACCACATACCAGAACTTCCTCTTCTTCACGGGATGAGGATGAGCAGCCGGACCTCTCTCAGGTCTTAGGCTCCATAGCTGAGACACTCGCCATATTGGTGGCTCGGCAAGCTATACCATCGTCGGCGGCACCTACTCCACCGCCCGCAGCTCCAGTACATCGTACAGCTGGAGTTGAGGCATTCAGGAGATTGAGGCCTCCACCATTCCATGGGAGTGTGGACCCCCTTGCTGCGGAGGCATGGATTCTTCAGATGGAGAAGATCTTTGCGGTCCTCTCACCTACAGAAGAGGATAGAGTAGCATGGGCAGTTTTCATGCTAGAGAGCGAAGCCCACCATTGGTGGTTGTCCGCACTGAGGATGCGAGATTTGACCATGCAGGGTCAACCTTGGACTTGGGAGGAGTTCAAGGATACTTTTTACAAGAAGTATTTTCCGATTGGAGCACAGGAAAAGAAAGAGAGAGAATTCATCAACCTCGAGCAAGGTTTGATGTCGGTGGCACAATACGAGGCTAAGTTCTCGGAGCTATCACGCTTCGCGACACATATGATTGCCACTGAGGCAATGAAGGCAAGAAGGTTTGAGCAAGGGCTCAAAGATGTCATCATGGAGAAGGTTTCGGTTTTCAGACATGCTACCTACCCTGAGGTAGTAGACAAGGCCTTATTAGTCGAGGCCAATTCAGAGACAGTGTCCAAGAAGACGGAGTTGGCAAGAGGCCAAGCTAGTAGTTCAGCACCTCCAGAGAGGCGGACCCGTACCGGCCCTTATCAGTATGCGTGGCCAACACCACCGATGAGGCCATCTTATGCGCCTCCAGCTCCCCGGCAGTATGTGCCGCAGGCACTGCGACCTCAGGCTCTTCCAGCCCCTCCGACTTATACACACGAGGTCTGCACTTCATGCGGCCGAAGGCACCCGACAGGAGATTACTGAAGAGCATCGGGTGGATGTTTTCATTGTGGTCGCCAGGGCCATATGATCAGGGATTGCCCCAGTCGGCATTTACCAGGCCAGTCTCAGGGGATTAGTCCACCAGCACGCCCAGCAAGATCATATCAGGCGTCATCTCAGACTACCCGGTCTACACCTCAGTCTCGCCAGGCGAACCAGGGGCGAGTTTTTGCCTTGACAGAGGGTGATGCACTTGCATCTGACGATGTGGTGCAAGGTACGCGTTAGAGTTATTTTCTTTATTCGTGATTGTTAGGTTATGTTTTATTCCATGTGCACGTACTTGGTATGCTATATATATATATACACCTATGAGTATACGCTGTTGATGCTTGAATTAACGTAACTAGCTAAAATTTCAGGAACCCTACTAGTCAATGAGTGTTTGGCTCGAGTGTTGATTGATACCGGGTCTACTCATTCGTTTGTCTCGCCGAGTTTTTCAGAAGGCTTTTCTGTGGAGCCTAGTCAGCTAGAACTGGAGTTAGCCATTTCGACTCCTCTCGGCAAAACAGTATTGGCAGATAAAGTGTATAGAAATAGTGGGGTCCAAGTTGGAAGCCACGAGTTGGAGGTTGATCTCATCGTCCTTGGATTCCAAGACTTTGATGTCATATTGGGAATGGATTGGTTAGCAGCACATCATGGGCATGTACTTGCTTTGAGAAGATGGTACTCTTCAAGCCGGTAGAAGGAAAACCATTTCACTTTCGGGGGTTGAAAAGTAGATATATTACTCGTTTTGCGGCGTTGAGCTTAGCTAACCCCGAGGCAAAGGACTCATCGACTATTCCGGTTGTGAGTGAGTTCCTGGATGTATTTCTAGAGGAGTTGCCAGGATTGCCTCCATACAGAGAGATTGAGTTTGTGATCGAGCTTGCACCAGGCACAACTCCTGTTTTCAGAGCTCCATATAGAATGGCCCCTATTGAACTCAAGGAGTTGAAGACTCAGTTGGAGGAATTGCAAGGCCTTGGCTTCATTCGACCAAGTGTCTCACCGTGGGGTGCCCCAGTGTTGTTTGTTAAGAAGAAAGATGGCTCGATGCGGATGTGCGTCGATTACAGGCAATTGAACAAAGTCACTATAAAGAATAGGTATCCCTTGCCTAGGATTGATGACTTGTTCGATCAGTTGAAGGGAGCGAGATTTTTCTCAAAGATAGATCTTCGATCGGGCTATCACCAGTTGAAGATTAAGGCGGAAGATGTTCCCAAAACTGCTTTCAGGACTCGGTATGGACACTACGAGTTCTTGGTGATGCCTTTTGGACTCACGAACGCGCCGGCAGCCTTTATGGACTTGATGAACTGGGTGTTTCGGCCGTATCTTGATAGGTGCGTGATTGTGTTTGTTGATGATATTTTGGTCTATTCCCAGACACGGGAAGATCACACACGCGACCTATGCCTTGCTTTGGAAATGCTAAGAGAGCACAAGCTATACGCCAAACTTAGCAAGTGTGAGTTTTGGTTGGAAGAGGTAGCATTCCTAGGCCACGTTGTTTCTGCAGAAGGTATCTCGGTGGATCCAAAGAAGATAGAGGCAGTCATGAGTTGGGCGAGGCCCAAGAGTGTCACGGAGATACGCAGTTTTCTTGGTTTGGCAGGCTACTACCGGAGATTCGTAGACGGTTTCTCTAGCCTTGCAGCACCGCTTACTTACCTGACAAGGAAGAACGCCAAGTTTGTATGGAGTGATAAGTGCGAGATCAGTTTCATGGAACTGAAGAAGAGGCTTACTACAGCTCCTGTCCTTACAGTGCCATCCGGACCTTATGGATATGAGGTGTATCTTACAGTGCCATCCAGACCTTATGGATATGAGGTGTATAGTGATGCCTCACATGTTGGACTTGGGTGTGTCCTCATGCAGCACAAGAAAGTCATTGCCTATGCATCAAGGCAATTGAAGGAGCATGAGAAGAATTATCCCACGCACGACTTGGAGCTTGCAGCGGTCGTGTTTGCACTTAAGATTTGGCGTCATTACCTTTATGGGGTGGAGTTTTATGTGTTCACCGATCACAAGAGTCTCAAGTATTTCTTTTCCCAAAAGGAGCTGAATCTAAGGCAACGGCGTTGGATGGAATTTCTGAAGGACTATGATTGTACCATTCAATACCACCCGGGTAAAGCAAATGTAGTGGCTGATGCTTTGAGTAGAAGACCTCAAGGATTGTTAGCACACATGTTGGTTCAAGAATGGAAGCTACTTGAAGACTTGGCAAATCTGGACATTAGTGTGAATAACTCTGTCCGTGGTCCTACACTGGCAAATGTTATGGTTCGGCCGTACATTATAGATTTGATTCAAGAATACCAAGCCACGGATGCTGAATTGTTGGCTCATCGGGATAAGGAAGTTGCTAGGGGTAGTGAGGACTTCTCTCTCACTAGTCGGGGTGCTATCACATTCAAGGGAAGGTTATGCGTCCCGGCCAATGCAGATCTTCGAAGAGAGATTTTGGATGAAGCACACCGTTCGAAGTACACAGTGCATCCAGGGGGTACAAAGATGTACCGGAAACTCAAGAATCACTTTTGGTGACGGAATATGAAGAGGGAGGTTGCGGAATATGTAGCACGGTGTTTGGTGTGCCAACAGGTGAAAGCAGAACACATGCGACCCGCCGGTCTATTGCATTCTCTTCCGATTCCCGAGTGGAAATGGGAGAACATATCCTTGGATTTCATAGTTGGCTTGCCAAAGACGGCAAGGGGCTCAGATGCAATTTGGGTTGTAGTAGACCGTCTGACGAAGTCTGTGCACTTCCTACCCTACCGAACTACTTTCAACTCTAGCCAGTTGGCCGCTCTATACATCAAGGAAGTAGCGAGGTTACACGGAGTGCCCGTCAGTATTGTGTCAGATCGGGATCCAAGATTCACATCACGATTCTGGAAAAGCTTTCAGGAAGCTATGGGTTCCCGACTTGATTTTAGCACTGCTTTTCATCCACAGACGGATGGACAAACCGAGAGAGTGAACCAAGTCATTGAAGACATGCTTCGTGCTTGTATGTTGGATTTCAGAGGCAGTTTGGAAGAGCACTTGCCTTTGGTTGAATTCGCTTATAATAACAGCTATCAGGCAAGTATCCAAATGGCACCATTTGAGGCCTTGTATGGGCGAAGTTGTAGGTCTCCTCTCTATTGGGATGAGGTAGGAGAAAGGAAATTACTTGGTCCAGAATTGATTGAGCAAACTGCAAATACAGTTAAGATCATTCGGGATCGATTGAAAGCCGCTCAAGATCGCCAGAAAAGTTATGCGGACACGCGCCGTAGGGACTTGGAATTTCAAGTAGGGGATCAAGTTTTTGTGAAAGTATCTCCTAGCAAAGGGATCATGAGATTTGGAAAGCGAGACAAGCTCAGTCCTCGGTATGTTGGGCCTTTTGAGATTATCACACGAGTTGGTGAGGTTGCTTACAGGGTAGCTCTCCCACCTCACATGACCGCAGTTCACAACGTCTTCCATGTGTCTATGCTTCGGAAGTACATTGCGGATCCTTCGCATGTCATAGACTTAGAACCTTTGGAGATTCGAGAGGATCTCACCTTGATCGAAAAGGCGG
Organism: Tetracentron sinense; assembly: GCA_015143295.1. Lineage (NCBI taxonomy): Eukaryota > Viridiplantae > Streptophyta > Magnoliopsida > Trochodendrales > Trochodendraceae > Tetracentron > Tetracentron sinense. The sequence goes on along the minus strand of CM026570.1, from coordinate 30,443,051 downwards.
TTCAGATTTTGGATAGAAGAGATCAGGTGCTTCGCAACAAGACAATCCCTTTGGTCCTTGTGCAATGGCAACACCATGCTCGGGAAGAAGCTACATGGGAGCGTGAAGCCGAAGTCAAAGCAAAGTACCCAGAATTAATTGAATGAGTTTTGTATGAAGTCTGTATATGACTTGTAATGTTCTTTTGGTTTGTAATACAAGTAGTGTCTGAATTTCGAGGACGAAATTTTTGTAAGGGGGGGAGGATGTAGAGCCCCGGACCTTTTCACAGTTAATGCATGACACTATCGTTGTCATTTTGCCTTTTTAAGAGGTAAAATTAATAAATAAGGAAGAATTTGGAAATTTCAAAATGTCAGAAATGTTCCTTTTCAAAGTATGAACACAACGCAAGTTGAATCGTCAAAATCGGATGAACGAGTCAAGAGATATGGCCAAAACAGTCTGGACCTACAGGCAATCGTAGCTCGGAAGGCGCTAAGGACGTAGCTCGGTTATGCGCTAAGGACGTAGCTCGGTTATGCGCTAAGGACGTAGCTCGGTTATACGCTAAGGACGTAGCTCGGTTATGCGCTAAGGACGTAGCTCGGAAGGCGCTAAGCACGTAGCTCGGTTATGAGCTAAGGACGTAGCTCGGTTATGCGCTAAGGACGTAGCACGGTTAGGCACTAAGGACGTAGCTCGGGCAACGTGCTCTGATAAGGCACATACAATGCACAGACAACGGGTGCGTTGTGCAATAGACAACGGTTACGTCTTGCAGCAGACGACGTGTACGTTGTACTGCACAACGGGCACGTTGTACATAAGACAATGGACTACGAGTTCAGCACTATGCATGACACAACGTAACAACGGGCTCGGCACCCTTCACACAGCACAACGAGTTGGCACTATTCACTGCACAACGAGTTGGCACTGTTCACCGCACAACGAGTGGGCACTATTCACAGCACAACGAGTTGGCACTGTTCACAGCACAACGAGTTGGCACTCGTGTTTTTACAGAAATTTAGTAAGGGTATTATGGTCTTTTGTCAGTTCACTCTTACCTTAAGATTTTAACCCGAACCTTTAGGGCATCATTCGACACTTAGAGAGATTGGGAGATAAGAAGAGAGGAGAAGGCGATTCCTAAACCTAGGGTTTCTAGTTTGGAGAGAAATCAAAGGGTTTTGAGACCCTAGATCACTCCCAGTTCGGTTTTTCTTCAAGATCTCGGCCCAAGCTCGTGCGAAGCTCGTGTTCCAAGCTAGGACAGCAACTTACAGTCGTTTGGAAGAGGTATTTCTTCCTCAACTCTTCAAGGTCGGTACTTCTTACTACCCTCCTAGTTATAGTTCCTCTTTTCCCTCTTTTTCTTTTGATTTTTCCTTTATTTTACACATGTGCTATGAGATGGATGGTTGTGAATGGTGAATGGTGAATGGAGATGGAATGGGCGATTGGATGCCAATGGTTGTGTGTCATGAACAAATGGGGAAGGGCATTGTTCCAATAATGAATATACATGTATGATTTGAGTAAAATCCATCTAGAAAAGCATGTTGTAGGGTAAATCCATAATGAACACACCATGTTTGATGAAATGCCAAGGTGAATAAAGTGAGCTGTAAATTAGTAAGTGCATGCCTAATAAATTCTGAATATTGCTAGGGCCTATGATAGTGTGTTGCCTGCTTTCCCAAAAATGCTACGAATGTTAATTGCTCAGTCTTTGATGCTATATGTGTTATGAAATTACCCAAATGTCATCTTTAAATTTGAATGCAAGTATGAACACGGTTCCCACGAGCACGGCATGCATGGCATGATTTATCAAGGTTTTCAAGAACATGGTTAGAGGTGGGACATATCCTACGATATGTTTTACCTCGCTTTTCACAAGAAGACAAGAACCAACATTCCGCGAGGGGTCTCCCCTCACTCACAAGTGCATATCATGAAGAAGGGCCTCCCTTCCCTCGCAAGTACATACATATCATGAAGAAGGGTCTCCCTTCCCTCTCAAGTGCATTGCATAAAGAAGGGTCTCCCTTCCCTCTCAAGGCATCTCTCAAGCGCATCTCACAAGGATATCTCACAAGAGAATCTCACAAGTTACATGATCACAAGCAAGCACGCATGACATGACACGACATACAAGAATCAAGCAAGATAGACAAGATGAGTTTTCAAGCACGAAAATGGTACTTTAAGTCAAGTCAAGTGCACGATGTTTTCAAGAGGTTTTATCGGCTTTCTACGAAATACAAGCATGATTATAAATTGCTCTGCTTCCTTGTATGATATGAATTGTTTCCGTCTGACCTATATGAATTGCTCCTGATCATGTATTGCCCTTTTTATGCTATAATTGTTGGTTAGTATTTAGTACCCGCTGAGTATTCCATGCTCAGCCGTACTTCTTATGTCGGCAGGTTTTGAGGGAGCTGCTGCTCCATTTGATGTTTGTGCTCCTGGTCCATGGGTGGAAGAGGAGTACGTTGAGGAGCCTTTGGAGGAACCTCCCGTAGAGGGTTATCAGTAGGTGGTGTTAGATTCTGAGTGAATAGCTGTGGGTGAGATGAGAGTTAGATTTATGTATTTTGGCGGGCATGTCCGCACTTTCTTATGGATTCCTTATTGTGTAAACTTGGATTTAAGTATGTATATACATAGAGGTTTGTTAATCTTCCGCTGTGCTATGTTAGAGTATGTTTCCGCTGTTTATATCCTCTATTGTATATGCTCTGTGGGTTTTTGCAGGTTGGTTTGTCAAGCAAGTCATGTAATCCATGATTAGTCATCCAAAGTTCACTCTAACTCCTAGGGTGGGTTTTGGGTCGCGACATATAAAGCCAAGGGGTGATGGCCAAAAGACCAAAAATGCCCTTAATGAAATTCTGCAAAAACGCGAAAGATCGAGCGATTGGTGCTTATGACCGAGCAATCGGTGGCCTACTGATCAACCGGTGTTCTCTACCGAGCAATCGGTTGAAAACACCCTCTCTAGAATTTTTTCCCATACAAAAAAGTTAACAAGTTGACAAATACCGATCGATCGGTTGTGGACCGATAGATCGTTACTATGGACCGAGTGATCGGTTCTCTGCAGGCTTTGTTGTTTTGGCCATATCTTTTGACTCGTTCGTCGGATTTTGACGATTCAACTTGCGTTGGATTCGTCATTCGAAGGGGAACATTTTTGGTGTTTCAGAATTTTCAAATTCTTCTTTATTTATTAATTAGACTATGTGGAAAGTGAATTGGCTATACGAACACTATTCATTAGGTACGAAAAGTTCCGGAGCGCTACACAGTGTGTTTTATGATTAGATATCAATTTAACTCTGGTCTTGAGCATTGGACAACAGTTAAGCATATTTTCTTGAATTAAAGGTGGATTAAATTGTCTTGCTTATAACATGGATAAAAGAGTTTATCTAAGCACAATATGGATAAATAGTTTATCCAAGCACTTGGTGTTGTTTCCAAGAAAAATTCTCCTATCATACTTTATGGTGATAATAGTAGTGCTACTGCTCAAGCCTAGAGCACATCAGAAGACTAAGCACATTGAGAGGAGATTCAGTTTGATTCGAGACATTGTCAAGAGAGGAGACATCGAGTTATCCAAGATTGCATCAGTGGATAACGTGGCGGACCCATTTACTAAAGCACTACCTCAGAAGGTGTTTGAGAAACATCTAGAGTCGATGGGTATTAGATACATAGGAAATTGGCATTGAGTGCAAGTGGAAGATTGTTAGACATATATGCCCACGAAAGCCATTCCAGTATTGTATTAGTCTACTTAATCAATAAATGCATAGTTTACATTCACACATTGTCTTCTGCATTGGGTAACACATTAAAAGTATCTCATTGGATAAGACTACTTTGTCCCTTAGGTAACATTGTAGGAAAACCATCCAATTGGTTAATAACTAATTGCTAAGGAGATATGGTTTTCCGGTTCCTTGTAGACCTAAAATTGTTCTAAGTTATTTAGGATACATCTGGACAATGTATTCTTACTAACTTACACATTGTTAGTTCCATATGATGGAGTGATGAATCTCAATCATTGAGAGAAGGGTCTCTTGACTAAGATGTGGATATAAGTAAGAAGTACTTATATTGCAACTGGATCGCTCAGTGGATATCCTTAGAAATATATTGTCTTTATATTTAGGGTAGTCCATTTGACAGATTGTTCTTAACTTGAGAGGTTGGCATCTTCTCTAGTATTTGCCTATATGGCTTTGATGTAGCCAATCGTCAATGTCCAACACACCTGACTAAATACGGGTTCGTTGGGTTATGTATGCTATATTAGAAGAAGTGTGTGTACGCTCAACAAGGATTCCACTACTCTTACAGAGTAATTAATATTGAGTTGATACTTGTCAAAACCACACTTGAAAAATCCAGCGCTGGTATTTATCAATGAAATATTGGTTTTATTGAGAAGTTTATTTTCTGTATAAAAGAAATGTAATTATTATTATTATTCTTCTAAAGAATTTCTAAAATATTTTGAAAGTCCTAGTTTGACTAAAAGTATCAAAGAGAATGAGTTCTCAATATAAGCTAAGGATTAAAGACAGTATTAGATATTGTCCCGTAAGCTTGTAACAATATTGGAAGTGGAGGGATGCATCTGTAAACAAATCTTGAGATAGAAATACCTGCAAGTAATTCTCTATTTTTTGGAGGTTAATCACATTGTGTTAATGGACATTATTGTGATTGGTGGAAGTGCAAGGATATAGATAAAATTCTATAGTCTTAATGGAGTGTAGGAAATGTGTTTCCTAGTAACAATGCTTTAACCAAAAAGGTTGAGTACTTGGTCCCACAACCGGAAATAGGAGATCCCTTTAGATCCCACATACAAGGACCTTCTTAAAGGATTTAATTTAATTATTAATTAATTTCTCTAAGTAATCACTATACGGTATAGTGAAGCTCTAAAAGGTGGAATCACATTAGATGTGAAAAACCAAATGGGTAGGACTCGTTGGGGATTTTGATAAAAGATCAATAAGTGACCAAATAGGGTTTGGAACCCAGAAGGGGGCGTGTGAAAGTGGGGCCCATCTAGGGTGGGACGCCCACTTCAAAGGGGACCTTTAATTAATTAGTTATTAACTAATAACTCCTTATTGGATAAGGTTGGTTAGTTAGTTACTAATTAAAGATTTCCTATTTAATAGGGATTCTATTAGTTTCATAGTAATCAAGGAATCCTAATTGGATTAGGATAAGGATATGGTTAGTTGGTTACTAATGAATAAGGCTTGTTTCTATTAATGATTAATCCTAATTAATTGAGAGAAATCAAGAATGGAAACAATTGAGGAATCCTAATTGGATTAGGATATGAAGACTTGGGTTGCAAACAACCCAAAGCTTATTTAAAGAGGTGGACGTCCACTTTTGGAACGCAAGAAAATTTCTAGATTTTCTCTCCCTCTCCTCTCCTCTCCTCTCCTCAGTCTCACGCCCCTCCCTCTCTTTCTAGAGTTGTATGATCAGCCCCCCCTTTTCCCTTTTTCTTCTTCTATTGTGTTCTAGCTTTTGAATATCAAGAAGCAATCTTGATCATAAAGATTAGATCTTTATTTCAAGATCATAGAGCTGAAAATTTGGAAGGGCCATTAGCTTCCATTAGAGAAAACTTTAAAGAAAAAAAAGGTCCGTGTGGATTGCGTAGGAGACTTGACACTTGAGAAGTTTGGCGGTTTAGTATTCTATCGTGGAATTGACTTAACAATTTTAATGTCGCAAATGTGATTGTGATTTTAACTCTCATTGACTAAAATCAATTAAAATCTGAGTCAGATCTTGGGATTCGATGTATGCCCCCCAAAAACTGTTTTTCTAAAATTAAAAAGGCATACTTTCAAACCATGGTAATCCCCTTAAACCCGAAGCAAATCCTAGGTCAAACCTAAGCAAACCTAGGTCAAACCTAAGCAAGCCTTAGTCAAATCCAAGGAAACCCTAGGTTAAAACTAAGCAAACCCTAGGTCAAACCTAAGCAAACCTTAGGCACAACCAATTTTTACACCCCTTCCTAATGATGGTTAACTATTTTAACCATGATTAATCCCCTCAAACCTTAGGCAAACCCTACGTCAAACCTAAGCAAACCTAGGTTAAACCTAAGCAAACCTAGGTCAAACCTAAGCAAGCCTTAGTCAAACCCTAGGTCAAAACTAAGCAAACCCTACGTCAAACTTAAACAAACCCTAGGTAAACCCTAGTCAAAACCTAGGCAAACCCTAGGTCCAACCTATTTAAACCCTAGTTAAACCCTAGTTTAATCCTAGGGCCCATAACCCATTTCTAGGCCCAGAGACCCAAAAACTAGAACTAGACCACCCCGTGGGCTCAAGCATGGGCCCACAAGCCTTAGATGGTTGTTGGTGAGGGGCCCATGTGCAAAATTTGAAAACTCAGATAATGGCGATAATAACTTTACAGCTATTACTGGATTTGGAAAAAGCAACAGTGCCCCTGACCAATAGCGATTGGGTTGGGCTTGTTTAGGCAAAAACCACTAAATAGCGGTAATACATCTAATACAATTATTTTTTTAGCCTAAAATAGAAATAACGGTACTGGAATTACCGTCATTCCTGGAGTTTACGTAAAAACTTGTCTGGCACCCCCTGGACTCCCCAACTCCACCTCCCTAGTGTCCTACACCCATTTTTGAATACCCTAAACTACCCTAGGTCTCCCCAATCCTATAAATACTCCCCCCTTCAAGCCTAAATGGTATTCCAAAAACGTCATAGAGAAACTCTATAGAATTTCTGTGGAACCCAAAATCTAGCCTCCCTCTCTTACTCCTCCACCTGAGGGGAGATCCTAGAGCACTCAGGGATCACCCCAGGCCTCTCCCAGTTCTCCACCATTGTGCACTGCCACCTCTACCACCATGAGAGTCAAGCCGACAGGGTAGAGCCTTCCCCTACCCCTTTTATTTTTTGTAAAAGCTTTGTGAGCCCCTGGTCCTACTCTAGGGGCCTATTTACTTCTGTTTTTGTGCTGTATATCCAAGGACAGAGGTCCCCTTGCCTCTTCATAGGTATGGGGACCCTCTCGAGGGAATAAGACTCGGCCTCATAGCCTCCCACGTGCATGGATCACCCCTTGGACTTTTGGAGGACCCTCAGTCCATGAGGGATCCCTTGCAAGTGGTTGGTTCAGTCCCAGGGAGAGAAATCATATTTTTTGGAAAAAACCAGAAATGACGGTAAACATAGTACCGCCATTTCTGGACTTCTCATTTGTAGTGGCTCTAGGTCCATTTTGGTTAAGCTAGTCCATTCCAGGGCCTATTTTAGGTCCCTAGGACCTCTCTCTATCTTCTCTGGTCCTTCTAGGCTCCTCTCTTTAGCTTAACCATGGTTAATTTCAGTTTTTTGAAACTGTCCAGGATGTCGGTAAACTGTTTATCGATATTTTGGGTTTTCTGGTATTCACTGTATTTGGCCACTGTGGGCCCACCTCAGGCCAAGCCCAGGGTCTAGCGCAGGCCCAGGACTTGCTACAAGTCCCCTGAACACCCTCATGGGTTCAAGATCCTTTGGGCTTCATCCCTATCATCCCCTTTTGGCTGCAGAGCTACTGGTGCAAAAACAACAACAATGGCAGTAGATATTCTACCGCCAATCTCATTTTGCAAATAAATGAGATTGACGTAATCATTCTTCCGCCAATATTGCTATTTTCACAACAGTGGCCTTACATAGGGCCCAGAACAGATAAGAGGTCATTCTAGGCCCTGCCATACTGCTTGGGCCCCCCTCATACTAGACCAAACCCTTTAACTGGGGTTAACTCAACCCCGATTAACTTTTAACTATGGTTAAGACCGTCATTAACCTTAGAAAACTTGGAAAAATCCTAAAAAAATCTAAAAACTGCAAAGAGGCCAAAAATCTAACCTTAGACCTCGTAAAATCCGGTTAGCAACTCTAACCATGGTTAACTCTTTCCTTAACTCCGGTTAAGCATCTTTTAGTCTACCAGACTAACCCTTGGCCTATCGGGCCTAATCTTAGTCTAATGGACTAACCCTTAGCCTACCAGACCTAATCTTAGTCTACCGGACTAGTCCTTGGCCTATTGGGCCTAACCTTAGACTATTAGACTAACCTTTGGCCTCCGGACCCAAATCTTTTAGACCATGCACTTGACCAACCCGATTAACCAACCGTAACCCCCCGAGCTAGACCCTTAGCCACCCCGGTGCACACACACACTCCCGTAGCCTTGGCACGGGTTCATGTACTAGAATTACGCTCGGTTTGATCTCACCCCTTGTGAGTACATAGGAAACCTAACCCAGGTTCGACCCTAGTTAGGCTTTTTTTTTCTTTCTTGGGTTAGTATTTTCTAAACACTTAGACATTTGAATACAATTTGATTTTAATTTGGCTTATACCTAGGAAGTAGGTAATCATTACAAAATGGAGGCCCCGAGGTGCCTAACACCTTCCTTGGGACTTAATCGAACCTCTTACCTAGAATTTCATGTAGACCATAAGATCTTATCCATATCCGGGACTTATCCCTCAGAATTAATAAGTGATGACTCTTAATCTCAATCCCCGTGAATAAAAATCCGTGCTCACAGCTCTGGCGACTCTGCTGGGGATGATTGTTTTTTTCAATGTTCAACCCGGAACCTAGGTTTAAGTCAAATAAACCTTGAAATTATTCAAATACCTTAGTAATTAGGGTAATACTAATTCGTTCATTTCTTTGCGTGTATTTTTATACTATGCATATCACACATATCATTGTAGTGTAAGGACCCATAAAACCCAGTAAATAGGCTTATTATACTTACGGTTGCTGGATGATTATCCTCAGAGTCAGAAGCTTAAAAGTCTTAGAGGTCCGCAGAATTACGCTTGCTGGGTGATTACCTTTCGGAAAGGATTCTAAACGCTCCCGCTTACACTAATCGTCCATTTTCAGGTATGTTCTATACTAGGGAGTCGCATATACGGTGTTCAGTGACCCTAATATTTTTAGGAATACCTGCATTACCCCAACATTCAACATGTAGAATAGACTAAGGTATAGTATACAAGCAGCCCACTTAGAGAAATATTCTAAACCCTAACCTGCTTGCATCCTATACATATCCCTAATTATAGTTGACTATCAGGGCACTCTCATCCCAGTAAGCACCCACCCAGGGGCATGTAATAAGCCATCCTTGTGCTTATAATAAAACACATATGACCCTGTGTCCCGACATCGCATATGGGGTTCAAGCCCCAAGTAGACAGGTCTTCACCAAAACCTATCCCCAGCCTTGACCTGATAGGCCCCCGGTCCCCAAAAAACCCAGGTAAAGCATTCCGGACCTCTGTTTGTTTGCCTTATTGGATCACATGCGCCTTGTCACACCCAAGAAAAATAAAAAAAATAAAAAATACAGTCACCATCATTAGCATCTGCATACACAATACACTCACACAGAGTCTGTCTGTGTACAAGTAGATGGTAGGATCTTTAATGGGAGTGTTAAGACAATTGATCAACCGTCACGACCCGTGCATTTGACCTCTCAGGAGGCATTTGATGACAACCTCCAGAAAATAATTGAAGCCCTCACTCTTAGTCAGTGTCTCACTTGGGCTCAATATTATAAAATGGGATCCGTCTTAGACCTATCCATGGTTAAACCAGATTAGCGCCTCATGAATGCTACTATCCAGTGTTGGAACCCATTGTATATGGTTTTCTATTTTGGTAAGAACAAGCTATGTTCGAATTTGGAAGAAGTCCAACGTATTCTGGGCTTAACCATGGAAGGCAAAGCCATAGTACCATACTACAAGACAACATATCAGGTAGACCTCTCAAGGCTCTTGCATATCAAGCCTACCTGCTTGTAGTACGGTCCTAATGGCTCTTATGATCGGATACTCGTAAGATATCTAGAAGATCAGTACAGCCGTAAGTGGAACCCTGATACTATAACAGTTGAACTTCCCGGACTCAATGCTTTTGCACTAATAGTCATGTCTCAGTTGGTCCTATCGAAGTGCCGCATCCTTACCAATTCAGTACTGGTAGGGGTTATCGAAGACATGTGCAGCTTCGGAACAGTTGCCCCAGTTATCCTTGCAGAGCTTCTCAGGGCTCTTGACCAAGCTGTAGATTACCGAAGGAGCCTCTTCCATGCCAGTGCACCACTCTTGTACCTATAGTTGGTAGGACACCTGCCTACAATCATCCCGATGCCTGCTGATCTTCTCAAAGCTTACAGTTTACTCGAAAAGATTTTTTAGAATCAGGGCCAGATTGTGTCTACAGACGTCAGAACTCTCTACCAGCTACTCCAAAGCCTATCAGAGGAGGAGATCATATAGAAATATGAGTGGCTAGTCCTGAAATAGCTATCTCGTGTTGTCATAACGGATAGACGATGCATGATCCTCGCCGGTTTAACTAGCTTAGCAGTATATATACCACTCCGAGTCCTTCATCAGTTTGGACTCCCTCAGCATATCCCAGTAATAGACTAGCTAGTAAATGATTGTGTTGACTTCATGGTGCACTCTAAATGCCTCGCTCGTCGCTTCCAATTAGATTGGTGAAGCTCCAAAAGAGACAAATGACCAGACTTTGTGGTCACAGAAGGACCACTGACTGATTCAACATACCTCCTTTGGGTGGAAGACCCTGATATTCCATCCCATATGCTCACACCGAGAGAACTTCCCACAACAATTTTAGCACCAGCTAAAGGAACCATCACCATAGCTGAAATTGTGGTTCCCTGGAGAGACATATTCCTAGAAAGATGGCTACTGATCCAGGAAAAGGAGAAAAAGCTAAGAAGAGCCCAACAGGCATTCAAGCAGCAGAAAGTAGAGTGAGACCACGAGTTTCAAACAATGCAGGAACAGGTTGAGCAGATCAAGCAGACAGTCCAATCTTTTAAGAAGAAACGAAGAGGCGATGCTAGAGAAATAGCCGTCATCAGAGCCCAGCTGCATTTCTACCAAGAGCAGCTAGACAGTACAAAGGTTGAGATGACCGCCTGTATCCACCAGTTCGGATCGCGAATGTCGCGACCCAAAACCCACCCTAGGAGTTAGAGTGAACTTTGGACGACTAATCATGGCTTACATGACATGCTTGACAAACCAACCTGCAAAAACCCACAGAGTATATACAATAGAGGATGACAGCGGAAACATAACTATAAAACACAGCGGAAGTCTAACAACCTCTAAGTATATACACATGGTCCAAGTTTAATACAAAGAAATCAAACAAAGAAAATGCGGACATGCCCGCCAAAATACATGGATATAATCACTCATGCTCACCCACAGCCAATCCACTCAGAATCTAACACCACCTACTGATAACCCTCTACGGGAGGTTCCTCCAAAGGCTCCTCGACGTACTCCTCTTCCACCCATGGACCAGGAGCACAAACATCAAATGGAGCAGCAGCTCCCTCAGAACCTGCCGACATAAGAAGTACGGCTGAGCATGGAATACTCAGCGGGTACCAAATACTAACCAATAGTCATAGCATAAAAATGGCAATACATAAATCAGGAGCAATTCATATATGTTAGACGGAAACAATTCATATCATACAAGGAAGTAAAGCAATTTATAATCATGCTTGTATTTCGTAGAAAGCCGATAAAACCTCTTGAAAACATCGTGCACTTGATTTGGCTTGAAATATCTTTTCGTACTTGAAAGCTTGTCGTGTTTGTCTTACTTGATCTTGTCGAGCGTGTCGTGCGTGTCATGTCATGCATGTCATGCGTGCTTGCTTGTGATCATGTAACTTGTGAGATACACTTGTGAGATATCCTTGTGAGATGCGCTTGAGAGATGCCTTGAGAGGGAAGGGAGACCCTTCTTTATGCAATGCACTTGCGAGGGAAGGGAGACCCTTCTTCATGATATGTATGTACTTGCGAGGGAAGGGAGGCCCTTCTTCATGATATGCACTTGTGAGTGAGGGGAGACCCCTCGTGGAATGTTGGTTCTTGTTTTCTTGTGAAAAGCGAGGTAAAACATATCGTAGGATATGTCTCACCTCTAACCATGTTCTTGAAAACCTCGATAAATCATGTCAGCATGCCGTGCTCGTGGGAACCGTGTACATACTTGCATTTAAATTTAAATATGACATTTGGGTAATTTCACAACACATATAACATCAATGATTGCGCAATGTAATATTCATATCATTTAGGGAAAGCAAGAAAACACACTATCATAGGCCCTAGCAATATTCATAATTTATTAGGCATGCATTTCCTAATTTACAACTCATTTTATTCACCTTGGCATTTCATCAAACATGGTGTGTTCATTATTCATTATTCATTTAAACCTAAATCATGCTTTTCTAGGTGAGTTTACTCACATCATAAAGGTGTGTTTATTATGGATACAATGCCCTCCCCATTTTAATCATCACAACACAACCCTTGGCATCCAATCGCCCATTCCATCTCCATTCACCATTCACAACCATCCATCTCATAGCACATGTGTAAATGAAAGAAAATCAAAAGAAATAAAGGGAAAAGAGGAACTATAACTAGGAGGGTAGTAAGAAGTACCGACCTTGAAGAAATGAGGAAGAAACCCCTTCCAAAAACGACCGTGAGGTGCTGCCCTAGCTTGGGGAACGCTCTCCACGAGTGCTTGAGCCGTGATCTTGGAGAAAAACCGGACATGAAGTGATCTAGGGTCTCAAAACCCCTTTGATTCTTCTCCAAAAGCAAAACCCTAGCTTAGGAAACCCTTCTCCAAAAGCAAAACCCTAAATCCTCTAAGTGTTGAGAATGAGCCCTAAAGGCTCGGGTTAAACACTTAAGGTAAGAGTGAACCGACCAAAAGACCGTAATACCCTTACTGAAATTTCTGCAAAAACACGAGTCCCGAACACGTTGAGCTGTGAATAGTGCCAAACACGTTGTGCTGTGAATAGTGCCGAACACGTTGTGCTGTGAATAGTGCCAAACACGTTGTGCTGTGAATAGTGCCGAACACGTTGTGCTGTGAATAGTGCCGAACACGTTGTGCTGTGAATAGTGCCAAACACGTTGTGCTGTGAATAGTACTGAACACGTTGTGCTGTGAATAGTGCTGAGTACGTTGTGCTGTGAAGGGTGCCGAACCTGTTGTCATGTTGTGTTGTGCATAGTGCTGAGCTCGTTGTCCGTTGTCTTATGTACAACGTGCCCGTCGTGAGCTGTACAACGTACACGTTGTCTGCTGCTCGACGTACCCGTTGTCTGCTGCACAACGGATGCACAACGTATACGTTATCAGAGCTAGAGCTACGTTATCAGAGTACGTGGTCTATGCGTTGTCTGTGCCTTATCAGAGCACGTTGTCAGAGCACGTTATCAGAGCTACGTCCTTAGTGCCTTCCGAGCTACGATTGCCTGCAGGTCCAGACTGTTTTGGCCATATCTTTTGACTCGTTCGTCCGATTTTGACGATTCAACTTGCGTTGGGTTCGTACTTCGAAAAAGAACATTTCTGACTTGTTGAAATTTCCAATTTCATCCTTATTTGTTAATTATACTTCTTTAAAGGCAAAATGGCAACGAAAGTGCCATGTATTAAGCATGAAAAGTCTGGGGCTCTACATCCTCCCCCCCTTACAAACCAAAAAGAAAATTACAAGTCATATACAAAAACTCATTCAATTAATTCTGGGTACTTTGCTTTGACTTCGGCTTCCCGCTCGCATGTAGCTTCTTCCCGAGCATGGTGTTGCCATTGCACAAGAACCAAAGGGATTGTCTTGTTGCGAAGCACCTGATCTCTTCGATCCAAAATCTGAACAGGCTTTTCAATCAAGATGAGGTCCTCTCGAATCTCCAACGGTTCCAAGTCTATGACATGCGAAGGATCCGCAATGTACTTCCGAAGCATAGACACATGGAAGACGTTGTGAACTGCGGCCATGTGAGGTGGGAGAGCTACCCTGTAAGCAACCTCACCAACTCGTGTGATAATCTCAAAAGGCCCAACATACCGAGGACTGAGCTTGCCTCGCTTTCCAAATCTCATGATCCCTTTGTTAGGAGATACTTTCACAAAAACTTGATCCCCTACTTGAAATTCCAAGTCCCTACGGCGCGTGTCCGCATAACTTTTCTGGCGATCGTGAGCGACTTTCAATCGATCCCGAATGATCTCAACTGTGCCTGCAGTTTGCTCAATCAACTCCGGACCAAGTACTTTCCTTTCTCCTACCTCATCCCAATAGAGAGGAGACCTACAACTTCGCCCATACAAGGCCTCAAATGGTGCCATTTGGATACTCGCCTGATAGCTGTTATTATAGGCGAATTCAACCAAAGGCAAGTGCTCTTCCCAACTGCCTCTGAAATCCAACATACAAGCCCGAAGCATGTCTTCAATGACTTGGTTCACTCTCTCGGTTTGTCCATCCGTCTGTGGATGAAAAGCGGTGCTGAAATCAAGTCGGGAACCCATAGCCTCCTGGAAGCTTTTCCAGAATCGTGATGTGAATCTTGGATCCCGATCTGACACAATACTAACGGGCACTCCGTGCAACCTCACCACTTCTTTGATGTACAAAGCGGCTAACTGACTAGAGTTGAAAGTAGTTCGGTAAGGTAAGAAGTGAGCGGACTTCGTCAAACGATCCACTACTACCCATATCGCATCTGAGCCCCTTGCTGTCTTTGGCAAGCCAACTATGAAATCCATGGATATGTTCTCCCATTTCCACTCGGGAATCGGAAGGGACTGTAATAGACCTGCGGGCCGCATGTGTTTTGCTTTTACCTGTTGACACACCAAGCACCGTGCTACATATTCTGCAACCTCCCTCTTCATATTCCGCCACCAAAAGTGACTCTTGAGGTTCCGGTACATCTTTGTACCCACTGGATGCACTGTGTACTTCGAACGGTGTGCTTCATCCAAAATCTCTCTTCAAAGATCTGCATTGGCTGGGACGCACAGCCTTCTCTTGAATGTGATAGCACCCCGACTAGTGAGAGAGAAGTCCTCACTACCCTTAGCAACTTCCTTGTCCCGATAAGCCAACAATTCAGCATCCGTGGCTTGGTATTCTTGGATCAAATCTATAATGTATGGCCGAACCGTGACATTTGCCAAGATAGGACTACGAACAGAGTCATTCACACTAATGTCCAGATTTGCCAAGTCTTCAAGTAGCTTCCATTCCTGCACTAACATGCATGCTAATAACCCGGGAGGTCTTCTACTCAAAGCATCAGCCACTACATTTGCTTTACCCGGGTGGTATTGAATGGTACAATCATAGTCTTTCAAAAATTCCATCCAACGCCGTTGCCTTAGATTCAATTCCTTTTGGGAAAAGAGGTACTTGAGGCTCTTGTGGTCCGTATACACATAGAATTCCACCCCGTATAAGTAATGTCGCCAGATCTTGAGTGCAAACACGACTGCGGCAAGCTCTAAGTCGTGCGTGGGGTAATTCTTCTCATGCTTCTTCAATTGCCTCGATGCATAGGCAATGACTTTCTTGTGCTGCATGAGTACACACCCAAGTCCAACGTGTGAGGCATCACTATACACCTCATACCCATAAGGTCCAGATGGCACAGTAAGGACAGGGGCTGTAGTAAGCCTCTTCTTCAGTTCTGTGAAACTGATCTCGCACTTTTCACTCCATACAAACTTGGCGTTCTTCCTTGTCAGGTAAGTGAGCGGTGCTGCAAGGCTAGAGAAACCCTCTACGAATCTCCTGTAGTAGCCTGCCAACCCAAGAAAGCTGCGTATCTCGGTAACACTCTTGGGCCTCGCCCAACTCATAATTGCTTCGATCTTCTTTGGATCTACCGAGATACTTTATGCAGAAACAACGTGGCCTAGGAATGCCACCTCTTCCAACCAAAACTCACACTTGCTAAGTTTGGCGTATAGCTTGTGCTCTCTTAGCATTTTCAAAGCAAGGCATAAGTCGCGTGTGTGATCTTCCCGTGTCTGGGAATAGACCAAAATGTCATCAACAAATACAATCACGCACCTATCAAGATACGGCCGGAACACCCGGTTCATCAAATCTATAAAGGCTGCCGGCGCGTTCGTGAGTCCAAAAGGCATCACCAAGAACTCGTAGTGTCCATACCGAGTCCTGAAAGAAGTTTTGGGAACATCTTCCACCTTAATCTTCAACTGGTGATAACCCGATCGAAGGTCTATCTTCGAGAAAAATCTCGCTCCCTTCAACTGATCGAACAAGTCATCAATCCTAGGCAAGGGATACCTATTCTTTATAGTGACTTTGTTCAATTGCCTGTAATCGACGCACATCCGCATCGAGCCATCTTTCTTCTTAACAAACAACACCGGGGCACCCCACGGTGAGACACTTGGTCGAATGAAACCAAAACCTTGTAATTCTTCCAACTGGGTCTTTAACTCTTTGAGTTCAATAGGGGCCATTCTATACGGAGCCCTAAAAACAGGAGCTGTTCCTGGTGCAAGCTCGATCACAAACTCAATCTCCCTGTCTGGAGGCAATCCTGGCAACTCCTCTGGAAATACATCCAGGAACTCACTCACAACCGGAATAGTCGATGAGTCCTTTGCCTCGGGGTTAGCTAAGCTCAACGCCGCAAAACGAGCAATATATCTACTTTTCAACCCGCGAAAGTGGAATGGTTTTCCTTCTACTGGCTTGAAGAGTACCATTTTCTCAAAGCAAGCTACATGCCCATGATGTACTACTAACCAATCCATTCCCAATATAACATCAAAGTCTTGGAATCCAAGGACGATGAGATCAACTGCCAATTCGTGGCTTCCAACTTGGACCACACTATTTCTATACACTTTATCTGCCAATACTGTTTTGCCGAGAGGAGTCGAAATGGCTAACTCCGGTTCTAGCTGACTTGGCTCTACAGAAAAGCCTTCTGAAAAACTCGGCGAGACAAATGAATGAGTAGACCCGGTATCAATCAACACTCGAGCCAAATACTCATTGACTAGTAGGGATCCTGAAATTTTAACTAGCGGAGTTAATCCATGCATCAACAGTGTATACATGTAGGTATATATACATATATAACATGCCAAGTACGTACACAATCAATTAATACTTAACAGTTTAATTTACGGATAATTAAATAAGCTACAACTGCGTACCTTGCACTACATCGTCAGATGCAAGTGCATCACCCTCTGTTAAGGCAAAAACTCGCCCCTGGTTCGCCTGGCGAGACTGAGGTGTAGACCGGGTAGTCTGAGATGACGCCTGATATGATCCTGCTGGGCGTGCTGGTGGCCTAATCCCCTGAGACTGGCCTGGTAAATGCCGACTGGGGCAATCCCTAATCATATGGCCCTGGCGACCGCAATGAAAACATCCACCCGATGCTCTTCGGCAATCTCCTGCCGGGTGCCTTCGGTCGCATGAAGTGCAGACCTCGTGTGTATAAGTCGGAGGGGCCGGAGGTGGAGCATACCTCATCGTCTGAGGTGCAATAGGCCGTGGGGCCGGAAGAGCCTGAGGTCGCGGTGCCTGAGGCACATACTGCCGTGGAGCTGGAGGCGCATAAGATGGCCTCATCGGTGGTGCTGGCCACGCATACTGATAAGGGCCGGTATGAGCCCACCTCTCTAGAGGTGCTGAACTATTGGATTGGCCTCTCGTCAATCCCCTCTTCTTGGACACCGCCTCAGAGTTGGTCTCAACCAACAAGGCTTTATCCACCACTTCAGCGTAAGTGGCGTGCCTAAAGACCGATACTTTCTCCATGATGACATCCTTGAGTCCTTGCTCAAACCTCCTCGCCTTCATTGCCTCGGTGGCAATCATATGTGTCGCGAAGCGTGATAGCTTCGAGAACTTGGCCTCATAAGCGGCCACAGACATCGAACCTTGCTCAAGGTTGATGAATTCTCTCTCTTTCTTTTCCCGTGCTCCAATCGGAAAATACTTCTTGTAAAAAGTATCTTTGAACTCCTCCCAAGTCCAAGGTTGACCCTGCATGGTCAAATCTCGCGTCCTCAATGCGGACAACCACCAATGGTGGGCTTCACCTTCTAGCATGAAAACTGCCCATGCTACTCTATCCTCCTCTGTAGGCGAGAGGACCGCAAAGATCTTCTCCATCTGGAGGATCCATGCCTCCGCAGCAAGAGGGTCCACACTCCCATGGAAGGGTGGAGGCCTCAATCTCCTGAATGCCTCAACTCCAGCGGTACGATGTACTGGAGCTGCGGGCGGTGGAGTAGGTGCCGCCGATGATGGTATAGCCTGCCGAGCCGCCAGTATGGCGAGTGTCTCAGCAATAGAGCCTAAGACCTAAGAGAGGTCCGGCTGCTCATCCTCATCCCGTGAAGAAGAGGAAGCTCTGGTATGTGGTCCACGACCCCGTGTGTTCCGTCTCATGACTAAAGTCCTGAGAATAATAACACCACATGAGTCTAACTTGAAACCACAGTTTATTTTAATGCCATTTCACAATAATTCAATTTGTATTAGTTGTATAATACTAATACACATCACATCAAGTCATCAGAGTATTCATCACATTATACTTATACTTTAGTGTTCTGGCGTACCTAGGACCGTACTTGGTTAAAGCAACCATTTTAGACTAAGACTAAAGTTTAGTCTTAAACTTGGAACCAGACTCGTTCCCGACTCACTTCCTTCCTAACTTGTTTCCTAACATATGCTCTTGTCAAGCCGTGGTATAAGATTCTAAGTGACCCTAGAGACCTAAAGCCTAAGCTCTGATACCACTTCTGTCGCGACCCAAAACCCACCCTAGGAGTTAGAGTGAACTTTGGACGACTAATCATGGCTTACATGACTTGCTTGACAAACCAACCTGCAAAAACCCACAGAGCATTTACAATCGAGGATGACAGCGGAAACATAACTATAAAACATAGCGGAAGTCTAACAACCTCTAAGTATATACACATGGTCCAAGTTTAATATAAAGAAATCAAAACAAAGAAAGTGCGGACATGCCCGCCAAAATACATGGATATAATCACTCATGCTCACCCACAGCCAATCCACTCAGAATCTAACACCACCTACTGATAACCCTCCACGGGAGGTTCCTCCAAAGGCTCCTCGACGTACTCCTCTTCCACCCATGGACCAGGAGCACAAACATCAAATGGAGCAGCAGCTCCCTCAGAACCTGCCGACATAAGAAGTACGGCTGAGAATGGAATACTCAGCGGGTACCAAATACTAACCAATAGTCATAGCATAAAAATGGCAATACATAAATCAGGAGCAATTCATATATGTTAGACGGAAACAATTCATATCATACAAGGAAGTAAAGCAATTTATAATCCTGCTTGTATTTCGTAGAAAGCCGATAAAACCTCTTGAAAACATCGTGCACTTGACTTGGCTTGAAATATCTTTTCGTACTTGAAAGCTTGTCGTGTTTGTTTTACTTGATCTTGTCGAGCGTGTCGTGCGTGTCATGTCATGCATGTCATGCGTGCTTGCTTGTGATCATGTAACTTGTGAGATACACTTGTGAGATATCCTTGTGAGATGCGCTTGAGAGATGCCTTGAGAGGGAAGGGAGACCCTTCTTTATGCAATGCACTTGCGAGGGAAGGGAGACCCTTCTTCATGATATGTATGTACTTGCGAGGGAAGGGAGGCCCTTCTTCATGATATGCACTTGTGAGTGAGGGGAGATCCCTCGTGGAATGTTGGTTCTTGTTTTCTTGTGAAAAGCGAGGTAAAACATATCGTAGGATATGTCCCACCTCTAACCATGTTCTTGAAAACCTCGATAAATCATGTCATGCATGCCGTGCTCGTGGGAACCGTGTACATACTTGCATTTAAATTTAAATATGACATTTGGGTAATTTCACAACACATATAACATCAATGATTGCGCAATGTAATATTCATATCATTTAGGGAAAGCAAGAAAACACACTATCATAGGCCCTAGCAATATTCATAATTTATTAGGCATGCATTTCCTAATTTACAACTCATTTTATTCACCTTGGCATTTCATCAAACATGGTGTGTTCATTATTCATTATTCATTTAAACCTAAATCATGCTTTTCTATGTGAGTTTACTCACATCATAAAGGTGTGTTTATTATGGATACAATGCCCTCCCCATTTTAATCATCACAACACAACCCTTGGCATCCAATCGCCCATTCCATCTCCATTCACCATTCACAACCATCCATCTCATAGCACATGTGTAAATGAAAGAAAATCAAAAGAAATAAAGGGAAAAGAGGAACTATAACTAGGAGGGTAGTAAGAAGTACCGACCTTGAAGAAATGAGGAAGAAATCCCTTCCAAAAACGACTGTGAGGTGCTGCCCTAGCTTGGGGAACGCTCTCCACGAGTGCTTGAGCCGTGATCTTGGAGAAAAACCGGACTTGAAGTGATCTAGGGTCTCAAAACCCCTTTGATTCTTCTCCAAAAGCAAAACCCTAGCTTAGGAAACCCTTTCTTCTCTCTTCTAATCCCCTAAATCCTCTAAGTGTTGAGAATGAGCCCTAAAGGCTCGAGTTAAACTCTTAAGGTAAGAGTGAACCGACCAAAAGACCATAATTCCCTTACTGAAATTTCTGCAAAAACACGAGTGCCGAACACGTTGAGCTGTGAATAGTGCCAAACACGTTGTGCTGTGAATAGTGCCGAACACGTTGTGCTGTGAATAGTGCCAAACACGTTGTGCTGTGAATAGTGCCGAACACGTTGTGCTGTGAATAGTGCCAAACACGTTGTGCTGTGAATAGTGCTGAACACGTTGTGCTGTGAATAGTGCCGAACCCGTTGTCACGTTGTGTTGTGCATAGTGCTGAGCTCGTTATCCGTTGTCTTATGTACAACGTGCCCGTCGTGAGCTGTACAACGTACACGTTGTCTGCTGCACGACGTACCCGTTGTCTGTTGCACAACGGATGCACAACGTATACGTTATCAGAGCTAGAGCTACGTTATTAGAGTACGTTGTCTATGCGTTGTCTGTGCCTTATCAGAGCACGTTGTCAGAGCACGTTATCAGAGCTACGTCCTTAGTGCCTTCCGAGCTACGATTGCCTGCAGGTCCAGACTGTTTTGGCCATATCTTTTGACTCGTTCGTCCGATTTTGACGATTCAACTTGCGTTGGGTTCGTACTTCGAAAAGGAACATTTTTGACATTTTGGAATTTCTAATTTCTTCCTTATTTATTAATTATACCTCTTTAAAAAGCAAAATGGCAACGAAAGTTTCATGCATTAAATGTGAAAAGGTCTGGGGCTCTACAGCGAATGTTTAACGCTACTGAGATAATTAACAATATGGAGGTTGAAGTCTCATTCGTCCAACAACAAATCATGGACCTTAACGGTGTCTCCTTACCACTTAACTTCGTGATCCCTAAAGGACCTGCCTAGGATCGATTTTTTTTGAGTTGCACGGTCTTGTTCTTCACTAGCATGCATTAATAAAAATCCTTTCCAGCATCTTATTTCTTGTACATCATGCATATTTATGTTTAGCCGTTGCATTCTTTTCAGTTGCATGAGCCGACCCATGAAATCCTATTAGATTCATGGCAAAACCTTCGGATCAACATCAGAGAACAAGTGAAATCCTATAGTCCCATGATCGAGACATTACAGCCATGTAAACAAAGCTTGATAGTGTTTTGGAATCCCTGAAGATTCTAATTGGTGTCCGAGTTGAAGAATCCTCTGAGTAGCTACACTTGGAACGACAGCCTACCCCAGTTATCATTCCCAACCTAGGACCAGTACCCGACGGAGGTGAAGTAGAATATGAATAGCTTGATGTGGTAGAGTAGCCCAAGGCCTCTCATTTTAACCAGGACAGGCTGTAGAGCCCCGAACTTTTGACATTTATGCATGACACTTTCGTAGCCATTTTTCCTTTAAAGTAGTGCAATTATTAAATAAGGAAGAAATTGGAAATTCTGAAACGTCATAAATGTTCCTTTTCGAAGTACGAACCCAACGCAAGTTGAATCGTCGAAATCCGACGAGCGAGTCAAAAGTTATGGCCGAAACAAGAAGGAGGAAAAATATGGAATTTTGCTGCAAGTTACGACCGATCGTACACACCCTACGAACGATCGTAGGTGAGTTACGATCGATCGTAGAGGTTACAATCGATCGTAGAATCTCAGGAATTTACAAAAGTTTCGGGTCAATATACGATCGATCGTGGATAATTTACGATGGATCGTAGTACAACTTACGATCGATCGTAGACAGGTTACGATCGATCGTAGATCGCGAATCCAGAAATTTTAATCGGATTTTTAGGGTTTCTTCACTACCTATAAAGGTTGCCCGAGCCTTTAGGGCTCTCATTCACACACCTAGGGTATTTTTGAGAGTTAGAGAGAAGGGAGAAGGGGATCCTAACCTAGGGTTTGTTCTTGAAGGAGAAATCAAGGGTTTGCTACCCTAGATCACCCCAAGCTTCGGTCAAGCTCGGGAGGACCACGTTCTCCAAGCTCGGTAGCATCTCACGCACGTTTTTGCAAAGGTTTTCTTCCCTATTCGGGTCGGTACTTCTTACTACCCTCCTAGTTATAGCTTCCCTTTTTCCTTTGTTTCTCCTTGTTTTCCTTCATTTATATATGTGTTATGAGATTGGTGGCATGAATGGTGAATGGAGATGGATGTTGGCGAATGGATGCCGTGTGGATGATGTGATGAACGAATGGGAAAGGGCATTGTACCAATAATGAACATACAAGTGTGATGTGAGCATAACCCACCTAGAAAAGCATGATCTAGGTTTAAGTGAATAATGAACACACCTCATGTTTGATGAAATGCCAAGGTGAACAAAATAAATGATAAAGTAAGGGAACCCATGCTTAACTGCTCTTGAAAATTGTTAGGGTTCATGATAGTGTGTTTCTTACATTTCTTAAAATGCGTAGATTATTACTCACTTAAATTGTTATATGCTATGCTTTGTGAATTACCCCAAGTTGCCATATTTAATTCCAAATGCAAGTATGCACACGATCTCACGAGCATGCATGAAATGACGTGATTTACCGATGTTTTAAGTATGGGGTGTAGAGGTGGGGCATATTCTAAGATATATTTTACTTCGCTTTTGACAAGGGCAAGACAATCATGCATTTCATAGGGAAAGGTCTTCCATCCCCTCGCATGACATGCATAGCATCGCATGACACGCATAGCATAGCATGGCATGACACACATAGCATAGCATCACATGACACGCATAACTCTACATGGCATGACATGCATGGATGCTAGTTGCGACGGGCTATGAACGGCAACTAGGCATTCACATTCCGCATGGATGCTAGTTGCGACGGGCTATGAACGGCAACTAGGCATTCACATTCCGCATGGATGCTAGTTGCGACGGGCTATGAACGGCAACTAGGCATACCCATCTTCATATAGGGTACTAGTTGCGACGGACAATGAACGGCAACTAGGCATGTGAACATGTTTAAATTATGAAAATGCAAGCATGACACGGTTAACAAGTTCCCAATCACGCAAAGGGTATTTCAAGTCAAGTCAAGTGCACGATGTTTTCAAGGGTTTTATCAGTCTTTCTGAATGCAAGCATGAATACAAATTGCTTTACTTCCTTGTATGATATAAATTGTTCCTGTTCTATATATGCAATTTGTTTCCTACTTTATGTAAGCCATCTATATATTATGACTGTTGGTTAGTATTTAGTACCCGCTGAGTATTCCATGCTCAGTCGTACTTCTTATGTCGGCAGGTTCTGAGGGAGCTGCTGCTCCATTTGATGTTTGTGCTCCTGGTCCATGGGTGGAGGAGGAGTACGTCGAGGAGCCCTTGGAGGAACCTCCCGTAGAGGGTTATTAGTGGATGGTGTTAGATTCTGAGTGGATTAGCTGTGGGTGACCATGAGTGATTATATCCATGTATTTTGGCGGGCATGTCCGCATTTTCTTTGTTTTGTTTTCTTTTGTATTAAACTTGGACCATGTGTACATACTTAGAGGTTTGTTAGACTTTCGCTGTGGTTTATAGTTATGCTTCCGCTGTTACCCTCTATTGTATATGTTCTGTGGGTTTTGTAGGTTGGTTCGTCAAGCAAGTCCTGTAAGTCATGATTAAGTCGTCCAAGATTCACTCTAACTCCTAGGGTGGGTTTTGGGTCGCGACACAGGCCATCATCTTCAGACCCTATGCCATCCCTTAGGGACCAGCATGAAGAGATCAAATAGATAAAGAAGAAATGAGGTGAATGAAAGGGACATCTACTAATTCTAGTCTGTCTCTAGAGGAACTGACTTTCTCATTTAGAGATGCTGTTCCACCAGGTTTTAAAGTGCCTGACTTTAACAAATATGAGGGCACGGGCCACCCCAAGCAACATCTATAGTTATAACTGGGGGAACCTCTTCTTATTCAATATCTTTAGAAGAGTCTGAAGGAAGCCCTCACTTGGTGGATGTTAGTGGACAAACAACGGATCAAGACTTGGCAAGATGCCATGGATATCTTTGTGTAACAGTACTCTTTTAATCAAGAGCTCCGACCTCAAAGGAGCCAGTTAGAATAGATGAACTAGCGTAACAATTAGTTTTTCCTAGAATACGATACCCAGTGGAGGGAGATTGCAGTAAAAATCCCTACTCCAATCCCCAAGGAAGAATTAGCAAGCATGTTTATGGGCACTCTGAAATAGCCCTACTCCATGTTGATGGTAACTTTACCAGTGGTGGACTTTGGCACTATCGTCAAGACAGGTGCCCGCATTAAAATAGCCATCAAGAGTGGTGCCATCCACTTAGTTTAGGGCTTGCTCCCCCCAAAACAACAGTTCCTATCGGTATAAACAGTGGTCCCAGGGACCAAAGAAGGAAACAAGATGTACAGATGGTGGCTCCTATAGCACCAATCAGATTTTCAGCTCCAGCCGCTCAGTCTTAGCCAACACCTGGAAACACCCGGTTAGCCAGACAGAACCAGGGGCAAAACCGTCCCCCCCAAAATTTCACCCCTCTACCTTATACTCTTAGTTAACTGTTAGACTTCCTCACCAAGCAAGGTCTTCTCACCGTAAGGGACCCTACCTGTAACGACCCAGAATTTTTAAATAATAAATGATGCGTTTATTGGTCCTTAACTGGGGTTAAATACTTGAGTGTTTGTTAAATTAATAAAAATTATGTTTTGCTTGAGATTGGAGTGCACCGAGGAAATCTCAATATCTTTCTTGAAAATTATACATAGTGTGTAGATCAACTACCAGGACACACGCCTATCGTATCAGTTCCGTCAGGTGTCATTTCTCGGGACCGTGGGGTCATTACGTGTGATAAAATTGAGAAAAGCGGAAAATTTCCAAAAATTAAGTGGGGCCCTATATCTGTTGGAGATCCTAATAGAATCACAAATGGAGAATGTCACCGTGTGCTAATTGGTTGTAAGAATCATCGTCTGTCATCGCGGCCGTTGGTTTGTTCATATATGAAAATACCACGTGTTTTGTATTCGAAACCGTGAAATTAGTGGGTTTTTTAGTTTTCTTCTAGATTTACTTTTTACTGTCAAAATTCATAATTTCCTCCTGCAATTCATACAGTAGGTGTCGGACTATTCCTAGTTCGGCACCTGTCGTTTCGGTTTTGTCGCGTATTGATTCGCGAGACCGCGGGGGTCTTAAATGTAAGAAAATTGAGAAAATCAGGAAATTCTAGATTTTCTAGAATTCAATTGGGACTCCAAAATTGTTGAGAAATTCTAATAGAAATCCATGCGATTGGTACAACAGCATGCAGGTCGGCCGTGAGGATGACCGTCTGTCGTTTTGGCAGTTAATCATCTCAAATGAAAAAACGACAGCATGTTTTGTGTCTAAAGTTAGGAAATTAGTGGGTTTTATAGTTTTCTTCCGTACTAAAGTGTAGCTGTCAAAACTCAGTATTTTTTCCTGAAATTTTTATTGCAGGTGTCGAACTACCCCATGGTTGGTCATCTGAAGTTTTGTTAAAATTGGACGTCATTTAGTATGGTTACGCGAACCGTTTCTGTGAAAAATCAGAATTCGGTCAAACCTTGGTCAAACCAAGTCAAACATTCAAAGTCAAATGCCACACCAAAATGTTGTAAGGACCATTGTGCACGATTTTAACCCATAATCATATATAAGGCAAATTCCTTAAGTCATTTCTCATTCGGACACAGTAGCCATCGGGAGTTTTAGAGAGAGAAATTCTACCGAGAGAGAGAAAGGAGGAGAGAGAAAGTAAGGCGTGCTTTGCATGGGTGCTACCCTGGGGTTCTTCAACTTAGTGATTGCATTGGCGGCGAAGGATCGTCTGTGCGGACCCCCGAAACGCTAGAAAAAGGTAAAATCTCTCTATAACTCTTCTCTTTTCACTTATTTATGCTATATTTTTATGTGGAATGACATATTTAATTTATGACATGAATGGAAAAGGGTCTGAGACCCCGTTGATGTGTTATACGAAGGTGGATGTGAATGGAAAATGAGTAGAGGGGTGTAGCCCTCGGTCTCGGATCTCAAAACCCCGGATTTAGACTCACTGTGTAATGTGGAATGAGGTATTTAATTTATGACATGAATGGAAAAGGTTCGGAGACCCTGTGAATGTGTTATGGGAAGGTGGATGTGCCTGGGATATGAGTAGAGGGGTGTAGCCCTCGGTCTCTGGTCTTTAAACCCCGGATTTATACTCACTGTGTAAATGGTGTGGATGGGAAAAGGATCAGAGACCCCTATGAGATGTTGTGATTTTATGTGCACCTTCGGGGAGCCTAGATCGGGTCCCGAGTATAAGGAGCGAGGTATTGTAATGTAGCAGGGGAGTCCTGTTTATACTTATTTTTTTTGACCAAAGGTCAACAACTTGGGGTTTTAAAAAGTTGTTTTGTAGGTCGTATAAGGTTATGGACACATCCATTAGTTTAGAAACGTTCCCTAACGGGACGGTGTGTTACCAGATTTGGTTCACGGGCACGAGGCCCAACTATTTCAGTTAATCAAGTAAGGCTTGGATTAATTGGGGTTACTCGATGGTTAGAAAACCTAACCAGGGTTAATGTGTAATCCTCTGTGACTGATAGTCGGGATTGGGTGGATTATTATCCATAGATCCTCTTTGACTAAGTCAGAGTGGTGATGTCATATACTCCTTCGTGACTGATAGTCGGGAGTGGATGGAATAATATCCATAGATCCTCTTTGGCGAGGTACGTGACTGATCGTTGGGAGTGGACGGAATAATGTCCATGGATCCTCTTTGGAGAGGTACGTGACTGATCGTCGCGAGTGGGTGGAGTGTTATCCATAGATCCTTCTTGGCTAGGTCTGAGTGGTGGTTTTAGGTAATCCTCTGTGACTAATAGTCGGGA
Source organism: Tetracentron sinense (assembly GCA_015143295.1). NCBI lineage: Eukaryota > Viridiplantae > Streptophyta > Magnoliopsida > Trochodendrales > Trochodendraceae > Tetracentron > Tetracentron sinense. The sequence goes on along the minus strand of CM026570.1, from coordinate 30,415,614 downwards.
GTGGGTGGATTTGATATTCATAGACCCTCTTTGGCTAGGTCTGGAGTGGTGGGTTATGTTAATCCTCCATGACTGATAGTTGGGAGAGGGTGGAATAATATCCATAGATCCTCTTTGATGAGGTACGTCATTGATCGTCGGGAGTGGGTGGAATAATGCCATGGATCCTCTTTACCGAGGTACGTGACTGATCGTTGGGAGGGGTGGAGTGTTATCCATAGATCCTCTTTGGCTAGGTCTGGAGTGGTGGTGTTAGGTAGTCCTCTGTGACTGATAGTCGGGAGTGGGTGGATTTGATATCCATAGATCCTCTTCGGCTAGGTCTGGAGTGGTGGGTTATGTTTATCCTCTGTGAGTGATAGTAGGGAGTGGGTGAAATAATATTCATAGATCCTCTTTGGCGAGGTACGTGACTGATCGTCGGGAGTGGGTGGAATAATTTCCATGTATCCTCTTTGGCAAGGTACGTGACTGATCGTCGGGAGTGGGTGGAGTGTTATCCATAGATGCTCTTTGGCTAAGTCTGGAGTGGTGGTGTTAGGTAATCCTCCATGACTGATAGTCGGCAGTGGGTAGATTTGATATCCATAGATCCTCTTTGGCTAGGTCTGGAGTGGTGAGTTATATTAGTCCTCCGTGAATGATAGTTGGGAGTGGGTGGAATAATATCCATAGATCTTCTTTGGCGAGGTACGTGATTGATCTTCAGGAGTGGGCGGATAATGTCCATGGGTCCTCTTTGGCGAGGTATGTGACTGATCATCGGGAGTGGGTGGAGTGTTATCCATAGATCCTCTTTGGCTAAGTTTGGAGTGGTGGGTTATGTTAGTCCTCCGTGACTGATAGTCGGGAGTGGGTGGATTTGATGACCATAGATCCTCCTTCACTAGGTCAGGGAAAATGATGGTTGTACTATTTGAAAGAAATGTCGTGAGGACAAGGTTCTCACTGTGGCCGAGTCAGATAGTTATATGATCTTGTATTGAGTCTAAAGGCTCAAGGTATGATTTGAATGAGCATGAGCCTGATTGATTGATAGCTGAGTGTGTGAAGTCAGGGATAGAAGTTGTATTCGGATGATGGCCTGGTCGATCGAGTCTGTGGACTCAAGAATAGAGAGTGAGTGGTCACCTGGAATCGGTAACCTGGTGTTGTGAACATAGTTGATATTTCGTGGTTTCGGATACAAAACACGTGGTATTTTCATATACGAACAAACCAACGGCCGCGATGACAGCCGATGAGTCTTACGACAAATCGGCATGCTGTGACATTCTCCGTTCGTATTTCTATTAGGATCTCCAACAGATATAGGGCCCCACATAATTTCAAGAAATCTAGAAATTTCCCGCTTTTCTCAATTTTATCACACATAATGACCCCGTGGACCCCCGAAATGACACTTGACGGAACCGATACAATAGAGGTGTGTCCCTGTAGTCGACCGACACACTGTGTACGATTTTCGAGAAAAGATACTGAGATTTCCTCGGTGCACTCCAATCCCTAGCAAAACCCACTTTTTATTAATTTAAAAAACACTCAAGTATTTAACCCTAGTTAAGGACCAATGAACGCATCATTTTATTATTTAAAAATTCTAGGTTGTTACAATCTCCCCTCCTTACAAAAATTTTGTCCTCAAAATTTGATCAATTGTATCTCTCAACAGTGGAGGAGCACCGATTTTAGTCAACGATTAATATATCAGAGTTTTCAAAGTCCTCTAGAGAATTAAGATAGACAAAATATCGATATCATAAAATCATTTTATACTTATCACAAAATGCATCTATAACGTTAAGTTGTTTATCTTTTGTACATTTCTTATCCAAAACACATGGATACAAAAAAAGTAAGCTTGCCTACTAAGGTAGGACGTGGACGTCTAAAGTGCTCCTTCGACGATGTCATTGCCAGGTTGGACTTCTTCTTGTGTCATAGCGAAGATGCGACCCTTTCCTCTATTGCTCAAATTTGGCCTAAGAGATGGGCAGTGTCTCTTGATATGACCTGGCTTGCCACACTGGTAGGCAACTCCGGCCTTACAGTCTTCAGTCCGATGAGACCGATCACAACGCTCACAACTCTGCTGCTTAACTTCCTCGGAAGTATTACTTTTATTGAAATCTCCAAACTACCTCTTATTGTCACTATTTCTCGCTTCGCTCTTTTTCCCCCAACTTCTCTATCGGTCGTTTTTCCCTTGCCAGTGCTTGCAGTGGCCATTTCATCGTGTACTCTCTCTTCCCTGATTACTCTATCGAGAAGTTCAGAGAATGATGTAAATCTTTGAGCCACTAACTTCCCTTTGATAGTAGGCTGTAACCCCACCTCGAATTTTTCCACCCTCCATATCTCGTCCTCTACAAACTTGGCCGCAAACCTGGAGAGTTGGTGAAAGCGTTGTTCGTACTCGCTGACCATCATGTATCCCTGAGTTAACTGTAGAAATTCCATTTCCTTCTTCTTCTTCATGGATGCGGAGAAATATTGTTCGTAGAACAACTCTGTGAACTTTGCCCAACTCACGGGCTTTTGATCATTTGGGACTGTTCTCTCAACTGTAGTCCACCAATGTTCTGCCTCTCCCTCGAGCATGAAAATGACGAACTCTGGCTTGGTGTCCTCTGAACAAGACATAGCCTGAAATATCTTCTCTAAGCCCCTGATCCAGTTCTCTATTTTAACGGATTAGTAGTACCCTTAAAGACTGATGGTCCCAGCCTCTTGAACTTTTTTAGTTGGGTTAAATTCCCATGCTCTGGAATGGTAGCGATGGGAATACGGGTACCATTTCTGCTCATATTTTGAGTATATTTCTGCTGTATCAAATTAGCCAAAGCAGCAATAGCCTCATAGGCTCCAGCCAGTGTACCCTTAGGTGCTCGTCGGGGCGGCATCGTTCTTCCTATCAAAAAAATAGCAATGCTTTACTATTTCGCAATAGAGATATCCAAAAATCTATTTCATCAAAAGATCATCCAAAATATATCACTCATCTATCCTTAATCCTCTTTCAGTCTGGTTAGACTATTTCTAACACTCTACTAGAGATGATCTATCTCTCTAGCATTCACTCCTATCATATACCCAAGGTTTCAAATCGTCGTTTTGTTCAAAACCAAGAGTGTATCGATTACGATTTGTTATGATGGTTATTGCTTTTAGCTCTGATACCAACTGTGACGCCCTGAACCCGCGTCTCAGAACTTGTTTCCCTAGGCGCGGGTTCGGGGCGTCATAGTTTTTACTATCAAAACTCATCATTTTTCCCTAAAATTCGTACAGTAGGTGTCAGATTGTCCCTAGTTTGGTCCCCTGTCATTTCGATTCTATCGCGTATCGATTCGTGAGACCTCGGGAGTCTTAAATGTAAGAAAATTGAGAAAATCAGGATATTCTAGATTTTCTGGAATTCAGTTGGGACTCCATAATTGTTGGGGGATTCTAATAGAAATCCGTGTGACTGGTACAACAGCGTGCAGGTCAGCCGTGAGGATGATCGTATGTCGTTACGGCAGTTAATCATCTCAAACGAAGAAACGACAGCATGTTTGTGTCTAAAATTAGGAAATTAGTGGGTTTTGTAGTTTTTTTCTGGACTAAAGTGCAGCTGTCAAAACTCAATATCTTTCCCTGAAATTTTATAGTAGGTGTTGGACTACCTCATGATCGGTCACCTGAAGTTTCGTTGGAATCAGACATCATTTAGTATGGTTACACGGGCCGTTTTAGTAAAAAATCAGAATCCGATTAATGTAACGCCCCAAAACCCATCCTAGGAGTTAGAGTGAATCTTGGACGGCTCATCATGACTTGCAAGACTTGCTTGACCAAGATAACCTGCAAAGACCTGGAGCATATACCATAGAGGACATAATAGCGGAAACATAACTACAACGCACAGCGGAAGACTTAACCAAGAACCTCTATGTGTATACATATACATGATCCAAGTTATACAAAAAGATACACAAAAGAAAGTGCGGACAGGCCCGCCAACATACAAGAATATATCTCTCTCAACACACCCACAGCTATTCACTCAGAATCTACCACCTCTAATAATGACCCTCTACCGGAGGTTCTTCTACAGGTTCCTCGATATACTCCTCTTCTACCCAAGGGCTGGGAGCATAGACATCAAAAGGGGCAACCACTCCGCTATCACCTGCCGACATAAGAAGTACGATTGAGCATGAAATACTCAACGTGTACCGAATACTAACCAACAGTCATAGTAAAACAATAGCAATATAGGAAGCAGGAAGCAGTTCACAGATATAAAGTAGGAAAAATTAATATCATCACGAGAAAGTAAAGCAGTTGATAATCATGCTTGCATTCGTAAAAGCCGATAAAATCCTTGAAAAAAAACCTCCTTTTCGTGCTTAAAACTTGTCATGTCATGTTCTTGCTTGTGATCATGCTTGCTTGGGTGTGCCTAGCTGCCGTTCATAGACTGTCGCAACTAGTATCCCCTATGCTGGACTGGGTATGCCTAGATGCCGTTCATAAACCGTCGCAACTAGTATCCCCTATGCTGGACTGGGTATGCCTAGATGCCATTCATAGACCGTCGCAACTAGTATCCCCTATGCTGGACTTGTGATATCGGAGCAAAGCATATCTTAGGAGATGCCCTACCCCTAAGCAAAACATATCTTAGGATATGTCCTACTCCTGACACTCAAAAACCCGATAAACCATATCATGCATGCCGTGCTCGTGGAATCGTGTACATACTTGCATTTGAATTTAAATATGGCAATTGGGTAATTCACAATACATATAACATCGATAATTTGAGCAAGTCAATATTCATGCAATTTAGGGAAAGCAAGGAAACACACTATCATAGGCCCTAGGAATTTCCATAATTAATTAAGCATGCATCTCTTAATTTACAACTCATTTTATTCACCTTGGCATTTCATCAAACATGGGGTGTGTTCATTATGTATTAACCTTACATCATGCTTTTCTAGGTGGATTGATGTTCACATCACACATGTATGTTTATTATGGATACAAAGCCCTCCCCATTTCATTCATCACATCATTCACACGGCATCCATTCGCCCAAATCCATCCTCACACAACCATTCCATTCACATCCCAATAGGTTCATACTTTAGGAAAACAATAAAAGGAAGGAAAGAATGGGGGATATGAACTAGGAGGGTAGTAAAAGGTACTGACCTTGACAAATGAGGGAAGAAACCCCTTGCAAAAACGTGCGTGAGTCGCTGCCCTAGCTTGGGAAAAGTGCTCCTCACGAGCTTGAGTCGAGAACTTGAAGAAGAACAAGCTTAAGAATGATTGTGGGTCTTTAAAACCCTTTGATTCCTCCTCAAAAGAAAACCCTAGGTTTAGAAACCCCTTTCTCTTCTCTCCTTATCTCTCAAATCTTCTAAGTGTTGAGAATGAGCCCTAAAGACTCGGGTGAGCCTTATATGTAAAGGGTATAACACCCAAATGCCGAAAAAGCCCTTAATGAAATTCTGCAAAAACGCGAAGACCGAGCGATCGGTGGTTATGACAGATCGATCGGTTGCCTACCGAGCGATCAGTGTTCTTAACCGAGCAATAAGTCAAAAACATACTCTCTGAAAAATTTCCCCATACAAAAAAGTTAACTAGTCGATAGCTACCGATCGATCGGTTTTGGACCGATCGATCGCTATTAATGACCAAGCGATCGGTGCTCTGCTGGCCCAAACTGTTTTGGCCATATCTTTTTACTCGTTCGTCGGATTTTGATGATTCAACTTGCGTTAGGTTCGTACTTCGAAAAGAAACATTTTTGACATTTCAGAAATTTTATTTTCTCCCTTATTCATTAACCAAATTACCCCTAAAGTTAACTGATCCGTAAATGGAGTTTAGTAAATCGGATTTTTAACATATCCGACTTAGGAATCCCTCTTCCCAACACTTAACATTCTATAAAATTTCTCCTTCCATAGGAATGGAAGATTACAAAGGCCTAAAGCCTTGGCATGGATTCCAATACATGGGCAAAAGTTTTGGGTTTCTACAGTTAAACCTTGGTTAAACCAAGTCATACAGATAAAGTCAAATGCCACACCAAAGTGTTGTAAGGACCATTGCGCACGATTTTAGCCCATGATCATATATAAGGCAAATGCCTTAAGTCATTTCTCATTCGGACACAGTAGCCACCGAGAGTTTTAGAGAGAGAGAGAGAGAAATTCTAGAGAGAGAGAGAGAGAAAGGAGGAGAAAGTAACTGAGGCGTGCTTTGTATGCGTGCTACCCTGGGGTTCTTCGACGTGGTGATTGCATTGGCAGTGACGGATTGTTCGTGCGAACCCCTGAAACGCTAGAAAAGGCAAAATCTCTCCCTATCTCTTCTTTTTTCCCTTATTTATGCCATATTTTTATGTGGAATACCGTATTTAATTTATTGCATGAATGGAAAAGGGTCTAAGACCCTGTGGATAGGTTATGGGAAGGTGGATGTGCGTGGAAAATGAGTAAAGGGCTGTAGCTCTCGGTCTTGGGTCTCAAAACCCCGGATTTATACTCATTGTGTAAATGGCTTGGATGGAAAAAGGGTCGGAGACCCCTATGTGATGTTGTGAGTTTATGTGCACCTTCGGGGAGCCTAGATTGGTTTCCGAGTAAATTGTATTGTCACCTTGGGGTTTCAAAAATTTTTTTTGCAGGTTGTATAAGGCTATGGACACATCATTAGCTTGGAAACATTTCCTAATGGGACGGTGTGTTACCGGATTTGGTTCACGGGCGCGAGGCCCAACTATTGTAGTTAATCAAGTAAGGCTTGGATTAACTGGGGTTGCTCGATGGTTAGAAAACCTAACCAGGGTTAAGGTGTAATCCTCCATGACTGATAGTCGGGAGTGGGTGGATTGTTATCCATAGATCCTCTTTCACTAAGTCAGGAGTGGTGATGTCGTATAGTCCTCTGTGACTGATAGTCGGGAGTAGTGGAATAATATCCATAGATCCTCTTTGACGAGGAATGTGACTAATCGTCGGGAGTGAGCAGAGTAATGTCCATGGATCCTCTTTGGTGAGGTACGTGACTGATCGTCGGGATTGGGTGGAATAATGTCCATGGATCCTGTTTGGCGAGGTACGTGACTGATCGTCGGGAGTTCTTGGTCTGGAGTGGTGGTGTTAGGTAATCCTCTATAACTGATAGTCGGGAGTGGGTGGATTTGATATCCATAGATCCTCTTTGGCTAGGTCTGGAGTAGTGGGTTATGTTAATCCTCCATGACTGAAAGTTGGGAGTGGGTGGAATAATATCCATAGATCTTTTTTGGCGAGGTATGTGACTGATCGTCGGGAGTGGGTGAAATAATGTCCATGGATCCTCTTTAGAGAGGTACATGACTGATCATTAGGAGTGGGTGGAGTGTTATCCATAAATCCTCTTTTGCTAGGTCTTGAGTGGTGAGTTATGTTAGTCCTCCGGGACTGATGGTTGGGAGTGGGTGGATTTGATGTTACCTGCATGTCTCATCCTCGATACCCCATGTATACCTTTACAATGTATACCACCTGCATGTCCTCCTCTTTTGACATTCCGTGTGTCCTCGACATCCCATGTGTACCTTTATAGTGTACACCACCTGTATGACACCCCCTACAACACCCTGCCTGTTCTTGACACCCTGTGTGTCTCTTCGATCAAACTCGATCGAATCCTTCCGGCCAACGCCTCCGGGCTATGTCATCCTTGCATCCATCATGCCCCAGTGAGTAGTCTGAACTATCCACTTTTCCCATCAATAGCCCTGCCACTACATTGCACTCACCATTTGCACTGCATGCATACATATCATCATTCTGCATCCCTATTATTCGAGCTCGGTGTAAAAATAGGATGATTCCAGTCTTTGCCGTTCGAATCGCCAACATTGACATTCTCCAGCAAAGAGGGGCAGCTGTAAGCACCCGATTTTTACACTCCATCCTAACCGTAGTTAAAATCTTTTAACTGTGGTTACACCCTGCCAAATCCCTCACAACCTAGGTAAGCCTTTAGTCAAATCCTAGAAAACCCTTTAATCCAAGCCCACAAGGCCCAAAAACCCTTAGGATAATCCCCTATACCCGAGTGTGCAGGGCCCAGCCCATTTTCAAACTAAAATCCATGATGTCGGTAGACCCTCTACCGACATCTTAATTTTGGCCTGTTTTCGCTTTGATGGTAATTATTCTACCAACCTCTGCAAGTTACGAGTTTTTCAGTCTGCAGCGCCCTGCACACTCTACCTCCACCTCGAACTCTCCCTTCTCAGCTCTTAGTCGACCTCTCCTTGGTCCAACCACCTCCTCTCCCTTCTTCCCAATCCCATCTAGGTCCTTAGGTCCCTTCCCTATAAAACCCGAACCCACCTTCACTACAAAAGGTCGGCATTTTTAGAAGGAAAACCCCTGCTGCAAAAGAACTGTAATCCTCATCTTCTTCGACCTTGGGATAGTTCCAGGCTCCCCTAGACTTATCCTGAACTCCCCCAACGGTTACACTCCACCACCGGAGCACCACCACCATGGCTACAGTCCTCCATTGCCTGTGGTCAGAACAGAGCATCGGGGTAGGCATCCCCTACCCTCGTTTTTCCTCTTTTATAATCAATGTGAGCCCCTGGTCATCTCCATGGGATATTTGTTATGCTTCCTTGATGTGTAGATAGTAGCAGAACCCAACCGGGTGTTCACCCACCTAAACCATAGGTGTGCTGAACCCCTACGGGTATATCACCTTCCACAGGGCTTTCGAGCTACTGCAAGACCTTCTGGGAGTCCCTCAAATCATGAGGGAACCCCTAGTAGCCTCTATGCATAGCCCTAGTGGGCAAAGAACCGATTTTACAGAAATCCAGGAATGGCGGTAAACTCAGTACCGCCCTTGGTGAAGCCTGTTTTCCTGCTGTCGGTGGTTCTTCTACCGACAACCTATTTTTAGCTTATTTCAGTATTGGCAGTAGTCCATCTACTGCCAATATGCACTGTCTGTAAAAGCACCTTTGCACCTTTATGGGGGCCACTCCAGGCACCCCCCTGGGCCCACACCTGGCCTGACCTTTCCCCAGGAGTCCCCTCTACACTCCCAGACCTTCACTTCCCCTTGGGTTATACGTTAACCCTAGTGAATAGTGGCAAAAACACTGAACAAAAAAACACTGTATACATGTCGGTAATCCAATTTCCGACATTATCTTTATTGTTGTTCCGGGCTTTTGCAGGGGCCCAAGCCTGGTAAGAGGCCACTTTAGGCCATGCCTAGCCCCCTGGGCCCACCTTGGACCATACCAGACCCTTAACCATGGTTAAATACACATCCGATTAATATTTAACCACGTTTAAACACCCCTTAACCCCACAAACTTTTGAAAAATAAAATAGAAATTCCTTAAATGTAAATGGACCATAATCCTGACTTTGGCCCTCTCCCTAACCCTGGTTAGCAACCCTAACCACTGTTAGACCCCCTTTAGCCACGGTTAGCAACCCTAATTGTAGTTAACTTCAGTTTACGGCCTACCGGGCCTAAAAACCAAGTCTGCCTGACTTACCTCGGTCTACCAGGCCCTGCCTTAGCCTACCAGGCTACAACTCATTCACCCTTTATTATGGTTAGCAACCCTAACTGCAATTAGTTCGGCCTAATCCCGGTTTGCAACCCTAACCCGGGCCGGACTCCTTCCTAGTCTACTGGGCTACTCCCTAAGCCTACCGGGCTTACATACCTTGCATTTGACCCTCCTCGGTCAACCAACCCTAGTCTACCGGACTAGTCCATGGTAGCCACCCTTGGTGCACACACACACGCCCCTTGCCTCGGGACAGGCTCACGTGCCAGAACTACGCTCGGTCTGATCTCACCCTGTGAGTACGTAGGCAACCCAACACGGGCCCGACCCTAATTAGCTTTTCTTTTCTTGGATTAGTGTTCACTTAAACGGTTCGGCATTCTAAACAAGATTAATTTTAATTGGCTTAAACCCGGGAAGTATGGAACCATTATAAAATGGAATCCTCGGGACCAAGACCTTCCCTAGACTTAACCGAACCCCTTACCCTAATCTCTCTCATGGACCAAGACCTTATCCAAAACCCGGGGGACTTATCCCTTCTTAATGAATAGGTGGTGACTCTCAAAAAACCCCGTCAGCCCAAATTAGGGAGTGAATTCCCGTGCTCACAGCTCTGGCAACTCTGCTGGGGATTGTTTGGGTTCAACCAGGAACCCGGGTTTAAGACAACTAAACCTTAATCTTGTTTAAAATGCCTGAGTTGTTTAACTAAAACAAATTAATCATTTTACATCTCTTGGTTAATTGTGTACTGTGCATCCATACATGTCATAATAGCGTAATTACGCCATTCAACCCAGTAGACAGGCTTATTACGTTAACGACTACTGGATGATCATCCTCAGTATCAGTGACTTAAACGTCTTGGAGGTCCACAGAGTTACTCCTGTTGGGTGATATCCCTCAGGAAAGGATTCTGAACACTCCCGCTTACACCAATCGTCCATTTTCAGGTATGTTCTATACTGAGGAGTCACATATACGTTGTTAAGTGATCCCTTCATCCTACTAAGAACACCCTTGCATCAAACTAGCATTCATAAATGTACTCTAGGCTAGGGTATAGTCTACAAGTAGTCCATTCTGGAAGGGCTACCATAAGCCCTAACCTGCTTGCACCCTATATCCGTCCCCAAACATGGTTGACTACCCAGGCACATTCTACCCGGATAACTACCCACTCAGGGGCATGTAATGAGCCAAACTTGTGCTTGTAACAAACTACATCCAACCTTACTTCCCGATATAGCATATGGGGTCCAAATCCCAGGCAGACAGGCCTTCACTGGGCCCGTTCGAACCTTGATCTGATAGGTCCCTCGGTTTCCAACAACCTGGGCTAAAGCATGTCGGATCTCGGTCCGTCTGCACTATCAAATCACATGTGCCTTATCACACCCAACCAAAATAAAAAATTTGCATCATCATTTTTGCATCCCCTCTGCATGCACAGTGCACTCACAGAGTCTGTACATTCTTGTTCAGGTAGATGGCAGGTCTTTCAGGGATAACTGAGTCAATGGGTCGACAGTCATGACCCGTACATCTAACTTCTCAGGAAGCGTGTGATGATAACCTCCAAGCATTAATCGGGGCTTTCACCTCGAGCCAGCGTCTCGTTTGGGCTCAGTACTACAAAATCGGGACTATCCTAGACCTATCTGTGGTTAACCCAGACTTGCGTCTCATGAACACTGCTATCCAGTGTTGGATCCCATCTCACGTGGTATTCTATTTTGGTAAGAACGAGCTCTGCCCAACACTGGAAGAGATTCAGCGTATTCTAGGGTTAAACATGGACAGGCGAAGCCATAGTACTGCGCTACGAGACAACATACCAGGCAGACCTATCCAGGTTCTTGCATATCAAGCCTGCTTGCAGCCTGGTCCTAACGGCTCTTTTGATCGGATATCCGTGTCTTTTCTCGAAAAGAGGTACAAGCGCAAATGGAACCCTGACTCCCTTTCAGCAGAACTTCCCGGTCTCAATGCCCTTGCACTGATAGCCATGTCTCAGCTGGTGTTCCTAAGGGGCTTTCCGCTTGTTGAAGCAGTTCTGGTCGGGGTCATCGAGGACATGCACAACTGCTGCTCAATTGTACCAGTCATCCTAGTCGAGCTTCTCAAGGCTCTCAACGAGTCTGCAAACTATAGAAAAGGTATCTTTCATGCCAGTACACCTATCCTACACCTCTGGTTGGTAAGTCACTTGCATACAGTCATTTTAGTACCGGACGGCATCCGCGACGCCTACAGTCTGCCTCAGAAGATTTCTTAGAATCAAGGGCCGGTAGTGATTACAAACGTGGGAGAGCTCTACCAGCTCCTCCAAGACCTTTTAGAGGAAGAAATCACTTGGCAATGCGATTGGCTTGTGCTGAACAGGCTACCCCGTGTTGTCATCACCGACAGACGATGCATGATTCTTACTGGTCTAACAGGCTCCGTAGTCTATACACCACTCCGAGTTCTCCGACAGTTTGGACTCCCTCAACGTATCTCAGTAATAGACCGGCAGGAAATTGATTGGATCACTTTCACAATGCACTCCGACAACCTCACCTGGCACTTTCAGTCAGCTTAGCGCAGCTCCAGATGAGACCAATGGCCAGACTTCATGATTTTATCAGGACCATCAACCAACTCGGCATACCGACAGTGGGTGGATAATCCCGACATTCTACTCGGCATGCCTACACCTAGGGAATTGCCCACACTAGTTGTAGCTCCATCACAATGAACTATACCCCTAGCAGAGATGGTGGTTCCCTAGACAGACTTCTTCCTAGAGGGACAGCTCCAGATCCAGCAAAAATGGAAGAATCTACAGAAAGCCCAGCGTGCATTCAGGCAACAAGAAACGAAACAAGGTCGTGAGCTCCAAGCAGTGCGAGAACAGGTTAAACAATTGGAGCAGACAATCAAATCTCTTCACAGGAGATGTAGAAGTGACGCCAAGGAAACAACCGTCATCCGGGCCCAGCTTCACTTCCAATAAGAACAGCTTGATAGTGCAAAGGCGGAGATGACCTCCCGTATCCAACAATTTGGATACAGCATGTTCAACGCTACCGAGACCCTTACATGCATGGAGGTTGAAGTTACATCCCTCCAGCAACAAATCATAGATCTTGAGGGTGTGCCTCGTCCACTTGACTTTACGATCCCCGAAGGGCTTGCCTAGGATCAAGTCTTTTTTCTTTCTTTGAGACACACTATTCATGTACCCACTGCACTCTTTATGCATCAATGAAATCTTTTTCTAGCATCTACCTCTTGCCCTCATGCATAATCATGATTAGCTGTTGCATTTTTTTCAGTTGCATGAGCTGACCTGTGACTCGTTCTCTGACTGCGATTCTCGCAAAAGCAGTAGCTGCCGATGAAGTCTTGACGGAAGTACCAATTATAGAGTTACTCCTTTGCATAGCCCCATCAGAGAGCAGCTCTTACATAGCATAATTAGAAAGCAGCACCGATTCAATGGCAGAACTTGCAGATCAGCACCAGCAAACCAGTGAAATCCTACAGTTGCATGACAGGGACATAGCAGCCATACAGGTGAAACTTGATAGTGTTTTGGAATCCCTGAAGATTCTAATTGGCACCCGGATCGAAGAACCCTCCACCTGGATCCCAACCGGAGAACCAGCCGAGCAAACCATACCAGGGCCTCGCCTTCACCCTTTCATCATACCTGATCCCATACCCGCAACAGGCGGAGGAGAGGAGTGTGACCAGTACGTAGAGCAGCCGAAGGTCTCACACGTCCACCAGGACCAGCCGTCATCCTTAGATCCAACCCCTTCCTTACAGGACGAGATCAAGCAGATGAAAGAAGAGATGAGAAGAATGAAGGGTGCATCCACTAGTACAAGTCTATCATTGAAGGACCTAACTTTCTCATCAGGGGATGCTGTTCCTACAGGTTTCAAGGTCCCAGAATTTGAAAAATATGATGGCTCGGGCTGTCCAAAACAACACTTGCAATTATACCTGGGAGCAGCCCTTACCTGGTGGATGTCTGTGGACAAGCAGAAAGTCAAGACCTGGCAGGATGCCATGGACAGTTTTGTAGAGTAGTACTCCTTTAACAAGGAGCTCCACCCTCAGAGGAGCCAGCTTGAGCAGCTAAGCCAGCACAACAACGAATCATTTCTGGAGTACGCCACCTGCTGGAGGGAAATGACAGCAAAGATCCCGACTCCTATCTCTAAGGAAGAACTGGCAGGCATGTTCATGGGCACTTTGAAGCAGCCCTACTCTACACTCATGGTGACCTTACCAGTGGTAGACTTTGATACTATCATCAGGATAGGTGCCCGTATTGAGACTGCTATCAAGAGCAGGGCCATTAATTCCAGTCTAGGACTTGATCCCCCCAAGGTGACAATCTCGTCCAGTAGAAACATCGGTCCCTGAGACCATAGAAAGGAGGATGTACATATAGTTGTTTTTACGGCACCCATCAGATTACCAGCTCTAACAGCTCAGCAGCAGTCAGTTAACAGGAATACCCGACCAGTCCGATCAGTCCAGGGGTAAAACCGTCCTCCCAGAAACTTTACCCCTCTTATATACACCCTCAGCCAGTTATTGGAATTCTTCACCAAGCAGGGCCTTCTCGAGTTGAGAGGTCCTACACCTCTTCTACCTCCAGATAAGCAGAGCAAGAATTACAATGCCGATCATCACTGCGCCTTCCATCGAGGCCCAGGTCATACTACAGACTACTGTATAGGCTCGAAGTGTACCATCCAAGACCTCTTGGATGAAGGAAGGGTTGAGCTAGCTCCCAACAACACCAGCATCAATCAGGCCACTGTCCCCACATAACAATCAAATCAATTTTATCCAGTGGGAAGAGCCCGGGGCAGGGTAGCCAGGACCAAGCACACTTGTAGTGAATGACGGCATCATCAGGCCCTCTTACCGATCACCCGTCATAATCCATTTTCCCCAGTCAAACATACAGACTGTTCAATCTCCAACTCGGATACCTGTCCCCGAACAGATCATCTACACCATTCCTTGCCCAGCAAATTGGCCCACAGCTCTAGCTCAAGCCTCAACCACTTCAGGCCCTGCCCAGATCCCTTACATCCCAGAGCCTCCCTTCAACCTCAACCGAGTACCCGGTCCTCGCTCTCTCGTCATTGAGAGCGAGAGCATAGCCTACCTAACCAAATCTGGCTGGGTATATCAACCTCCTGTAACTGAGCCAGCGAAGGTAAAAGGTACAGAGACAGAGAAAGAGAAAGCAGAGGTATCAGACCCACGGAAGGAAGCAGTAGATTCAGGAGCCTTATTGAAAATCCTAGAAAAAGCAGAGGAGTTCAATATCGCCCAGTAACTGAGGAAGGTCCCGGCACAGATATCCATCTCTTCTTTTCACTTCAAAGCACCACAGGAAGCAACTGCTCTGAGTATTTGGCAATGCCCATGTGACACTAGACATAACGCTCGAGAAACTGGGGCAAATGGTAGGCAGATCCTCAAGCCCAAAGTTATCTCCTTCACAGAAGAAGAGATACCGGTCAGCGACAGAGACTATACCTGGGCTTTATACATTGTAGTACAATGCATGGACCGAACGTTACCATCAGTGCTCATCGACAATAGCTCCGACCTGAATGTCTGCACACTCTCCACGCTGTAAAACCTGGGCTTGGACCTCAGTCAAGTGAAGAAGAGACCCATGACCATCGGAGCTTTTGTAATACCACCAGGCAAAACCTGGGTGACATCGACCTAACCATCGGGGTCGGACCTGCTTAATTCTCAACAAACTTTTAGGTTGTGAACGTGCCAGCCTCTTACACTCTGCTCCTAGGGAGGCCATGGATCCATGCGGTCGGGGCCATTCCCACCTCTTTGCATCAAAGAATCAAATTCATCCAGGATGACCGTCTGATTGTCATTCCATCTGAAGAGTTAGCAAGTTCATTTGGGGATGTCCAAGAGCTGGGGCAAGGCACTGCTTTCATGACATTCCAGTTCGAGCAGGTTAGTTCTATCACCTAGGTAGAACAGCGAAGCAAGCAAGCAGTGCCACCATTTGTCAGAATGATGGCCAGAATGAACTATCAGCCAGGAAATGGTCTCGGTGCCAGGAATCAGGGCATAAAGAAAAGATACACGCCTCTTCACTATACACCTCCCTTTGGTTTGGGGTACAAGCCCAGGTACGAGGCTACCTTTCTAAGCTAACTAGGAAGAGTAGACAGTGGGCAAAACCTGAACCCCGACCACACATCTCTGTAACCTTCCCTGTGGGAATCTTCGAAACCTACCCCGAAACCTCTACTGCACCCATTGCCTTCACACCCCAGCCCAGTGATGAGTCTTCAAGGATTCCAGATCCAAAAGTGTTCACCATGGCCCAGATGTTCGATGAGCTAACTGTCGAAGATGCTGCTGAAGCAAAATATCCAGTGGGAGAGCAGGTCTGCACCCTCTCCTGCAGCGCCGAAGCGTCATCTAGTCACCAGCCACTGATCCATTGGTGGACTGAGGCTCTCACCATCGAGGCCAGCCAGGGCCGGGGCAAGCACAGTGCAGGATAGGTTGGTCGGAGATAGCGGTGAACCAGCATCACCCCTCTCCTTCATCTACCTCTCTTTTGCTCTTGTTTGTAAAATCCAAAAGTTAGGCCACTGTCGGCCTATTTTTGTTTGCGTCTTCTTGTAACAAGTCATTTTGTCAATGAAAATCAGATTTTTTTGACTAAACAAAATCATGTTTTCGAAAAAACATTTCATATCAACTGATGACGAAATCACACGGACTCTTCCCCTGGAAGGCCTAGTGTCCTGAAGCCAATAAAATCATCATCATCAAGCATGCTAAGCTAAAGCTAAATTGATTTGCCAGGAAATTACCTCTGACAAGGCTATCCCTCAAACCCTCCTTGAACTCTCCGAAGCAGAGTATGACTCAGAACAGGAAGAGGAACCACCTCAGGAAATTTTGGACCTCCTGGATCACAGCGAAGGACTTCTACAGTCTAACAGGGAGGACACTGAAACAGTCAATCTGGGATCCACAGACAATCCCCGGCCAGTCAAGATCGGCACATGCATGAACCCTCAACAGAGAACAGACATGATCAGTTTCCTGAGCAGCTACAGTGATGTCTTCGTCTGGTCGTATGCAGACATGCCAGGCCTAGACCCAGCATTGGTGGTACACAAACTGCCCCTGAACCCTGACGTCAAACCAATGAAGCAAAAACTGAGACGGATGAGGCCCGAATGGTCACAGAAGGTCAAGGAGGAAGTTGAGAAGCAGATCGGTGCAGGCTTCCTGGCAGTTACAAACTACCCTGAGTGGTTGGCCAATATAGTCCCGGTACGCAAGAAGGACGGCAAGGTCCAAATGTGTATTGACTACCAGAATTTGAATAGGGTAAGCCCCAAAGACAGCTTTCCTCTCCTACACATTGACGTTTTGGTCGACAATAATGCTGGGCACGAGACACTCTCGTTCATGGATGGTTTCTCCGGGTACAACCAAATCAGGATGGCAGAAGAAGACATGGAGAAAACCTCCTTTATCACACCTTGGGGCATATTCTGCTACAAGGTCATGCCCTTCGGACTCAAGAACGCAGGGGCCGCCTACCAGAGGGCATGACAGCCTTGTTCCACGACATAATGCACAAGTCCATTGAAATCTATGTGGAAGACATGATCGTCAAGTCCCCTACCGCTAAGAAACACCCTGAAGACTTGAAGAGACTCTGCGACAGACTCAGAGAGTACGGCCTGAGACTGAATCCAGCCAAATGCGTCTTTAGAGCCTCATCAGAAAAGCTCATTGGCTTCATAGTTAGCAAAGGAGGCATTGAGATCGATCCAGCTAAAGCTAGAGCTATCATTGAAATGCCAACACCCGAGACTGAGAAGAAAATCTGTGGTTTCCTGGGCAGAATTCAGTACATCAGTCGGTTCATCTCTCAGTTAACTCCGATCTGCGAGCAGATCTTCAAGCTTCTCCGAAAGAACACGCCGACTGTCTGGACAACAGAATGCCAAGAGGCTTTTGACAGGATAAAGCAGTATCTCCTAAATCCTCCAGTGCTTGTGCCACCTACACCGGGACAGCCACTACTACTCTACATCTCAATACAAGAGACCTCTATGGGGTGCATCCTGGCACAACATGACGAGACAGGCAGAACAGACCAAGCCATCTACTATATCAGTAAGCGTTTGCTTGAGTATGAAGAGCAGTACAGCCCTCTTGAGAAGACTTGTCCGGCACTAGTCTGGGTAACTCAACGTCTTCGGTATTATCTGCATTCCTACCCAGTAATTCTGATCTCCTGGATGAACCCACTGAAGTATCTACTAGAAAAGTCAGCCACCACCGGAAAGACTGCCCGATGGCTCATGATGTTGTCTAAATTTGACATCACGTACATGACACAGAAGTCAATCAAGGGGCAGACGATAGCAGATCACCTGGCCCACAGTTCGACCCAAGACTACGTGTCTGTACATAATTGGTTTCCAGACGAAGCCATCCTATATACAAAAGTGGACAAACAAGAATACTCCAGCTAGGAGTTATACTTTGATAGAGTTGCCAATAGTCATGGGCATGGGGCAGGAGTAGTCCTGATCTCACCTAAAGGAGCACACCTCCCTATCTCAGTCAAGCTGAAGTTCAGATGCTCCAACAATGAAGCAGAGTACGAGGCATGCATAGTTGGACTGAAAGAAGCCCTAGACATCGGGAATGAAGAAGTAGACGTCTACGGTGACTCATCTTTAGTAATCTTTCAGGTAAATGAGTCTTGGGCCACCCGAGAAGCAAGGTTAGTCCCGTACTTGGCCTACCTCAATCTTCTTATCAGTCAATTTAGAAGAATCAGCTTCAACCATCGGTCCAGGAACCAGAACAGATTCATCGACGCACTGGCCACTCTCGATTCCATGGTACAGATCCCTACAGACATCATGCTCTGGCCGATTGAAATTCAGCAACAGGAGCAGCCTGCTTACTGCCTTCAGATCGAGGAGGTATCAGACAATAAGCCTTGGTATACAGACATCAAGCAGTATCTTGAGGACGGGACCTTCCCTCTCGATGTTACCAAAACAGACCATCGGGCAATTAGAAGACTGGTCATTCAGTTCGTCCTATCAGGGGGAATCTTGTACAAAAGGTCACCGAACCTACTCTGACTCAGATGCCTGGATACCAGTGAAGCAGCATAGGTAGTCGAAGAGGTTCACGGAGGAACTTACGGCCCACACATGAATGGGTTGGTGTTATCTAAGAAGATATTGAGGCTAGGCTACTACTGGTCCACCATGGAATCAAATTGCTGTAAGCATGTACAAAAGTGCCACCGATGCCAAATCTATGCCGATAGGGTAAATGCATCGCTAAACAGGCTGCATAATCTCATTGCTCCTTGGCCATTCTCAGCTTGGGGCATCCGACGTCATTGGACCCATAGCTCCGAAAGCATCAAATGGACATCGATTCATTCTGGTAGCAATCGATTATTTCACAAAATGGGTCGAGGCAGCCTCTTATGCCAGTGTCACAGCCTCCATGGTTCAGCGCTTCCTGAAGAAGGACATTATTTGCCGATACGGTGTCCCGTATGAGATTATAACAGACAATGCTCTCAACTTCTGCAACAAGGGGATGCCTGACCTCTGCGAGAAGTTCAAAATCCAACATCACAACTCTACGCCATAGAGGCCACAGACCAATGGTGCAGTTGAAGCCGCCAACAAGAATCTCAAGAAAATCATAGAGAAGATGGCAACCAAATACTCTGCTTGGCATGAGATGCTCCCATACGCACTCATGGCCTACAGAACGTCCATCCGAACCTCAATAGGGGTAACACCATTATCTCTGGCCTATGGTATAGAAGCAGTCCTCCCTGTCGAAGTACAGATTCCTTCACTCCAGGTGTTAATGGAAGCAGAGCTCTTAGAAGCAGAATGGGCGCAGACCCGCTATGAGCAGTTGAACCTGATCGAAGAGCGACAACTGAAAGCCATCAACCACTCTCAGGCCTATCAGAGGCGCATGACTAGGGCATTCAATAAGAAGGTCAAGCCAAGAAGCATCGAGATCGGCGACCTGATTCTCTAGAAAAATGTTGCCAAACGGCCCTGACCCAAGGGGCAAGTTCACTCCCAACTATGAAGGCCCATAAGTCATCCGAGATAAATTCTCCAGCGGTGCCCTTCGACTCGGATGTATGGATGACGAAGACCTCCCAGAGCCCGTCAACATGGACAAAGTCAAAAGATACTACGCTTAGGGTCTAGATCTGATAGGTGCTTTGCAAGTGTAGTTTCTCCGGGAAATGACAAGAGGCCATCCTTGGTACACTCTTCATCCCTCTTTCCTGTAACCCACTTACAAATAAAATTTAATTCACTAGTTAGCCCCTTGAGCCTAACAGCCCTTCTTTCATTACACCTTTTTAGGGACACCCTCCCTCACCCTTTGCAGCATTGGCCCAAACTACGTTATGACCTGATCTTGTAAAGGTACGTAGGCAACCTGTCAAATCAGGTGCAATCACAACAAGGGTATCCCACTCCCCGACTCTCCCCCAAACAGAGTCCCTCACTCCCCAAGCAAAGACAAACTCTCCCAGCTTCCTGAGCAAATCGACTCACATGGGTACAAAATTTCTATCAACAGAAAGCCCAAAATAGAAGTCGAAACATTTTAACAGTTAGAGACTCCCCACAGAGACAATCTCTCCGGACTCTTTACCCAACAGAGACAACCTCTCTTGCAAAACAATCCTCGGGCAGAGACAACCTCTCTATCTCCAGCAGAGACAACCTCTCTCACTTTCTCTCCCCATTCCCTAGCGGAGCAAAAAAAAAATCACCGGGAATCATAAGGCACTGGCCTTAAGCGAATAAATCCCCCCAGAAACAGAAGAATTCTCCCCAGAGAATGAAAATCAATTATTTCAAAACCAAAACTTCCAAGGGAGAGCAAATCAACAACAAGCAGGAGAAATCCCAGGGTGTCCCAAACTTCGATCCCCCAGCCTACATTTCGTCCTACTCAAAGCCCTCCTCGATCCCTTAGGAATTAGGAGTGCAAGCACAATATCATGTCTGAATCCCCAGCAAAAATATCATCCTCAAATCCCTAGAGGAGCCCCAATCAATCGCAAGCATGAGTGAAAACTGGCAACGGCCTCATTGCGTAAAAATCATGCGATCCCCAGACCTAGTCTTGCGACTAGGGGCAAAAAAGGGAACAAAAATCAATCAGCTTCACAGGCATGAGGAAAACTGGCAACGGCCTTAGTGCACAAAAAATTATGCGAATCCCATGACTTGGTCATTCCAAGGGTAAAAAATGGAGAAAAAGCTGAAGAGCAATTTGGCAATAGAATCTGGTAGCAGTCAGTTTAGCCAGATAAACCCCTACAGTAATCCCCAGCAGATGGCATGGAAGAGCAGCTTCCTCGACACTAGTCTCCAATAGAATTCATGTAGCACCCCGGACTTTTTCATCTTTAATGAATGGCACCTTCGTAGCTAATTGGCCGTTTTTGTAGTCAAATTAATAAATAAGGGAGAAATCGGAAATTCCGAAACGTCAGAAATGTTCGTTTTCGAAAGACGAACCCAACGCAAGTTGAATCGTCAAAATCCGACGAGCGAGTCAAAAGATATGGTCAAAACAGTCCAGACATATAGAGAACCGATCGCTCGGTTCAATCAGCGATCGATCGGTCCATAACCGATCGATCGGTAGCTATCGCGCGGTCAGAAATTTTGTATGGGGAAATTTTCCAGAGAGTGAGTTTTTGACCGGTCGATCGGTCATAAACACCGATCGATCGGTAGGCAACCGATCGATCGGTCATAACCACCGATCGCTCGGTCTTCGTGTTTTTCAGAATTTTCATTAAGGGCTTTTTCGTCTTTTGGGGGTTAAACCCTTCCTCCTTAAGGCTTGCTCGAGCCTTTAGGGCTTCATTCACAGAACTTAAGGGATTTTGAGAGATAGAGAGAAAGGAGAAGGGGATTTGCAACTAGGGTTTTCCATTGGAGAAGAAATCAAAGGGGTTTAAGAACCCTAGCTCACCCCAACTCGAGTTGCTTCAAGTTCAAGGCTCAAGCTCGTGTGGGGACTCATTCTCCAAGCTAGGGCAGCAACCCAAGCACGTTTTTGAAAGGGGTTTCTTCCCCAACTCAAGTCCCCTTCAAGCAAAGGCTTCCTCCTTCCAAATAGAGCTTCTATTTCAAGATTTCTTCAAGATCAAACCTTGATCTAAGGTTAGTACACCCTACTAACTTACCCTAGCAATAAATCTAGGTTTTTCCTTATGAAATGTGATTTATGCTATTATGTTTGCCTCCCATATAAAATGTATCATCTCCAATGAACCTAAATAAGATAAGAAAAAGGTATGGATGTGTGTGGGGGTTGATGTGGCGATTGGATGCCGAGGTGTATGTTGGGTGATGTGTGTGATGGAAATGGTGGATGGGTACTTTACCAATAATGAACATACCTTGATTTTGGATGGAAAGTAGGCACTAAAAAGAAGAAGATGAACCATTAAGGAACCTTGCATGCTATGTGTTTGATAAAATGACTAAACAAGGGATAAACGGACTTAATGAAGAAAATGGAAATAGAAATTGTGTAAATTTTCTTGGGAATGATAAATTGCTCAAATGTGCTATATGTTGCCTAAATTTTCATACCACTATGTTAAGGATTGAAATGCCATATTCATGTGATCCGCCCATTCAAGTATGTCATCATGATTACCACTATTGACAAGCACACAAGCGCGCATGCATGCATGAATTGGGTTTTCCAAGAGTAATTGTGCATATAAAGCAAACAAGAAAATGAAACATGACAAGGAGGTTGGTAGCCCAAGTGAAGGGTGCTAGCCTCTAGCTCACAAGTGAAATGCAAGAGAGAACATGACAAGGAGGTTGGTAGCCCCAGGAAGGGTGCTAGCCTCTGGCTCACAAGTGAAATGCAAGAGAGAACATGACAAGGAGGTTGGTAGCCCCAGGAAGGGTGCTAGCCTCTGGCTCACAAGTGAAATGCAAGAGAGAACATGACAAGGAGGTTGGTAGCCCCAGGAAGGGTGCTAGCCTCTGGCTCACAAGTGAAATGAATCAAGAACATGACAAGGAGGTTGGTAGCCCAAGGAAGGGTGCTAGCCTCTGGCTCACAAGTGAAATGAAACAAGAACATGACAAGGAGGTTGGTAGCCCAAGGAAGGGTGCTAGCCTCTGGCTCACAAGAGAAAGGGAATAAGAACATGACAAGGAGGTTGGTAGCCCAAGGAAGGGTGCTAGCCTCTGGCTCACAAGTATACAAGTCAAGAACAAATCAAGACATGAAATACAAGACAAGACACGATATACATGCATGATTTGACCGAGACACGAAAAAGGTTTCCGAGACATGAGTTTTACCGAGGTTTTTGCATTCATATACGCACGTCAAGATATGGCTATGTATCTTATGCTTTCATTTGCTTTAAATTTATATCTTGTATTGCTCACTGTTGTTATGCTTTCGCTATTGTTATGGTTAGCTAGTAGTTTGTACTCGCTGAGTATTCCATGCTCAGCCGTACTTTTATGTCGGCAGGTACTGTGGATGTCCTCGACCCCCGAGCCTTGGGTCGAGGAGGAGTATGTAGAGGAGAGGGAGCCACCTATCCCATGGCAGTCTCAGGAGGATGGGGACTTAGATGTGTGGCCATACCTCGACTACTGTTGAGAGGAGAGGGTTAGAGAGTTCCTTTTTGTATTTTGATAGGTGGGCATGTCCACCTTTACTTGATTGTATTTGGTATATGTTAACTTGAATACTATTTGGAGTTATAGAAGAAAAGAAAAGTTGGCTTATGCTTCCGCACTTATGTTTAGTTTCCGCGCTCCTGATTTTCATTGAATTATATTATGTTTAGCCTCTTGCATTACAGGATGGTTTGGCAGGTACACGTAGTTACCTCTAAAGTATCCCTTAACTCCTAGGGGGTATTTTGGGGCGTGACAGAAGTGGTATCAGAGCTCTAGGCATTAGAGTCCCTAGGGTCACTTAGATGATTGAACAAGGTATTAGAATCACCTTAGAGATTTGTATTCCAAGTATAGACTAACAAGTTAGTCTTAGTCAAAATGGGTTGAACTTCAACCGAACATAGAGTCCTACGCTAGGAACACGGATTGTATGTTATGCTATTGTGTTATATACCATGTGTACATTATTTGTGTTGTACTTATTAAATGTGCTTGATGAATATGTATTAAGTGAATTGCGAAATTGTACTAAATGCGTATCCAAGTTAGACTCATGTTGTATTGTCGTTCTCAGGAGAAATCATGAGACGCAATACCCGGGGTCGCGGGTACAACACGAGGGGTAATGGAGGTGATGCTCCATCGGGTGATGATCAACCCGATTTTGCCCAAGCATTCGCATCCATAGCCGAGACCTTGGCTATGTTGGCGGCAAGGCCACCGGCCACTCCGCCTAATGCGGCACTCATACCGGCTCCTCCTAACCGAGCCCAAGCCGGGATAGAAGCTTTCCGGAGGATGAGGCCTCCAACTTTTTGTGGAAGCATTGATCCACTTGTTGCCGAGGGTTGGATTCGGCAACTTGAGAAGATATTCTCGGTTTTGGCACCTACGGAAGTAGAGAGGGTCACATGGGCTGCCTTTATGCTTGAAGGCGAGGCCGACCATTGGTGGAAGTCTGCACTTCGGACCCGAGAGTTGACCCGGCAAGGCCAGAATGGACATGGGGAGAATTCTTGGACGTTTTCTACAAGAAATACTTTCCGGTTGGGATGAAAGAAAAGAAAGAAATTGAATTTATTACCTTGGAGCAAGGTAATATGTCTGTAGCGGCTTACGAAGCCAAGTTCTCAGAGCTATCTCGATTTGCTCCACACATGATAGCTACCGAGGCTATGAAGGCCCGGAAATTCGAGAGGGGGTTGAAGGCCTACCTCAAGGATCGTGTCTCAATGTTCCGACATGAGACATACTCAGAAGTTGTGGACAAAGCATTGTTGGCCGAGTCTAATTCCGAAGAGTTCTTTAAGAGAAGAGGAATAGAGAAGGGACAGTCTAGTAGTTCAGGGGAGAAGAGAGCTAGGACTATGTCTTATCAGTCCGCAGGGCCGGCTCAGTCACAGAGGATGTACTCGGCATCGCAGGCCCCCCCGCCCTTTTTCTCCACCGGCTTTTCGCCCGGCTACCTCGTATGCTCCTCGCCCCGCAGTGACTCAGGCTACGGGTTATACTCCTCCCACTTATTCACATGATGTCTGCACCCTTTGTGGAAGGAGGCATCCAGCAGGGGAATGTCGGAAGGCTACAGGAGGCTGTTTTCATTGTGGCGACCAGGGCCACATGATTCGGGATTGTCCCCGACGTCTAATGCCAGCTCAGTCTTCGGGAGCAGGCCCCCGATTAGGCAGACATCTCAGCCTAGCTCTTCTCAGGCTTCGAGGGCCTCACAGTCTGCCCGGCCATCCTCGCCCAGCCACTCAGGGTAGAGTTTTTGCTCTAATCGGAAAGAGACGCACGTGCATCCGACGATGTCGTGCAAGGTACGCGAGAATTTTGATTTTAAGTTGTATAAAATTTGTGTGGTTTGTTATGCGATTAGTTATACTGAGGGTTACCTATGTATGATGCTTGTTATTATTGAAATCTACTTATATTAGTTACTTAATCGCACAGGCGCTTTATTAGTGAACGAATGTCTCGCTCGAGTGTTGATAGACACAGGATCCACTCACTCTTTTGTCTCCCCAAGTTTTGCAAAGGGCTTTTCGACTGAGGCTACTCCGTTGGAACGGGAGTTGACCATTGCAACTCCACTCGGCAAGTCGTTGATACGGATAAGGTATTCAGGGATAGTGTGGTTCAAGTGGGGGAGAATGAATTGTTAGCCGACCTTATCGTCCTGGGTTTCCAAGATTTAGACTTTGACGTCATTCTTGGTATGGATTGGTTGGCAAACCATCACGGGCATGTTGCGTGTTTTGAAAAAGATGGTGAATTCAAGCCGGAAGGGGGTAAGCTTTTCACTTCCGAGGATTAAGAGAGAGGGACATTGCTCGCCTCGCAGCCTTGAGTATAGCACACCCAGAAGCACAAAACTCATCGGCTATTCCAGTTGTGAGTGAGTTCTTAGATGTGTTCCCGGAAGAACTTCCCGGATTACCTCCTGATAGAGAGATCGAATTCGCTATAGAGCTTGCTCCGGGTACCGCTCCGATTTCAAGGGCACCATATAGAATGGCCCCTATAGAGCTTGAAGAATTAAAGAAGCAGATTGAGGAGTTACACAACTTGGTTTCATCCAACCAAGTGTCTCCCGTGGGGAGCTCCGGTTCCTTTGTGAAAAAAGGACCGGTCGATCGGTCATAAACACCGATCGCTCGGTAGGCAACCGATCGATCGGTCATAACCACCGATCGCTCGGTCTTCGTGTTTTTCAGAA
The DNA here is from genome assembly GCA_015143295.1 of Tetracentron sinense. Lineage (NCBI taxonomy): Eukaryota > Viridiplantae > Streptophyta > Magnoliopsida > Trochodendrales > Trochodendraceae > Tetracentron > Tetracentron sinense. Next base: position 30,389,510 of record CM026570.1, on the reverse strand, counting down.
TTTTCATTAAGGGCTTTTTCGTCTTTTGGGGTTAAACCCTTCCTCCTTAAGGCTTGCTCGAGCCTTTAGGGCTTCATTCACAGAACTTAAGGGATTTTGAGAGATAGAGAGAAAGGAGAAGGGATTTGCAACTAGGGTTTTCCATTGGAGAAGAAATCAAAGGGGTTTAAGAACCCTAGCTCACCCCAACTCGAGTTGCTTCAAGTTCAAGGCTCAAGCTCGTGTGGGGACTCATTCTCCAAGCTAGGGCAGCAACCCAAGCACGTTTTTGAAAGGGGTTTCTTCCCCAACTCAAGTCCCCTTCAAGCAAAGGCTTCCTCCTTCCAAATAGAGCTTCTATTTCAAGATTTCTTCAAGATCAAACCTTGATCTAAGGTTAGTACACCCTACTAACTTACCCTAGCAATAAATCTAGGTTTTTCCTTATGAAATGTGATTTATGCTATTATGTTTGCCTCCCATATAAAATGTATCATCTCCAATGAACCTAATAAGATAAGAAAAAGGTATGGATGTGTGGGGGGTTGATGTGGCGATTGGATGCCGAGGTGTATGTTGGGTGATGTGTGTGATGGAAATGGTGGATGGGTACTTTACCAATAATGAATATACCTTGATTTTTGGATGGAAAGTAGGCACTAAAAAGAAGAAGATGAACCATTAAGGAACCTTGCATGCTATGTGTTTGATAAATGACTAAACAAGGGATAAATGGACTTAATGAAGAAAATGGAAATAGAAATTGTGTAATTTTCTTGGGAATGATAAATTGCTCAAATGTGCTATATGTTGCCTAAATTTTCATACCACTATGTTAAGGATTGAAATGCCATATTCATGTGATCCGCCCATTCAAGTATGTCATCATGATTACCACTATTGACAAGCACACAAGCGCGCATGCATGCATGAATGGGTTTTCAAGAGTAATTGTGCAAATAAAGCAAACAAGAAAATGAAACATGACAAGGAGGTTGTAGCCCAAGTGAAGGGTGCTAGCCTCTAGCTCACAAGTGAAATGCAAGAGAGAACATGACAAGGAGGTTGTAGCCCAGGAAGGGTGCTAGCCTCTGGCTCAAGTGAAATGCAAGAGAGAACATGAAAGGTTGGTAGCCCCAGGAAGGGTGCTAGCCTCTGGCTCACAAGTGAATGCAAGAGAGAACATGACAAGGAGGTTGGTAGCCCAGGAAGGGTGCTAGCCTCTGGCTCACAAGTGAAATGAATCAAGAACATGACAAGGAGGTTGGTAGCCCAAGGAAGGGTGCTAGCCTCTGGCTCACAAGTGAAATGAAACAAGAACATGACAAGGAGGTTGGTAGCCCAAGGAAGGGTGCTAGCCTCTGGCTCACAAGAGAAAGGGAACAAGAACATGACAAGGAGGTTGGTAGCCCAAGGAAGGGTGCTAGCCTCTGGCTCACAAGTATACAAGTCAAGAACAAATCAAGACATGAAATACAAGACAAGACACGATATACATGCATGATTTGACCGAGACACGAAAAAGGTTTCCGCGACATGAGTTTTACCGAGGTTTTGCATTCATATACGCACGTCAAGATATGGCTATGTATCTTATGCTTTCATTTGCTTTAAATTTATATCTTGTATTGCTCACTGTTGTTATGCTTTCGCTATTGTTATGGTTAGCTAGTAGTTTGTACTCGCTGAGTATTCCATGCTCAGCCGTACTTTTATGTCGGCAGGTACTGTGGATGTCCTCGACCCCGAGCCTTGGGTCGAGGAGGAGTATGTAGAGGAGAGGGAGCCACCTATCCCATGGCAGTCTCAGGAGGATGGGGACTTAGATGTGTGGCCATACCTCGACTACTGTTGAGAGGAGAGGGTTAGAGAGTTCCTTTTTGTATTTTGATAGGTGGGCATGTCCACCTTACTTTGATTGTATTTAGTATATGTTAACTTGGAATACTATTTGGAGTTATAGAAGAAAAGAAAAGTTGGCTTATGCTTCCGCACTTATGTTTAGTTTCCGCGCTCTGATTTTCATTGAATTATATTATGTTTAGCCTCTTGCATTACAGGATGGTTTGGCAGGTACACGTAGTTACCTCTAAAGTATCCCTTAACTCCTAGGGGGTATTTTGGGGCGTGACAGAAGTGGTATCAGGCTCTAGGCATTAGAGTCCCTAGGGTCACTTAGATGATTGAACAAGGTATTAGAATCACCTTAGAGAGTTGTATTCCAAGTATAGACTAACAAGTTAGTCTTAGTCAAAATGGGTTGAACTTCAACCGAACATAGAGTCCTACGCTAGGAACACGGATTGTATGTTATGCTATTGTGTTATATACCATGTGTACATTATTTGTGTTGTACTTATTAAATGGTGCTTGATGAATATGTATTAAGTGAATTTGCGAAATTGTACTAAATGCGTATCCAAGTTAGACTCATGTTGTATTGTCGTTCTCAGGAGAAATCATGAGACGCAATACCGGGGTCGCGGGTACAACACGAGGGGTAATGGAGGTGATGCTCCATCGGGTGATGATCAACCCGATTTTGCCCAAGCATTCGCATCCATAGCCGAGACCTTGGCTATGTTGGCCGGCAAGGCCACCGGCCACTCCGCCTAATGCGGCACTCATAACCGGCTCCTCCTAACCGAGCCCAAGCCGGGATAGAAGCTTTCCGGAGGATGAGGCCTCCAACTTTTTGTGGAAGCATTGATCCACTTGTTGCCGAGGGTTGGATTCGGCAACTTGAGAAGATATTCTCGGTTTGGCACCTACGGAAGTAGAGAGGGTCACATGGGCTGCCTTTATGCTTGAAGGCGAGGCCGACATTGGTGGAAGTCTGCACTTCGGACCCGAGAGTTGACCCGGCAAGGCCAAGAATGGACATGGGGAGAATTCTTGGACGTTTTCTACAAGAAATACTTTCCGGTTGGGATGAAAGAAAAGAAAGAAATTGAATTTATTACCTTGGAGCAAGGTAATATGTCTGTAGCGGCTTACGAGCCAAGTTCTCAGAGCTATCTCGATTTGCTCCACACATGATAGCTACCGAGGCTATGAAGGCCCGGAAATTCGAGAGGGGGTTGAAGGCCTACCTCAAGGATCGTGTCTCAATGTTCCGACATGAGACATACTCAGAAGTTGTGGACAAAGCATTGTTGGCCGAGTCTAATTCCGAAGAGTTCTTTAAGAGAAGAGGAATAGAGAAGGGACAGTCTAGTAGTTCAGGGGAGAAGAGAGCTAGGACTATGTCTTATCAGTCCGCAGGGCCGGCTCAGTCACAGAGGATGTACTCGGCATCGCAGGCCCCCCCGCCCTTTTTCTCCACCGGCTTTTCGCCCGGCTACCTCGTATGCTCCTCGCCCCGCAGTGACTCAGGCTACGGGTTATACTCCTCCCACTTATTCACATGATGTCTGCACCCTTTGTGGAAGGAGGCATCCAGCAGGGGAATGTCGGAAGGCTACAGGAGGCTGTTTTCATTGTGGCGACCAGGGCCACATGATTCGGGATTGTCCCCGACGTCTAATGCCAGCTCAGTCTTCGGGGAGCAGGCCCCCGATTAGGCAGACATCTCAGCCTAGCTCTTCTCAGGCTTCGAGGGCCTCACAGTCTGCCCGGCCTCCTCGCCCAGCCACTCAGGGTAGAGTTTTTGCTCTATCGGAAAGAGACGCACGTGCATCCGACGATGTCGTGCAAGGTACGCGAGAATTTTGATTTTAAGTTGTATAAAATTTTGTGGTTTGTTATGCGATTAGTTATACTGAGGGTTACCTATGTATGATGCTTGTTATTATTTGAAATCTACTTATATTAGTTACTTAATCGCACAGGCGCTTTATTAGTGAACGAATGTCTCGCTCGAGTGTTGATAGACACAGGATCCACTCACTCTTTTGTCTCCCCAAGTTTTGCAAAGGGCTTTTCGACTGAGGCTACTCCGTTGGAACGGGAGTTGACCATTGCAACTCCACTCGGCAAGTCGGTTGATACGGATAAGGTATTCAGGGATAGTGTGGTTCAAGTGGGGGAGAATGAATGTTAGCCGACCTTATCGTCCTGGGTTTCCAAGATTTAGACTTTGACGTCATTCTTGGTATGGATTGGTTGGCAAACCATCACGGGCATGTTGCGTGTTTTGAAAAGATGGTGAATTTCAAGCCGGAAGGGGGTAAGCTTTTTCACTTCCGAGGATTAAGAGAGAGGGACATTGCTCGCCTCGCAGCCTTGAGTATAGCACACCCAGAAGCACAAAACTCATCGGCTATTCCAGTTGTGAGTGAGTTCTTAGATGTGTTCCCGGAAGAACTTCCCGGATTACCTCCTGATAGAGAGATCGAATTCGCTATAGAGCTTGCTCCGGGTACCGCTCCGATTTCAAGGGCACCATATAGAATGGCCCCTATAGAGCTTGAAGAATTAAAGAAGCAGATTGAGGAGTTACAACAACTTGGTTTCATCCAACCAAGTGTCTCTCCGTGGGGAGCTCTGGTTCTCTTTGTGAAGAAGAAGGACGGGTCTATGAGGATGTGTATAGACTACCGTCAGTTGAACAAGGTAACTATCAAGAATCGTTATCCCTTGCCAAGGATAGACGACTTGTTTGACCAACTGAAGGGAGCGAGATTCTTCTCCAAAATTGATCTTAGATCGGGGTATCACCAATTAAGGATCAAGGCGGAAGATGTTCAGAAGACTGCTTTCAGGACTCGGTATGGGCATTACGAGTTCCTTGTCATGCCTTTTGGGCTGACGAATGCACCGGCGGCATTCATGGATTTGATGAACCGGGTGTTCCGATCTTACTTGGATCGATGCGTGATTGTATTCATTGATGACATTTTGGTGTATTCCCAGACACGGGAAGATCACGCACGAGACCTCCGCCTCGCTCTGGAGATGTTGAGAGAGCATAGGCTATATGCCAAATTGAGTAAGTGCGAGTTCTGGTTAGAGAAGGTCGCATTTCTTGGACATGTGGTGTCGGCCGAGGGCATTTCTGTAGATCCAGCCAAGGTTGAGGCAGTCATGAGTTGGGAGAGGCCCAAGAGCGTCACGGAGATACGTAGTTTCCTCGGATTGGCAGGCTACTACCGGAGATTTGTGGAGGGATTCTCCAGTTTGGCTGCACCTCTCACCTACTTGACAAGGAAAAATGCAAAGTTCAGTTGGAGTGACCGATGTGAAGTAAGTTTCCAAGTGTTGAAGAAATGCCTCACCACAGCCCCTGTCCTTACTGTGCCATCTGGACCTTTTGGGTATGAGGTGTACAGCGATGCCTCGCATGTTGGACTCGGGTGTGTCCTAATGCAACACAAGAAGGTCATTGCCTATGCGTCAAGGCAGTTGAAAGAGCATGAAAGAACTACCCCACTCACGACTTGGAGCTTGCGGCGGTCGTGTTTGCACTTAAAATTTGGCGACATTATCTGTACGGGGTGGAGTTCTATGTGTACACGGACCACAAGAGCCTCAAGTATCTCTTTTCCCAAAAAGAGTTAAACTTACGACAACGGCGTTGGATTGAGTTCTTAAAGGACTACGAGTGCACTATCCAATATCACCCGGGAAAAGCAAATGTGGTGGCAGACGCTCTGAGTAGGAAACCCTCGGGGTTGTTGGCTCACATGTTGGTGCGGGAATGGAGACTGTTAGACGATTTGGCAAATCTAGACATCAGTGTGAACGATTCTGTCCGCAGTCCGGTTTTGGCAAATGTTACAGTTCGGCCGTACCTTATAGACTTGATCCAGGAGTATCAAGCCACAGACACTGACTTGTTGGCTTTCCGGGATAAGGAAGTGGCCAAGGGTAGTACGGACTTCTCTCTCACTAGCCGAGGTGCTATTACATTCAAGGGAAGGCTTTGTGTCCCAGCCAATGCAGACCTTCGGAGAGAGATTATGGACGAAGCTCACCGGTCTAAGTATACAGTGCATCCCGGGGGGACAAAGATGTACCGGAACCTCAAGAGTCACTTTTGGTGGCGAAACATGAAGAGGGAGGTTGCGGAGTATGTGGCACGGTGTTTGGTATGCCAACAGGTGAAAGCAGAGCATTTGAGACCAGCGGGTCTTTTGCAATCTCTCCCTATTCCCGAGTGGAAATGGGAACATATCTCTATGGACTTCATCGTGGGATTGCCGAAGACGGTCAAGAAGACCGATGCTATATGGGTAGTTATTGATAGACTCACGAAGTCCGCTCATTTCTTACCATACCGGACTACATTCAACTCCAACCAGTTAGCGGAGCTATACATCAAAGAATAGTCCGATTACACGGGGTGCCAGTGAGTATTGTGTCGGATAGAGACCCAAGATTCACATCCAGGTTTTGGAAAAGTTTTCAAGGTGCAATGGGCTCCCGGTTAGACTTTAGCACAGCTTTCCACCCACAGACCGACGGGCAAACCGAGAGGGTGAATCAGGTTATTGAAGATATGCTCCGAGCATGTATGCTAGACTTCAAGGGAAGTTGGGAAGATCACCTACCTTTGGTGGAATTCGCTTACAACAATAGTTATCAAGAAAGCATACAAATGGCGCCTTTCGAGGCTTTGTACGGAAGAAGTTGTAGATCCCCGTTGTATTGGGATGAAGTGGGAGAAAGAAAGATTTTGGGCCCCGAGTTAATTGAACAAACCGCGGATAGGGTCAAGCTTATCCGGGAGAGGTTGAAGACCGCACAAGATAGACAGAAAAGCTATGCCGACAACCGAAGGAGGGATCTTGAATTCCGAGTCGGTGATTTTGTGTTTGTAAGGATTTCACCGACCAAAGGTGTTATGCGATTCGGGAAGAGAGGCAAGCTTAGCCCGAGATATGTGGGTCCGTTCGAGATCATTACTCGAGTTGGCGAGGTGGCTTACCGTGTTGCTTTGCCCGCTCACATGGCGGCGGTCCACAACGTGTTTCATATCTCCCAGCTTCGGAAGTACATCCCGGATCCTTCTCACGTCATCGAGCTTGATCCGGTTGAGATTCGAGAGGATCTCACTTTGGTTGAGAAGCCGGTTCATATTTTGGATCGAAGAGACCAAGTACTTCGCAACAAGACTATTCCGCTAGTTCTCGTGCAATGGCAACATCACGCTCGAGAAGAGGCTACGTGGGAACGTGAGGCCGAAGTCAAGGCAAAGTATCCCGAGTTGTTTGAATAGACTTGTGCATATGGCTTGTAATTTTGTTTCAAATTGTTATGCTAAGTTGTTTAAATTGTAAAGCACGCATTGTCCAAATTTCGAGGACGAAATTTTTGTAAGGGGGGGAGAATGTAGCACCCCGGACTTTTTCATCTTTAATGAATGGCACCTTCGTAGCTAATTGGCCGTTTTTGTAGTCAAATTAATAAATAAGGGAGAAATCGGAAATTCCGAAACGTCAGAAATGTTCGTTTTCGAAAGACGAACCCAACGCAAGTTGAATCGTCAAAATCCGACGAGCGAGTCAAAAGATATGGTCAAAACAGTCCAGACATATAGAGAACCGATCGCTCGGTTCAATCAGCGATCGATCGGTCCATAACCGATCGATCGGTAGCTATCGCGCGGTCAGAAATTTTGTATGGGGAAATTTTCCAGAGAGTGAGTTTTTGACCGGTCGATCGGTCATAAACACCGATCGATCGGTAGGCAACCGATCGATCGGTCATAACCACCGATCGCTCGGTCTTCGTGTTTTTCAGAATTTTCATTAAGGGCTTTTTCGTCTTTTGGGGGTTAAACCCTTCCTCCTTAAGGCTTGCTCGAGCCTTTAGGGCTTCATTCACAGAACTTAAGGGATTTTGAGAGATAGAGAGAAAGGAGAAGGGGATTTGCAACTAGGGTTTTCCATTGGAGAAGAAATCAAAGGGGTTTAAGAACCCTAGCTCACCCCAACTCGAGTTGCTTCAAGTTCAAGGCTCAAGCTCGTGTGGGGACTCATTCTCCAAGCTAGGGCAGCAACCCAAGCACGTTTTTGAAAGGGGTTTCTTCCCCAACTCAAGTCCCCTTCAAGCAAAGGCTTCCTCCTTCCAAATAGAGCTTCTATTTCAAGATTTCTTCAAGATCAAACCTTGATCTAAGGTTAGTACACCCTACTAACTTACCCTAGCAATAAATCTAGGTTTTTCCTTATGAAATGTGATTTATGCTATTATGTTTGCCTCCCATATAAAATGTATCATCTCCAATGAACCTAAATAAGATAAGAAAAAGGTATGGATGTGTGTGGGGGTTGATGTGGCGATTGGATGCCGAGGTGTATGTTGGGTGATGTGTGTGATGGAAATGGTGGATGGGTACTTTACCAATAATGAACATACCTTGATTTTTGGATGGAAAGTAGGCACTAAAAAGAAGAAGATGAACCATTAAGGAACCTTGCATGCTATGTGTTTGATAAAATGACTAAACAAGGGATAAACGGACTTAATGAAGAAAATGGAAATAGAAATTGTGTAAATTTTCTTGGGAATGATAAATTGCTCAAATGTGCTATATGTTGCCTAAATTTTCATACCACTATGTTAAGGATTGAAATGCCATATTCATGTGATCCGCCCATTCAAGTATGTCATCATGATTACCACTATTGACAAGCACACAAGCGCGCATGCATGCATGAATTGGGTTTTCCAAGAGTAATTGTGCATAATAAAGCAAACAAGAAAATGAAACATGACAAGGAGGTTGGTAGCCCAAGTGAAGGGTGCTAGCCTCTAGCTCACAAGTGAAATGCAAGAGAGAACATGACAAGGAGGTTGGTAGCCCCAGGAAGGGTGCTAGCCTCTGGCTCACAAGTGAAATGCAAGAGAGAACATGACAAGGAGGTTGGTAGCCCCAGGAAGGGTGCTAGCCTCTGGCTCACAAGTGAAATGAATCAAGAACATGACAAGGAGGTTGGTAGCCCAAGGAAGGGTGCTAGCCTCTGGCTCACAAGTGAAATGAAACAAGAACATGACAAGGAGGTTGGTAGCCCAAGGAAGGGTGCTAGCCTCTGGCTCACAAGAGAAAGGGAATAAGAACATGACAAGGAGGTTGGTAGCCCAAGGAAGGGTGCTAGCCTCTGGCTCACAAGTATACAAGTCAAGAACAAATCAAGACATGAAATACAAGACAAGACACGATATACATGCATGATTTGACCGAGACACGAAAAAGGTTTCCGAGACATGAGTTTTACCGAGGTTTTTGCATTCATATACGCACGTCAAGATATGGCTATGTATCTTATGCTTTCATTTGCTTTAAATTTATATCTTGTATTGCTCACTGTTGTTATGCTTTCGCTATTGTTATGGTTAGCTAGTAGTTTGTACTCGCTGAGTATTCCATGCTCAGCCGTACTTTTATGTCGGCAGGTACTGTGGATGTCCTCGACCCCGAGCCTTGGGTCGAGGAGGAGTATGTAGAGGAGAGGGAGCCACCTATCCCATGGCAGTCTCAGGAGGATGGGGACTTAGATGTGTGGCCATACCTCGACTACTGTTGAGAGGAGAGGGTTAGAGAGTTCCTTTTTGTATTTTGATAGGTGGGCATGTCCACCTTTACTTTGATTGTATTTGGTATATGTTAACTTGGAATACTATTTGGAGTTATAGAAGAAAAGAAAAGTTGGCTTATGCTTCCGCACTTATGTTTAGTTTCCGCGCTCTGATTTTCATTGAATTATATTATGTTTAGCCTCTTGCATTACAGGATGGTTTGGCAGGTACACGTAGTTACCTCTAAAGTATCCCTTAACTCCTAGGGGGTATTTTGGGGCGTGACAATTCAGATCCCCAGTAGTGATCTACGGTAGTGGCATATCCCTTAGCAGATCTCCAGTAATGGTCTACAATGGTACCACATCCCCCAGCGGATCTCCCTCACAGAAGCATCCATTTGCTCCCCAACAAGCTTCTCCCCAATCAGAGTCTAATCTTTAGCAGTGAAAAGATAAACAAGTCTATCCACGAACTCCCCTAGTGGTGACACAACCTCTTCTGGGTCATACTCCACTCTCTAAAGAGCGAAAGGCAGAATACATGATCCCCAAGCCTTATCTAAGGCACTTTCCTGGCAAAACTGATAGCTAGTTGAACATTCTTTCTTTTGAAAGCAAAACCGTTTTTAAAATATTTTCAAAAAACAATTCCTTTTGGTATCCCGACCAGACTACACCAGCTTACACTGAGCAGCCCCAACAAGACAAAGCAGAAGAAGCCGGCACCATGCATCCACGCAAGTCGCAATCAGTAGAGTCATGGGAAAGCATCCTCGCCTTTATCCCCTGCATGACATCCCTACATAACATCACACCTTGTGTGACCAAACTCCTCAGCATCATCTTCGATCAAAATCCGGCGCCTCTCGGCCATTTCAATCATCCGACTAGTGCCTCTTGGACATGCCGTGATCCCTTTTTCGACATCCCCTGTATACCTTTACAGTGTATACCACCTGCATGTCTCATCCTTGACATCCCGTGTATACCTTTATAGTGTATACCACCTACATGTCCTCCTCTTTCGACACCCCGTGTGTCCTCGACATCCCATGTGTACCTTTACAGTGTACACCACCCACATGTCACCCCCTTCAACACCCTGTGTGTTCTTGACACCCTGTGTGTCCCTTCGATCAAACTCGATCGAATCCTTCCGGCCAACGCCTTCGGGCTATGCCATCCCTGCATCCATCATGCCCCAGTGAGTAGTCCGAACTATCCGCTCTTCTCAACAGTGGCTCTGCCACTACATTGCACTCACCATTTGCACTGCATGCATACATATCATCATTCTGCATCCCTGTTATCCGAGCTCGGTATAAAAATAGGATGATTCCAGTCTTTCCCGTTCGAATCGCAAACCTTGGCATTCTCCAACAAAGAGGGTAGCTGTAAGCACCCGATTTTTACACCCCATCCTAACTGCAGTTAAAATCTTTTAACAGTGGTTACACCGTGCTAAATCCCTCACAACCTAGGTAAGCCTCTAGTCAAATCCTAGAAAACCCTTTAATCCAAGCCCACAAGGCCCAAAAACCCTTAGGATAATCCCCTATACCCGAGTGTGCAGGGCCCAACCCATTTTCAAACTAAAATCCATGATGTCGGTAGACCCTCTACTGACATCTTAATTTTGGCTTGTTTTCGCTTTAATGGTAATTATTCTACCGACCTCTGCAAGTTATGAGTTTTTTAGTCTGCAGCGCCCTGTACACTCTACCTCCACCTCGAACTCTCCCTTCTCAGCTCTTAGTTGACCTCCCCTTGGTCTAACCACCTCCTCTCCCTTCTTCCTAATCCCACCTAGCTCCTTAGGTCCCTTCCCTATAAAACCCAAACCCACCTTCACTACAAAGGGTCAACATTTTTAGAAGGAAAACCCCTGCTGCAAAAGAACAGTAATCCTCATCTTCTTCAACCTTGGGATAGTTCCAGGCTTCCCCTAGACTTGTCCTGAACTCCCCCAGCGGTTACACTCCACCAATGGAGCACCACCACCACGGCTACAGTCCTCCATTGCCTGCAGTCAGAACAGAGCATCGGGGTAGGCATCCCCTACCCCCATTTTTTCCTCTTTTATAATCAATGTGAGCCCCTGGTCATCTCCAGGGGACATTTGTTATGCTTCCTTGATGTGTAGATAGTAGCAGAACCCAACCGGGTGTTCGCCCACCTAAACCATAGGTGTGTTGAACCCCTACGGGTATATCACCTTCCACAGGGCTTTCGAGCCACAGCAAGACCTTCTAGGAGTCTCTCAAATCATGAGGGAACCCCTAGTAGCCTCTGTGCATAGCCCCAGTAGGCAAAGACCCGATTTTACAGAAATCCAGGAAGGCGGTAAACTCAGTACTGCCCTTCCTAGTGAAGCCTGTTTTTCCGCTGTCGGTGGTTCTTCTACCGATAACCTGTTTTTAGCTTATTTCAGTATTGGCGGTTGTCCATCTACTGCCAATATGCACTGTCTGTTGCAGCACCTTTGCACTTTTGTGGGGGCCACTCCAGGTACCTCCTGGGCCCACACCTGGCCTGACCTTTCCACAAGAGTCCCCTCTACACTCTCAGACCTTCACTTCCCCTTGGGTTACACCTTAACCCTAGTTAACAGTGGCAAAAATACTGAACAAAAAAACACTGTATACATGTCGATAATCCAATTACCGACATTATCTTTATTTTTGTTTCGGGCTTTTGCAGGGGCCCAGGCCTAGTAGGAGGCTACTTTAGGCCCTGCCTAGCCCCCTGGGCCCACCTTGGACCGTACCAGACCCTTAACCACTGTTAAATGCACCTCCGATTAACATTTAATCACGATTAAGCACCCCTTAACCCCACAAACTTTTAGGAAATTAAACGGAAATTCCTTAAATTTAATTGGACCATAATCCTGACTTTGGCCCTCTCCCTAACCCTGGTTAGCAACCCTAACCATAGTTAGACCCCCCTTAACCGTGGTTAGCAACCCTAATTGTAGTTAACTTCGATTTACGGCCTACCGGGCCTAAAAACCAAGTCTACCGGACTTACCTCAGCCTATCGGGCCCCACCTTAGCCTACCGGGCTACAACTCATTCACGCTTTACTGTGGTTAGCAACCCTAACTGCAGTTAGTTCGGCCTAATTCTAGTTAGCAACCCTAACCCGGGCCGGACTCCTTCCTAGTCTATCGGGCTACTCCCTAAGCCTACCGGGCTTACATACCTTGTACTTGACCCTCCTTGGTTAACCAACCCTAGTATACGGGACTAGTCCATGTTAGCCACCCTTGGTGCACACACACACGCCCCTAGCCTCGGCACAGGCTCACGTGCTAGAACTACGCTCGGTCTGATCTCACCCTGTGAGTACGTAAGCAGCCCAACACGGGCCCGACCCAGTTAGCTTTTCCTTTCTTGGATTAGTGTTCACTTAAAAGCTTCGACATTCTAAACAAGATTAATTTATTTAGCTTAAACCCGGGAAGTACGGAAGCATTGAAAAATGGAAGCCTCGGGTGCCTAACACCATCCCCGGACTTAATCGAACCCCTTACCCTAATCTCTCTCGTTGACCAAGACCTTATCCAAAACCCGGGGGACTTATCCCTTCTAAATGTATAGGTGGCGACTCTCAAAAAACCTCGTGAGCCCAAATCAGGGAGTGAATTCCCGCGCTCACACTTGTATTGAGTCTAAAGACTCAAGGTATGATTTGAATGGGCATGAGCCCGATCGATTGATAGCTAAGCTTGTGAACTCAGGGATATGAGTTGTATACGGATGAAGGCCTGGTCGATCGAGTTTGTGGACTCAAGAATAGAGAGTGAGCGGTTATCTGGAATTGGTAACTGATCGGTGCTAATTGTTACACATTTACGCACCTTAAACTGCACTTGTTAATCCATTTGAGCTCATTTATCCATTACGATACTTCACTTCGGTGTATTTATTTTTTTCAGGTTCATGCGAGGAAAATAAGACAAAATTGATCATTTACAAGCTTTGAAGTCTTTTGGGAATCGCTACCGAATAAAGAGTTGATCTAAAGAGAAGTTGGAAATGCAAAACGACCCTTGTTCGGTGTTCGGGCCATAACTCCTTAACCGTAGCTCCGATTTAGGCCCATAATATATCAAAATGACCGACTCGAAAAGATCTACAACTTCCATCAAGGAAGTTTGGACAAATTCTGTAACCACCGATCGATCGGCGGCCATTTGGTAGATTAATCGGCGGATGCCGTTTTGGGAGCTCTATAACCACCGATCTATTGGTGCCTCTTGGCCGATCGATCGGCGGATGCCTTTTTGGTGAGGCTAGAAAGTGTGAAAAAGAGATTTTTGAGCTTGTTTTGGATGTTTCTAAAGCTACAATTCATGGGGATTCTCTCTCTATAAAAAGAAAAGCATCCTTCCATGCAAAAAGTTCTGAATTTTGAGATTTGAAGGAGAGAAGGCCCTGGAGATCTGTGAAGGTTGGAGGATGGATTGCTCGGGTTCTTCATCAAAAGTGGTGCCCCTTACTCTCACTATGAACTAATTCATTTTTCTAGGGTTTAGATGAAACCCTAGCCAAGTAACTGTGTCTCTTTGTATGTTATTTTAGTTCATTCACTTGTAAACAATGATTGCATAATAAGAGGGTTATTAATAACCAAAGTTTATTGATTATATTCGATTTCAGTGTGATTCTATCCTTGTCTTAGGTTTTATTATATTGAAATTGAAATCATCCATCTTAATTTTCTGTGATTATTGATGTGGATTTTATGCAATGGTTTTTACTGTCGAGGAATTAAATCATAGGATATTTTATGCTAAGGGAAGACGAGTGATTTCACAACCCTAGTTTAGTGTGTATCACTCGTGCTAACCGAAGATAGGATATGCCTAGGGTCTAATCCCTTGAATCATTCTAGATGGATGAGTGGAGTCTTGTAGTCACTCTCATCCTTATTGTTTACATTGTGATGGACTTGAATAAATGCATTAGAGACCGGTTATGCAACTAGTGGTAGATTTGAATGCCCTAGATCTTCTCTCACTGATATTTCATCAAAAACTCTTAGTTTAATTAGTCAAAATAGAATTTGAGAGTTTAATTTCCATTCTTAGGTTAAAAATCAATCCAACCAAATCAACTTGTTACCCCTTGACTCATAATTAATCTAGAGATAAAAGCAATCAAACTAGCGCAGTCCTCTGTGGTTTGACACCCCATACTAGTCACTATTCTACAGAATTGTAGCTAATATGAGGTTTATTTAATTGACGATCAGTAACCTGGTGGTGTGAACATAGTTGATATTTCCCGGTTTCAGATACAAAACACTCGGTATTTTCATATACGAACAAACCAACGGCCGCGATGATAGACGATGATTCTTATGACCAATTGGCACACAGTGACATTCTCCGTTTGTATTTCTGTTAGGATCTCGAACAGATACAGGGCCCCACTTAATTTTTGGAAATCTAGAAATTTCCCGCTTTTCTCAATTTTATCACACATAATGACCTTGCGGTCTCGCGAAATGACACTTGACAGAATCGATATGATTGGGGTGTGTCCCGGCAGTCGACCGGCACACTGTGTGCAATTTTCGAGAAATGATACTGAGATTTCCTCGATGCACTCCAATCCCGAGCAAAACCCACTTTTTATTAGTTTAACAAAAACTCAAGTATTTAACCCCAGTTCAGGACCAATAAATGCATCATTTTATTATTTAAAAATTCCAGGTCGTTACAATCTCCCCTCCTTACAAAAATTTTGTCCTCAAAATTTGATCAACTTGTATCTCTCAATAGTGGAGGAGCACCCATTTTAGTTTTATCATGTCAACAATTAATATAACAGGGTTTTATCATTTCATACTTATCACAAAATGCATCCATAACATTAAGTTGTTTGTCTTCTGTACATTTATCCAAAACACACGGATACAAAAAAAGTAAGCACGCCTACTAAGGTAGGATGTGGACGTCTAAAGTGCTCCCTCGATGATGTCATTGCCAGGTTGGACTTCTTCTTGTGTCATAGCGAAGACGCGACCCTTTCCTCCATTGCTCGAATTTTGCCTAAGAGATGGGTAGTGTCTCTTGATATGACTTGGCTTGCCACACTGGTAGCAAACTTCGACCTTACAGTCTTTAGTCCGATGAGACCGACCACAACGCTCACAACTCTGCTGCTTAACTTCCTCCACATTATTACTTTGATTGAAATCCCCAGACATCCTCTTGTTGTCACTATTTCTCGCTTCACTCTTTTCCCCCAACTTCTTTATTGGCCCTTTTTCCCTTGCCAGTGCTTGCTGTGGCCATTTCATCGTGTACTCTCTCTACCGTGAGTGCTCTATCGAGAAGTTCAGAGAATGATGTAAGCCTTTAAGCCACTAACTTCCCTTTGATAGCAAGCCGTAACCCCTCCTCGAACTTTTCCACCCTCTATATCTCGTCCTCTACAAACTTGGCCGCAAACATGGAGAGTTGGTTAAAGCGTTGTTCGTACTCGCTGACCGTCATGTATCCCTGAGTTAACTGTAGAAATTCCATTTCCTTCTTCTTCATGGATGCGGAGAAATATTGTTCGTAGAACAACTCTGTGAACTTTGCCTAACTCATAGGCTTTTGATCATTTGGGACTCTTCTCTCAACTGTAGTCCACCAATGTTCTGCCTCTTCCTCGAGCATGAAAATGGCGAACTCTGGCTTGGTGTCCTCTGGACAAGACATAGCCCAAAATATCTTCTCTAAGCCCCTGATTCAATTCTCTGCTTTTGACAGATCAGTAGTACCCGTAAAGACTGATGGTCCTAGCTTCTTGAACTTTTCTAGTTGGGTCAAATTCCCATGCTCTGGAATGGTAGCGATGGAAATACGGTTACCATTTCTGCTCATATTTTGAGTCTATTGCTACTGTATCAAATTAGCCAAGGCAACAATAGCCTCATAGGCTCTAGCCGGTGTACCCTTAGGTGCTCGTCGGGGCGGCATCGTTCTTCCTATCATGAAAACAACAAGGCTTTACTATTTCGCAATAGGGATATCCAAAAATCTATTTCATCAAAAGATCATCCAAAATATATCACTCATCTATCCTTAATCCTCTTCCAGTCTGGTTAGATTATTTCTTACACTCTCCTGGAGATGATCTATCTCTCTAGCGTTCACTCCTATCATATACCCAAGGTTTCAAATCATTGTTTGATTCAAAACCAAGAGTGTATCGATTACGATTTGTTATGATGGTTATTGCTTTTAGCTCCGATACCAACTGTGACTCCCCGAACCCGCGTCTCGAAACTTGTTTCCTTCGGCTCGGGTTCGGGGCGTCACAGTTTTTACTGTCAAAACTTATCATTTTCCCCTGAAATTCGTACAGTAGGTGTCAGACTGTCTCTAGTTTGGTCACCTATTGTTTCGATTCTGTTGCGTATTGATTCGTGAGACCGCGGGGGTCTTAAATGTAAGAAAATCGAGAAAATCAGGAAATTCCAGATTTTTTGAAATTCAGTTGGGACTCCATAATTGTTGGTGGATTCTAATAGAAATCTGTGCGGCTGCTATAAAAACGTGTAGGTCGGCCATGAGGATGATCGTCTGTCGTTTCGGCAGTTAATCATCTCAAACGAAGAAACGGCAGCATGTTTTGTGTCTAAAATTAGGAAATTAGTGGGCTTTGCATTTTTCTTCCAGACTAAAGTGCAGCTGTCAAAACTCATTATTTTTCTTTAAAATTTTTATTACAGGTGTTGGACTACCCCATGGTCAGTCACCTGAAGTTTTGTTGGAATCAGACGTCGTTTAGTAGGGTTATGCAGGCCATTTTCGTGAAAAATCAGAATCTGGTCAAACCAAGTCAAACAGTCGAAGTTAAATGCCACACCAAAGTGTTGTAAGGACCATTGCGCATGATTTTAACTCATGATCATATATAAGGCAAATGCCTTAAGTCATTTATGATTCGGACACAGTAGCCATCTAGAGTTTTAAAGAAAGAGAGAAATTCTAGAGAGAGAGAGAGAGGAGGAAAGAGAAAGTGAGGTGTGCTTTGCATGTGTGCTACCCTGGGGTTTTCGACGTGGTGATTGCATTGGCAGCGATGGATCGTCCATGTGGACCCATGTAATGCTACAAAAAGGTAAAATCTCTCTCTATCTCTTCTCTTTTCCCTTATTTATGCTATATTTTTACGTGGAATGACGTATTTAATTTATGGCATGAATGGAAAAGGGTTTGTGTAGAGACCCGAACCTTTTTCATGTCTTTATTACAAGTATTAGGGGTATTATGGTCCTTGTGATGTTTTAAAGTTTATGTATTTATATCTAATTAGTATAGTGCGATTAAGGCTTACTCAAACTTGTAGCGGAGGGATGTCATGTCACACCCTGAACTTTAGGAAGCTCCAGTTTTGGCACCGTTTATTGGAATTGAGTGATTCTTAAACCATTAGAAAGGTATTGGAACCCTCTTCGAGGTTCATGTGTAATGTTTTTCCATGTTTTTAGTCTAAGCTAAGTCAAAAGTGGGTTTTCTGATGTTTTGTCTAATGGAATTGCAGATCAGTCAACTTTGGGGACAATTTGGTCCATAAATAAAGGAGAATTTAGAAATTCTAAAACACCAGAAATGTTCCTTTCTGGAAGACGAATCCAACGCAAGTTGAATCGTCGAAATCCGACGATCGAGTCAAAAGTTATGGCCAAAACTGTATAATGGGTCAGAAATCTTCAAAGCACCGATCGCTAGCGATCGATCGGTACAAAACCGATCTTTTGGTCAAAAGTAGCGATCGATCGGTCCAAAACCGATCGATCAGTATCTATCGACTGATCCAAAAATTTGTATGGGAAAAATTTCCAGAGAGTGTGTTTTTGACCGATCGCTCGGTCATAACCACCGGTTGATTGGTAGGCGACTGATCGCTCGGTCATAACCACTGATCGCTCGGTCTTTCGTGTTTTTACAGAATTTTAGTAAGGGTTTTTTGGTCTTTCGGTTCTCAGACCTTGGGGCTATAAATAGAGATCCTATTTCGGGGTATTAGAATACTCTACCTATTTCTAACCTAATTTGGCTAAAAGGGAGAGGAAACCTAGGGTTTTGGGAGGAAGATTGCTTGGAGAAGAAGGAGATAGCTTGGATATTGCAAGGAGAGCTTGGAAAGCTTCCCCAAATCACCTCAGGAGGGTTTTGAATCCAAGGGAAGGATTCCTAAGGTCGATATACTATCCTAATCAACGCTATTTTAATGTTTTATGAATGTTAATATGATAAGAATGATAGAAAAGAGATTAGATGCATTTTTCCCAAATTTTCTATGAAGTAAGCTAATTATGGATGGAAATGTGGATGGAATGTGGATTTGAATGTGGATAGAATGCATGGAGGATGAGAAATGTATGGAGGATGGGATTAATATGTGGATGTGGATGATATTTGGATTGTATAGATGGTTTATGGCTTGATAGAACGTTGGAAATGTAGAAGGGCAATGGATTCATAATATGCGTACCCAAGGTGTTTGTGAAAATGCTTGAGAAGATAAATGCTATTACACTCTTATGAAATGGTGGTAAATTGATTATGAATTGTGATATGAATTATGATAAGATATGTATATGTGATTGTTTGTTAAGTATGTCTAATTACTTGCATGGAAATTGATAGTCGGGAAGGTAAGAACTTAGAGGAAAATCTCTCAAACCGGGAATTCTCTAACTATTTGGTATGGGACAGTATAGTGGAGTTTCCATGGTGGGAGATCGGAATCTAAGCAATTACTAACTTGAATGTTAATTTCGACACTTAAGCACATATGAACGTGTATGTTAAGATAAGAGTCTCACAAGTCACACATGTGGACCAAGCATGACATGGTCTGTATCCGCCAAGAACGGCATGTCAACCATTTGATTTTTAAGCATGGTCCGTATTCGCCAAGAACGGCATGCCAACCATAAAATTTCTTAGACATGGTTCGTATCTGCCAAGAATGGCATGTCACATCATTGTATGATTTGAATAAGTGCATAAGCATAAGCATCTCACAAGCACGTGGTCTCATAAGCATAAGCAGCTCATAAGTGTATTGTCTTCTAAGTCTAAGATTCTCACAAGTACATGAGTCAAGGTGATGATATGATGTATATGCGCACATGTTCTTGCGCACTCGATTATGTTATTATGCTATTGGATATGTTTCTAACTAAGTGCAGGTATATTATTATTGTTGGTTGGATTTTATATACATCGAGTACTTTTGTACTCAGCCGGACTTTTGTCTTGGCAGGTTTAGAGCAGGAGTACACGGCGGAGCCGTGGATTGAGGAAGCTTACATTGAGGTAGCAGGAGAAGGTGAGCCTTCTAAGGAAGGAGCCGGAGGCTTGGGTGTCTATACCTCTTAGTTTATGCTTTGTTTAGTTGAGAGAGTTTTGAAATAGACTTTTTGAGGATGTTGCTCAGTAGACTTTTATAGTTGTATTTTTCATACTTGTTGGTTATAGTGGGTTGTATATGTTGACCGTTGACTTGTGCAGGTTGGTTATAGTTTGTATATCGAAATTTTATTACTCTCATTTTTTGGAGACTCGTGTAGTAAGCTTTGTATGCATGGTTTTTAAGCAGGTTTAAGTAATATGGCGATTCCAAAGTCTTATTTTAGCCTTGTAGGATTTTGGGGTCGTTACAGAGGTGGTATCAGAGTACAAGGCATTAGAGTCCTTAGGGCTAAGATATTAAGTATAGGATATAGGAAGATGACAACCTTAGGGAAGCAACATCAAGTTTAGGATTTTAAAATTGTTCAGGATTGAGTTTTTATTAGGCTTAGGAATTTATGTGAGTGGATTCCTGAATGAATTGTTTTCTTCTTCTCAGGATTGTAAGCATGAGAAGGGGTGAAAGAAATAATAGGAATGGAGGAGGCAGTGTGACTGATGGGGATACTCTAGATGTTACCCCCCAGGCTAATGTGGGTCGGGCCATGGAAGCTATTGCTACAGCCATGGAGAGGCAGGCTAAAATTATGGCTCAGCAAACTACATTACTAGCGGCAGGTCAAGCTAGGCAAGAGAGGCAGATTGATGTTCACCCACCCCGGCATAACGGAGTGGAAGCTTTTAGGAGAATGAGTCCTCCAGCCTTTTATGGTAGTACGGATCCCGTAGTTGTTGAGTTGTGGATCATGCAACTAGAGAAGATTTTCTCCAGGCTTGAGGCTACTAATGAACAGAGGGTAAAATGGGCTTCCTTTGTCATGGAAGGTGAAGCTGAACATTGGCGGAGGGTAGCATCTAGGCAGAGGAATGAGGTGTGAGCCAGACAAGAGTGGACTTGGGGAGAGTTCCTTGACATCTTCTACGAGAGATACTTCCCGATGTTTGTGAGAGATCAGAAGAAGATTGAATTCTCTACCTTGGAGCAAGGGAGGATGTCAGTGGCCGAGTATGAGGCCAAGTTTGTAGAGCTTTCTAGGTTCACTCCTCACTTGATTGCTACTGAGAGAATGAAGGCAAGGAGGTTTGAGCGAGGCTTGAAGGATTTTATTTGGGAGAAGGTTTCGATACTTCAGCTTGAAACATGTAGGGAGGTGTACCAGCGTGCCTTGATAGCTGAGAAGAATTCAGAGGAATTTTTGAAGAAGAGGGAGAAGATACAAGCAAGCAGGTTTGGTCCCCAGGACAAGAGGCCGAGGATGTCAGGTCCTATGCCGATTGTTAGGCCTACCCCGTATCAGAGGCTTACTCAGGTAGCCCCTCGAGCATCTCAGGTGGCTCCGCCTACTGCTGGTACCTAGTTGTATGATGCATGCAGCCAGTGCGGAAAGAGGCATAGAGTGGGAGAACGTAGGGCAATTACTGGAGGTTGTTTTTATTGAAGAGATGTTTCACACCGGATCCGAGATTGCCCACTCCGCTTTTAGTAGGGACTTTAGCCGACTCAGCCACAGGGAGTCAGGCCCCCAGGCAGGCAGTCCATGCAACAGAGGCTACCGCAGGGTCTTAGACCTCAGTAGCCTCGCCAGCCAGCTCAGGGTCGAGTGTTTGCTACTTCGGAGCGGGATGCACAGGTGTCCGACGACGTTGTGTAGGGTACATCTATTTGTGTTTTTTTGTTAATTAAGATATTGTTCTGATGCTATGCGTATGATATTAAGTATTATGTAGTATGATGTATGATGTATGTATGCGTTTATGATTTGACAAAGTTGGCTTTGTGTATTTTAATCAGGCTCATTGTTGATAAATGATTTTCTTGCTCATGTTTTGATCGATACTAGATCTACTCACTCCTTTGTCACACCTAGTTTTATACGAGAGTTTCCGATGGAGCCAAGTCTGTTAGACCATGAATTGTCGATCGCTACTTCTGTTGGTAGTTCAGTCATCACTGATAAGGTCTATCGAGATTGTGATATTCGAGTAGGTCAGAAAGAGATGCCAGCTGATTTGATTGTCCTTGAGTTCCAAGACTTCGACGTCATACTAGGCATGGATTGGCTTTCCAAATACCATGGGCATGTCGACTGTTTTGGGAAGGTAGTCAACTTTAGACCAATCAGTAAGCCCTCTTTTCGTTTCCAAGGGTTGAAGAAGAAAGACTTAGCTTGTTTTGCTGCATTGAGTCTTACTACCTCGGAAGCACCGGATTCCTCAAGTATCCTTGTTGTAGAGGAATTCATGGATGTCTTTCCTAAAGACTTGCCGGGTTTGCCGCCGGATAGAAAAGTAGTGTTTGTAATTGAATTAGCTCTGGGTATAGCACCCATCTCTAAAGCTCCGTATAGGATGGCTCCAGCAGAGTTGAAAGAGCTTAAGGAGCAGATTGATGAATTGCTTAATCTTGGGTTTATCTGCCCAAGTGTATCACCTTGGGGAGCTCCTGTTTTGTTTGTGAAGAAGAAGGATGGTTCGATGAGGATGTGCATCGACTATCGGCAACTGAACAAGATCACTATAAAAAAAAAATATCCTTTGCCTAGGATCGATGACTTGTTTGACCAGTTGCAAGGAGCTAAGTATTTCTCCAAGATTGATTTAAGGTCAAGCTACCATCAGTTGAAGATAAAGGTGGAAGATGTGCCTAAGTCTGCATTCAGGACCAGATATAGGCATTTTGAATTCCTAGTCATGCCGTTCGGTTTGACAAATGCCCCGGCAGCATTCATGGACCTCATGAACAGAATCTTTAAGCCAACTCTGGACCGCTTTGTGATCATGTTTGCGGATGACATTTTAGTGTACTCCAGGACACAGAAGGAGCATGAGATGCATCTCTGGGTCACACTGAAGACACTTCATGAGCATAAGTTATATGCTAAGCTTAGTAAGTGCGAATTTTGGCTAGAAAAGGTAGCATTTCTAGGCCATATGGTGTCTGGAGAGGGGATTTCAGTCGACCCTTCTAAGATAGAAGCAGTGGAAGGATGGGGAAGGCCAAAGAGTGTTACGGAGGTTCGAAGCTTCTTGGGCCTAGCTGGATATTATCGAAGATTTGTAGAAGGTTTTTCCAGTTTGGCAGCTCCGCTTACTCATCTAACTCGAAAGAACGCCAAGTTTGAGTGGAATGAGAAATGTGAGAAGAGTTTTCTTGAGTTGAAGAAGCGTCTAACCACCGCTTCGATCTTGACTGTTCCATCCGGTAGTGAAGGTTTTGCGGTGTACAGTGACGCCTCACTCGTTGGGTTAGGTTGTGTTCTTATTCAACACGGGAAAGTTATTGCATATGCTTCTCGGCAGTTGAAAAACCACGAGAAGAATTATCCCACCCATGATTTGGAGTTGGCAGCTTTGGTTTTTGGTCTCAAGATCTAGAGACACTACTTGTACGGTGCGCAGTTTGAAGTTTTCACTGACCACATGTCGCGACCCAAAACCCACCCTAGGAGTTAGAGTGAATCGTGGACGACTAAATCATGACTTACATGACTTGCTTGACAAACCACCTGTAAAACCCCCACAGAGCATATACAATAGAGGATAACAGTGGAAGCATAACTATAAAACAAAGCGGAAGTCTAACAAACCTCTAAGTATATACACATGGTCCAAGTTTTAATACAAAGAATTCAAAACAAAGAAAGTGCGGACATGCCCGCCAAAATACATAAATATAATCACTCATGCTCACCCACAGCTAATCCACTCAGAATCTAACACCACCTACTGATAACCCTCTACGGGAGGTTCCTCCAAAGGCTCCTCGACGTACTCCTCTTCCACCCATGGACCAGGAGCACAAACATCAAATGGAGCAGCAGCTCCCTCAGAACCTGCCGACATAAGAAGTACGGCTGAGCATGGAATACTCAGCGGGTACCAAATACTAACCAATAGTTATAGCATAAAAATGGCAATACATAAATCAGGAGCAATTCATATATGTTAGACGGAACAATTTAGATCATACAAGGAAGTAAAGCAATTTATAATCATGCTTTTATATCGTAGAAAGCCGATAAAACCTCTTGAAAACATCGTGCACTTGACTTGGCTTGAAATATCTTTTCGTACTTGAAAGCTTGTCGTGTTTGTCTTGCTTGATCTTGTCGAGCGTGTCGTACGTGTCATGTCATGCATGTCATGCGTGCTTGCTTGTGATCATGTAACTTGTGAGATACACTTGTGAGATATCCTTGTGAGATGCGCTTGAGAGGGAAGGGAGACCCTTCTTTATGCAATGCACTTGAGAGGGAAGGGAGACCCTTCTTCATGATATGTATGTACTTGCGAAGGAAGGGAGGCCCTTCTTCATGATATGCACTTGTGAGTGAGAGGAGACCCCTTGTGGAATGTTGGTTTTTGTTTTCTTGTGAAAAGCGAGGTAAAACATATCGTAGGATATGTCCCACCTCTAACCATGTTCTTGAAAACCTCGGTAAATCATGTCATGCATGCCGTGCTCGTGGGAATCGTGTACATACTTGCATTTAAATTTAAATATGACATTTGGGTAATTCACAACACATATAACATCAATAATTGAGCAATATAATATTCACATCATTTAGGGAAAGCAAGAAAACACCCTATCATAGGCCCTAGCAATATCCATAATTTATTAGGCATGCATTTCCTAATTTACAACTCACTTTATTCACCTTGGCATTTCATCAAACATGGTGTGTTCATTATTCATTATTCATTTAAACCTAAATCATGCTTTTCTAGGTGAGTTTACTCACATCATAAATGTGTGTTTATTATGGATACAATGCCCTCCCCGTTCATCCATCACATCAATACACACGGCATCCAATCGCCTATTCCATCTCCATTCACCACGTTCACACTTCCAAACTCATAGCACATGTACAAAGGAAGGAAACAAAGAGAAATAAAGTAAAAGAAGAAACTATAACTAGGAGGGTAGCAAGAAGTACCGACCTTGATCAAGTGAGGAAGAAATATCCTTCCAAAAACGACCGTGAGTTGCTGCCCTAGCTTGAGGAGATGCTCCTCACGAGCTTGTGCCTTGATCTTGAAGAAAAATGGGCTTGAGTTGAGTGTGGGTTCACAAACCCCTTGATTTCTCTCCAAAATAGAAACCCTAGGTTTAGGAATCGCCCTCTCCTCTCTTCTTATCTCCCAATCTCTCTAAGTGTTGAGAATGAGCCCTAAAGGCTCGGGTTAAACTCTTAAGGTAAGAGTGAACCGACCAAAAGACCATAATACCCTTACTGAAATTTCTGCAGAAACACGAGTACCGAGCGATCGGTGTTAATGACCCATCGATCGGTTGCCTACCGAGCGATCGGTGTGTTGACCGAGCTCTCGACCAAAAATCAACTCTCTGGAAAATTTCCCCATAGAAAAATCTTGACCAGTCGATAGCTACCGATCGATCGGTTTTGGACCGATCGATCGCTCTATGGACCGAGCGATCGGTTGCCTGCAGGTCCAGACTGTTTTGGCCATATCTTTTGACTCACTCGTTGGATTTTGACGATTCAACTTGCGTTGGGTTCGTACTTCAAAAGGGAACATTTCTGACATTTCAGAATATTCAATTTCTTTCTTATGTATTAATTGTACTACTTTAAAGGCAAAATGGCTATGAAAGTGTCATGCATTAAATGTGAAAAGGTCCGGGGCTCTACACCACAAAAGCTTAAAGTATTTGTTCTCGCAGAAAGAGTTGAATTTGAGGCAACGTCGCTGGATGGAATTCCTTAAGGATTATGATTGTTCTATCCAGTACCACCCAGGGAAAGCAAATATGGTGGCAGATGTGCTAAGTAGGCGACTGACTGGGTTCTTGGCACACTTGATGGTCCAAGAATGGAAGCTACTCGAAGAGGTATCTAGCCTTGATGCAGGTTTCAGTGTGGGAGCGTCTGGAGCCTTGTTGGCTAATATTATGGTCAGGCCAACCTTATTGGACAGGATTAAAGACCTGCAGTGGAATGATGGAGAACTGCACGCTGCCATGAGTAAGTCGCTTAGCAGCGGGTTTGAGGATTTCTCTTGGAGAGATGGTGGAGTTTGTTTCAAGGGTAGACTTTGTGTTCCGGATGATGAGGATTTAAGAAGGGACATTCTGGATGAAGCACACAAGTCCAAGTACACCGTGCATCCGGGAGATACTAAGATGTACCAGAACCTCAAGAAGTATTTCTGGTGGAAAGGTATGAAGAAGGATGTGGTTACCTTTGTATCTAAGTGTTTGGTGTGTGAGCAAGTTAAGGCCGAACACAGGAGACCGGCAGGACTTCTTCAGTCTCTTCCTATTCCCGAGTGGAAGTGGGAAAATATCTCCATGGATTTCGTTGTTGGTTTACCAAAGACGGCCAAGAACTTTGATGCCATTTGGGTTGTGGTTGACCGATTGACTAAATCAGCTCATTTTCTCCCATATCGGACCACTTTCAACTCCAATCAATTGGCTAACCTCTATATCAAGGAGATAGTCTGTTTGCATGGAGTGCCAGTTAGTATTGTTTCTGATCGAGATCCGAGATTTACATCCAGATTCTGGAAGAACTTTCAGCAGGCCATGGGTTCCCATTTGGATTTTAGTACGGCATTTCATCCGCAGACAGATGGGAAAACTGAGAGGGTGAACCAGATCATAGAGGACATACTACGAGCTTGCATGTTAGACTTTCAGGGTAGTTGGGTTGATCATTTGCCATTGGTTGAGTTTGCATACAACAATAGCTATCAAGCTAGCATTCAGATGACACTATTTGAGGCACTTTATGGGAGGAGTTGTCGTTCACCTTTGTGTTGGGACGAAGTTGGCGAGATGAAGCTTTTGGGTCCCGAGCTCGTTGGTCAGACTGTGGATAGAGTTCAGTTGATCAGGGAGAGGTTGAAGGTAGCTCAGAGTAGACAGAAGAGCTATGTCGATACTCGCAGGAGAGATCTTGAGTTCCAAGTTGGAGATTTTGTGTTTGTAAAGATCTCACCTACGAAGGGGGTGATGAGATTCGGCAAGCGGGGCAAGCTTAGTCCGAGATATGTAGGTCCTTTTGAGATCATCACCCGAGTCGGGAAAGTTGCTTATCGGGTCGCCTTGCCACCTCACATGGAAGGTGTGCATAATGTCTTTCACATCTCTATGTTGAGGAAGTACATTGCTGATCCTTCACATGTCATTCATTTGGAACCGTTGGAAATTCGGGAAGATCTGACTCTAGTGGAGCAACCGGCTCGAATCTTGGACCGGAAAGAGCAAGTTTTGCGTTCTAAGGTCATTCCTCTTGTTCTCTTGCAATGGGAGAGAGAAGCCGAAGTTTTGCGTTCTAAGGTCATTCCTCTTGTTCTCTTGCAATGGGAGAGAGAAGCCGAAGTTTTGCGTTCTAAGGTCATTCCTCTTGTTCTCTTGCAATGGGAGAGAGAAGCCGAAGTTTTGCGTTCTAAGGTCATCACTCTAGAGAAGAGGCTACTTGGGAGAGAGAAGCCGAAGTCCGCGAAAAGTACCCGCACTTGTTCACCTAAGGTACGTAAATTTCGAGGATGAAATTCTTTTAAGGGGGGAGGATGTAGAGACCCGAACCTTTTTCATCCCTTTATTACAAGTATTAGGGGTATTATGGTCCTTGTGATGTTTTAATGTTTATGTATTTATATCTAATTAGTATAGTGCGATTAAGGCTTAATCAAACTTGTAGCGGAGGGATGTCATGTCACACCCTGAACTTTAGGAAGCTCCAGTTTTGGCACGTTTATTAGAATTGAGTGATTCTTGAACCATTAGAAAGGTATTGGAACCCTCTTCGAGGTTCATGTGTAATGATTTTTCATGTTTTTAGTCTAAGCTAAGTCAAAAGTGGGTTTTCCGATGTTTTGTCTGATGGAATTACAGATCAGTCAACTTTGGGGACAATTTGATACATAAATAATGGGGAATTTGGAAATTCTAACATGCTAGAAATGTTCTTTTTCGGAAGACGAATCCAACGCAAGTTGAATCGTCGAAATCCGACAATCGAGTCAAAAGTTATGGCCAAAACAGTGTAATGGGTCAGAAATCTGCAAAGCACCGATAGCTAGCGATCGATCGGTACAAAACCGATTGCTCGTCAGAAGTAGCGATCGATCGGTCCAAAACCGATCGATCGGTATCTATCGACTGATCTAAAATTTTGTATGGGGAAAATTTCCAGAGAGTGTGTTTTTGACCGATCACTCGATCATAACCACCGGTCGATCTGTAGGCGACCGATCGCTCGATCATAACCACCGATCGCTCGATCTTTCATGTTTTTGTAGAATTTTAGTAAGGGCTTCTTGGTCTTTTGAATCTCAGATCTTGGGGCTATAAATAGGGATCCTATTTTGGGGTATTAGAATACTCTACCTATTTCTAACCTAATTTGGCTAAAAGGGAGAGGAAACCTAGGGTTTTGGGAGGAAGATTGCTTGGAGAAGAAGGAGATAGCTTGGATATTGCAAGGAGAGCTTGGAAAGCTTCCCCAAATCACCTCAGGAGGGTTTTGAATCCAAGGGAAGGATTCCTAAGGTCGATATACTATCCTAATCAACTCTATTTTACTGTTTTGTGAATGTTAATATGATAAGAATGATAGAATAGAGATTAGATGCATTTTTCCTAAATTTTCTTTGAAGTAGGCTAATTATGGATGGAAATGTGGATGGAATGTGGATTTGAATATGGATAGAATGCATGGAGGATGGGAAATGTATGGAGGATGAGATTAATATGTGGATGTGGATGATATTTGGATTGTATAGATGGTTTATGGCTTGATGGAATGTTGGAAATGTAGAAGGGCAATGGATTCATAATATGCGTACCCAAGGTGTTTGTGAAAATGCTTGAGAAAATAAATGCTATTTTACTCTTATGAAATGGTGGTAAATTGATTATGAATTGTGATATGAATTATGATAAGATATGTATATGTGATTGTTGGTTAAGTATGTCTAATTACTTGTATGAAAATTGATAGTTGGGAAGGTAAGAACTTAGAGGAAAATCTCTCAAACCGGGAATTCTCTAACTATTTGGTATGGGACAGTATAGTGGAGTTTCCATGGTGGGAGATCGGAATCTAAGAAATTACCAACTCGAATGTTAATTTCGACACTTAAGCACATATGCACGTGTATGTTAAGATAAGAGTCTCACAAGTCACACATGTGGACCACAAGTATGAGCATGGCATACGTATGACATTTTGAATAAGCATAAGCATGACATGGTCCGTATCCTCCGAGAACGGCATGTCAACCATTTGATTTTTAAGCATGGTCCGTATTCGTCAAGAACGGCATGCCAACCATATGATTTCTTAGACATGGTCCGTATCCGCCAAGAACGGCATGTCACATCATTGTATGATCTGATTAAGTGCATAAGCATTAGCATCTCACAAGCACGTGGTCACATAAGCATAAGCAGCTCATAAGTGTATTGTTTTCTAAGTCTAAGATTCTTACAAGTACACGAGTCAAGGTGATGATATGATGTATATGCGCAACGTTCTTTCATACTCTGATTATGTTATTATGCTATTGGATATGTTTCTAACTAAGTGCAGGTATATTATTAGTGTTGGTTGGATTTTATATACACCGAGTACTTTTGTACTCAGCCGGACTTTTGTCTTGGCAGGTTTAGAGCAGGAGTACACGGCGGAGCCTTGAATTGAGGAAGCTTACATTGAGGTAGCAGGAGAAGGTGAGCCTTCTGAGGAAGGAGCCAGAGGCTTGGGTGTCTATACCTCTTAGTTTATGCTTTGTTTAGTTGAGAGAGTTTTGAAATAGACTTTTTGAGGATGTTGCTCAGTAGACTTTTATAGTTGTATTTTTCATACTTGTTGGTTATAGTGGGTTGTATATGTTGACGGTAGACTTGTGCAGGTTGGTTATAGTTTATATATCGAAATTTTATTACTCTCATTTTTTGGAGACTCGTGTAGTAAGCCTTGTATGCATGGTTTTTAAGCAGGTTTAAGTAATGTGACGATTCCAAAGTCTTATTTTAGCCTTGTAGGATTTTGGGGTCGTTACAGTTTGAGACCCTGTGGATGTGTTATGGGAAGGTAGATGTGCGTAGAAAGTGAGTAGAGGGGTGTAGCCCTCAGTCTTAGGTCTCAAAACCTTGGATTTAGACTCACTGTTTAATGTGGAATGGCGTATTTAATTTATGGCATGAATGGAAAAGGGTCTGGGACCCCGTGAATGTGTTATCGAAAGGCAGATGAGCGTGAAAAATGAGTAGAGGGGTGTAGCCCTCGATCTCGGGTCTCAAAACCCTGGATTTATACTCACTGTGTAAATGGCATGGATGGAAAAAGGGTCGGAGTTGATGTTGTGATTTTACGTGCACCTTTGGGGAGCCCAGATCGGGTCCCGAGTAAGTTGTATCGTCACCCTGGGGTGTCGAAAAGTTGTTTTACAGGTCATATAAGGCTATAGACACATCTATTTGCCTGGAAACGTTCCCTGATGGGATGGTGTGTTACCGGATTTGGATCACGGGTGTGAGGCCCAATTGTTTCAGTTAATCAAGTAAGGTTTAGATTAACTGAGGTTACTCAGTGGTTAGAAAATCTAACCAGGGTTAAGGTGTAATCCTCCATGACTGATAGTCGGGAGTGGGTGGATTAATATCAATAGATCCTCTTTGACTAAGTCAGGAGTGGTGATGTCGTGTAGTCCTCCATGACTGATAGTCAGGAGTGGGCAGAATAATATCCATAGATCCTCTTTGGCGAGGTATGTGACTGATCGTCGGGAGTGGGCGGAATAATGTCCATGGATCCTCTTTGACGAGGTACATGACTAATCGTCGGGAGTAGGTGGAGTGTTATCCATAGATCTTCTTTGGCTAGGTTTGGAGTGGTGGAGTTAGGTAATCCTCTGTGACTGATAGTCGGGAGTGGGTGAATTTGATATCCATAGATCCTCTTTGGCTAGGTCTGGAGTAGTGGGTTATGTTAATCCTCCATGACTGAAAGTTGGGAGTGGGTGGAATAATATCCATAGATCTTTTTTGGCGAGGTATGTGACTGATCGTCGGGAGTGGGTGAAATAATGTCCATGGATCCTCTTTAGAGAGGTACATGACTGATCATTAGGAGTGGGTGGAGTGTTATCCATAAATCCTCTTTTGCTAGGTCTTGAGTGGTGAGTTATGTTAGTCCTCTGTGACTGATAGTCGGGAGTGGGTGGATTTGATGCCCATAGATCCTCTTTGACTAGGTCAGGGAAAGCGATGGTTGTATTATTTGAAAGAAATGTCTTGAGGACAAGCTTCTCACTGTGGCTGAGCCCGATAGTTGTATGATCTTGTATTGAGTCTAAAGGCTCAAGGTATGATTTGAATGGGCATGAGTCCGATCGATTGATAGCTAAGTCTGTGAACTCAGGGATAGAAGTTGTATGTGGATGAAGGCCTAGTCGATCGAGTCTGTGGACTCAAGAATAGAGAGTGAGCGATTACCTAGAATCGGTAACCTGGTGTTGTGAACATAGTTGATATTGAGTGAATTTGACAATGAAAAATATTTAGAGGTTGGGAACCTCGGTTAAAGTGAAATAACTCTGGGTGACCTGGGTCACGATTTACGATATTATTTAATATTATAAAATAGAAATTGAGCGATATTATTATATCATTCTGATGTGTATTACTAGGTGGAAAATAGCCTAGATGGATTGTGGATTTTGCTGGGATCTATGGCTTACTCCTCTCATTTGATATTTCAAATTCTGAAGCGGGTAGCTTGATAAAGTCTGGAAAGTGTTCCGGCGTAGTTGTGGTGCCAAGCAACGCTTGGATTAACTAGGTTTACTCAGTGGTTAGAAAACCTAACCAGGGTTAAGGTGTAATCCTCCATGACTGATAATTGGGAGTGGGTGGAATAATATCCATAGTGTCGCGCCCCAAAATACCCCCTAGGAGTTAAGGGATACTTTAGTCGTGACTATTCATGTCTGTCAAACCATCCTGTAATGAACAAGGTAAACATAATATCATATCTACAATAATCAGAGTGCGGAAGCTAAGGTATGAGTGTGGAAGCGTAAACCAATTTTTTTCTTTTTTATATAAGGTGATCTGTATTCCAAGTTAACATATATACATAACATATCAAGTCAAAGGTGGACATGCCCACCCATCAAAATACAAAAGAAATGTCGAGCCCACTATGCTCAACAATAATTTAAATATGGCCATACGTCACGATCTCTATCCTCCTGCAACTGTATCAAGATAGGTGGCTCTCTCCCCTCTACATACTCTTCCTCAACCCAAGGCTCAGGATTGAGGGCATCCCGGTACCTGTTGACATAAAAGTACGGTTGAGTATGGAATACTGAGTGAGTATAAGCTACTAGCTAACAATAGCAATAACACTCGCAACAAAAGCAACGAGATATAATTCATCATATCAATTTATAAACATAACTACAACATATGACATTTATAGCATTAAAAGTAAAACAATGTAATAATCTTGACATGCTTGAATGAATGTGAAAACTCCGATAAATCTCATACTTTGAAAGTCATGTTTTATTCTTAAAAATAACCTTTTGTGTTTCTTTCAAAACTTGCGTGTCATGTTTGGAAACTTGTTCTTGTCTTGGTCTCGTTCGTAAGAATCACGCATGCTTGTCTTGTCTTGCTTGGAATCACTTGTCTTGCTTGTTCTTGTCATGTTCTTGACTTGACTTGCTTGTTTCTTGTGAGCCAGAGGTTAGTGCCATTGAAGCGACTTGTGAGCCGGGAATGTAAATTTCCTTCAGCGAAATATATATATAGAAAAGGGTACACCAACCTCCTTGACTTATTTTTATATGAGCCAAGTATGACATATCTTACGATATGCCCTACCCTTGACCTGCCCGATGTCCAGCTTTATCAACTTGCTTGTTTTCCTTGTGAGCCAGGTATGACATATCCTAGGGATATGCCCTACCCTTGACTGGCCCGATATCCGGCTTTATCGTTCGTTTCGTGAATCACATTTCTTGTTCTTGTTGTTTCTTTCAAATACTTATACTTTAAGAACATTGGTTCATGCATGCATGCGTGTGGTGTGTGACAATATGAGAGCATAATAATGACATGACAAGATTGAGGGAAACATATAGCAATTCGACAATTATAGGTACATGTGGAGTCTAGGAAATTCATAAAGCATATTATTGTGTTTACAAACTTTTGGGAAAGTATCCCTAGTTCATATCTCATAACTTTTACCCCATATTTTTGCACATACAATATATCAACCACCTTGCATGCAATATTTGTTCAACCCTTTATTCATGTTTCCTTAATCTTAGGTTTTTAACTCATTCATGCATTTTCTCAAACATTTAGTATGCGACTCTTCCGTAGTCATTTCATTCGAGTTCTTAGTCCATACATTTCCACAAATACGTAGTGTGCATTTATTATGCGTATTATGCCCTTCCACCATATTTCCATCACACATAACACATCACATTCACATGGCATCCCATCGCCTCAACCACATCCATCCATACATTCCATACCCTTTTATTTATCTTGTTTGTATTTAGGGAAAATGATACATTTCAAGGAGAAGAAGAACACAAGATCAAACATCATCATTTTCATGAGAGAAAACTAGGTTATTACTAAGCTAGTTAGTAGGATGTACTTGTAGAGCCCCAAATCTTTATTGCACTAAGTGATGAATAGTGTGTGAATAGTGCTCAAGTGTGGTTTTGTGCACGAATGGGCTTTATGTTAATATACGAGTTTGGATTTATGGCGTGCATGTTTTAATGGGACTAGATATCACTAAGGATCATGTATTAAGCATAAAAGAGTGTTAGAATGATATTGGAGGAGTTTGAAGCAATTGGAACAAGGTTTTACAGCAAAACAGGGGATCACCGATCGCTCGGTGCCATCCTCCGATCGACCGGTCAACTACCGATCGATCGGTAGCTATCGACTGGTCAACTTTTTTGTATGGGGAAATTTTCCAGAGAGGGTGTTTTCAACCGATCGCTTGACTGAAACCACCGATCGACCGGTAAGCCACCGATCGCTCGGTCTGTACCACTGATCGATCGGTATACGCAGATTTTCTTCATTAAGGGTGTTTAAGACTTTAGCCACCACCCTTTGCCTATATAAAGGCTGGGTTCGTGCCTTAGGGTTTCAGAAACCCTTAGTGCATATTTTTGAGAGATTTTGAGAGAGAGAAGAAGGAGAGGAGCTTGGTGATTGTTCAAGCTTGTGGAAGATCAAGTTCTTCCATTGTTTTTGGTGATTCTCAACCAAGAACTCATGGTTCTTGCTTGTTCCAGCTTGTGGGAATCAAAGACGTTCATTTTACCAGGGTAGTTACACTCTACTACCAATCTTGCAATCCTACTAAGTTACTAAATGATGTTCTACTAAATCTATACTACTTATGTATATATATCTTGGATGTTTATGGTGTGAAAGTATGTAGTTTATATACTTGGGTGAAAGATACTATTATGATGCACTTTAAGTGTTTGATGAAATATCTCTAAGGGATTTTATGCTTAAATATGATGATTTCTCTCATATGTGCATATGCTCGCATGTCTCGCATGAATCGATGTTTTCCATGGATTTCTCAAAGTACGAAAAGGTGTTTTCACTAGATGACTAATGAGGAATGATTCTAAGTAACTCTATGATTTCTCTAAGATCATTTCACAAGCTCTACGGATCATACTATGCTCACAAGTAACTCTATGATAAGCTCTAAGATCGTCTCACAAGCTCTACGGATCATAAATGTAACGCTCTAAGATCTCTAAGGATATGCTCTATGTTGTGCTCTATGGTATCTCCATGTCTCTACGGATCATAATGACTCTAAGTAACTTCATGAACTCACAAGAACTCACAAGGCTATGATTATCGCATGACTCACACGGTTACAATTTTGGTTTTGGTTTCGAACCTTATCTCACATGTTATTTCAAGGTTTCCACGCTCTTACATGTTTTTAAGGATTTCATTCTCCATGATTCGTATGCTCTATGCTCAATGCTTTATTGTTATTACTTTGTATACGCTGAGTATTCCACGCTCAGCTGATATTTATTATCATCGGCAGGTGCCCGGGCTCCGTTTGATCTATGTGGCACAGAACCATGGTTGGAGGAAGAGTACTTCGACCCGGAGCCTTCCATGGATCATTATCAAGACAATGGTCCTATAGATAGGTGTCGAGAGTTCGACTTTTGTTGATCGTCAGTCTTAGAACTTATGTTATTTTGTTATGTGAGTGTGGGGTTTGTCCACTCCACTTTTGGGTTTCTCACATGTATATACTTTTGTTGGTTCATACGTGAACTGAGTTATATGAGTTATTGTCTTGCTTCCACTATGTTTAGTGTATTTATTTCCGCTGTGCATTGTATTTCATTTTCGCTATGTTGTTCAGGTTTTCTGGCAGGTCTCCACATGTGCCTTATGTATTATACTGGAGGTATGATACGGCGGTCACGAGTCAATGTATCCCTAACTCCTAAGGGGTAATTTGAGTCGCGATAGACTTGGTATCAGAGCATTAGGTCACGTAGGCTAGTGTCCTTCAAGTTGGAACTAGAGTTATATTACTCTAGGAAGTTGTCTCTAGTAAGTGGAAGCAGTTCTCCGAGTTGAACTTACAACTCAGATGGACTTGTTGTCTTAGGTTACAACGATATAACCGGTATCAAGCGAGTCCTTCGGTCAGTCTAGGATCTTAGTCTAAGTGCTAGTTTAGACTATGTCCTGAGTTTTATTCCAGAAAAGGTAGATGCCCAACTTAGTCACGCTAGGACACTCTAAGTTATACTTATCTAATTATGTGTATACCTCGATGTGTACGATATGCGTAATAGTAATTCATGTATATTGAATTGCTATATGATGTGTGAGGTTGGTATCCAAGTTAGACTCATGTTTTGCCAATGGATCTCAGGATTTGATGTCATGAGACATGGCACTCAGGGTCGAGGTTACCATACTCGGAGGGCCGAGAGTGAAGTTCCGAGAGAAGAGGAACCGTTGTATTTCACGAATGCTATGGACTCCATAGCCGAGAATTTGGTGTTGTTGGCAGCGAGACCTACTCCTACTCCACCGGCTACTCCTGTGCCTACACCGGTGCATCACATCGCGGGGCTTGAAGATTTCCGGAGACTGCAGCCTCTGATATTTTACGGTACTCTGGACCCAATGGTGGCAGAGTCTTGGATTATGCAGCTGGAGAAGACCTTCCGGGCTCTCCGTTGTACTGAGGAGTAAAGAGTAGAATGGGCTTCCTTCATGATGGAAGGTGAAGCTGAACACTGGTGGAGAGCTGCCCAAAGGCAGAGAAACGTTGCAAAGGCAGGAGTGCCCTGGACTTGGGCAGAGTTCTTAGAGACTTTCAGAGAGCAGTACTTTTGCCAGATTTATTCGGGAACAAAAAATGAGGGAGTTTATGCTTTTGGAGCAAGGGTCGATGAGCTTAGCCGAGTATGAGGCTAGGTTCACCGAATTGTCGAGCTTTGCTCCACACTTGGTTGCTACTGAGGACCTACGGGTCAGGAAGTTTGAGATGGGCTTGAAGGCCTTTATTCGAGATCGGGTGTCCATTCTCCAGGTGGAGTCTTGGAGAGAGATAGTAGGGAAGGCGAAGATCGCCGAGAAGAATGCGGAAGACTTTATGAGAAGAAGAGACAGTGGCCTCAGAAAAAGCATGTCACGGGGTCAGTCTAGTGGTTCATCGTCCGAGAAGAGGACTAGGATTGCACTGTACCAGTTCTCCCAGCCGATGCCGGCTTAGAGACCTTCTTTTGTGCCTCAGGCACCACGCCCTACGACCTCACAAGCTATGAGGGTTATGCCTCCGGCTTCCTCCGCATCATAGACTTTTGAGGAATGCTCCGTCTGTGGTCGTCGGTACAAGACAGGGGATTGCTGAAGAATGTCAGGTGGATGCTTCCACTGTGGCGAGATGGGCCACATGATTCGAGATTGCCCATGTAAGCAGTCACAGACTAGACCACAGGGAGTTTGGCCTCTAGGCAGGCAGACTTCGTTGCAGGGGTCTTCATCGCAGGCCTCTAGATCTGTGCCGCCCACCCAGTAGCCTCGTCAGGCTAACCAAGGTAGGGTCTTTGCCATGACTGACAGAGACGCACAGGCATCTGATGATGTTGTGCAAGGTACGCGCAAGTTTGATCTTGTCTACGTTCTAATGTTGCCATGATGTGTGGTATATATGTATCCTATGTGATATCTTACGATGCTTGTATCTATGTGTATATGGTTTATGTTATAAATTGGGTGATTAAAATTCTCAGGATCATTACTAGTGAATGAGTGCTTAGCAAGGGTGTTAATCGATACAAGATCTACTCATTTGTTTGTCTCACCTAGCCTTGCAAAAGGCTTTACATTTGAGCCGAGTAAGCTACCTCGGGAGTTGTCCATTTCGACCCCATTGGGCAAGTCTATAGAGACAGATAAAGTGTATCGGGGCAGTGTTGTGCAAGTTATGCAGCACGAGTTGCCAGTAGACCTGATCATTCTGGGATTTCAGGATTGAGATTTCAATGTCATCCTAGGTATGGATTGGCTCTCAGCTCACCATTGGCACGTGGCGGGTTTCGAGAAGGTGGTGAACTTTAAATCCGCTGGGTTGAAGCCATTTCATTTCAGAGGACTTCAGAGGAGAAACATTGCTCGCTTTGTAGCTCTCAGTCTCGAGAAGGTGGAAGTGCGAGACTCTACATCCATGCCCCGTTGTATGTGAATATATGGATGTCTTTTCAGAGATCTTACCGGGATTGCCTCCTGATCGGGCAATTGAGTTTGCGATTGAGTTGGCTCCAGGCACGGCGTCGATTTCTAGGACTTTGTACAGGATGGCCCCTATTGAGCTAAATGAGTTAAAGGGTCAGTTGGAAGAATTGCAAGGCCTTGGTTTCATTCAGCCAAGTATCTCACCTTGGGGAGCTCCGGTGCTCTTTGTGAAGAAGAAAGATGGGTCTATGCGTATGTGCATTGACTACCGGCAATTGAACAAGGTCACGATCAAGAATCGTTATCCATTGCCTCAGATAGACGACTTGTTTGATCAGCTGAAAGGTGCGAAGTTCTTTTCCAAGATTGACCTTTGATCTGGTTGTCATCAGTTGAAGATCAAGAAGGAAGACATTCTGAAGACAGCGTTCAGGACTCGATACGGCCCTTACAAGTTTCTAGTCATGTCTTTTGGGCTGACTAATGCGCTAGCAGCATATATGGATCTGATGAACCGGGTGTTCAGATCATCTCTCGATCGGTGTGTGATTGTGTTTGTAGATGATATCCTTGTGTATTCACAGTCACAGGATGATCACACGAGAGATCTCCGCTTTGTATTGCAGACTCTTCGAGAACATAGTCTGTATGCTAAGTTGAGTAAGTGCGAGTTTTGGCTGAACAAGGTGTCCTTTCTTGGACATGTAGTGTCTGCTGAAGGTATCTCAGTCGATCCTGCAAAGATTGAGGTAGTGATGAATTGGGAAAGGCCGAAGAGTGTTACCAAGATTCGTAATTTTCTCGGCCTGGTAGGATACTACAGGAGGTTTGTTGAGGGATTTTCAAGCTTAGCCGCTCCGCTTACCTATCTCACGCGGAAGAACACTAAGTTCACTTGGACTGACAAGTGCGAGGTGAGTTTCCAAGAGTTGAAGAAGAGGCTTACCACAGCTCCTGTCCTCACAGTTCCATTCGAAAGCGGTGGCTTCGAAGTCTATAGTGATGCCTCACTAGTTGGACTGGGATGTGTTTTGATGCAGCATAAATAGGTCGTTGCCTATACTTCCCGTCAGTTAAAGGAGCATGAGCAAAACTACCCTACTCACGACTTAGAGCTTGCAGCCATCATGTTTGTACTGAAAATTTTGGCATCACTACCTCTACAGGGAAGAGTTCGTGGTGTTCACGGACCACAAGAGCTTGAAGTATCTCTTTCTCCAGAAGGAGTTGTGTAGAGCCCCAGACCTTTTCATGCTTAATACATGACACTTTCGTTGTCATTTTCCATTTTTAAGAGGTATAATTAATAAATAAGGAAGAAATTGGAAATTTCGACACTTCAGAAATGTTCCTCTTCGAAGTACGAACACAACGCAAGTTGAATCGTCAAAATCGGATGAACGAGTCAAAAGATATGGCCAAAACAGTCTGAACCTGTAGGAAAACGTAGCTCGGTTATGCACTGAGGACATAGCTCGGAAGGCACTAAGGACGTGCTCTGACGTCGTACTCTGATAACGTAGCACAGACAACGTACTCTGATAACGTATACTGTGTGCATCCATTGTACAACTCACCACAGGCACGTTGTACAACTCACCACGGGCACGTTGTACAACTCACCACGGGCACGCTGTACATAAGACAACAACACCACGAGTTGGCACTATTCACAACACCACGAGTTGGCACTATTCACAGCACCACGAGTTGGCACTATTCACAGCACCACGAGTTGGCACTGTTCACCGTACAACGAGTGGGCACTATTCACGACGCAATGTGTTCAGCACTATTCACGGTCCTCGCGTCATTGCAGAAATCCCAGTAAGGGTATTACGGTCTTTTGGTCAGTTCACTCTTACCTTAAGAGTTTAACCCGAGCCTTTAGGGCATCATTCGACACTTAGAGAGTTTGAGAGAATAGAAGAAAGAGGAGAAGGCGATTCCAACCTAGGGTTTCCAGTTTGGAGAGAAATCAAAGGGTTTTTGAAACCCTAGATCAACCTCAAGCCCGTTTTCTTCAAGATTTCGGTTCAGGCATTGTGGTGCTCGCGATCCAAGCTAGGGCAGCAACTCACAGTCATTTGGAAAGAGGGTTTCTCCCTCATTTCTTCAAGGTCGGTACTTTTTACTACCCTCCTAGTTATAGATCCTCTTTTTCCCTCATTTCTCTTTATTTTCTTTCACTTACACATGTGCTATGAGATGGATGAATGGTAAATGGTAAATGGTGAATGAAGATGTAAGGGGCGATTGGATGCCAGTGGTTGTGTGGTGATGATTAAAACGGGGAAGGGCATTGTTCCAATAATAAACATACATGTATGATTGAGTAAAACCATCTAGAAAAGCATGTTGTAGGGTAAATCCATAATGAACACACCATGTTTGATGAAATGCCAAGGTGAATACAGTGAGCTGTAAATTAGGAAATACATGCCTAATAAATTCTGAATATTGCTAGGGCCTATGATAGTGTGTTTCCTGTTTTTCCTAAATGCTATGAATATTGAATTGCTTAATCTTTGACGCTATATGTGTTGTGAAATTACCCAATGGTCATGTTTAAATTTAAATGCAAGTATGTACACGGTTCCCACGAGCACGGCATGCATGGCATGATTTATCGAGGTTTACAAGAACATGGTTAGAGGTGGGACATATCCTACGATATGTTTTACCTCGCTTTTCACAAGAAGACAAGAACCAACATTCCACGAGGGGTCTCCCCTCACTCACAAGTACATATCATGAAGAAGGGTATCCCTTCCCTCGCAAGTATATACATATCATAAAGAAGGGTCTCCCTTCCCTCGCAAGTGCATTGCATAAAGAAGGGTCTCCCTTCCCTCTCAAGGCATCTCACAAGTGCATCTCACAAGTTACATGATCACAAGCAAGCATGCATGACATGACACGGCATACAAGAATCAAGCAAGATAGACAAGACAAGCTTTCAAGTACGAAAAGATATTTCAAATCAAGTCAAGTGCACGATGTTTTCAAGAGGATTTATCAGTTTTCTACGAATTACAAGCATGATTATAAACTGCTTTACTTCCTTGTATGATATGAATTGTTTCCGTTTGACATATATAAATTGCTCCTGATTATGTATTGCCATTTTTATGCTATAATTGTTGGTTAGTATTTAGTACCCGCTGAGTATTCCATGCTCAGCCGTACTTCTTATGTCGGCAGGTTCTGAGGGAGCTGCTGCTCCATTTGATGTTTTGCTCCTGGTCCATGGGTGGAAGAGGAGTACGTCGAGGAGCCTTTGGAGGAACCTCCCGTAGAGGGTTACCAATAGGTGGTTGTAGATTCTGAGTGGATTAGCTGTGGGTGAAATGAGAGTTAGATTTATGTATTTTGGCGGGCATGTCCGCACTTTCTTATGAATTGCTTTTTGTATAAAACTTGAATTTAAGTATGTATATACATAAAGGGTTGTTAGTCTTCCGCTGTGCCATGATAGAGTATGTTTCCGCTGATAATGTCCTCTATTGTATATGCTCTGTGGGTTTTTGCAGGATGGTTTGTCAAGCAAGTCATGTAAGCCATGATTAGTCGTCCAAAGTTCACTCTAACTCCTAGGGTGGGTTTTGGGTCGCGACAGAAGTGGTATCAGAGCTTAGGCTTTAGGTCTCTAGGGTAACTTAGAATCTTATACCACGGCTTGACAAGAGCATATGTTAGGAAACAAGTAAGGAAGAAAGTAAGTCGGAAGAGAGTCTTGATCCAAGTGTAAGACTAAACTTTAGTCTTAGTCTAAAATGGTTGCTTTAACCAAGTACGGGCCCTAGGTATGCTAGAACACTAAAGTATAAGTATAATGTGATGAATACTCTGATGACTTGATGTGATGTATATTAGTATTATGCAACTAATACAAATGGAATTATTGTGAAACGACATTGAAATAAACTGTGGTTTCAAGTGAGACTCATGTGATGCTATTGTTCTCAGGACTTTAGTCATGAGGCGGGGCACTCGGGGTCGTGGACCACACACCAGAGCTTCATCTTCTTCCAGAGATGAGGATGAGCAGCCAGACCTCTCTCAGGTCTTAGGCTCTATTGCTGAGACACTCGCCATACTGGTGGCTTGGCAAGCTATACCATCATCGGCTGCACCTACTCCACCGCCCGCAGCTCCAGTACATCGTACCGCTGGAGTTGAGGCATTCAGGAGATTGAGGCCTCCACCCTTCCATGGGAGTGTGGACCCTCTTGCTATGGAGGCATGGATCCTCCAGATGGAGAAGATTTTAGCGGTCCTCTCGCCTACAGAGGAGGAGAGAGTAGCATGGGCAGCTTTCATGCTAGAGAGTGAAGCCCACCATTGGTGGTTGTCCGCATTGAGGATGCGAGATCTGACCATGCAGGGTCTACCTTGGACTTGGGAGGAGTTCAAGGATACTTTTTACAAGAATTATTTTCCGATTGGAGCACGGGAAAAGAAAGAGAGGGAATTCATCAACCTTGACCAAGGTTCGATGTCTGTGGTCGCTTATGAGGCCAAGTTCTCGGAGCTATCACGCTTCGCGACTCACATGGTTGCCACCGAGGCAATGAAGGCAAGAAGGTTTGAGCAAGGGCTCAAGGATGTTATCATGGAGAAGGTTTCAGTTTTCAGACATCCTACCTACCCTGAGGTAGTAGACAAGGCCTTATTGGTCGAGGCCAATTCAGAGACAGTGTCCAAGAAGAGGGAGTTGGCGAGAGGCCAATCCAGTAGTTCAGCACCTCTAGAGAGGCGGGCCTGGACTGGTCCTTATCAGTATGCGTGGCCAGCACCACCGATGAGGCCATCTTATGCGCCTCCAGCTTCCCGGCAGTATGTGCCTCAGGCGCCGAGACCTCAGGCTCTTCCAGCCCCACGGCCTGTTGCACCTCAGACGATGAGGTATGCTCCACCTCCGGCCCCTCTGACTTATGCACACGAGGTCTGCACTTCATGCGGCCGAAGGCACCCGGCAGGGGATTGTCGAAGGGCATCGGGTGGATGTTTTCATTGTGGTCGCCAGGGCCATATGATCAGGGATTGCCCTAGTCGGCATTTACCAGGCCAGTCTCAGGGGATTAGTCCACCAGCACGCCCAGCAGGATCATATCAGGCGTCATCTCAGACTACCCGGTCTACACCACAGTCTCGCCAGGCGAACCAGGGGCGAGTTTTTGCCTTGACAGAGGGTGATGCACTCGCATCTGACGATGTAGTGCAAGGTACGCGGTTGTAGCTTATTTAATTATCCATAAATTAAACTGCTAAATATAAACTGATTGTGTACGTACTTGAAATGTTATATATGTATATATACCTACATGTATACACTGTTGATGCATGGATTGACGTAACTAGTTAAAATTTTAGGAACCCTACTAGTCAATGAGTGTTTGGCTCGAGTATTGATTGATACCGGGTCTACTCATTCGTTTGTCTCGCCGAGTTTTTCAGAAGGCTTTTCCGTAGAGCCAAGTCAGCTAGAACTGGAGTTAGCCATTTCGACTCCTCTCAGCAAAACAGTATTGGCAGATAAAGTGTACAGAAATAGTGTGGTCCAAGTTGGAAGCCACAAGTTGGCGGTTGGTCTCATTGTCCTTGGATTCCAAGACTTTGATGTTATATTGGGAATGGATTGGTTAGCAGCACATCATGGGCATGTAGCTTGCTTTGAGAAAATGGTACTCTTCAAGCCAGTAGAAGGAAAGCCATTCCACTTTCGCGGGTTGAAAAGTAGATCTATTGCTCGTTTTGCGGCGTTGAGCTTAGCTAACCCTGAGGTAAAGGACTCATCGACTATTTCGGTTGTGAGTGAGTTCCTGGATGTATTTCCAGAGGAGTTGCCAGGATTGCCTCCAGACAGGGAGATTGAGTTTATGATCGAGCTTGCACCAGGCACAGCTCCTGTTTTCAGGGCTCCATATAGGATGGCCCCGAT
The DNA here is from genome assembly GCA_015143295.1 of Tetracentron sinense. Taxonomy (NCBI): domain Eukaryota; kingdom Viridiplantae; phylum Streptophyta; class Magnoliopsida; order Trochodendrales; family Trochodendraceae; genus Tetracentron; species Tetracentron sinense. The sequence goes on along the minus strand of CM026570.1, from coordinate 30,345,918 downwards.
TGAACTTAAGGAGTTGAAGACTCAGTTGGAAGAATTACAAAGCCTTGGCTTCATTCGACCAAGTGTCTCACCGTGGGGTGCCCCAGTGTTGTTTGTTAAGAAGAAGGATGGCTCGATGCGGATGTGTGTCGATTACCGGCAATTGAACAAAGTCACTATAAAGAATAGGTATCCCTTGCCTAGGATTGATGACTTGTTCGATCAGTTGAAGGGAGCGAGATTTTTCTCGAAGATAGATCTTCGATCGGGTTATCACTAGTTGAAGATTAAGGCGGAAGATGTTCCCAAAACTGCTTTCAGGACTCGGTATGGACACTACGAGTTCTTGGTGATGCCTTTTGGACTCACGAACGCGCCGACAGCCTTTATGGATTTGATGAACCGGGTGTTCCGGCCATATCTTGATAGGTGCGTGATTGTATTTGTTGATGACATTTTGGTCTATTCCCAGACACGGGAAGATCACACACGTGACCTATGCCTTGCTTTGGAAATGCTAAGAGAGCACAAGCTATACGCCAAACTTTGCAAGTGTGAGTTTTGGTTGGAAGAGGTGGCATTCCTAGGCCACGTTGTTTCTGTAGAAGGTATCTCGGTAGATCCGAAGAAGATCGAAGCAGTTATGAGTTGGCCGAGGCCCAAGAGTGTTACTGAGATACGCAGTTTTCTTGGATTGGCAGGCTACTACAGGAGATTCGTAGAGGGTTTCTCTAGCCTTGCAGCACCGCTCACTTACCTGACAAGGAAGAACGCCAAGTTTGTATGGAGTGATAAGTGCGAGATTAGTTTCACGGAACTGAAGAAGAGGCTTACTACAGCCCCGGTCCTTACTGTGCCATCTGGACCTTTTGGGTATGAGGTGTATAGTGATGCCTCACACGTTGGACTTGGGTGTGTACTCATGCAGTACAAGAAAGTCATTGCCTATGCATCAAGGCAGTTGAAGGAGCATGAGAAGAATTACCCCACGCATGACTTGGAGCTTGCGGCGGTCGTGTTTGCACTTAAGATTTGGCGTCATTACCTTTATGGGGTGGAGTTCTATGTATTTACCGATCACAAGAGCCTCAAGTACCTCTTTTCCCAAAAGGAGCTGAATCTAAGGCAAAGGCGTTGGATGGAATTTCTGAAGGACTATGATTGTACCATTCAATACCACCCGGGTAAAGCGAATGTTGTGGCTGATGCTTTGAGTAAAAGACCTCAAGGGTTGTTAGCACATATGTTGGTTCAAGAATGGAAGCTACTAGAAGATTTGGCAAATCTGGACATCAGTGTGAATGACTCTGTCCGTGGTCCTACCTTGGCAAATGTTACGGTTCGGCCGTACATTATAGATTTGATCCAAGAATATCAAGCCATGGATGCTGAATTGTTGGCTTATCGGGACAAGGAAGTTGCTAAGGGTAGTGAGGACTTCTCTCTCACTTGTCGGGGTGCTATCACATTCAAGGGAAGACTGTGCGTCCCAGCCAATGCAGATCTTCGAAGAGAAATTTTGGATGAAGCACACCGTTCGAAGTACACAGTGCATCCAGGGGGTACAAAGATGTACCGGAACCTTAAGAGTCACTTTTGGTGGCTGAAGATGAAGAGGGAGGTTGCAGAATATGTAGCACGGTGCTTAGTGTGCCAACAGGTAAAAGCAGAACACATGCGGCCCGCCGGTCTATTGCATTCTCTTCCTATTCTGGAGTGGAAATGGGAGAACATATCCATGGATTTTATAGTTGGCTTGCCAAAGACGACAAGGGACCCAGATGCAATTTGGGTTGTAGTAGACCGTCTGATGAAGTCTGCGCACTTCTTACCTTACCGAACTACTTTCAACTCTAGCCAGTTGGCCGCTCTATACATCAAGGAACTAGTGAGGTTACACGGAGTGCCCGTCAGTATTGTGTCAGATCGGGATCCAAGATTCACATCACGATTCTGGAAAAGCTTTCAGGAGGCTATGGGTTCCCGACTTGATTTCAGCACCGCTTTTCATCCACAGACGGATGGACAAACCGAGAGAGTGAACCAAGTCATTGAAGACATGCTTCGGGCTTGTATGTTGGATTTCGAAGGCAGTTGGGAAGAGCACTTGCCTTTGGTTGAATTTGCCTATAATAACAGCTATCAGGCAAGTATTCAAATGACACCATTTGAGGCCTTGTATGGGCGAAGTTGTAGGTCTCCTCTCTATTGGGATGAGGTAGGAGAAAGGAAAGTACTTGGTCCGGAGTTGATTGAGCAAACTGCAAACACAGTTAAGACCATTCGGGATCGATTGAAAGCCGCTCAAGATCGCCAGAAAAGCTATGCGGACACACGCCGTAGGGACTTGGAATTTCAAGTAGGGGATCAAGTTTTTGTGAAAGTATCTCCTAGCAAAGGGATCATGAGATTTGGAAAATGAGGCAAGCTCAGTCCTCGGTATGTTGGGCCTTTTGAGATTATCACCCGGGTTGGTGAAGTTGCTTATCGAGTAGCTCTTCCACCTCACATGGCCGCAGTTCACAACGTCTTCCATGTGTCTATGCTTTGGAAGTACATTGCGGATCCTTCGCATGTCATAGACTAGGAACCATTGGAGGTTCGAGAGGACCTCACCTTGATTGAAAAGCCGGTTCAGATTTTGGATCGAAGAGATCAGGTACTTCGCAACAAGACAATCCCTTTGGTTCTTGTGCAATGGCAACACCATGCTCGAGAAGAAGCTACATGGGAGCGTGAAGCCGAAGTCAAAGCAAAGTACCCAGAATTAATTGAATGAGTTTTGTATGAAGTCTGTGTAGGACTTGTAATTCTGTTTTGATTTGTAATGCTAGTATCGTCTGAATTTCGAGGACGAAATTTTTGTAAGGGGGAGAAGATGTAGATCCCCAGACCTTTTCATGCTTAATACATGACACTTTCGTTGTCATTTTCCATTTTTAAGAGGTATAATTAATAAATAAGGAAGAAATTAGAAATTTCAAAACGTCAGAAATGTTCCTCTTCGAAGTACGAACACAACGCAAGTTGAATCGTCAAAATCGGATGAACGAGTCAAAAGATATGGCCAAAACAGTCTGAACCTGTAGGAAAACGTAGCTCGGTTATGCACTGAGGACGTAGCTCGGAAGGCACTAAGGACGTGCTCTGACGTCGTACTCTGATAACGTAGCACAGACAACGTACTCTGATAACGTATACTGTGTGCATCCGTTGTACAACTCACCACGGGCACGTTGTACAACTCACCACGGGCACGCTGTACATAAGACAACAACACCACGAGTTGGCACTATTCACAACACCACGAGTTGGCACTATTCACAACACCACGAGTTGGCACTATTCACAGCACCACGAGTTGGCACTATTCACAGCACCACGAGTTGGCACTATTCACAACACCACGAGTTGGCACTATTCACAGCACCACGAGTTGGCACTATTCACAACACCACGAGTTGGCACTGTTCACCGCACAACGAGTGGGCACTATTCACGACACAATGTGTTCAGCACTATTCATGGTCCTCGCGTCATTGCAGAAATCCCAGTAAGGGTATTACGGTCTTTTGGTCAGTTCACTCTTACCTTAAGAGTTTAACCCGAGCCTTTAGGGCATCATTCGACACTTAGAGAGTTTGAGAGAATAGAAGAAAGAGGAGAAGGCGATTCCAACCTAGGGTTTCCAGTTTGGAGAGAAATCAAAGGGTTTTTGAAACCCTAGATCAACCTCAAGCCCGTTTTCTTCAAGATTTCGGTTCAGGCATTGTGGAGCTCGCGATCCAAGCTAGGGCAGCAACTCACAGTCATTTGGAAAGAGGGTTTCTCCCTCATTTATTCAAGGTCGGTACTTTTTACTACCCTCCTAGTTATAGATCCTCTTTTCCCCTCATTTCTCTTTATTTTCTTTCACCTACACATGTGCTATGAGATGGATGAATGGTAAATGGTAAATGGTGAATGGAGATGTAAGGGGCGATTGGATGCCAGTGGTTGTGTGGTGATGATTAAAACGGGGAAGGGCATTGTTCCAATAATAAACATACATGTATGATTGAGTAAAACCATCTAGAAAAGCATGTTGTAGGGTAAATCCATAATGAACACACCATGTTTGATGAAATGCCAAGGTGACAGTTGTAAATTAGGAAATATATGCCTAATAAATTCTGAATATTGCTAGGGCCTATGATAGTGTGTTTCTTGTTTTCCCTAAATGCTATGAATATTGAATTGGTTAATCTTTGACGCTATATGTGTTGTGAAATTACCCAATGGTCATGTTTAAATTTAAATGCAAGTATGTACATGGTTCCCACGAGCACGGCATGCATGGCATGATTTATCGAGGTTTACAAGAACATGGTTAGAGGTGGGACATATCCTACGATATGTTTTACCTCGCTTTTCACAAGAAGACAAGAACCAACATTCCACGAGGGGTCTTCCCTCACTCACAAGTACATATCATGAAGAAGGGTCTCCCTTCCCTCGCAAGTACATACATATCATAAAGAAGGGTCTCCCTTCCCTCGCAAGTGCATTGCATAAAGAAGTGTCTCCCTTCCCTCTCAAGGCATCTCACAAGTGCATCTCACAAGTTACATGATCACAAGCAAGCATGCATGACATGACATGACATACAAGAATCAAGCAAGATAGACAAGACAAGCTTTCAAGTACAGAAAGATATTTCAAGTCAAGTCAAGTGCACGATGTTTTCAAGAGGATTTATCGGTTTTCTACGAATTACAAGCATGATTATAAACTGCTTTACTTCCTTGTATGATATGAATTGTTTCCGTTTGACATATATAAATTGCTCCTGATTATGTATTGCCATTTTTATGCTATAATTGTTGGTTAGTATTTAATATCCGCTGAGTATTCCATGCTCAGCCGTACTTCTTATGTCGGCAGGTTCTGAGGGAGCTGCTGCTCCATTTGATGTTTGTGCTCCTGGTCCATGGGTGGAAGAGGAGTACGTCGAGGAGCCTTTGGAGGAACCTCCTGTAGAGGGTTACCAATAGGTGGTTGTAGATTCTGAGTGGATTAGCTGTGGGTGAAATGAGAGTTAGATTTATGTATTTTGGCGGGCATGTCCGCACTTTCTTATGGATTGCTTTTTGTATAAAACTTGAATTTAAGTATGTATATACATAGAGGGTTGTTAGTCTTCCGCTGTGCCATGATAGAGTATGTTTCCGCTGATAATGTCCTCTATTGTATATGCTCTGTGGGTTTTTGCAGGATGGTTTGTCAAGCAAGTCATGTAAGCCATGATTAGTCATCCAAAGTTCACTCTAACTCCTAGGGTGGGTTTTGGGTCGCGACAAGTTGAATATGAGGCAGCGATGATGGATGGAGTTCATGAAGGACTACGATTGTTCTATCCAGTACCATCAGGGTAAGGCTAATGTGGTAGCCGATGCTCTTAGTAGGAAACCCTATGGGGTTATGGCTCACTTGAGAGTACAAGAGTGGAAGTTGTTGAATGATATGTGTAACTTAGATACTACTCTCAGGCATATCACCTACGGGCTGGTGGTGTCCAACATTGTGGTTAGGCCACATATTCTGAACCAGATCAAAGAGTTGCAAGATTCGGATGTCGAACTGCTTGCTTACCGAGACAAGTCGGTTAGTAATGGCAGTCAGGAGTTCACTTTGAATGGTGATGGTGCTATCACGTTCAAAGGTAGGTTGTGCGTTCCAGCCGATACGGTGTTGAGGGGTGTGGTTTTGGACGAGGCTCACCGATCCAAGTATACGGTACATCCGGGAGGTACAAAGATGTATCAGAATCTGAAGAAGCACTACTGGTGGCAAAACATGAAGAGGGAAGTCACCGAATATGTTGCTAGATGTTTGGTGTGCTAGCAGGTGAAAGCCGAGCATCAGAGGTCGGCAGGTCTTTTACAGTCCCTCCCTATTCCGGAATGGAAATGGGAGAATATCTTGATGGATTTCATCATGGGTTTGCTGCGAATGGCGAAGGGCTCCGATGCTATTTGGGTGATTGTAGACAGATTGACTAAGTCTGCACATTTCCTTCCGTATCGGACTACTTTCAATGTAAATCAGTTAGTAGCCCTGTATGTCAAGGAGGTGGTTCGTCTACATGGTGTGCCAGTATCTATCGTATCTGATCGAGATCCTAGGTTTACTTCCAGGTTCTGGAAAACTTTTCAGGATGCTATGGGTTCTCGTTTGGAATTCAGCACCACCTTTCATCCTCAAACTGATGGGCAGACTGAACGGGTGAATCAGGTTGTGGAAGATATGCTCCGAGTTTGTATGCTAGACTTTTAGGGTAGTTGGGAGGAACAATTGCCGTTGGTTGAGTTTGCCTACAACAATAGTTATCAGGCAAGCATCCAGATGGTGAAGATTTGTGAAGATTTCGCCAAGTCGGGGAATCATGTGAAGATTTCGCCAAGTATGTACACGGACCGTAGAAAGGGTCAAAGTTATCTGGGAGCGATTGAAAACTGCTCAGGATAGGCAGAAGAGCTATGCGGATACTCGCCGTAGAGATCTGGAATTTCGAGTTGGAGATCGGGTCTTTGTGAAGATTTCGCCAAGTCGGGGAATCATGCGATTCAGAAAGAAGGGAAAGCTCAGTCCTAGGTACATAGGACCATTTGAGATCATCACAAGGGTTGGTGAGGTTGCTTACAAGGTAGCACTACCGCCTCACATGGCAGCTATCCATAATGTATTTCACGTCTCTATGCTTAGGAAATACATTTCGGATCCGTCTCACGTCATTGCTCTTGATCCTGTGGAGATTAAAGAGGATCTCACGTTGGTTGCGCAACCAGTTCAGATTTTGGATCGTCACGATCAAGTATTGCGTACCAATACTATCCCTTTAGTCCTTGTGAGATGGCAGCGTCATTCTACAAAAGAGGCTACATGGGAACGAGAAGCCGATGTGAAGGAGAAATACCCTCACTTGTTCGAGTAGTTTTCCTTGTTGGTTTTGTATTTTGGTTCTTGTATGGTTGGGATGTCGTTCTAATTTCGAGGATGAAATTCTTGTAAGGGGGGAGGGATGTAGAGCCCCGAATCTTTATTGCACTAAGTGATGAATAGTGTGTGAATAGTGCTCAAGTGTGGTTTTGTGCATGAATGGGCTTTATGTTAATATACGAGTTTGGATTTATGGCGTGCATGTTTTAATGGGCCTAGATATCACTAAGGAGCATGTATTAAGCATAAAAGAGTGTTAGAATGATATTGGAGGAGTTTCAAGCAATCAGAAACAAGGTTTTACAGCAAAACAGGGGATCACCGATCACTCAGTGCCATCCTCCGATCGACCGGTCAACTACCAATCGATCGGTAGCTATCGACTGGTTAACTTTTTTGTATGGGAAAATTTTCGAGAGAGGGTGTTTTCAACTGATCGCTCGGCTGAAACCACCGATCGACCGGTAAGCCACCGATCGCTCGGTCTGTACCACCGATCGATCAGTTATACACAGATTTTCTTCATTAAGGGTGTTTAAGACTTTAGCCACCACCCTTTGCCTATATAAAGGCTGGGTTCGTGCCTTAGGGTTTCAGAAACCCTTAGTGCATATTTTTGAGAGATTTTGAGAGAGAGAAGAAGGAGAGGAGCTTGGTGATTGTTCAAGCTTGTGGAAGATCAAGTTCTTCCATTGTTTTTGGTGATTCTCAACCAAGAACTTACGGTTCTTGCTTGTTCCAGCTTGTGGGAATCAAAGACGTTCATTTTACCAAGGTAGATACACTCTACTACCAATCTTGCAATCCTACTAAGTTACTACATGATGTTCTTCTAAATCTATACTACTTATGTATATATATCTTGGATGTTTATGGTGTGAAAGTATGTAGTTTATATACTTGGGTGAAAGATACTATTATGATGCACTCTAAGTGTTTGATGAAATACCTCTAAGGGATTTTATGCTTAAATATGATGATTTCTCTCATATGTGCATATGCTCGCATGTCTCGCATTAATCGATGTTTTCCATGGATTTCTCAAAGTACGAAAAGGTGTTTTCACTAGATGACTAATGAGGAACGATTCTAAGTAACTCTATGATTTCTCTAAGATCGTTTCACAAGCTCTACGAATCATACTATGCTCATAAGTAACTCTATGATAAGCTCTAAGATCGTCTCACAAGCTCTACGGATCATAAATGTAACGCTCTAAGATCTCTAAGGATATGCTCTATGTTGTGCTCTATGGTATCTCCATGTCTTTACGGATCATAATGACTCTAAGTAACTCCATGAACTCATAAGAACTCACAAGGCTATGATTATCGCATGACTTACACGGTTACAGTTTTGGTTTTGGTTTCGAACCTTATCTCACATGTTATTTCAAGGTTTCCACGCTCTTACATGTTTTTACGGATTTCTTTCTCCATGATTCGTATGCTCTATGCTCAATGCTTTATTGTTATTAGTTTGTATACGCTGAGTATTACATGCTCAGCCGATATTTGTTATCATCGGCAGGTGCTCGGGCTCCGTTTGATCTATGTGGCATGGAACCATGCTTGGAGGAAGAGTACTTCAACCCGGAGCCTTCCATGGATCATTGTTAGGACAATGGTCCTATAGATAGGTGTCGAGAGTTCGACTTTTGTTGATCGTCAGTCTTAGAACTTATGTTATTTTGTTATGTGAGTGTGGGGTTTTTCTACTCCACTTTTGGGTTTCTCACATGTATATAAACTTTGTTGGTTCATACGTGAACTGAGTTATAGGAGTTATTGTCTTGCTTCCGCTATGTTTAGTGTATTTATTTCCGCTGTGCATTGTATTTCGTTTCCACTATGTTGTTCAGGTTTTCTGTAAGGTCTCCACGTATGCCTTATGTATTATACTAGAGGTATGATATGGCGGTCACGAGTCAATGTATCCCTAACTCGTAGGGGGTATTTTGGGTCGCGACAGTACTAACCTTGAGGATTACTCCTTGATTTGGAAGAAAACCCCTTCGATTTGGAGTTCAAGCTTGAGGAGGAAGTACGCTTGAAGATCAATGCTTGATCTTGAGAACTCTTGGGTAGAAAACCCCAAATCTTTGATTCAAGGTGATCCCACTTGGGAAAATGCTCCAAGCTTGGAATAGGGGAAGATCCTTGCTTGAGGAAGGTTGTGGAAGCAAGATTGACTCTACCTTGATCACCCAAGCTCCCTTGGAATCAAACCCTAGCTTCTTCCTACTTCTTCTCTCTCAATCTCCCAATTTGTGCTTTGAGGGTTTTGGAAGCCCCAAACCCACGAAATTTGGCTTAAATAGAAAAAGGGGTGGTCAAATGACCATCCTACCCTTACAATTTTGGCAAAACAGACTGAACTGGGCAAATTTCAGCATGACCGATCGACCGGTGGTGACCTTCGGTCGACCGGTCAAAAATGACCTCTTTGGAATAAAATCCCATACAAAAAGTGCGATGTTCGGTCGACCGGTGGCTGTTCGATCGACCGGTAGCAAATTCGATCGACCATTCCTTGTGTTTTTAACCATTTTTCTATTTTCCTTCATTTTTCCAACTTTGGTATTTCGGCCATAACTTTTGAATTGTTTGTTGGATTTTGACGATTCAACTTACGTTAGACTCGTCATTCGAAGAGGAACATTTCTGGTGTTTTAGAATCTTCAAATTCTTCTTTATTTATTAATTGGAATATGTGAAAGGTCAATTAGCTTTGAGAACGCTGTTCATTAGGTATGAAAAGTTCCGGGGTGCTACACTTTGGAATTCGTGAAAATCATTAAAGTCTTATAAAAAACATTAAAATCTAGGTAAACCAAAAATTAAAAGTTTTTTGGTCTCGATTAGGTGGTCCATCCAGCCGATCACTCCACTATCTAATCAACTGGATAGAACAAAACTCATAAAAACATGTTTTTGTCATCCAACCGATCAGGAAAGTAATCCAGCTGATCAGGTAACCATCCAGCCGATCAGAAGGCCTTTCTTCTAATCGACTGGATAGTTCATAAATTTTTTGAAACTCGCATTAAATGCCAATGGCTATATTTATAACGGGTATTTTACATTCAATGCTGATCAAATGGTAATAAATTTCAAGTCACTATAAATATAGTTGATCTTTGAATGATCCATGGACAACACACTAACTCTTACACTGTTTCATTGAAAAATCATTCACGTGAGCTAAAAATCCCAAATCTGAAAAACGACACTCTGTTTTTCTCTTTGAGCTGAATACCAATCTTCCACTTGAGAGATTTCTTAGAGTTTGCTATTCCATTCAAATCCAACTCTTAAAGGAGTTTTTATTTTGGATTTAGGATCCAAAATCCTTTATTGTAATCATTGATAAGTGCTTAATTTTGCTTAATTATCCCCATTTAAATAAGCATTATCATACTTCTTTGGTTTATATCTTCATTTTTACACGTAAAGTGGTGTATTCTCTTCTCACCATTACGTTGTCCTATTTCTCTTAATTTTCATGATACATTTGCATGTATTCATACATGTCTTGGAAGGCCGCATGCAAAATATTTTTAAGAGAGACTTATTACGTGTATTTATTTTTTGTAGGAATCCTAACCCCAGACTACTCTCGGGATTCAAGAAGTCCAAAGTTTCAAATAGCCCATGTTCAACTCAAAGATCTAAAAGAGTTAGAGCCCAAAGAGCAAAGCTCAAGTCAAAAGTCCAAGAAGCCAAGTCTCAAGTCAAAGAGTCGAAGCCCAAGAGCAAAGCCCAAGACCAAGTATAGAAAGATTCTACAACATGGCTGGAGAATTTTAGGAAGATATGGATTAATATGATTTTGGCATAAAAAGGGTGGAACTCTCTTGAATTAGAAAGAAGAAGTGTGCTATATTGATGTTTCTATTTCAAAAAAAAGGAGAGCCTATTTTGGTCACAAGAACTCTTTATTTTGGGTGGATTTTGGAATTCAAGCAAGAAGCTTAATGGAGGCCAACTAAATCTACAAGAAAAGCAAGAAATTTCGTGGATTGCTAGAGGAGTGCTATTATTTAGCAACCAATCCCAAACAAAGAATGAAGATTTCCCGGATTCCCGCTTAATCTGGATAGTACTTACTAATTTGAACATAACTTTTGACTCAAAATTCGGATTAAGGCAAGGTTTGATGTTTTGGAAAGAAGACTTAAAGGGGAACAAAATAGTATATCATGAAGATCTCATAATTCGGACGTTTAATGGGTCAAAACATGTCATCAAGTAGAGGGAAGTGCAATTTTGGTTGGAATTTTGGAATTAGAAGTTTCTCTTTTGTTTTTTTTTCCCTTCTCTTCTTCCCTTTAGTCTATATAAACCTAAAGTGAGAGACTTTTGGGGCTCTCTGATCTTTTCTCATTCTCTTTTCTCTCTTCTTCTTTTAGCTTTTTTTGAGTTATTTTATTGTAGTGTTTGGAACACCAATAAGGAGGATGACAACTCCAATCATGGTGGGCTAAACACCTTTCTAAGGTTAGGGATTTGAAACCTTTTTCCGATTTATGTGGATGATGTGGATGGTTTGATCATTAATTTTAATTGAATAGTTATTATTTTGGTTAATTGTTCTTCTCTATATGCTCTTTGATTTCATATGATCTATTGATATATGGAATGCTTGGATCCCCTGTGAGTTAGATACAAAGTACTCTTCAAATTTCTCTAATTATTCAATTGAAGTTAATGGTCAGTAGTTTTATCGTATAATTTTCCATCTAGATTAAATCTTTATTTAATTCTAGATATGTTTTCATCCAAATCTAAGCATAAGGAGGGATAGGTGGATTTTCCTAAAGCCTTAGACCTCTTTTTCATTGCTTTACAGTTATCAGTGATTTTTGCTCTATTCTCATTGAGTGGAAAACTGATTTTAAATCTTTCTTCTCTTTAGATTTCATTTCTTTAATTCTTGTTGTACAATAGTCAATCCCTGTGGATTCGACCCTGTGCTCACCAGATACATCAACTGTGTCACTTGTGCACTTGCAAGTATATTATTTTTACTCTTGATTTTATGTCCATTAATTTGGATTAAATTAAGTTGTAACAAGTTTTTGGCGCCGTTGCCGGGGATTGCAACGTGTGACGAGAACACGGGTTACGAAATTCTCCCATTCCCCATTCCCTCTAATTCTAACTTCTAACTTTTTACCTCTAACTTCTAACTTCTAACTTTTTACCTCTAACTTCTAACTTCTAACTTCTAACTGCTAACTTTTACTTTCTTGCTTCTAACTGCTAACTACTAACTTTTACTTTCTTGCTCCTAACTTCTAACTTCTAACTTCTAACTGCTAACTGCTAACTTTTACTTTCTTGCTTCTAACTTCTAACTTCTATTTTCTTGCTTTTTAACTTGATTGAAAAAAAAAAAAAAGTCTGAATTTTTATTTTTATTTTTAGTGGAAGGTTGGAATTCCGTGCACCCTCCCACGGTAGGTAATTAAGCGGATTGATATTGCTCGTGTAAAACAGGTACATCTATTGCTTGCCTACTTGGAAACAGACATTGCTTTGCCTAAGTTCAGGAATTTCTTCACTTCTGGTAAACTCACTCCTTCACTCTCATTATTCTCCTACTTATCTTACATCTACTGTCAACTTACAACCTAGTGGGGAAGCTCGGCGTATACTCTGTATACGTGCCTCGTCTGTCGCCCCTTTAGCTAGCTTGTTCGTATAGAGGACTTATAGGAGGTGCATGCATTCTTGTTTGAATCCCTGACTTTCCCTTTGAGTTCTCTCATTTGTATAATCACGTGGAATCGAGATCACACAAGCCGCTTGAGGAGAGCAGACTTTGAGATTGAAGACTTGTCTAATAACTTGTTTGAAGATTCTGATCATTCTTATTCATCAGACACTATGACTGACAATGAAAGTGATCAGGGGGATAATGGAGTTCATAATAATCCACCAATGCTGACCTTGCGTGAATATTTGCAACCAACAAGGACGAGTTCTCCGTCTTGTATGGTTTTTCCCACTAATGCAAATACTTTTGACTTAAAACCGGGAGTAATTCAATTACTTCCTAAGTTCCATGGCTTAGACTCAGAAAGTCCTTACCTACACTTGAAAGAATTTGATGAGGTTTGTGCAACCTTGCGCAATCAAAATGTTAGTGATAATGTGGTTAGGTTAAAATTGTTCCCTTTCTCTTTAAAAGAGAAGGCCAAAAATTGGCTAAATTCTCTAAAGCCAAGATCCATTGGCACATGGCAAGAACTAACCAGGGAGTTTCTAAAAAAATCTTTCCCTACCCATAAGTACTCTTAGGAGGAACATCATGAATTTCTCCCAAAAGGAGAATGAAACTTTTTTCCAATGTTGGGAACGTTTCAAAGAATTATTGTTGACTTGCCCCCATCATGGCTACGAGACATGGCGCACCGTTAGTTTCTTCTATGAAGGTTTAACCTCTCAAATGCGCCAGTTTGTAGAGATGATGTGCAATGGTGAGTTTCTAAATAAAGATCCCGAAGAGGCTTGGGATTATTTTGACCAATTAGCTGAAAATGCCCAATCTTGGGATAACACTGATAGATCTGATAGGTCAGATAAGACCAAGCCTAATGCCATGACTAAGGGAGGTATGTACCTCCTGAAAGAAGAGAATAATGATGTGAATGCCAAAATAGCCAGTTTGACCAGAAAAGTAGAAGTCATGGAACTTATGAAAGTAAACTCAATTAAGGCCACTGAAAAAGTGGAAGATGTTTGTGGCATATGCGAGACTAATGTACACCGAACTCAGGATTGTCCAACAATCCCAGCTTTTCAAAAGGTGTTACATGATGAAGCAAATGTCATGAACACCTATAAAAGGCCTTTTTCTTCTCCCTACTCGGAAACTTACAATCCTGGTTGGAGGAACCATCCCAACTTTAGTTGGAAAAATGATCCTACTGCAAACAACCCTCCTCAGGGGCCTTCTACTCATACTCCTTATGTGCCTCCACATAAGAAGACCCTTGAGGAGACGTTGCAACAATTCATGCAAGGTCAAACAAACATTAATAATCAGACAATGCAAGCTATCAATGATCTGAAGAATTCTATCAAAGAGTTGACCTCTTCGTTGAGCATTCAAGAAAAGGGCAAATTTCCTGCTCAACCTCAACCAAATCCTAGAGGTCAATTTGAGGTAAGTAATTCAAATTCTTCAGATTCCCAAGAGGAACATATCAAGTCTATCACCACTCTACAAAATGGAAAAATAATTGATAAAGATATTCCAAAGAAGATTCACAAACCTGAGGAATTAAAATCAAAGAGTGATGATGAACTTGTTAAGTCTAAATCTGATATGGTTTTGCAATGTCCGATACCTGCTCCTTTTCCCCAAAGGTTACAATCTCCTCAAAAGTTAGTGCATAATGCTGATATATTAGAAATCTTCAAACAGGTAAAGATCAACATCCCCTTGTTAGACGCTATCAAACAAATTCCATCATATGCCAAATTCTTAAAAGATTTATGTACAGTCAAGCGTAGGCTTGATGTACAAAAGAAAGCTTTCTTAACAGAACAAGTGAGTGCAATCATTCAACATAATACCCCACCCAAATACAAAGATCCAGGATGCCCAACAATTTCTTGTATTATTAGAAATTTCAAGATAGAGCAAGCTTTGCTTGACCTTGGGGCTAGTGTTAACCTCTTACCCTACTCGGTGTATGAGCAGTTGGGTCTTGGTGAGCTAAAGCCCACTAAGGTAACACTCCAACTTGCTGACCGTTCAGTGAAAATACCGAGAGGGGTAGTTGAGGATGTGTTAGTCTAAGTAGACAAATTTTACTTTCCTGTTGATTTTATTGTCTTGGACACACAACCTGTGTTGAATGCATGCACTCAAATTCCTGTTATTTTAGGCCGCCCATTCCTTGCAACCTCCAATGCTTTAATCAATTGCAGGAATGGTGTCATGAAACTCTCGTTTGGCAACATGACTTTGGAATTAAATATTTTTAATATTTGCAAACAACCTGGGGATGATGATGATGTGCATGGAGTAAACTTGATTGAAACTCTTGTGAAAGACCAATTTCTTCAATCTTCTTTTTCTGATCCTTTAGAAGCTTGTTTGACACATTTTAATGATTTTAATGACATTTTAATTAATTCTGGAAACTCTTTATTGGAATCTGTTCCGGTGTTGGATACTAACAAGTAGAGATCACGTTTTGAGGAATTGCCACCTTTCGATACCCTACCCCTCCCGTCAAGTATCCAAACACCAAAGCTTGAGTTGAAACCTTTGCCAGCTGATCTCAAATATGCATTTTTGGGACAAGCAGAGACATTCCCAGTGGTCATCTCCTCACAATTGAATGAGACTCAAGAAGAAAAATTAATTAATGTTCTTAGAGAACACAAAGGTGCAATAGGGTGGACCATAACTGATATTAAGGGAATCAGTCCCTTAATTTGTACCCATAGGATATATTTGGAGGATAATGCTAAACCCTCTAGAGAGATGCAGCGCAGGCTGAATCCCAACATGAAAGATGTGGTTAGAGCAGAGGTCCTAAAACTTTTGGATGTAGGGATCATATACCCTATTTCTGATAGTCAGTGGGTAAGTCCTACCCAAGTGGTACCTAAGAAATCCGGTATAACTGTAGTCAAGAATGCTAATGATGAATTAATCCCAACTAGAGTCACAACTGGTTGGCGAGTGTGCATTGACTATAGGAAGTTGAACTCAGTGACTAGGAAAGACCATTTCCGTTGCCCTTCATGGACAAAATTTTAGAAAGAGTAGCTGGTCATAAATTTTATTGTTTCCTAGATGGGTACTCCGGTTATAATCAGATAGAAATTGCACATGAGGATCAAGAAAAGACCACTTTTACATGTCAATTCGGTACTTTTGCTTATCGAAGGATGCCATTTGGGTTGTGTAATGCTCCTGCCACATTCCAAAGATGCATGTTGAGTATATTTAGCGGTATGGTAGAGCGTTTTCTTGAAGTGTTTATGGATGATTTTTCTGTGTTTGGTGATTCTTTTGATGATTGTCTGTTTCATTTAAAGAATGTTTTGGTTAGATGTGAGGAGAAAAACCTCATTCTGAATTGGGAGAAGTGTCATTTTATGGTCTTTAAAGGGATCGTGCTTGGCCACATTGTCACCTCCCAAGGAATCGAAGTGGATAAAGCCAAAATTGATTTGATAGCCAATTTACGCACCCCAAAGACCATTAAGGACATTAGATCTTTTCTAGGTCATGCAGGATTTTACAGAAGGTTTATTAAAGACTTTAGTGCAATATCTAGACCATTGTGTAACCTTCTATCAAAGGAAAACTCTTTCGAGTGGACTAAAGCATGCCAGGAAGCTTTTGCAAAGCTGAAAGGCATGCTGACTTCTGCTCCTATAATGCAACCACCTGATTGGAGTTTACCATTTGAAATCATGTGTGATGCTAGTGATTATGCGGTTGGGGCCGTGCTAGGGTAACTCAAGGATAAGACCCCTTGTGTCATTTACTATGCAAGTAGGACCTTGAACAATGCTCAGATGAACTATTCTACTACAGAAAAAGAACTCCTAGCCGTAGTCTTTGCACTTGACAAGTTCCGATCTTACTTGATTGGATCTCGAATTATTATATTCACTGACCATGCAGCTTTAAAGTACCTTCTTTCTAAGAAGGATGCTAAACCAAGACTCCTTAGGTGGATCCTTCTACTCCAGGAATTTGACTTCGAAATTAAAGATAAAAAAGGAGTAGAAAATGTAGTGGCGGATCATTTATCCCGTCTTGTACTCTCTGATTCCTTGGAGACAATGCCGATCAAAGACACGTTTCCCGATGAGAAACTTTTTGCTGTCTCCCAATTACCTTGGTTTACGGATGTAGAGCCCCGGAATTTCATTTCACTAAGAATGAATAGTTTGTGAATAGTGCCCAAGTGTGGTTTTGTACACTTATGGGTCTTATGTTAATATATGTGTTTGGAATTATGGCGTATATGTTCCAATGGGTCTATATGTCCTTAGGGAATGTGTTGAAAGCATAAAAGAGTGTTGGAAGTGCATTGGGGAAGATTCGAGTGGTGTAAACAAGGTTTTTCAGCAAAACAGGGGTCGACCGATCGCTCGGTCATTACCTGCGATCGATCGGTCAACCACCGATCGCTTGATAGTTGTCGCACGGTTAACTTTTTTGTATGGGGAAAAATTCCAGAGAGTGTGTTTTTGACCGATCTCTCGGTCATAACACCGATCGACCGGTAAGCCACCGATCGATCGGTCATGCGCAGATTTTCTTCATTAAGGGTGTTTAAGACTTTAACCATCACCCTTTGCCTATAAATAGGCTGAGTTCGTGCCTTAGGGTTTCAGAAACCCTCTGTGCCCTATCTTAGGAGATTTTGAGAGAGAGAAGGAGGAGAGGAACTACTTGTGATCAAGCTTGAAGGAAGGTCAAGCTCTCTTTGGTGTTTTCCAACCAAGAACTCACTGTTCTTGCTTGTTCCAGCCATTGGGAGTCACACTCATTGATTTCTCTAAGGTAGATACACTCTACTACAATCTTGCAATCCTACTAGTCACTAACTATGATTCTTCTTATCTATGCCCTATCTATATGTATTGATTTATGTATGAAAAGGTGTGATTATATACTTGGATGAAGGTTACTATTATGATGCACTCTAAGTGTTTGATAAAATACCTCTAAGGGATTCTATGCTTAAATACGATGATTTCTCTTATTAAGTGCATATGCTCGCATGTCTCGCATAAACCGATGGTTTCCATGGATTTCTCCAAGTACAAACAAAGGTTTTTCACGAAAAGACGAATAATGAATGATCCTAAGTAACTCTATGATTTCTCTAAGATCGTTTCACAAGCTCTAAGGATCATACCATGCTCACAAGGAAACTCTATGATAATGCTCTAAGATCGTCTCACAAGCTCCACGGATCACAATGAAATGCTCTAAGATCTCTAAGGTTATGCTCTATGGAAATGCTCTAAGGTTATTGCTCTATGCTCTATGTCTCTACGGATCATAATGATTCTAAGTAACTCCATGAACTCACAAGAACTCATAAGGCTATGATTATCGATTGACTCACACGGTTACAGTTTTGGTTTCGAATATTATCTCACATATGTTTTCACGGTTTCCATGCTTTAAGGATTTTACGGATTTCATTCTCCATGTCTTGTATGCTCTATGCCTAACCACTTTATTGTTATTAGTTTGTATACACTGAGTATTCCATGCTCAGTCGATATTGTTATGATCGGCAGGTGCTCGGGTTCCATTTGATTTGTGTGGCGAAGAACCTTGGGTCGAGGAAGAGTACCATGACCCGGAGCCTTCCATGGATCACTATCATGACGATGGTGCTTTAGATAGGAGTCGTGACTTCGATTTCTGTTGATCGACCGACTTAGAACTTGTGTCTCTTGTTATGTGAGTGTGGGGTTTGTCCACTCCACTTTTGGGTTTCTCACATATGTATACTTGTTGGTTCTTACTTGAGCCAAGTTATAGGAGTATTCATTTTGCTTCCGCTATGTTTAGTATTTTATTTTCCGCTGTGCATTGTATTTTGTTTCCGCTATGTATATTCAGGTACTCTGACAGGTTTCCACGTGTGCCTTATGTATCATACTGGAGGTATGATATGGCGGTCACGAGTCAAAGTATCCTTAACTCCTAGGGGGTATTTTGGGTCGCGACAGCGGATATTGCGAATTATCTTGTTACAGGTAACCTTCATATTCATTGGAAACAACAAGATAAAAAGAAATTTTTGATCGAGGTACGTAGATTTTTCTGGGATGATCCTGATCTATTTACATATTGTTCTGATCAAATTATTAGGAGATGTGTGCCTAATTCTGAACACCTGAATATTATCTCCTTTTGTCACTCTTGTAAATCCCTAAATAGGTGTTGGCAAATTCCGTGATCATTAGATAGGTCAGTTGAGTCGAGTCGTCGAGTCATGTTTAACTTGTCAGAAGAGAAGAGCTAAAGCTTAAAGAAGATTGAAGAAAGTGAAGGAAAAAGCTTCTACTCCGGATCTAGACAGGTAATGGACTTAGAGACCCTACCTAGGTTGGATTTGACTTAGATAACCCTAAAAATACCTAGGAGGATAGTTTTAAGCCTACCAAAGTTATTTGATCTTAGTTGAATCAAATAAAAATAAAATGAAAATGATTTTGGCAAAAATTCTGTCTCAACCGATCGCTCGGTATTGAGACCGATCGATCGGTGGCCTACCGAGCGATCGGTGGCTATCGACTGGACCAAATATTTGTATGGGGAAATTTTCCAGAGAGGTGATTTAGAACCGAGCGATCGGTCATTAGAACCGATCGATCCGTTTTGGACCGAGCGATCGGTAGTGAGCACCGATCGATCGGTCCCCGTAAAAAGAATTTTTCTTTTTCTGGATTCTTTTTTTAACCCTATATAAACAACTTTTGAGAGACCTAATTCGTGTCTTTGATATTTTTGAAAGAGTAGAGGTCTGAGAAACTCTTCTAGGGTTTTTCTTATTGCTTTTATTAGATCTTTGTTGATCCCTCCTCTTTCTAAGATCCTAGAGAATGCAAGTATAGATCTAAATCTTTGATCTTGCATTGTGTGATCTCAGATCTGTATGAGATCCCTCTAGGGTTTGAAAATTTACTAAATTGATTCACAACCCTACACCTTGTGTCTGTCCGGTGTTTGATCCGGAGCCTTCGTGGAAGGAGATCGATCATGTGTGATCGTGGATTTGAAGTCGCTTGAAAAGATTTGGTCGGTGTGGAACCGAAGCTGCTAAGGCGGAGATCGAACCTACTGGTTCGTGGAAATCAAGAGTAAGAGTCTATACCTAGGAACGTCGTTTCTGTTTTGGTAAGGTCTTGTCTTGTACTTGATATCTTTTCATAGTGAAGTTTATAGCTAGACAAGGTCCCGTGGTTTTTTCCCATTAGGGTTTTCCACGTAAAAATCTTCTGTGTTTGATTTGTGTGGATTGTCTGATTGAATTATTCATTGATTTCTAAACATATTAATTGAAAAAATAAAATTGGTTAGAAATTATTAGATAGACCTATTCACCCCCCCTCTAGGTACTTGGAGATCATTGATCTAGATAAATTTCAATTGGTATCAGAGATTGTTCACTGATAAGGCTAATCCCTTAAGTGTGATCCTGTATTATCCGTGATCATGAGTACTCTAAGAGAAGGAGGATCCGTCTCTCGTCCCCCACTTTTTGATGGAAATAATTATGCATACTGGAAAGCTAGAATGAGAGCCTTTCTCAAATCTATTGACGAGAGAATTTGGATGTCTATACAGAATGGGTGGACTACGCCCATAAAAACTGTAGGTGATTTGACTGTCGTCAAATATTCTGATGAATGGACCAGAGAAGAGCTTGATTCAAGTGGATGGAACACTAAAGGTCTCAATGCTATATTTACTGCAGTCACTGCTGAGGAATTCAGACGAATTTCTTCATGTGAAACAGCAAAGGAGGCTTGGGACATTCTTGAAATTACCCATGAGGGTACTACCACTGTTAAAATCTCAAAACTCCAAATGTTAACCACCAAATTTGAACATTTAAACATGGAAGACAATGACACCTTTGATGAATTCTATGCAAAACTTAGTGACATTGTCAACGCTAGTTTCAATTTAGGTGAGAATATCTGAGTCCAAAATAGTTAGAAAAGTCCTTAGATCTCTCCCAGAGAGATTTCAACCCAAAGTCACTGCAATCGAAGAGAGTAAAAATGTTGACTCTCTGAAGATTGAGGAATTGGTTGGATCACTCCAAACCTATGAACTCAATCTACGTCCATCCAAGAAGAATAAATCTTTAGCCTTGAAAACCATCAAGGAAACTTTGGATGAGGATGACAGTGATGGAGATATGAATGAGGAAGAAATGGCTCTTTTCGTTAAAAAATTTCGAAAATTTTTTAGAACAAAAAAGAGATTTAATCCCAAACAGGGAGGAAAAACTTTTGAGAAGTCAAAGTCTAAGCCCTGGGAAAACAAGAAAAATTCCAAGAGTGGCAACAAGAAATCCCAAGGTGTTCAATGTTATGAATGCCATGGCTTCGGTCATATTTCACCTAACTGTCCTAACAAGAAGAAGAGTAAGGGCAAGGTGATGAATGCCTGTTGGGATGACAGTGATTCCGAGAATGAAGAATCTGACAGTTCATCTTCAAGTGAAGATACTGGAAATCATACGGCTTTCACTGTTTCCCTTTCTGGGATTCTTGAGACTACCTCTGCGGTTGATGAAAAGGATAGAAGTGATGAGAGTATTCATACTGAGTCTAGTGATGACTTACAGAAGAGTCAAACTGACTCTGAAAGTGATGAAGATTTGAAAACAACTTATGATAAGTTGTATGCTGAAAGTTTGAAACTGACTAAAACAAAAATCTCTTTGAGCAAAAAACTCAAACTCATTCAAAATGAAAGAGATATCTATAAACTAGTAGCAGAAGAGAAGAGTGCACTAGTTAGTCAGTTGGAAAATGAAAAAGAAGCATTAGTTATAAAAGTTCAATGTCTTTTGGAAGAGAATGTCTCATTGACTAATGTGGCTAGAAAATTAGAAGTTGAAAGAGACACTTCCATGAAAGAAATTGAAGAGTTAAGAATTCTGCAAATGGAGCTGGAAACTTTTAAAGTCTCTCTTGTTGATAAGGTGAAATTTCTTGAAAAAGAATACCAAATTACCCTTAAAGACTTTCGCAAAAATTCTGCAATGTGGTTTTTATTGGCCCACTCTTTTTAAGGACACTCATGAGTTTTGCAAAGCATGTGAGCGTTGCCAAAAATTAGGAGGAATCTCCTGTCGGAATATGATGCCTCTCAACCCAATTTTGATTATTGAAGTCTTTGACTATTGGGGCATCGATTTCATGGGACCATTCTCTCCTTCTTTTGGGTATCTTTATATCTTAGTAGCTGTTGATTATGTGTCAAAATGGATCGAGGCTGTTCAAGCAAAACCAATGACCACAAAACGGTCTTGCGATTTTTAAAAGAAAATGTTTTATCAAAGTTTGGAACACCTCGAGCTATTATCAGTGATGGGGGTACGCACTT
The DNA here is from genome assembly GCA_015143295.1 of Tetracentron sinense. Lineage (NCBI taxonomy): Eukaryota > Viridiplantae > Streptophyta > Magnoliopsida > Trochodendrales > Trochodendraceae > Tetracentron > Tetracentron sinense. The sequence goes on along the minus strand of CM026570.1, from coordinate 30,323,829 downwards.
CTGTAATCGGCCTTTTGAGGCCTTGATGAAAAAATATGGGATAACCCATAAAGTTTCTACCCCTTATCACCCACAAACAAGTGGACAAGTGGAGATATCCAATCGGGAGATTAAACATATTTTACAAAAAACTGTAAATCCAGACCTTAAAGATTGGTCATTACGACTAACCGATGCGCTATGGGCTTACCGTACAGCTTTCAAAACCCCGATTGGAATGTCTCCATATCGAATTGTCTTTGGAAGAGCTTGTCACTTGCCTGTTGAATTGGAACACAAGGCTTACTGGGCGATAAAGACACTCAATTTTGATTTGGAGAAAGCAGGCTCGCTTCACAAACTCCAACTGGATGAGTTGGACGAAATTCGAAATGATGCTTACGAGAGTGCCAAAATTTACAAGGAAAGAATGAAGGTTTTTCATGATAAGCATATTCTTCGAAAATATTTTGAGCCTTCTCAAAAAGTTCTTTTGTATAATTCTCGTTTGCATCTATTTCCTGGCAAGCTTCGATCTCGTTGGACTGGCCATTTCATTGTGAAAACTGTTTACCCTTATGGAACTGTCGAGATTGAGAATCCTGAAAACGGTAATGTTTTTAAAGTCAATGGTCAACGATTGAAACTGTTTTTGGAGAATTTCACCCCAGATGTTGAGTCCACAACTCTGGAAGATCCCGTTTATCCTGATTTATCATGTCTCTCACTTGAGGAGAACTTCTATGTATACTATGCATTTTTGTTTTTTTTTACTTGCTTGATTGATTAGTTCATGTCCCTATGATGTTTCATACCCTCTATCTCTTTTTGATCTCTCAATGTTATATTTCATATAAATCTTTATTTGAAACATTGAGGACAATGTTCGATTTAGGTTGGGGGGTGTAGATCTGTGCTTTATTGTTGGGATAATCTCTGCTAATAGTAGACCATCACATTCCTCCTTTACAAAAAAAATTTTGTGTTTTTGTCCTGGCTACTGTCTATTTCTTCCTTGCCTTTTATCTATTGAGCTATTGAATTTTGGATTATAAAGGCACACGGTAAAAATCTTTAAGAAGCTCAATTCCAGCTGTTTAAAATGAAAAGTCTTTGTTACTAATTCTCAGTTAGTGAAAATTATAAATTGCTGAATTTTTGAACTTTCACTACACATCTAACTCAATATCTAGAGCTAGGTTGAATTTGGTAGTTGTTGACTTGATAATTGTCTGGAATGTAGGGAGAAACCAAGTCTGATGAACTATGACTATCTTGTTTACTTGGTTTGCTGGTAAGAAGAAAAACAGAACTGGGTTATGATGAAGTCATGGAAAGAAACCAGTGAATTAGACCAGGTACTTTGAAAAGGGCTACCTCTTGTCAGGTCTTTGAAAAAAAAAAAAAAGGAAAAGAAAGAAAGAAAGAAAAAGGATATGGACATTTGAAAATGTGTTCTCAATGTTGAAATATCAGTTTGTTTTGCTATGACCTTATTAAAACAAGTTGGGTGAAAGCCGTCATTGTAAAAAAGCAAATAAACTGGAATATCACAGATAAAGCCCATGAGGTATTAAGGTGAATATCCACAACTTTCGTGATCTTGGACAGATTAGCTTAGTTTTGAATCGGATCCTTAGGCCAACCCGACTTTTTTGTGGTGATTAAAAAAAAAAAAGTTGACTCTGCTTAAAGAAACCGATACTTTGGATATTTGTCAGACTGCACATGCACTCAAAAGTTTCTAAATGGTGACTTAGTGATTTGGACTTTATTTAGAATGCTGGAATATATGGCTGAAATATAATGAAAACCAGTGCCCTAATAATTCTAAATTTGATGCCTTGATTAGAATGTGCAACATGAAGAAGTTTATTATGAGTAATTTTTGTTCTTCTTCAATTGTTTTGAAAAAATAAATCTGTTTTGAAAAGGAGGATTGTCAGTCATGCTGTATAGTTATTATCCTGATTAACTGATTGACTATATTCTGCCTCTTAAATCTGAGTTGAAATCATTGTCACAGATGGGTGATGTTACTGAGAGATGAACTGAGATTCTTTCAAAATTTCTTGGTTGTCATGCATAATGAAAGTTTTCTGATTGTCTCATAGAATTGAAATGATGATATTTTGATATTGCTTCTTCACATTTTTTTTGCTCGAGGACTAGCAAAATGCTGGTTGGGGGGTGTTGATAAGTGCTTAATTTTGCTTAATTATCCCCATTTAAATAAGCATTATCATACTTCTTTGGTTTATATCTTCATTTTTATACGTAAAGTGGTGTATTCTCTTCTCACCATTACGTTGTCCTATTTCTCTTAATTTTCATGATACATTTGCATGTATTCATACATGTCTTGGAAGGCCGCATGCAAAATATTTTTAATAGAGACTTATTACGTGTATTTATTTTTTGTAGGAATCCTAACCCCAGACTACTCTCGGGATTCAAGAAGTTCAAAGTTTCAAATAGCCCATGTTCAACTCAAAGATCTAAAGGAGCTAGAGCCCAAAGAGCAAAGCTCAAGTCAAAAGTCCAAGAAGCCAAGTCTCAAGTCAAAGAGTCAAAGCCCAAGAGCAAAGCCCAAGACCAAGTATAGAAAGATTCTACAACATGGCTGGAGAATCTTAGGAAGATATGGATTAATATGATTTTGGCATAAAAAGGGTGGAACTCTCTTGAATTAGAAAGAAGAAGTGTGCTATATTGATGTTTCTATTTCAGAAAAAAGGAGAAAGCCTATTTTGGTCACAAGAACTCTTTATTCTGGGTGGATTTTGGAATTCAAGCAAGAAGCTTAATGGAGGCCAACTAAATCTACAAGAAAAGCAAGAAATTTCGTGGATGGCTAGAGGAGTGCTATTATTTAGCAACCAATCCCAAACAAAGAATGAGAATTTCCCGGATTCCCGCCTAATCTGGACAGTACTTACTAATTTGGACATAACTTTTGACTCCAAATTTGGATTAAGGCAAGGTTTGATGTTTTGAAAAGAAGACTTAAAGGGGAACAAAATTATATTTCATGAAGATCTCCTAATTCGGACGTTTAAGGGGTCAAAACATGTCGTCAAGTAGAGGGAAGTGCAATTTTGGTTGGAATTTTGGAATTAGAAGTTTCTCTTTTGTTTTTTTTTTCTTTCTCTTCTTCCCTTTAGTCTATATAAACCTAAAGTGAGAGAATTTTGGGGCTCTCTGATCTTTTCTCATTCTCTTTTCTCTCTTCTTCGTTTAGCTTTTTTTGAGTTATTTTATTGTAGTGTTTGGAACACCATTAAGGAGGATGACAACTCCAATCATGGTGGGCTAAACACCTTTCTAAGGTTAGGGATTTGAAACCTTTTTCCGATTTATGTGGATGATGTGGATGGTTTGATCATTAATTTTAATTGAACAGTTCTTATTTTGGTTAATTGTTCTTCTCTATATGCTCTTTGATTTCATATGATCTATTGATATATGGAATGCTTGGATCCCCTGTGAGTTAGATACAAAGTACTCTTCAAATTTCTCTAATTATTCAATTGAAGTTAATGGTCAGTGGTTTTATCGTATAATTTTTTATCTAGATTAAATCTTTATTTAATTCTAGATGTGTTTTCATCCAAATCTAAGCATAAGGAGGGATATGTGGATTTTCTTGAAGCCTTAGACTTCTTTTTCATTGCTTTACAGTTATCAATGATTTTTGCTCTATTCTCATTGAGTGGAAAACCGATTTTAAATCTTTCTTCTCTTTAGATTTCGTTTCCTTAATTCTTATTGCACAATAGTCAATCCCTGTGGATTCGACCCTGTGCTCACCAGATACATCAGCTGTGTCACTTGTGCACTTGCAAGTATATTATTTTTACTCTTGATTTTATGTCCATTAATTTGGATTAAATTAAGTTGTAACAATCATCCAGGAACTTGTGTGTTTTGCTAGTGAAGCTGCTGCTTCGGTATAACAGAGAGGGTTGTGCTCTGTTGGTTGATGGTTTGGCGTTGACCAAAAGAGGGGTTATTGAAGGTTTGATCTCCACCGAAAGAGAGATTGTAAAAGGTTTAGGCTTCACTAAGAAGTGGGTGGTGCTTGAGGTGGGGAGTAGGCTAGCTTTGCCGAACCTTGTTAACAAACCTGAGTTTACATTCCTTAATTGTTTATCCTATTTCTTGTGCTTTACAATGCTAAATTAGTTTTGCTTAGTTGCATTTCTCTTTGTTTTCCATTTTTCATATTTAAAGGGAAAATTTTTTAAATCTGCCATTGACCTTATTCATCCCCCCCTCTAGGGTCCATATCTGGGCAATAGTATCCTAAATAACTTAGAACAATTCTAGGTCTTCAAGGAACCGGAAAACCATATCTCCTTCGCAATTAGTTAAAAACTAATTGGATGGTTTTCGTACAATGTTACCTAAGGGACAAAGTAGTCTCATCTAAAGAGATGCTTTTAATATGTTACCTAATGTGGAAGACAATGTGTGAATGTAAAATATGCTTTTATTGATTAAGTAGACTAATACAATTCCGGAATGGCTTTCGTGGGCATATGTGTCTAACACAAGCTCCCTGATGAAATGATGCTTGATGTCTATGTGTTTGGTGCGAGAGTGTTGAATAGGATTTTTGGAAAAATTAATGGCACTAGTATTATCACAATACACAGTCATAGTGCCCTGATCTACCTCGTAATCTTACAACATTTGTTTCATCCACAGAAGTTGGCTGGAACAGCTACCGGTGGCGATGTATTCAGCCTCGGCAGTAGACAAAGAGATGGAATTCTGTTTTTGCAACTAAGCAGTTTCCAACAACCTAACAGAGGCGCAATATAGATGCGCTAACGCGCTTTTTACTAATAGGGTCGCGCGTTAGCGCATCCGTTTTCTTGCTGCGTTGCGGCGCCCTATAAATACACCCTCCAGAGGTTCTTTTTCTATCATCAGCATTTTCGGCCCAGTCGGCATCGAAATATCCAACAACCATGGCATTAGTATCAAAAGGATACCAAAGGCCAAAATATAGAGTTCCACTTATATATCGAATGATACGTTTGACAGCAAGTAAGTGTGACTCTTTGGGGCTCGCTTAATACCGGGCACAGGCTCCAACACTAAAGGCTATGTCAGGACGACTGGCAGTTAGATAGAGCAAACTACCGATCATACTTCGATATATGGCTTGGTCGACACTTTTGCCAGAAGCATCTTTACTAAGCTTTGTAGTAGTGCTCATGGGAGTGTGAGCATGCTTAGCTGAGCTCATACCAAATTTCTTTACAAGGTCTTTGGCATATTTGGTTTGAGATATAGAAATCCCATTTTGCATTTGTTTCACTTGAAGACCCTGAAAGAAACTCAGATCGCCAACCATGCTCATTTCAAATTCATTCTTCATTTTTTCAGCAAATGAGTGAGCATAAGAGTCTCATGTGGAACCAAAGACTATATCATCAACATAAATCTAGGCAATAACCATATCATTATTGATATTTTTAATGAATAGGGTCCTGTCTACTCCCCCTCTCGAAAATCCTTTTTCTAAGAGGTAGGTAGTCAGTCTCTCATACCAAGCTCTGGGAGCTTGTTTCAAACCATAGAGAGCCCTTTTTAACCTGTAAACCTGATCAGGATGATTGGGTTCCTCAAACCCTTTTGGTTGTTCCACATAGACTTCCTCCTGAAGAATGCCATTCAGAAAGGCACTATTGACATCCATCTGAAAAATCTTAAATTTTAGATGACATACAACAGTTAGCAAAATTCTAATTGACTCTAGCTGGGCAACAGGAGCAAAGGTTTCATCGAAATCGATGCCTTCAATCTGAGTGTATCCCTGTGCAACTAACCCGGCCTTGTTTCTTACAATCGTACTATATTCATCGGATTTATTCTTGAGAATCCATTTGTTACCTATTACATTCATGTCTTTCGGCCTAGGAACTAAAAACCATACATCATTCCTTGTAAACTGATTCAACTCTTCTTGCATGACATTTATCCAATTTTCGTTAGTAAGAGCATCAAATATATTTTTGGGTTCAAATGTAGAAGTGTAACAAAGATAGCTAATTTTATTTTCAATTTTATTTCGAGTTCTCACTCCACTTTCAAGATTTCCAATTATTTTAGTTGAAGAGTGAGGTCTCATTACCCTAGGATGTCTAAATTTTCTTAGAGGTGACATTAAAGGTGACTCATCTTCAGATTTAGATGTAGGAATAGTCACACCTTCATTAGTAGTGTCATCCTCAAGTTGCACAGTCTTAATTCTGGAGTCATTAACAACCACATTTATTGACTCCATCACAGTAGATGTTCTTAGGTTGAACACTCGATAGGCTCTACTGTTAGTAGAATACCCAAGAAAGATCCCTTCATCACTTCGGGACTCAAACTTACCCAGTTGCTCTCTATCCCTAAGGACATAGCACTTACTCCCGAATACTTGAAAGTACTTGACATTGGGTTTCTTGTTATTCCATAACTCATACGGGGTCTTTCTTGTTCCAGGCCTTATGGAACCCTGGAACTGAGTTCACTAGGCTATGAATAGTGCCTTTGTGTGGTGTGTGTAAAGGCTTAAGGCCTTCACATTTTGTTCTTGGTAGCATGGTTCATCTTGTTCTTGGTAGTGTGGTGAGTTAAGTGAGGGTTTTAGGTGTGGGTGTTGAACCTCGAAAAAAGAGAGTATAAATATACTCTCTAAGTGTAGAAGCAAGGGTATATCAAATACCCTAAGTGCTTAAACGGTTGGAAGTGAATAGTGTGTGAATAGTGCTGTGAACAGTGCTTTTGAGGCCAAGGTTCCCTAGATGCTTGTGAATGATGTGAGGAGTTATTATAGGTTTTGTGGTGTGTGAGGGTACTAAGGAACACTCTTTGATGTTTATGGGTTTTAAAATTAAAAAGGGGAAGGGTTCTAAGTGTTAAAGGATGGGGGAGGTCTTAACAACCCTCAACTTGTAGGATCTCTAGTTTTGTCATCTCTTATCAGAATCTTATGATTCTTGAATTTTTGGAAAGTTATTGGAACCCTCTTCGAGGTTCATGTTGATCACTTTTCCAGATTTGGGGTTGGGGTTGAGTTAAAAGTTGGATTTCCGAAGTCAAGATTGACAAAAATCTGGGCTGCTGAAATCCATTTTCAGACCAGTCGGCTTTAGAGCCCATTTAGGCAATTAAAAACTCAAAATTTGGATTTTTTTATTAGACACAAAACTGTTCTCCTTTAAAATATGAGTCTAACTCAAGTTGAATTGTCAAAATCCGATAAGGGAGTCAAACGTTATGGCCGAAATACCAAAGTGGGAAAAATCTGGAAACTCACTGTCAAAGTTACGAACGTTCATAGGGAGCCTACGAATGATCGTAGTGATGCTACGAATGATCGTAGATTTGTTACGAATGATCGTAAAGCCCTACAAATGATGTAAACTCACTGGAAAACCTACGATCGATCGTAGGAAGCCTACGAACGATTGTAGGCGCACGAACCAACTTTTTTAGAGCGTGATTTTTAGGGTTTTCACTCCTTGGCCTATAAATAGTAGATCTTTTTTGGGGTTTTGGGGTGAACCTAAATCTAAGGAATATCTTGGAAGGAGAAGGGAGAAGATTGGGGATTTTCAAGGAGGGGTTTCGGATTGAAGATAAAGTGAAGAAAAATCAAGGTTTGGGATCTTCCACAAGCTTGGATCTTATCCTCAAGCTTGGGTTCCTCTTCTACAAGCTCCCTCAAGCTTTCTCAAGCCTTAGATCAAGGGGATTTTATCCCCTAAGATAGATACATTCTACTAACCTCCCTTGCTACAATCCATTGATATGCATTCTATTTTGTGATCCTTTTGTAAAAAACAAGATGTAAACCATATGAGATGGTATTAAAATGTGTAGCTAGATAGGTTTATGTTAATTGAATGGGATGGTTGATGTATGATGGAAAGAGGGAAGGGGCAATGCACACATAAAATACGCACTCAAGATGTTTGATGAAATGCTTGACTATGAGAAAATTGAATTAAATACCTATGAGAAAGTTGAATGTTACGTGTTTGATAAAATGCACGTATAAGAGTTTATTTTAAGGCTATGAAAATATGATTTAGGGATTTTCCCCAATTTGGTAAAATTGCTAACATGTCCTATATGTTTAGTTAAAATCTCACACATCTGATGTTCTCCTAAGTGTTTTCATACCTATATGATGCTCACCCATAATTTATAATGCTCACAAATATGCCATGCTTTATATTCAATGTTTGAAATGCCTTACATGAAAATCATGATGTTCACAATTACTCTATGATTCTCACAAGCACTATATACACGTTTACATGTATGAACCTAGTTTTCTAAGTACAATCACATGAAACTAAGCCAAGACAAGAGTGGTTTCCACGAGATAAGAATAATACAAGAAAGAGAATTAAGAAATGTAAAGCATGGAAGGATGTTAGTGTACTATGACCAGGTATGGGCACTAACATTTGTTCCTAAGTAAGTATGAGAGGATACTACTATACTATGACCAGGTTTGGGTACTAGCATCTATCTCCAAGTTAAAGTGAAAAATATGAAAGGTAGCTAATGTACTATGACCAGGTACAGGTATTAACATCTATTTCCAAGAATGTGAGAAGATATTAGTATACTATGACCAGGTATGGGTACTAGTATCTGTCTCCAAGTAAAATAAAGAATATGAAATGATCCTAGTGTACTATGACCAGGCACGGACACTAGTATCTGTTTCCATGATAAGTATGAAAGGATGTTTAGTGTACTATGACCAAGTATGGGAACTATCATCTGTTTCCATGAAAGCAAGTTCACAAGAAACTCACAAGCAAGTTAACAAGAAAGCAAGAGATGGTGCTAGTTTACTATGACCAGGTACGGGTACTAGCATCTGTCTCAAAGTAAGTACAAGATAAGTGAAAAGAATGATCTCGTAAGCTAAGAACTTCATAAGATGCATAAGGAACTCATAAGATATATGAAATACGTATTGTTATAGCATGAACTGAACGTATGATTTAAAGTATGATTTTAAGATTATGCAAATATGATCTTTTTAACTTCCGCACTCTGATCATGTATGTATTTTGATGAACTGTATCCTGTATGACATATTAATGTATTATAACATGGTTAGTTAGTAGTGTGTATACGCTGAGTATTCAATACTCAACTGAACTGTCATTTCGTAGGTTCCAGGTGGGATGATTGTGCTATAGAACCAAGGGTCTAGCAGGAGCTTGCTGGGGATCAACATATAGATGATAGGGGCCTCGAAATGTGGCCTTATGGTTGATTTAGAGAGAGAGAGTGACATCTATTTTGGGAACTCATGTGGGTTTTTTAGTTAAACTTGGGTTAGGTAACCTGAATTATCATTATTTGTAAACATGAAATTTTATAATTCAATTTTAGTTGACTTTTGTACTTGGAATACAATTGATATTATAAGAAATTTTCAGGTTCACTATTTTTCATGCATTGTATACTCTTTGCAGGATGGTTTGAAGTATAAGTAACGTCGCCAAGGTCTCATTTCTCCTAGGTGGGATTTTGGGGCGTTACAGAAGTGGTATAAGAGCCTAGGTATTAGGTTCTCTTGGGTCGTTTAGAGTTCAATACCACGAATAAACCAACGCATTAGGTTCATCTTAGGAGTCGTATTCCAAGTGTAGACTAATCATTTAGTCTTTGTCTATAACATGTTGATTTCAATCAAAGTTAGTGTGTATTTTGCTAGAGAAATCGAGAATTTTTTATACCTATACTATTATGTGTTGTATCGTTATGTTGTATTATATGTTATGTGTTGAGTGCATACTATAGGTTATATGCTAAGTGAAAACCTATGTTTTATGAACGGGTTTCCCTGTTAGACCCATGAGTTGTTGTGATGCTTAGGCTAGAGTCTAACCTCAGCATTGGTTGACAAGGAATTGGTATGTCCTTTGGCAAACATTGTGTTATTAGCTTTCTATGGAGATTTGTCTTCCGAATGAGACTATAGGATTCACCTTCGTCTTACAAGTCTAGTAAATCTAGAGTCATTGCGGAACTAAGGACATAGGTTTCGATATATATGCTATTGTGCGTATCCTGTGAAATTTCATTTGTTAAATAATGCTTAATGTGTCCTTTCATCACAAACAAGCACAATGTCGTTCATCATGGTATAATAATAAGTCCATGTAAGTTCATGCATCCCCATGACTAGTAGGGACCCAGGAATAAAAGAAATAAATATATATAGTTTTGGACAAGCTCATGGATGCTTGATGCATGTTTCTAGATACCGATGCGCATTATCTACAGCACGTTTTAGACTCAGTGCTCAGTTCAAAAAGTTCTAGATACAGATGAACATTCATTCTGCAGCACGTTCTAGACCCAATGCTCAGTCCAAAATGATAAACACATTATAACTCCAAGGATAATCATGCATCTGAAAGTATGCCTCTTTTTAATTATAGAAAAACAGTTCTTGGGGGGTAGACATCGAATCCCAAGATCTGACTAAGACTCTAATTGATTTTATTGAAAGAAGATTGAAACAAAAATTACCTTTGCGACTTTAAAATTATTAAGTCAAATCCACGATAGAAACGATACTGGCAAAACTTGACAAGTGCTAAGTCTCCTTCGTAATCCCCATGGACCTTCTTTTTCTTTAAAGCTTTCTCTAATGGAAGCTAATGGCCTTTCCAAATTTCCAGCTCTAGGATCTTGAAATAAAGATCCAATCTTTATGATCAAGATGGCTTCTTGATCTTCTTCTTGATATTTAAAAGCTAGAGCACAAGAGACGAAGAAAAGGGGGAAGAGGGGCTAACCGTACACCTCAAAAAGAGAGAGGGGAAGGGCATGAGATTGAGGAGAGAGGGGGAGAGAAATCTGGAAAAAAATTAATGCCCAAAGCCTTGGACATCAAGCCCTCTTTATAGGAAAGCTTGGGTTGCATGCAACCCAAGTCTCCTCTTTCTAATCCAATTAGAATTCCTCAATTTTTTCTATTATTGATTTCTCCTAATTAATTAGGATTAATCATTAATAAAAACTAACCTTATCCATTAGTAACAAACTAACCATATCTTTATCCAATAAGGATTCTTAATTAGTAACTAATTAATGATTAGTAACAAACTAATGGAATCCCTAACAATTAGGGAATCTTTAATTAGTAACTAACTAACTAACCTTATCCAATAAGGAGATTAGTTATTAGAAACTAATTAAAGCTTTTCTCCTTGAAGTGGGTGTCCCACCCTAGGTGGGTCCCACTCCCACAAACCCTCTATGGGTTCTAAACCCTTATTGTTCATATGTTTGATCTTTTATTAAAATCCCTAATGGGTCCTATCCATTTGGTTTTTCACATCTAATGTGATTCCACCTTATAGAGCTTCACTATACCATATAGTGACTATTTAGAGAAATTAATTAATTTAATTAATAATTAAATTAAATACTTTAACAAAGTCCTTGTGTGTAGGATCTAAAGGGATTTCCTATTTCTGGTTGTGGTACCAAGTACTCAACCTTTTGGTTAAAGCATTGTTACTAGGAAAAACCTTTCCTATCGCTCCATTAGGATTATAGAATGTCATCTATATCCCTAGACTTCCACCAATCACAATTAATGTCCATTAACACAATGTGATTAATGAAGGGGGATCCGGATATAAATTTATACGGAAAACAGGATCCCCTAGATCTTAACACCATAGAAAGCATAAAAAATATCTAAGAGTTTTAGTCATATCACCTCGGTAAATGATGTTCACCGGTGAAGCTTAATCCACTCAAACCGTTAGAACTCTTTGTAGAGATTTCTCAAAAAAGACTCGAAGCTCGATCCTTGTTCTTCGCTATCCCCATGAACTTTAGAATCTCCTTTTAGAATTGATGAAGCAAGAGGAAGAATATGGAGTAATGGTGTAGACCTTCGATCACTAATAACACTAAGGTTCAAAACCCTAGAAAAGCAAAACCTAACTTGCACCACCCTTGTAGCTCACGAACATCCCTAGGGACACTCCCTAGGGGTTCACGGCTTGGAGATAGAAGAGAAAGTGTGAAAAAAAATCTGGAGAGTTGTACTTATGGTCTAGGGGTGTTGGGAGATCATATCCTAAACCTAATCCAATTACACCTTATCCCTTAGGAAGTTATTTATTAACAATAACTCTTCTTATTCATTTAAATAAAATCCTAGTTTAACTATAAACACTTTAGTTATAGTAATCTTACTAATTAAAGAGTCCTTATTAATAGAGGATTCCTTAATTAATAGGGATAAGTCAACATCCAACAAAAAGAAGGAAACCTAGTCAAACTAGGAGACCAACTCCAAGGGGGGCATGAGCTTCTATAGGGCATGGGTTTTGAGGAGTTAAAACTCCTTTTTGTAATCCAATTACAATATCATCTTAATCCTAATTGCAATCCAACCATTGGATATTAATTCCATAATTAAAAGAGATATTATTCAACAATTATTCAATTAAACAAATCCTAATCTAATTAGGATTACCAAAGTGGGCGTCCCACCCTAGGGTTTAAACCCATGGGCTTGGGCCCATATTAAAGGTCTATATTAATGGGTTTATGGATATGGGTCAAACCCATTTCCCTTTTAATTAGGTTAATTAAATAATTATTAAAATAATCTATAGATTTAAATTAACAATTAATTTAAACCATAGATTAACTTTTAATCTATTTAATTAAATGATTAACTTTTAATCACTTAAATAATTGATTAACTTTTAATCAATTATTGAGCTTGCATTTCTTATGTGAGCACCTCCACAGATTGCTCTGGGACATTCTTACCCTGGCTTACCCAATGTTATCCCATTGACCCTACACAGGAATTACATCGGAATTGCAAGTGACGTGAGATATCCATGTTGCAATTGAATCCCAGTGTATGAACATTTAACTAATATGGATCCCGCCACATGAACTTCTTAATTCGATTTATCATTCCAAATACATTATCCCTAATGGGCCTTTAAGATTGACATACTATCTAACCCATAGCCCATTACACATCATCCGGGTTTCCAATTCTTATGATTAAGCCGTGAGAAACAATTTCTCATGAAAAACATTTTGAGAAAATCCTTTTATAAGTATAATACCTTTTAATAAAAGTATATTTCAAAACTTATTTTGTTTTCAAAATCATATGCGTAGGATTTGAACTTAATCAACTGTCTTACCCGAAACTTGGATAATCTCTCAAATTAATAAGCATGGATTTCTTGTTTGAAATTCATCATGACTCGAATAGCTTTCTGACTATCCAACTGTCACTGTATTGTATTCCCTAAGTTAGAAAATACGTTGGTGGAATCAAAGCAGTCAGATCACTGCTCAGTCATAAATGAACACATCAGATCTAAGGATCATCAAAACTGTTCAATGTGAATGAGAGACAAACTATCCGATAGTATGTTTATACAAGAGGTCTCTCATTGAATGCAATCAGTCAGTGTATATTTAAGCACCCATATACTGATGTGTAGTCTCCACTACAATAGTTCGAGATAGAACTACATCTCAACTATTGAGAACATCTTAGCATTCTGGCAGCCATATAAGTGAAGTACATAGCTTCACCCACAGCTGTGACTATATAAGGTATAAGGAACCAGAAAGTTATATCTGTCTGTGATAATCTAATCACATAACTTTCCTACAATATATCCTATGGACTTTTATCGATATCTCATATCGTATAGATCATCTCATGATCATGGTCAATTACTCATAATGAATACACAATAGATTAAGAAGAAGTCTTTATTAATCAAATTAATAAAAGTCTAACAATCTAAATGACTTTTCTAGGCATCATGTCTAACAATTAACCTCCAGAAAATAGAGAATTACTTGCAAGTATTTTTATCTCAAGATTTGTTTCCAGATGCGACCCTCCACTTCAAATATTGTTATAAGCTTACGGGACAATATCTAATACTGTCTTTAATCCCTGGCTTATATTGAGAACCCATTCTCTTTGATACTTTTTGTCAAACTTGGACTTTCGAAACATTTTAGAAATTCTTAAAAAGAAATGATAATAATAATAATAATTACATTTCTTTTATATATTGAAAGTAAACTCCTTGATAAAACCATTTCATCGATAAATACCAGCACTGGGTTTTTCAAGTCCGGTTTTGAGAAGTATCAACTCAATATTATTTACTCTATAAGAGTAGTGGAATCTTTGTTGAGCATGCACACACTTCATCTAATATAGTGTACATAACCCAACAAGCCCGTATTTAGTCCGGTGTGTTGGACATTGACGATTGGCTACATCAAAGTAATATAGGCAAATACTAGAGAAGATGTCGACCTCTCAGGTTAAGGACAATCTGTCAAATGGACTACCCTAAATATAAAGAGACTATATTTTTAAGGGTATCCACTGAACGCTCCAGTTGCAATATAAGTACTTCTTACTTAAACCCACATCTTAGTGAAGAGACCTTTCTCTCAGTGATTGAGATTCATCACTCCATCATATGGAACTATCAATGTGTAAGTTAGTAGGAATAAATTGTCCAGATGTATCCTGAATAACTTAAAACAATTTTAGGTCTACAAGGAATCGAAAAAACCATATGTGACACCCCGAACCCGCGCCTAGGGAATCAAGTTCCAAGACGCCAGTCCGTTCGTCAAATCACGCAAGCGGAAGACTTTACCTGTGAAAATATGAGAAATTTAAACATTTATCAGATGCTTCCAAAAACGCAAATAGCACCTGTCATCACAATAGTCATCATACAAACCATATACTTGTATTATTTGCATCAAGTTTGTTTTACAAAAGTAGGCGCCTCTATCATGCCGAGTACAGTTTGTACAAGCTTCCAAAATGTCCAGTTGGACTTTTCACTTATTGGTCAGCAGCTCCGAAATCTGCTGACATAAAAAGTCAGTGAGCTATGAAGCCCAATAAAACCACAGTTCTTCTAAACTATTTTCCATATAATAACACGCATCAATAATGTTACAACAAACAATTCAATTTGCTGTTACAGTAAAATAGAACAGTTTATAATAAACTGTGACCCAAGGTCACTTAGGATTTCGTTACCCTAACCGAGGTTCCCGAATGACTTTCCAATTATGGGGTTTAGTTATGATTGTATTCATATTACCAAGTTATCATTTCAATAATCAATCATGTTTCATTTCGAGTCCTGAGACTCTATTAACTGGCCATAGCCTACAAATTTTAACCTTAAAGTCTCTAAATCATAACAATACATAGAGCCATTTAGGCTCACACACACTGTTTCGGCTTTCACCCGAACACGACCAAACCTTGGGTATACCAACCCAACTCACTTGGAATCTAACGAATTCCATACCGAACTCTGAGTACACCAACTCAGACAAATACACCAACCTTGAATATACCGATTCAGACCACTTCGTATCCAAAGCTTACACACACAACATGAGCATTCACCCAATAAGGACATACTTTTCCATTCAATTGACTGGCAACATCTACCGTGTATTCGCCGCCATCGCCCTGGGTATCAGTCAAGAAAGAACCACGACCAACTTGCCTACGGTCATCTTCTGGCTAGTCTACGGAGGAACCCCGACATCTTTACCAATGCCGTCATCTCCTGATATTCCACCAAGAAGGGACCCCGATAGACATGGTGTCGACATCTTTTGACCCACCCAAAGAGGAACCCCAGACTATACACTATCTGATGTTCAACCACTTTAAACTCTCTAGGACTCTGACATCTCCCGACTATCAGTCACGGAGGAACCACGGGTAATGTAGGACACCGCCACTCCTGATCTAATCCAAGAGGCACCACAGACGACCTAGACAAACAGACCGACATCTCCCGACTATCAGTCACGGAGGAATCCTGGGCCTTACTGGACACCGTCTCTCCTGACCTAGTTGAAGAGGAACCATGGACTATACTTCACCCTGGTTAGGTTTTCTAACCAAAGGTTAACCCCAGTTAAATCAAGCCTCACTTGATTAATTGAAATACTTGGGCCTCTAGCCCATGAACCAAATCTGGTAACACACCATCTCGTTAGGGAACGTTTCCAGGCTAATGGATGCGTCCATAGCCTTATAAGACCTGCAAAACAACTTTTCGTTACCCTAGAGGGGCGATACAATTTACCCGGGACCTGATCTGGGCTCCCCGAAGATCCACATAAAATAACAATATCACATAGGGGTTTCCGAGCCTTTTTCATTCACGCCAAAAGAGATGCATATACTTTACATAAAAGAATATAGCAAAATAAGGGGAAAAAGAGAAGAAAAGTGAAGAGTTTTACTTGGTTCAGGCTTTTCGAGGTGACTGGCACAAAAAGGACTCTGCCAACACGTCCGGGAGGGCGATCAACCCCAAGGTAAAGCTCCTCTCTCTCTAACTTTCACTTTCTCTCTCTACCTTTTTTTCTCTCTCTACACGAAATCAAGGTACCGGGAAGAAATCGGACGCTGCCAATGAGTTGGGAACGTCAAAAAACCTCAAGAACCCGCTTCTTTCTTCTTTCTCTCTCTTCTTTCTCTCTCCTCTTTCTCTCTCTTCCTTTCCCTCCTCACTTTCTCTCTCCAAAAAGGTTCGGGTAGCCTTTTGTGCTCTGTAGCAATTGTGAGAGAATGATGGGTTTTAACCCTCTTTATATAAGCAATGGGATGGGATCATGTGCAAAAGCACATGACCAATAAGGTGTGGAGAGTTGACTGGTCAACTCGTTTGACCGATTGACTATTTGACCAATTTCTGATTTTTTTTGTATTTACGGCATCCGAAACCCTACTATACAGAGTTCGATTTTGACGAAACTTTAGGTGACCAAACTTGGGATAGTTCGACATCTACTGTAAAAATTTCGTGGAAAAATACTGAGTTTTGACAACTGCATTTTAGTCCGGAAGAAAATTGCAAAACCCACTAATTTTCTAATTTCGGACACAAAACATGCTGTCCTTTCTTCGTTTGAGATGATTAACTGCCGAAACGATAGATAGTCGTCCTCACAACCAACTGACATGCTGTGGTACCAGTCATACGGATTTCTATTAGAATCCCCCACAATTATGGAGTCCCACTAAATTCTAGAAAAATCTGGAATTTCTTGGTTTTCTCGATTTTCTTACATTTAAGACTCCTGCGGTCTCGCGAATAGATACGCGACGGAACTGGAACGATAGGTGATCGTCCAGATAGTCGACCCGCACATTATGTACGATTTTCGAGGATAAACACTGAAGTTTTACTAGTACAATCCAATCCCGAATAAAACCCACTTTTTACCAATTTAACAAATAATTAACTAATTAACCTCCATTAAGGACCAATAAACGCATAATTTTGTTATATTAAAATTCTGGGTCGTTACAATCTCCCCTCCTTACAAAAAATTTCTTCCTCAAAATTTACATATACACTAGTCATCAAATAACTGAGGATGATTACTCCTAATGACATCTTCAAGTTCCCATGTGGCTTCCTCTATGCCATGGTGTTCCGATAAAACTTTAACTAGCTTAATCGTTTTGTTTGGTAACACCTGTTCCTTGCGGTACAAAATTATCACTAGCTTTTCTTCAAAAGTTAAGTCCTCTCTGACTTGAATTGGTTCATATCGTATCATGTGTAAGGGATCAGGTATATATTTTCTCAACATGGATATGTGAAATACATTATGAACCCTTTCCAGCTCTGGTGGTAACGCCAAACGGTAGGCTACACCTCCTAATTTAGCCAAAATCTCAAAACGTCCAATAAATCACAGACTTAACTTTCCCCGCTTTCTGAATCGTACAAAACCTTTTGATGGAGAGATTTTCAAGAAGACATGGTCGTCGACTTGAAACTCTAAGTCTCGGCGCTTTCCATCTGCATAGTTTTTCTGTCGACTTTGTGCAGATAATAACCTTGATTGAATCAACTCGATCTTCTTTGTTGTTTCTTGCACCAACTTCGGTCCCAGTAGTTTACGTTCCTGTACTTTAGTCCAACATACTGGCGACCGACAACTCTTGCCGTACAAGGCCTCATAAGGAGCCATTTCAATACTTGCCTGATAACTGTTATTATATGCAAACTTGATCAATGGTAAGTGATCATCCCAATTTCCCTGAAAGTCCAGACTGCAAGTGCGCATCATATCTTCTAGAGTTTGTATTGTGCGCTCAAACTATCCATCGGTTTACGGATGATAAGATGTACTTATGTTTAGCTGCGTACCCAAAACTTCTTGCAAGCTCCTCCAAAATTGGAAAGTAAATCGCGGATTGCGATCTGACACAATAGATACTGGCACACCATGCAGCTTCACAATCTCCTTGATGTACAACTTTGATAAATTTTCTAGGGTTATGGTATCCTTGATAGCGAGAAAGTGAGCTGACTTCGTCAATCGATCAACTATCACCCAAACGGCGTCGTGTCCTCTCCTTGTTTTCGGTAACCCCACCACAAAATCCATCGTAATGTGCTCCCATTTTCACTCGGGAATAGGCAATGAATGTAACAATCCAGGCGGTTTCTGATGTTCTGCCTTGACTTGCTGACAAACAAGGCATTGAGATACATACTTTGCAATTTCTCTCTTCATGTCATTCCACCAGTAGTTATTCTTCACATCCTGATACATCTTCGTACTTCCAGGGTGCACTAAAAATGAGATCGATGTGCCACATTGAGCAGTTCATTCTTTAACTCAGGGTTTCCAGGCACACAGATTTGACCTTTGAATCGAAGTATTCCATCTTCAGATTCTTCAAAATCACCCATTTTCCCTTGAAGAATCTTATCTCTGATAACTTTGATCTCTTGATCTTCTAACCGTGCTTCTTGAATCTTCTGTAATAACACTGGCTTGGCCTGAATACTAGCCAACTTGGCACTATTACCCTGGAATCCCAGACTCAGATTCCAACTCTTGAATTCTTCGATCATCTTCCATCGCTCTGCCCTCATATATGCTATAGATCCAACTGTCTTTCTACTCAGGGCATCAGCAACCACGTTACCCTTACCAGGATGATACTGGATTACATAGTCATAATCCTTTAAGAACTCCATCCATCTTCGCTGTAGCTTACCCTTACCAGGATGAAGTGTGTGCAATTGGGCAAATTTGAATCCCGGAATGATGAAGGGATATTTCTTGGGTATTCCACAAACAGTAGAGCTTATCGAGTGTATAACTTGAGAACCTCTACAATTATGGAGTCCATCAATGTAGTTGTGGATGACTCTGGTGTTGAAAATGTGCAACTTGAGGATGATGATAGTGCTGGAAATGAAAATGTTGAAACTTCTTCAACTTCACTAATTACTAAGCAATCATCTCCATTAAAACCTACACATCCAAGGGTCATAAGTTCTCACACCTCCACAGATATTATTGGTGATCTTGAAAGTGGAGTGAGAACAAGGAAACAAATTGAAAATGAAGTTAGCTACATTTGCTATACTTCATCTTTTGAACCCAAGAATGTAGCTGAAGCCCTTGCAGATGATAATTGGATCAATGCAATGCAAGAAGAGTTACTTCAGTTTACTAGGAATGATGTTTGGTATTTAGTACCTAGGCCTAACAATACTAATGTGATAGGTACCAAGTGGATTTTCAAGAACAAATCTGATGAAAAAGGTACTATCATAAGAAATAAGGCTAGGTTAGTTGCACAAGGATACACCCAAATTGAAGGCATTGACTTCGATGAGACCTTTGCTCCTGTTGCCAGGCTAGAATCAATCAGAATTCTTCTAGCTGTGGCTTGCCATATGAAATTCAAGCTTTTTCAAATGGATGTTAAGAGTGCCTTTCTGAATGGCATTCTACAGGAAGAAGTCTATGTGGAACAACCAAAAGGGTTTGAAGATCCACATCACCTTGATCAAGTCTATCAATTAAAAAGGGCCTTCTGTGGTTTAAAGCAAGCTCCAAGAGCTTGGTATGAGAGGTTGACTACTTATCTCTTGGCAAATAGATTTTCGAGAGGGGGAGTAGACAGAACCCTTTTCATACAAAATGTGAAAGGTGATATTGTCATCGCCAAGATATATGTTGATGACATTGTATTTGGTTCCACATTAGACTTACATGCTCTATCATTTGCTGAACAAATGAAAAATGAATTTGAAATGAGCATGGTTGGTGAGCTGAGTTTCTTCCTTGGTCTTCAGATCAAGCAATTAGATTCTGGGATCTCAGTATCTTAAATCAAATATGCTAAAAATCTGGTGAAGAAATTTGGTATGAGTTCTACTAAGCATGCTAGGACTCCTATGAGTTCTACAACAAAACTTAGTAAAGATACTTCAGGCAAGGATGTTGATCAAACTTCTTACAGAAGCATGATTGGTAGTTTACTCTACCTAACTGCCACTAGACCAGACATTGCCTTTAGTGTTGGAGCTTGTGCCCGCTATCAAGTGAGCCCAAAAGAGTCTCACTTACTTGCAGTCAAGCGTATCATTCGATATGTAAGTGGAACTCCTTCATTTGGCCTCTGGTATTCTTTTGATACCAATGCCACAATAGTTGGATATTCCGATCCCGACTGGGCCGGAAATACTGATGATTGGAAGAGCACCTCCGGAGGGTGTTTCTATATTGGAAACTGCTTAGTTGCTTGGCTTAGCAAAAAGTAGAATTCAATTTCATTGTCCACTGCCGAAGCTGAGTACATAGCAGCTGGCAGTTGTTGCACTCCACTTCTGTGGATGAAGCAGATGTTGCATGATTACGGGATTGAACAAGGCACTATGACTGTGTATTGTGATAATTCAAGTGCTATCAATATTTCCAAAAATCCTGTTCAACATTTTCTCACAAAACACATTGACATTAGGCATCACTTCATTCGTGATTTAGTTGACCAAAATGTTGTGTGTATTGAGTATGTCCAAACAGAGAAACAATTTGCAGACATTCTCACAAAACCCTTAGATTCCCTTAGGTTTGAGTTCCTTAAGAAATCCATTGGTTTGTGCAGAGTTGAGTGATGGTGTGTTTTTTTTCATAGCCTATGTGTTCTTCTTGTTTCATTTAAGTCATAGAGCTATTTTTTTTGTTTTCTTTAATTAATAAAAATCCAAAAACATTCAAAAATTGAAAAATGTTGCAAAAAAAATAGTGTGTTTGTATGACCTTCTTTCCTATTGTTATGCATAAATTTATTTCCTTGAAATCATAATTGAATATAATTCCAAGGTTAAATATTTCATAGGATTGAGTAAATAAGGGTAGTTCAACTATTAGTTCTATCTAGTGATCTAAAATGGTCATGATCACCAATCTCAGTCAGAGTTGAGTAAACAAAGATGTTATGTGTTGCACATGCACTCTAACTGATTTTTGAGATGATATTAGTTCCTATTTATATATTCTAATATTATATCATATGGTTCCCTAGTTCAATTAAATCTAGTATAACCAAAGTGATTAAAATTCCATAAGGTGAGCCCCCTAGTTTTAAAAAAAATTATTGACATGGAAAGGACTACCTATGAGTTTGTGTGATAGCTTCTAGTGAATGCAAACAGTGAGTAATGGCTACCTAGACAAACAGTAGGTATCTATATGGGTTGCTAGTGTGAAAGCCCCCACTGTCATTAGAGAGGGCTACCTTCTCACTTGTGTGAAAGTCACCAGTGTCCAAAGAACAGATAATGTGTAAAATTTGATTATAAAATGAAATGAATTTTTTGATCAAATTTGGGGTAAACATTGCTCATCATAATTCTATGGATGTCTCTTGGTTTTAATTCTAGTTTTTGAACATTCTAGAGTACCTTTTATGCTATAATGTCAAAATCTTGTTTTGTGGATGAAACCAATCCTCAGAGTCATGTTATGAATTTTTAATATTATACACACATTACTTCTGAGCGTTTCTTGACTCTAAATGTGAATTTGATGCAAAAATCATAATTAATCACTTATGGAAACTAAAAGTTATTTACATAATCCTTGTTCATAACTATTCTGTAATATAAATTCTTGGTTGAATATTCTTTGTGATTTTGATGAAAAGATAGCGAACTCGGGCTTGTCATTTTCTAGCAAGGACATAGCCCTAAAAAAATTTTCCAGACTTCTGATTCAGTTCTCTGTCTTCAGTGGATTAGTAGTGTCTGAAAAGGCCGATGGTCCAAGCCACTTAAACTTCTCCAATCGGGTCACATTCCTATGCTCTGGTAGGTTACGATAGGGATACAACTACCATTCCCATTTCCATTATATTCTGGGCCCGTTGCTGCTGAATTAGGTTGGCTAGGGATGTAATAGCCTCGAATGCCCTAGCTAAGGTAATCTCGGGTGCTCGTCGAGGTGACATGATTCACCTATAATTATAAGATAACGAACTTTTAATAATAAAATGAAACTGAAATGCACTGAGAATTTGATATCCAAAAAGAGACATTTCATTCATTTCATCTTTAATATATACAAAGCAATACTGTACAGTATATAGTACACCAGCGTATACAAAACATCATATATTTGTACACATACAAAAATTGATCTAATGATGGAAAGACCGAGTAGGGCATCTATTATATTCCAAAACGCCAAATGATACAGATGCACCACGCCCTTCCACCAGGATCGTATACTCTGTAAGTCTCAACCTCTATTGGTGAGACCATTACACTATCCACCTGCGGTACCTGGTCCTCTGTCTCAGGTCTAGCCTCTCTTAACAACCAATCAATTTCGCTCTTTCTCAAGGATTCGCGCATTGCTTGCGCGGTCAATCCCTTGCGAAGTGGTCATATCGCCTTTAAGTGTATAGCGCGGTAAGACGACTATTCAGCTTGAAGTCTTCTTTGCATGGTCACCGCCCACTCAAAAAGAGCTATCTCCCGCTTGGTGGGAATTTGGTGCGTCCTTGTCATTCCTGCACATGCACATATTCCAAATCAATGTCTGATTTTGAAACATGACATGTATAACAATCACTCAACTAGGAATATCAAATAACTCTCTAAGGGATCGCTTATCCAACGGTTCCTAGGTGTATTATGCTCAAGTACGATTTGTGTGATGGTTATTGCTATTTGCTCTAATACCAACTGTGATGCCTCGAACCCGTGCTTAGGGAATTAAGTTCCGAGATGCGCGTCCGTTCGTCAAATTACGCAAGCGGAAGACTTTACCTGTGAAAATACGGGAAATTTAAACATTTATCAGATGCTTCCAAAAAAGCAAATAACACCTATCATCACAATAGCCATCATACAAACCATATACCTGTATTATTCACATCAAGTTTGTTTTACAAAAGTAGACGCCTCTATCACACCGGGTACCGTTTGTACAAGCTTCCAAAATGTCCAGTTGGACTTTTCACTTATTGGTCAGCAGCTCCAAGATTTGCTGACATAAAAAGTCAGTGAGCTATGAAGCCCAATAAAACCATAGTTCTTCTAAACTATTTTCCACATAATAACACGCATCAATAATGATATAATAAACAGTTCAATTTGCTATTACTGTGACACCCTGAACCTGCGCCTACCGGAGTAGTGTCCCGAGACGCGTGCCCGGTCGTTCATACCAGCTCAGCAGAAGACTTTACAGCACAAATGCGGAAAAATTTAAACTTTACTCATATGGAGCAACATAAACTCTGGTCATCACAATAGCCATCAACCACGAAACAAATACCTGTATATTATTTACCATTGTGTCTGTTTTACAAAACGGAGGCGCCACTAACGCGCCGGGACAAGTCTCTATCCAAAGACAAAAGTATGAGGTGAGGATCCATACCTACTACTCGTCCGCTCCAGTATCTGTTGATATGAAACGTCAGTGAGCTATGAAGCCCAATAAAAAAAACCACAATCCATCTATACTATCTTTCACATTATAGCAAAGCATCAATAAACACATAATATACATATGTCAGTTCATGATACAATTTAGTAATATATCCAAGTTATATTGTGACCCTCAATCATACAGGGCCATCGCACCCAACACGAGATTCTCAATCTCGAATATCTTTCCCAATTATGGAGTTTGTTATGCAACATGTATTTCTTTTACCAAGTTATTTGTTTCGATCATCAACTATGTTTTACTCTGAGTCCTGAGACTTTGTTAACTGGCCTTTAGCCCATACATGTTCATCATAGAGTGGTCTCTATCCCCTATTCGATCTTGATCATTCCAAGCTCAACACAATTCCGGCATTACCCGGTCACATCATAACTTGAGTCAACCAGACTCCTGAATACTGTTCCGGTATTTACCCGAACTTGACCAACCCTTGGGTGTCCCAACCCACACAGACCAGAATCCTGAAGATTCTACACAACTAGGGTAATCATCCTCCAAGGACTTACCACATACTTTGACTGACAACACCTACTGTGTATACACACCGCCATCTCACTGGTTATCAATCACGAAGGAACCCCGGCCAACTTGTCTACCGTCATCTTCTAGCTATTCACTGGAGGCACGCCGGGCCTTACTGGACACTGTCTCTCCATGACGTACCACCTAGAAGAAACCCCGATAGGCACAACGCCGCCTCTTCGGACCCAACCATAGAGGAACCCTGGTCAATACATTATATAATGCTCAGTCACTTTAGACATCTTTTAGGACTTTGACATCTCCCAGTTCAACCAATTGTGACAACGCTTGAGCATGCCGGCTCAACTAACTACGAATTCGAAGATTCCAGACTATACACAATCACTACTCCGGACCTAGTCAAAGAGGATCTATGGATAGTAATCTACTCACTCCCAACTATCAATCACGGAGGTCTACACACTACGACCCCGACTATTCCAGTATCAAAACAATCATCCCTTCATATACACATGCCATGTCAAGTCAAGAAATCGCTTAGTGATTGGTCACCCAATCGGTCGCCGAACCTAAATTCTGAGTTATTCAACCCGAAACCGAGGGCTACGCCCCTCTGCTCAGTTCCTATACCTCCCCATATAAGTACATACAACCCATTTTAACACACCATGACAAGCATAATGTTGAATAAAGATCTGAGATCAGGAAGGGGCTCTGTAATTATCAAAACCATATTGTTGTTCCTAAAACGACAGACTAGGTTTTATTTAGAAATTCATATTGTCAAATCCAACCATCAGATCTCATTGAAATTTTGATATGATTGACAAAGTAGGCAGGTCGCAATATGATAAAAATCTGAGCATGATCTGAGATAAGGAAGGTTCCCTGTAATGATCAAAACCGTACTGTTAGCCTTAAAAACAACAGACTAGGTTTTCCTTTAAAAATTCATATCATCCTATCCAACCATCAGATCGTAGTGAAATTTTGATATGATTAAAGATTAGGAAGATAAATATGTGGTAAAATTTATAGCATGATTTGAGATTAGAAGGGTTCCCTATAATTAGGAAAACCGTACTATTAGCCTTAAAAATAGCAGACTAGGTTTTCCTTTAGAAATTCATATCATCTAATCCAAACATCAGATCACAGTGAAATTTTGATATGATTTACAGATTAGGAAGATAAATTTATAGTAAAACTTTGAGCATGATCAGAGCTAATAAAGGTTCCCTATAATTAGGAAAACCGTACTGTTAGCCTTAAAAATAGCAGACTAGGTTTTCCTTTAGAAATTCATATCATCTAATTCAACCGTCAGATCATAGTGAAATTTTGAAATGATTTACAGATTAGGAAGATAAATTTAGAGTAAAAATTTGAGCATGATCAGAGCTCAGAAAGGGTTTGATATAAATAGCACAATTCGGATAATTTATCTAGTGGAATGAAAAATAGATAAGAAAGGGTTTTTATTACCTCTGGTACACGTGTTTCGAAGCTCCGAGAGAAGAAATAGATGCCGCCAATGCGCTCAGCATGTCCAAAAACGTCAGGATACACCTCTTTATCTCTCTCTCTAGAAAATTCCCTTTCTCTTTCTAGAATGTTTCTCTCTAGAAAATTTGGCAGGGCTTCGCCTCTCTCTCACTAGGATGAGAGAAATGCCTGAGGGGTGGTCTACTATTTATAGACTAGCCTAACCCACACATGCGCGCTAAGTGTCGCTTGGAAGGTGCCACGTGTTGGCCTGAGCCGAGACACGTGCCGCGGCTTGCGAATCGCGACCGGTTTCCGGTAATGTCGCCGAAAGTCATTCTGAAACCATACCATATGATTTTCGATTTTGACAAAACTTCAGGTGATCGATCTTGGGGTAGTCTGACACCTGCTGTAAAAATTTTGGGGAAATCTGATGAGTTTTGACTACTAAAAAGTGCGACCAGAAGAATTCGCAAAACCCACAAATTTTCCAATTTCGGATACAAAACACAGTGGGGTTTCGCCATATGAGATAACAAACTGCCGAAATGACAGACGGTCGTCCCCATGGCTTTCCAGCATGTAGTGGTACAATCCGCACGGATTTCGATTAAAAAGTCCGCTAAATATAGAGACCCAATTGAAATTCGATACACTACGAATTCCCTGATTTTCTTGATGTTTCCACACGTAGGACCTTCGCGGTTTTGCGAATTGATGTGCAATTGAATCGGAACGATAGGTGGACGTCCGGATAGCCGACCGGCATACTATCTACGCAGATCGAAGATAAACACTAATTTCGTAGTAGTGCAACCCAATTCCGAGTAATAGCTACTTTACACAAATTTATCAAACACACAACTAATTAACCTCAATTAAGGACCGAAAATCCAAAATTTTATTATATTAAAATTTTGGGTCGCTACAATTACAGTAAAATAGAATAGTAAATAATAAACTGTGACCCAATGTAGCACCCCGGACTTTTCTATACTTAATAAATAGCATTTTCGTAGCCAATTGGCCTTTCAAGTAGTCTAATTAATAAATAAGGGAGAAATTAGAAATTCTAAAACATTAGGAATGTCCACTTTTGAAAGAAAAATCCAACACAAGTTGAATCGTCAAAATCCGACGAACGAGTCAAAAGATATGGCCAAAACAGTTTGGACTTGCAGAGCACAGATCGCTCGGTCCAATGTAGCGATCGATCGGTTCACAACCGATAGCTTGGTCATTAATAGCGATCGATCGGTAGCTACCGACTGGTTAACTTTTTTGTATGGGAAAATTTTTCAGAGAGCTTTTTTTTTACCGGTCCCTCGGTAGGCAACCGATCGATCGGTCATAACCACCGATCGCTCGGTTTTCGTGTTTTTGCAAAAAGTTCATTAAGGGCTTTTTCATCTTTTGGGTATTTCCACCTTGCCTATAAAGGCTTGCTCGAGCCTAAGGGTTTCATAAACCCTTAGGGCAGCATTTTGAGAGAGAGTAGAGGAGAAGAAGAGGGGTTTTCTCCTAGGGTTGCATCTTGAGAGAAATCAAGGGTTTTGGAACCCAAGATCATCCCAAAAGCTTGGATTTCTCAAATCCACCCTCAAGCACGTGTAGAGTCCCACCCCAAGCTAGGGCAGCGTTCTCCACGGCATTTTTCAAGGGTTTTCTCCTCTTATTCAAGGTTAGTACACCCTACTAACTTCATTAGTAATAACCTTGATTTCTTCCTGAAATATGATGAGTTTATATGTTGTTTGTCCCTTTATTCAGTTATGATGTAATCCATATAATACATAAGATAAATGGATAAAGGTGTGGGAATGTGTGAATGGATGGTGGGTTGTGGCGAATGGATACTGTGTGGGGTAATGTATGTAGTGTGATGGATAATGGTGGAAGGGCATTTTCAAACATAATGAACATATCTCTGTGGTGGATGAAAAACATACACTAAGCAACTTAAATCAAAAGGCTATAATTATAATGCTTACCAAGTGTTTGAGAAAATGTTTAAATGACAATTTGAATGAGTGAACTTGAATTATGAAAGCATGCATTGATTTATTCTTTCTAAATGTCTACCTTGATCAAATGCACTACATGTCATTTATATTTCTATATGCTCATATTAAGAATTGAAATGCTACGCTCATGTGATCATCCTACTGAAGTATGTCATCATGCCTACTATAATTGCTACACACACGCACGCATGCTTGCATGAACTGGGTTTCTTTCACGAGTATAAGTACATGATAAATAAAACAAGAAATAAGCATATGTCAAGGAGGTTGGTAGCCCAGGGATATGCTGGTGCTAGCCTCTGGCTCACAAGTTAAACGAACATGAATGTCAAGGGTAGGGCATATCCCTAGGATATGTCATACCTGGCTCACAAGAAAACACGGCAAGCAAGGATCAAGAAACATGGAAGAGTGTTAGTGTACTAAGACCAGGTACGGGCACTAACATATGTTCCCCAACACGCATGAAAGGATGCTAGTGTACTAAGATCAGGTACGGGCACTAGTATCTGTTTCCAAGACAAGAATAATATGAAAGTATGCTAGTGCACTAAGACCAGGTATGGGCACTAGTATATGTTTCCAAGGAAATATGAAAGGGTGTTAATGTACTAAGACCAGGTACGGGCATTAACATCTGTTTCCAACAAGTATGAGAGGATGCTAGTATACTAAGACGAGGTACGGGTACTAGTATCTGTCTCCAAACAAGAATGAAGAAATAATGGAAGGGTGATAATGTACTAAGACCAGGTACGGGCATTATCATCTATTCCCAGGCAAACAAGAAACTTCACAAGCAAATATACAAAAACACGCATGATACTCACGAGACATATAAAGAACCCACAAGAAGCATAAAATGTAAAGTGTAATTTACAAGAATCACAAGGAAGGTGAAATATGTTTTAAATAAAGCATGAGCCCAGGTATAAGTTTAAATATGATGTTTAAGATTATACTTGTTATTTGTTATTGCTTCCGCACTCTGATTTTAGAAATGAAATGATGAATTGTATTATGTACGCTATTTTATTGTTATTATTATTGTTAGCTAGTAGCTTGTACTCGCTGAGTATTCCATGCTCAGCCGTACCTTTATGTCGGTAGGTACATTATACGAGATGTGGACTCTTGTCCCTTGGATCGAGGTAGCTGAGGGAGAGTAGGAGGGTATTCAGATGGTTAGCCAGATGTTAAGGGTTGGCCTGTGACCCTACGGTTGGGTTGAGGGTGAGAGACATGGATTTTTGGGGTTCTTATGTCTAGGGGATAATTGTATCACTTGAGTTGGGACTCAAGTTAAGGAGTCATGTACATGTTTTATTTTATTTTCAGTTATTTTAGTCAATTTGTGCTTGGAATACCGTTAAGTGATTAAAGAAATTTTTAGTTCTCTATTTTGCATGCCTTGTATACTCTTTGCAGGTGAGTTTAAGTGTAGGTCACGTCGCCAAAGTATTCTAACTCCTAGGGGGTATTTTGGGGCGCGACAGAAGTGGTATCAGAGCTTAGGCATTAGGTCTCTAGGGTCGTTTAGAGTTTGGTACTATGACGAATACAAGGCATTAGGTCCAAGGAAAGAGTCATATTCCAAGTGTGGACTAATCCCTTAGTCCTTGTACAGAAGAGGTTGATTTCAACCGAAGTTAGAGTACATTTATGCTAGAAAACTGAAAACTTTATATACTTATATGATTATGTGTTGAATTATTATGTAGTATTATATGATACATATGTTGTGCATATCAAATGTTATATGCTAAGCGAAAACTAATGTTTGATGAACGGGTTTCCCAATTAGATCCATGAGTGATGTGATATTCAGGCTGGAGGCTAGCCTTGGTGTTAGTTAACAAGGGGATGGTAGGTCCCTCGTCATACATTGTGTTAATAGGTTTCTATAGGAAATCGTAGGTTTCTATAGGGAATGGTTTCCCAAGAGAGGCTATAGGATGCTCCTAGGTATTGCAAGTCTAGTATATTTAGAGTCGTTGCAGATGTAGGGGCATCAAATTTGATACATATATATACTATTATGTGTATCCGGTGTAATTTGAAATGTTCGACTATACTAATGTGTCTTACATCACAAACGAGCATAAGTCGCACACCACGGTATGACGATAAGTCCATGTAAATTCATGTAACCCCATGACAAATAGGAACATGTATAAATATCAATATATTTTAAGAGACACTCAGGGATGCTTGATGCACGCTTCTAGGCACAGATGTGCATCACTTGCAGCACATCCTAGACCCAGTGCTCAGTCCCAACTGATAAATATATCATCGGCTCCAAGGACAGCATGCACCACATTCATAGCACAATCATCATACATAGCATACATGGCATGAGCATCATGCACATTCATACATAGCATGCACTCCATGCATCGCATAAGCATCATGCACTTTCACGCATCTCATGAGCATCACTCATATCATTCACTTCATACATTTCCACAATTTTCATACACATCATGCTTGCATCATGTAGATCTCAGAAACATCATACATGTCACCAAGATTAAGAAAATATAACTTAAAATAACTCAATTATGTAAAAATTTCTCATTTTTGTTAGTCTTAAATGGGTTAAGGTCTTAAGTGTATGATCGATTTAATATAGGCCCATTAAATTATTAGGAGTTTGACTTCAAATTATACTCAGGTGAAGTGAGTGCTCTAGAGTGTCGACCAACAAGTTAGTCTTAGACCATAATCAGTTACAACTCAACCGACCTTGTCTCTTAGCCTCGCTAGGAACCTCAGAGTGTACTATTATACTATGGTGTGCATGTTTTGATGTATATTCTGTACTTTGATAAATACTTGCTGTTATGAAAATGCTATGCTTGAATGATAATAGTATCCGAGTTAGACTCATGCCTTGCTATCATTCTCAGGAGTAAACCATGAGAGGTGGAGCATCTCCTCCTCCATTGGGGGATGAGTAGCCAGATCTCACTCAATGTAGCACCCCGGACTTTTCCAACTTTAATGAATAGCATTTTCATTACCAATTGGCCTTTCTCATAGTATAATTAATAAATAAGGGAGAAATTGGAAATTCCAAAATGTTAGAAATGTCTGTTTTCGAAGAACGAATCCAACGCAAGTTGAATCGTCAAAATCGGACGAACGAGTCAAAAGATATGGTTAAAACAGTCAGGACCAGCAGAGCACCGATCGCTCGGTCCACGGAGCGATCGATCGGTCCAAAACCGATCGATCGGAGGCTATCGACTGGTCGAAAAATTTGTATGTGGAAATTTTCCAGAGAGTGAGTTTTTGACCGGTCGCTCGGTAAGAGTACCGATCGCTCGGTAGGCAACCGATCGATTGGTCATAACCACCGATCGCTCGGTCTTCGCGTTTTTGCAGAAATTTCATTAAGGGCGTTTTCATCTTTTGGGGGTTAAACCCTTACCCATAAGGGCTTGCCCGAGCCTTTAGGGCTTCATTCACCTCACTTAGAAGGTTTTGAGAGAGAAGAAGAGAAGAGAAGGGGGATTTACATCTAGGGTTTTCCACTTGAGAGAATCAAGGGTTTTAGAACCCTAGAACCGTTCTAAAGGCTTGGATTCTCCAAATCCAACCTCAAGCTCGTGTGGAGTACCTCTATCAAGCTAGGGTAGCATTTCTACATCATCCTCAAGGATTTTTCTTTCCCTTTTCAAGGTTAGTACACTCTTCCTAGTTACTTTGGTAATAACCTAGGATTTTCCTAAGTAAATATGTGTTGGATTTTCCCCATTGTTCCCTTGTGTTGGTATATGCTAAATCCCTAAAACATAAACAAGATAATACAAACAAAGGGTGGAATGTATGAATGGATGAGGAGTGGAGGCGATTGGATGCCATGTTGCGATGTATTGAATGATGGAAAAATGGTGGAAGGGTATATTACGCATAATGAACACACCCCAAGTGTTTGATGAAATGTTTGAATGAGAAAATATGAAATAACTAAAGGTAAAAGGGTTGAATACCACATGTTTGATAGAATGCATGAATAAACTAAGATTTGAAAGCATGAGTCACATAAATGCTCCCCATTTGGCAAGTTGTATACATGTGTTTATTTCGCTTCGTAAATTCTCATGTGAGTTGGGAATTGTTAAAATGCTATATGTCATCATGATTTCACGATTGCTATGCACGAGCACATATGTAGATGGAGGATACTGTCAAGGAGGTTGGTAGCCCCGGTTAAGGGTGCTAACCTCTGGCTCATAAGAAAAGAAATGGTATTGTCAAGGAGGTTGGTAGCCCCGGTTAAGGGTGCTAACCTCTGGCTCATAAGAAAAGAAATGGTATTGTCAAGGAGGTTAGTAGCCCAGGATTTTGCGGGTGCTGAACTCTGGCTCATAAGAAATATATTGTACTATCAAGGGGCTTAGTAGCCTAGGGATTACACGGGTGCTAGCCCCTGGCTCATAAGAAATATAGTGTACTGTCAAGGAGGTTGGTAGCCCAGGGATATGCGGGTGCTAACCTCTGGCTCATAAGAAATATTGAAAGGATAACTCAAGGAGGTTTCGTATGATTCATAGACATGTTTTGGTTTCATAACAATTATACTTGATAAAACGTTTATGTATGATGTCGTTAGAAATTGATTATGAATTGTACTCCTTCAATTACTTGTATATGATGTTGTTCGTTATTACCATTGTTGGTTAGGAGTTTGTACTCGCTGAGTATTCCACGCTCAGCCGTACTTTCATGTCGGCAGGTACACGAGCTCCTCTTGACATATGTGATCCGGGTCCTTAGATAGAGGAGGACTACGGCGAGGAGGAACCGTATGAGGATCTAGCAGTCGAGCCTCAGGCGGAGGCGAGAGACTTAGACCATTGGCCTCACGGGGGTGACTATTGATCGAGATAGTGTTGGGTCTTATGTATTTTGATATTTTGATAGGTGGGCCTGTCCACCTTAGACTTAGGCGTGTTTTGTATTTATGTTAACTTGGAATACGATATTTTGGATCATTATAAAGAAAGGAAAATTTAGTTACGCTTCCGCATTTATATTTTAGCTTCTGCGCTCTGATTATCATTTTTTTTTGTACTGTATTCTCTTGTTAATTACAGGAGGGTTTGGCAGGTACGAAGTATCACACCTAAAGTATCCCTAAACTCCTAGGGGGTGTTTTGGGGCATGACACTCAAGTCTTGGGATCTATAGCAGAGACACTAGCGATGCTTGCAGCTAGGCAGCCCTCTACCCCCACTCCTACTACTGCACATCATGCTACAGGAATAAAGGCATTTTGAAGGATGAGGCCCCCGGCATTTTATGGTGGCACAGACCCATTGGTTGCAGAAGCATGGGTTAAAGAAGTTGTTCTCCATCTTAATGCCTACAGAGGCAGAGAAAGTTGCATGGGCCGCCTTTATGATGGAAGGTGAGGCCGATCACTGGTGGAGATCCGCCATTAGAATGAGGGACTTAACTTGAGCGGGTCAAGAATGGACTTGGGAAGAGTTCTTAGAGGTTTTCTACAAGAAATACTTCCCGGTAGGAGTTAAGGAAAAGAAAGAACTAGAGTTCATTACCTTAGAGCAGGAGAACATGATAGTGGCAGAGTACGAAGCCAAGTTCTCCGAATTGTCGAGGTTCGCTCCATACCTGATAGCCACAGAGGCAATGAAGGCCAGGAAATTTAAGAGGGGATTGCAAGCCTACATCAAAGACAGGGTCTCTATGTTCAGGCATGAGACCTACGCCAAAGTTATGGATAAGGCCCAGTTGGCAGAAACGAATGTTGAAGAATTCTACAAGAGGAGAGAAATGTTGAGAGGCCAGTCTAGTGGCTCAACGAAGCCGGAGAGGAGGGCCAAAATGAATCCATACCAATCCTCTAGACCTCCGCAGGTGCAGAGCCATTCTATTGCACCTCAGGCCCCTCGCCCTATTACTATGCAAGTCACTCAACAGATGCCACCAACATCTTCTACATCTACCTTCGAGTTCTGCAGTTATTGTAAGAGGAAACACGTGACTGGGATTGCCGAGCTCATACAGGAGCATGTTACCATTACGGTGACATGGGACACCGGATTACAGATTGTCCAAGCCGTCGGCCACGCTCTCAGACCCAGGAGACTAGACTCCCAGATCGACTGCCTATGCAACAGGAGTCCTTCCAAGCTTCGAGGCCCCAGCAGCCCATACAGCCTCCACATCAGGCAAATGAGGGCAACGTTTTTGCTATCTCAGAGCAGGGTGCTCAGGCACCTAATGATGTTGCATGAATGCCGAGAGATAGAAATTTTGTTCAAATGATGTAGTATTTTGTTCAGTATGTTGACAATGTGTATAAACATATTATATTATGTTATGTAAGTTTTCTTACTTTTCATGGGTGTTTAGTAACATGAAAAACCTGAGTGTTTTGCCAACATGCAAGTGCCTAGTCTTGTGTGGGATTAGTGTGTCCTTAGTATGACTAGGTGACAAATTTCAAGCTTGCATGTGAGAGAGGTGTCCTGGCTTGATTTAGTATCATCCAAATTTTGAGGACGAAATTTTTGTAAGGGGGGGAGAATGTAGCACCCCAGACTTTTCTATACTTAATGAATAGCATTTTCATAGCCAATTGGCCTTTCAAGTAGTCTAATTAATAAATAAGGGAGAAATTGAAATTTCTGAAATGTCAGGAATGTCTGCTTTCGAAAGACGAATCCAACGCAAGTTGAATCGTCAAAATCCGAGGAACGAGTCAAAAGATATGGCCAAAACAGTTTAAACCTGCAGAGCACCGATCGCTCGGTCTAATGTAGCGATCGATTGGTTCACAACCAATCGCTCGGTCATTAATAGCGATCGATCGGTCCAAAACAGATCGATCGGTAGCTATCGACTAGTTAACTTTTTTGTATGGGAAAATTTTTCAGAGAGCTCGTTCTTGACCGGTCGCTTGGTCAAGAACACCGATCGATCGGTCATAACCACTGATCGCTCGGTCTTAGCATTTTTGCAGAAAGTTCATTAAGGGCTTCTTCATCTTTTGGGCATTTCCACCTTGCCTATAAAGGCTTGCTCGAGCCTAAGGGTTTCACAAACCCTTAGGGCAGCATTTTGAGAGAGAGTAGGGAGAGGAAGAGGGGTTTTCTCCTAAGGTTGCATCTTGAGAGAAATCAAGGGTTTTGGAACCCAAGATCATCCCAAAAGCTTGGATTTCTCAAATCCACCCTCAAGCACATGTGGAGTCCCACCCCAAGCTAGGGCAGCATTCTCCACGGCATTTTTCAAAGGTTTTCTCCTCTTATTCAAGGTTAGTACACCCTACTAACTTCATTAGTAATAACCTTGATTTCTTCTTGAAATATGATGAGTTTATATGTTGTATGTCCCTTTTATTGAGTTATGAAGTAATCCATATGATAAATAAGATAAATGGATAAAGGTGTGGGAATGTGTGAATGGATGGTGGGTTGTGGCGAATGGATGCCGTGTGGGGTGATGTATGTAGTGTGATGGATAATTGTGGAAGGGCATTTTCAAACATAATGAACATATCTCTGTGGTGGATGAAAAACATACACTAAGCAACTTAAATCAAAAGGCTATAATTGTGATGCTTACCAAGTGTTTGAGAAAATGTTTAAATGACGATTTGAATGAGTGAACTTGAATTATGAAAGCATGCATTGAGTTATTCTTTCTAAACGTCTACCTTGATCAAATGCACTACATGTCATTTATATTTCCATATGCTCATATTAAGAATTGAAATGCTACGCTCATGTGGTCATCCTACTCAAGTATGTCATCATGCCTACTACAATTGCTACACACACGCACGCATGCTTGCATGAATTGGGTTTCTTTCATGAGTATTAGTACATGATAAATAAAACAAGAAATAAGCATATGTCAAGGAGGTTGGTAGCCCAGGGATGTCCGGGTGCTAGCCTCTGACTCACAAGTTAAACGAACATGAATGTCAAGGGTAGGGCATATCCCTAGGATATGTCATACCTGGCTCACAAGAAAACACAGCAAGCAAGGATCAAGAAACATGGAAGGGTGTTAGTGTACTAAGACCAGGTACGGGCACTAACATCTGTTCCCCAACACGCATGAAAGGATGCTAGTGTACTAAGATCAGGTACGGGCACTAGTATCTGTTTCCGAGACAAGAATAATATGAAAGTATGCTAGTGTACTAAGACCAGGTACGGGCACTAGTATATGTTTCCAAGGCAATATGAAAGGGTGTTAATGTACTAAGACCAGGTATGGGCATTAACATCTGTTTCCAACAAGTATGCGAGAATGCTAGTATACTAAGACCAGATACGGGTACTAGTATCTGTCTCCAAACAAGAATCAAGAAATAATGGAAGGGTGATAATGTACTAAGACCAGGTACGGGCATTATCATCTATTCCCAGGCAAACAAGAAACTTCACAAGCAAATAGACAAAAAAACACGCATGATACTCACAAGACATGTAAGGAACCCACAAGAAGCATAAAATGTAAAGTTTAATTTACAAGAATCACAAGGAAGGTGAAATATGTTTTAATTAAAGCATGAGCCTAGCTATGAGTTTAAATATGATGTTTAAGATTATACTTGTTATTTGTTATTGCTTCTGCACTCTGATTTTAGAAATGAAATGATGAACTGTATTATGAACACTATTTTATTGTTATTATTATTGTTAGCTAGTAGCTTGTACTCGCTGAGTATTCCATGCTCAGCCGTACCTTTATGTTGGTAGGTACATTATACGAGGTGTGGACTCTTGTCCCTTGGATCGAGGTAGCTGAGGGAGAGCAGGAGGGTATTTAGATGGTTAGCCAGATGTTAAGGGTTGGCCTGTGACCCTACGGTTGGGTTGAGGGTGAGAGACATGTATTTTTGGGGTTCTTATGCCTAGGGGATAATTGTATCACTTGAGTTGGGACTCAAGTTAAGGAGTCATGTACATGTTTTATTTTATCTTCAGTTATTGTAGTCAATTTGTGCTTGGAATACCGTTAAGTGATTAAAGAAAATTTTAGTTCTCTATTTTGCATGCCTTACATACTCTTTGCAGGTGAGTTTAAGTGTAGGTCACGTCGCCAAAGTATCCTAACTCCTAGGGGGTATTTTGGGGCGCGACACCCAAGGTCACTTAGCGTGACGTCACCCTAAGCAAGGTTCCCGACCTCACATTACTTTCCAATTATGGGGTTCAGTTATGAATGTATTCATAATACCAAGTTATCATTTCAATCATTAATCATGTTTCATTTCGAGTCTCGAGACTCTATTAACTGGCCACAGCCCACAAATGTTCAGCTCAAAGTCTCTAAATCATAACCATACATAGAGCCATTTAGACTCACACACACTGTCTCAGCTTTCACCCGAACATGACCAAACCTTGGGTGTACCAACCCAACTCACTTGGAATCTGACGAATTCCATACTGAACCTTGAGTACACCAACTCAGAAAAATACACCAACCTTGAGTATACCGACTCAGACCACTTCGTATCCGAAACTTACACACACAACATGGGAATTCACCCAATAAGGACATACTTTTCCATTCAATTGTCTGGCAATATCTACCGTGTATTCACCGCCATCGCCCTGGGTATCAGTCAAGAAGGAACCACAACCAACCTTCCTACCTTCATCTTCTGGCTAGTCTACGGAGGAACCCCAACATCTTTACCAATGCCGTCATCTCCTGACGTTCCATTGAGAAGGGACCCCGATAGACACGGTGCCGACATCTTTTGACCCATCCAGAGAGGAACCCCGAACTATACACTATCTGATGTTCAGCCACTTTAAACTCCCTAGGACTCCGACATCTCCCAACCATCAGTCACGGAGGAACCAAGGGTAGCGCAGGACACCGCCACTCCTGACCTAGTCCAAGAGGCACTACGGACGAGACAAACAGACGAACATCTCCTGATTATCAGTCACGGAGAAACCTCGGGCTTTACTGGACACCATCTCTCCTGACCTAGTCAAAGAGGAACCACAGACTATACTTAACCCTAGTTAGGTTTTCTAACCACAGGTTAACCCCAGTTAAATCAAGCCTCACGCCCACGAACCAAATTCGGTAACACACCGTCCCGATAGGGAACGTTTCCAAGCTAATGGATGCGTCTATAGCCTTATACGACTTGCAAAACAACTTTTCGTCACCCTAGAGTAGCAATATAATTTACCCGGGACCGGATCTGGGCTCCTCGAAGATCCACATAAAATAACAATATCACATAGGGTTCTCCGATCCTTTTTCATTTATGCCAAAAGACATGCATATACTTCACATAAAAGAATATAGCAAAATAAGGAGAAAAAGAGGAGAAAAGAGAGGGGTTTTACTTGGTTCACGCTTTCTCTCTCTCTCTCTACACGTAAATCGAGGTGTCGGGGAAGAAATCGGACACCGCCAATGCGTCAGGAACGTCGAAAAACCTAAAGGACCCGCTTCTCTCTTCTTTCTCTCTCCTCTTTCTCTCTCTTCCTTTCTCTCCTCACTTTCTCTCTCTAAAAAGGTTCGGGCAGCCTTCAGTGCTCTGTAGAAATTGTGAGAGAATGAAGGGTTTTAACACTCTTTATATAAGCAATGGGATGGGATCATGTGCAAAAGCACATGACCAATAAGGTGTGGAGAGTTGACCGGTCAACTTGTTTGACCGGTTGACTATTTGACCAATTTCTGAATTTGTTTTGCATTTACAGCATCCGAAACCCTACTACATAGAGTCTGATTTTGACGAACCTTTAGGTGACCGAACTTGAGATAGTTCGACATTTGCTGTAAAAATTTTGAAGAAAAATACTGAGTTCTGACAGTTACAATTTAGTACGGAAGAAAATTGCAAAATCCACTAATTTTCTAATTTCTGACACAAAACATGTTGCCTTTTCTTCGTTTGAGATGATTAACTACCAAAATGACAGACAGTCGTCCACACAACCAACCGGCACACGGTGGTACCAGCTGCACGGATTTCTATTAGAATCCCCCACAATTATGGAGTCCCACTAAATTTCAGAAAAATCTGGAATTTCTTAGTTTTCTCAATTTTCTTACATTTAAGACTCCCACGGTCTCACGAATCGATACGCGACAGAACTAGAAAAATAGGTGATCGTCCAGATAGTCGACCCACACATTGTGTATGATTTTCGAGGATAAACACTGAAGTTTTACCAGTACAATCCAATCCCGAAAAAAACCCACTTTTTACCAATTTAACAAATAATTAACTAATTAACCTCCATTAAGGACCAATAAACGCATAATTTTGTTATATTAAAATTCTGGGTCGTTACAATCTACCTTCTTACAAAAATTTTCGTCCTCGAAATTTACATATACACTAGTCATTAAATAACTGAGGTTGATTACTCCTAATGACATCTTCAAGTTCCCATGTGGCTTCCTCTATGCCATGGTGTTCCGATAAAACTTTAACTAGCTTAATCATTTTGTTTCGTAATGCCTATTCCTTGCAGTACAAAATTATCACTAGCTTTTCTTTAAAAGTTAAGTCCTCTCTGACTTGAATTGGTTCATATCGTATCACGTGCAAGGGATCAGGTACATATTTTCTCAACATGGATATGTGGAATACATTCTGAACCCTTTCCAGCTCTGGTGGTAACGCCAAACGGTAGGCTACACCTCCTATTTTAGCCAAAATCTCAAAAGGTCCAATAAATCGCGGACTTAACTTTCCCCGCTTTCTGAATTGTATAATACCTTTTGATGGAGAGATTTTCAAGAAGACATGGTCGTCGACTTGAAACTCTAAGTCTCGGTGCTTTCCATCAGCATAGCTTTTCTGTCGACTTTGTGTAGATAATAACCTCGATCGAATCAACTCGATCTTCTTTGTTGTTTCTTGCACCAACTTAGGTCCCATTAGTTTACGTTCCCCTACTTTAGTCCAACATACTGGCAACCGAAAACTCCTACCGTACAAGGCCTTGTAAGGAGCCATTTGAATACTTGCCTGATAACTGTTATTAGATGCAAACTCCATCAATGGCAAATGATCATCCCAATTTCCCTGAAAGTCCAGACTGCAAGTGCGCATCATATCTTCTAGAGTTTGTATTGTGCGCTCAGACTGTCCATCGGTTTGCGGATGATAAGCTGTACTTATGTTTAGCTGCATATCCAAAGCTTCCTGCAAGCTCCTCAAAAATCAGGAAGTAAATCGCGGATCGCGATCTGACACAATAGATACCTGCACACCATGTAGCTTCATAATCTCCTTGATGTACAACTTTGATAAATTTTCGAGGGTTATGGTATCCTTGATAGCGAGAAAGTGAGCTGACTTCATCCATCGATCAACTATCACCTAAACTGCGTCGTGTCCACTCCTTGTTTTTGGTAACCCCACCACAAAATCCATCGTAATGTGCTCCCATTTCCACTCGGGAATAGGCAATGAATGTAACAATCTAGGTGGTTTATGATGTTCTGCCTTGACTTGCTGACAAACAAGGCATCGAAATACATACTCTGCAATTTCTTTCTTCATGCCATTCCACCAGTAGTTATTCTTCACATCCTGATACATCTTTGTATTTCTAGGGTGCACTGCAAAATGAGATCAATGTGTCTCATTGAGCAGCTCATTCTTCAACTCAGGACCCATAAACGCATAATTTTATTATATTAAAATTCTGGGTTGTTACACAATATCTCCTTAGCAATTAGTCATTAACCAATTGGATGGTTTTTCCTACAATGTTACCTAAGGGACAAAGTAGTCTCATCCAATAAAATACTTTTGATGTGTTACCCAATGTAGAAAACAATGTGTGAATGTAAAATATGCTTTTATTGATTAAGTAGATAAATACAATTCCGGAATGGCTTTCGTGGGCATATATGTCTAACAATCTCCCACTTGCACTCAAAGCCAATCTCCTATGTATCTAGTACCCATCGACTCTAGAAGTTTCTCAAACACCTTCTGAGTTAGTGCTTTTGTAAATGGGTCCGCCACGTTATCCGCTGATGCAGTCTTGGATAACTCAATGTCTCCTCTCTTGACAATGTCTCGAATTAGATTGAATCTCCTTTCAATGTGCTTAGTCTTCTGATGTGCTCTTGGTTCTATGCCTTGAGCTACAACACCACTATTATCACAATAAAGTGTGATAGGAGATTCAATCACAATCTGTGGCAAGGGAGGGTCCAAGAGGGGGTTTAGCTCTGGAGGTGCATGTTAGCGGGTTATTTTTTTAGGTGCAAGATAGCAAGATTTTCGTGAAGCCCTCTAGGGTTTCCATAGCAGCCGCCCCTTTGAGAGGGAGATCACCACCACGGCCACCAGATAAACAACCTAAAACTTTCACTGATGTGGTGGGAAACAAACCCAATCCGGATCAAGATAGCATTAATCACCGAGAGTTCAGTTTTGAATCTGTCAAGGATGTGAAAAAATCATCAACTTATCAAGGAGAGCCAGCTTTGTTTTACTCTAATGAAGAACTCACATCCTCGGCAGAAATGTTCCAACATGTTCTAATCAATAAATTTACCTTTGGGCGATGTTCTATTGAAGATCTGATTGTTTATATTAGAGAAGCAATACATACGAAGATGGGTATTTCAGTTGGGATTCTAGACGAGAGACATATGCTCATCAGATTTGAATTAGAGGCAGACTTCCTCTCTCTTTGGATCAAAGAATACTATTATATGGAGGGACAACTGGTGCGTTTTATGAAGTGGACTCCTTATTTTCTAGCAGATTCGGAACCTACAGCGGTTCCCATATGGATAACATTACCAGGTCTTCCCATAAACTTCTTTAATCTGAAGGATCTAAAGGCGATGGACCTACTAAAACTCTATCCAGACCGGGTATGGCAAGGGTATGTGTTGAAATAGATGTTTCTAAATCCAAGATAGATCGATTCTAGCTAGGATTAAACACCTTAGGAAGATGGCAATCGATTATTTATGAGAAAGAGCTGGTTATTTGTGAAAGATGTAATAAGATTAGGCACTATAAAGAAGCATGTCGAAGCTATGAGAAAGGATCTTACAATCGCAGGGTGAAGGTGAAGCCAAAGATTGAAATTCCTGAAGAGAAAGCTTTGAATGTTAATAAGATCAATACTAAGAGATGGGTGGAGAAGGCTTTCGGTAAGACTGTTTTAAGCAACCACAGAAAAATTTTATAGAGGTTGAAGTGTTCGTAAATCAGGATAGAGATCAAGATTTGGAGAAAAGTAATCCGGGTAGTGATCCTACTGACTCCAGATTGAATGAGAAAACAAAACTTGACTTTGATAGCAGCATTGGGAATGAATCCAGAGGGGATGAAGAAGGAGAGACGGGGGTTAGTGCAGTCCCGTAATCATCATTAGGGAAGGAAGAAACTGTTAAGGACAGAAGGTTGTCCGAAACCAGTAGGTTATTGGACAGTACTCAGGAAGAAACAAGGAGGCCAGATTCTGATGTGAATGAGATTATATCCTTTGATAATAACAATAATGGGAAAGTGACTTTGGGAGATTGCAACGAAGAAAAAGAAACTCAGGAACTGCTAGAAGCACTGAAGACTGATAAACCTAAGAATTCGTGTAAATCCAAGGAAGAAGAGGTTATAAAAACAAAGAATTCTAAAGATGAGGGAAGTAGGTCAGATTCCAAGATGAGTAGG
Organism: Tetracentron sinense; assembly: GCA_015143295.1. NCBI lineage: Eukaryota > Viridiplantae > Streptophyta > Magnoliopsida > Trochodendrales > Trochodendraceae > Tetracentron > Tetracentron sinense. Next base: position 30,281,277 of record CM026570.1, on the reverse strand, counting down.
AGCAAACCAATTCTGAATAGGGATGGATTTATCCAGAATTGCAAGCTTTTTTCAAATAAGATCGCTGGCTCAGTGTGGCTGAAGACTAATATGGTAATTGAAGGGAATGAGGCAGGTCAAGTCAATCAAAAACCTAGAGAGAGAGTTACAAGATCTAAGACCAAGGCGGGGTCTCAAACTAACACTCATTTGTTTTCCTATGGTTAGTGCAATCATATGGAACATTAGGGGAGCAGGTAACCCAAATTCCTGCAGAAGATTCAACTCTGTCATAGTGGAGAAGAAGATATCCTTAGTAGCTTTACTGGAGCCAAAAAAAGATTTAAAATGCCATGAAAAATATGCTAGAGAGTCGGGTTTCAATAATTATACGGAGAATAATGGCGAGAATAGCAAAATTTGGATATTCTAGAAAGATGAAATCATAGTTTCGTCGGTACATAGATCTCATCAATGTATCTCGCTGATTCTATTGGAGAGAGGATCTAGGCCGGTTAGGTTCTCTTTTATATATGCATCTTGTGATAGATTGGTTAGAAGGGAGCTTTGGGAGGAGCTTCAAATTATGAGTACAGATATATCTACCCCTTGGATTTTAGGCGGGAACTTTAATGTCATCTATAATGCAGAGGAAAAAAAAGGAGGAAGAAGTCCAGCTTTAAATGCAATAGACGAGTTCAACAATATGATTACTCAGTGCGGTATCATAGATGGGGGCTTCATGGGTAATCGCTTTACGTGGTACAACGACCGGATTAGAGCTCACTGCATTTGGGCTAGATTGGATAGAGTTTTTTACAACTTAGCTTGGCAAGATGTTGTGTCTTAGACTACTATTACTCACCTTCCTAGAAGTCCGTCAGACCACTCCCCTCTTCTTATAGAGGCTGCTAGCAATTCGAGAGGAGGCCATGCTTCTTTCAAATTTCAAAATATGTGAACTAAAGATACAGGCTTCATAGATATTGTGCAAAAGAATTGGAAAGAAGGTATGAAAGGTAACCCTATACTCTCCTTTTTCTTGAAATTAAAGTTCCTTAAAGTTGAATTATCTAAATGGAATAAGAATAACTTTGGTAACATTTTTACTAACCTGAGATCTTGTGAAAGCAAAGTGGATGATCTTGAGATTCAAATGCAAACTTGTTGGACTGAAGAAGGTTACTTGGATTTATGTAATGCTAAAGCAGAGTTGAAAAAATATCTTGATCTGGAAGAAATTTTCATGAAACAAAAATCGCGTGAGCATTGGCTTAAAGAAGGAGATAAAAACACTAAGTTTTTCCATGCGGTTTATCAAAATAAATGCAAAAGAAATATGGTGCATAATATTATTGTTAGTAATGGAAACTTGTTGACTCAAGAGGATGAAAAGGGTAAAGAGGCGGTTAGTTTTTTCTAAAAAATTTTACTCTCAGAGGGTGTCTCCGGAGATAGCAGTTTAGTGGAGTGTATTCCTTCCCTAGTATCGGATAATGATAATGATAATCTGTGCAAAATTCTAGAAGATGATGAAATCAAGAAGGTTGTTTTTGATATGAAGGAATCTGGGGCTCCTGGCCCGGATGGGTACTCGAGCTTTTTTTTAAAGCATTGTTGGGGCATCATAAAAGAAGACTTGATCGCTGCTATTAATCACTTTTTCCAAAATGGTTTTATTCTGAGAGCTGTCAATGCTACGATGCTATGTTTAATAGCTAAAATCTAGAACCCAGTTGCTTTTGGTGATTATCGACCTATCAGTCTCTGCAATGTTTTCTACAAAATTATTGCGAAGATCTTGGCCATCCGAGTGGGTTCTATTTTGCCAAAATTAATTTCTGAGGAGCAATCAGCTTTTGTTAAAGGTAGAAGCATTGTGGATAATATTTTAGTGGCTCAAGACATGATTTCTCACATTAACAAGAAAGTGAGAGGGGGAAATGTGATTTTTAAGTTGGATATGGCCAAAGCTTATGATTGAATGGAGTGGGATTTTCTTCTATTAGTCTTGCAGAAATTTGGTTTTAGTGAGAATTTCATCAAGCTTATAAAAGCCTGCATTTCCTATCCTTTTTTCTCGGTCATTCTGAATGGGAAATTGCATGGTTTTTTTCAATCTTCACAGGGTTTATGGCAAGGTGATCCCCTTTCTCTGGCTTTGTTCATTTTGGCAGAAGAAGTTCTCAGCAGGGGTTTGAAAAATATTTTTGCAGAAGGTCATGTTGGTTACTTCAGAACTTCCAGATGTGCGATACCTATTTCTCACCTCCTCTTTGCAGATGACACTCTCGTTTTCTGCAATGGGCAGAAAAGATCAATAAATAATTTTTTTAAATTCCTCTCATCCTATGAATCAGCGTCTGGGCAAAGCATTAACAAGCATAAGAGCGCCATGTATGTGGCTGAAAATAAATCCGACAGAGAAAAAGGGAGATTGATGAATATATGTGGTATTGATATCAGAAAGTTTCTGTTTAGATATTTGGGTATTCCTCTTTTTCTTGGTCGTATGAAAAATATTTTCTTTGATTTTATCATCGATAAAGTTAGAAGAAAAATTGAAGGATGGAAAGGTAAGTTATTGTCTCAGGGTGGGAAGTTAGTGCTTATAAAATCGGTTTTAGCATCTTTGCCTATCTACACCTTGATGAGCACTAATATTCCGAAGGGAGTTATCTATAGAATGGAAAGCCTATTTGCTTCGTTCTTCTGGAATGATTCCTTGGGGTGCAATAGAGCTCACTAGGTAGCTTGGAATAAAATTGCTAAACCAACGGATGAAGGTGGTTTGGGTTTTCGGAAACTTGAAGATGTGTCAAAAGCGTTCCGTATGAAGATGGCTTGGAAAATAATTTCTGAAAAAGGTTTCTTGAGCAATTATTTCAGAAGCAAGTACTTAAGACATAATTATCCTTGGATGATAGAGAATTTTCTCAAGGGTAACAAGACTTGGCTAGAGATTGGGCACTGGTTAAAGAGTACATTGCTGAATTGTAAATGGTTGATTGGTAATGGAAAAGAGACAAATTTCTGGTTTGATATTTGGCTGGATAATACTCCTTTGATTGATTTGGCTTCAGATGGTCTTACTTTTTTCCCTTTGATTAGAGATTGCTGGTCTAGCAGGAGGTGCACGGTGGAGGAGTTACATTTACTCCCTAGTAACATTATTCGGGCGGTAAAAAAATTTCCTATTAATCTTTCCCATCATGAGGACAAGATTATTTGGACTAAAGAGAGTACAGGTAAATTCTCATCCAAATCTTGTTGGGATTGTGTTCGTGAAGCCTTGCCTAAGGTAAATTGGACCCAATTTATTTGGAACGCAGCTATCCCTTCTAAGATTTCCATTCTTATCTGGAAAATTTTCCACAATGCTTTCTCTGTTGATTCAAGAATTCAAGACAAAGGGATATCTCTGTCAAGCAAATGTGAATGTTGTCTGAATCCTAAAAGGGAATCCTTATCTCATTTGTTTTGCCAAGGTGAGATTGCTTCTAAGATCTGGAGAAGAGTGGGGTATGCTTTGAATATCCAGATATTTGAAGAGGATACTATTCAAACCAGACTGATGAGATTTTTCCACAGTAGAAAGAATGGTTCTGTGTTGGGTTTCCTTAGTTCTGTTCTTCCAGTATTCATTTGTTGGGAGATATGGCTGTTTCGAAATGCTTCCAGATATGATAATTTCAAAAGGAATTTCAAAGACATATTGAAGAGAATTAATGAAGGTTTGAAAGGTGCAGCTACAGCTTGGAAGTTCACTAAAAGGTTAAGTACCACTGACAAAGATTTATGTGTTTTCTTTGATATCCCTATAGTGTCTCCTAGAACAAAGAGACCTATCCTCACAAAATGGATTACCCATCTCTGGGATGGTTCAAATTAAATTCAGATGGGGCAGCAAACAATACCACGAGCATTAGTGGTGGAGGCATAATTCGGGATTCCAATGGTCATATGATCATTGCTTACTATGAGTTTTATGATAAGGAAACCAACACTACAACAGAAATAAGGGCTATATGGGATGGGTGTCTCCTATGTGATGAACTGGGATTAAATAATATCATTGTGGAAAGCGATTCTCAAATTGTTATTGATGTTATTAATGGTTTCTTGATTCCTCCATAGAAAACGTGGTACTGGTGGAAGAAAATTATTGGCTTGAAGACTAAATGCAATATGATCTTTCCGCACACCTACTGTGAGAATAATCAAATAGCTGACTTTCTTTCTAAAGAAGCCTGCTGGACTCAAGACAAAAAAATCCTCAGAGGTATAAATGATTGTCCCCATCTTATTAAGGGTATGCTTCGCACTGATAGATCTGCTATTTTTAATGTTCGAAATATCTGCACAGGTTGATCAGCATAGTGGTTTGGTTTTGAGAATTCTCCAGCTTTCAATGTTTGTTTTCTCCGGGTGGGGATTATGGTTTATGTCCACCCCAACTCATGTAGATTGTAGTGGTTTTTAGTTTTAGGGGTTTTTGTAATTTGGTTGGTTTCTAAGAGATGGAAATGCCATCTTTGATTGTGGTTGGCCTGGGAGGGGTTAGGTTTTATGTCCCCCTCTCTCACTTGGTTGTTTGTTCGGGGTAAGGTTTATGTCCCCCTCTTTTTAAATTTTATTTCATAAAACCGGTAGGGGTCTGCCAAACCCCCCGCTCCTTCTGAGTGGCTTTAATAAGAATAATAAAAAAGATTCAATCGAGGAGACAACACCAAGTTCAACAATGAACTTCTTTATCCACACTGCTTCCTTTGCAGCATCACATGCAGCAACATATTCAGCTTCAGTTGTTGAGTCAGAAGTTGGTTATTGCTTGTAACTCCTCCAACTAAATCCTCATTTCCCAAGAGTAAAGACAAATCCTAAGGTGGAATTTCTATCATCAACATCTGCCTAAAAATCTGAATCTGTGTACCCTACAACAGTCAGATCTTCTCCACTGTAAACCAAACAGTGGTGCATAGTCCTCCTCAAATACTTGAAAATGTGCTTAATTGTTGTCCAATGCTCAGGACCCGGATTTGATTGATATCTACTCACGATACTCACTACGTGATAAATATTAGGTCTTGTGCACAACATAGCATACATGAGACTTCCCACTGCAGATGCTATGGGATATGGCTCACCTGCTCTCTTTCATCATCAGTCTTTGGAGACTTTGATTTGGAGAGACTAATTTCATGCCTACAGGGTAAAAACCCTTTCTTAGAATTTTCCATGCTATATTTGCACAAGATCTTGTCAACATAATTGACTTGGGACAATCCCAACATCCTTTTCTTTCGATCTCTAAACAATTTAAGACCAAGAATATAGGATGCTTCACCGAGGTATTTCATTGTAAAGTTACATGACAACCAGATTTTAACTATTGATAACATTCCTATATCATTCCCAATGAGTAGAATATCATCTACATAAAGAACTAGGAAAGTTATTGCACTCCCACTAACCTTCTTGTACACACATGCCTCATCCATGTTTTGTTGAAAACTAAACGATTTGATTGATTCATCAAAACAGATGTTCCAACTCCAAGAAGCTTGCTTAAAGCCATAAATGGATTTTATCAATTTGCATACTTTATTATTTTGGCCATGTAGTTCAAAACCTTCGAGCTGGTCCATATAAATATCCTCTTGAATGTTTCCATTCAAGAAAGCGGTTTTGACATCCATCTGCCATATCTCATAATCATAGAAAGCTGCAATTGATAACAGAATTCTGATGGACTTTAGCATTGCTACCGGTGAAAAAGTTTCCTCATAGTCGATACCAGCTCTTTGACTATACCCTTTTGCCACAAGCCTTGTTTAAAGGTCTCTACCTTTCCATCGGATCCACGTTTTATCTTGTAGATCCATTTGCACCCAATAGTTCTTCAGGCTTTTCAACTAGGGTCCAGACACCATTCGAGTACATGGAGTCTATTTCAAATTCCATGACCTTATTCTAATTGTCAAAATAAATATCACATATTGCTTCTTGATAAGTGTAAGGATCATCATCTAAGGAATCCGATTCTGTAGAATATACCTCATGTTGATAAGACAATCTATCTGGAGGTCGATTGATCCTTGCACTTCTCCTGGGTTGTTGTGTATTTAAAGGTTCAATTAAGATGGGATTAACCATGGTCACTTTATCCTGACTTTGCTCCTCAAGATCAATTCTAAATCCATCTTTTCTATTGGGGATCATATCCTCTTTTAGAAAAATGTCATTCTTGCTTACAAACACCTTTTGTTCGCTAGGATTATAGAAATAATATCCATGAGTTTCTTTTGGGTATCCTATAAATAGGCACTTCTCAGGCCTACTTTTTAGCTTGTCAAAATTCTACTTTCGCACATAAACTGGACAACCCCATACTCTGACATGCTTTAGACTAGGCTTTCACCCCATCCATAGCTCAATTGGAGTTCTAGAAACAGACTTAGAAGGTACCCTATTCAACAGATAGATTGCAGTCTCTGATGCATATCCCCAAAAAGATATTGGCAAATCAGAATTATTCATCATTTAACGAACTATATCCAATAAGGTTCGATTTTTTCTTTCTGAAACACCATTAAGCTGAGATGTTCCTGAGGGAGTCCATTGGGATAAAATTCCATTATCTCTAAGATAATCCATGAACTCATTCGAGAGTTACTCTCCTCCTCGGTCGGATCTGAGAGTTTTAATGCATTTACCTGATTGCTTTTCTACTTCATTCCAGAATTCTTTGAACTTGTCAAAAGATTCCGATTTGTGTTTTATTAGATATATGAAACCAAATCTTGAAAATCATCCGTGAATGTAATGAAGTAGACAAAGCAACCTCTAGCTGAATGATTCCTGGGTTCACATACATCAGTGTGAATAAATTCCAATATACTTGTGGCTCTCATAGGTTTGCCTGTAAATGGCCTTTTGGTCATTTTACCTTGTAAACAAGGTTCACAAGTTGGATAAGGTTCAACATGTAAATGGTTAAAAGGACCATCCTTTACCAATCTGTTGAGCCTATCCAAATTGATATGGCCTAATCTGAGATGCCATAAGTATGTTGGATTCAAAAACTCTCTACCTCTTTTATGAGGTGTCACATTGGTGGACTCTTTATCCTCAATGTTAATAATAGAATTGCTTATAGGATCAAGATAATAAAGACCATTAGACAATGTATCGGAAACAATAAAACTATTATTGTATTTGATAACTACATTAGTATCAAAATGCACTGAATAACTATTAACGATTAAACTAGAAACAAAAATCAAATATATGTGCATGTCTGGCACATATAAACAGTCTTTTAAAACTAGAATCCTATCTAAAGCAAACTCTAAAACATAATTCCCGATGGAAATCGCAGCAACACTTGCTTCTGTTCCTATCCTTATCTTGACTTCCCCATCACTGAGCTTTCTACTCTCCTGAAACCCCTGTAACATATTACAAATATGTGAGGTAGATCCTCATCTACACACCAAGAGTTTGAGGAACCAACATTGAAGTTAGATTCAATGATTAAAGATTCTGACATACCTTCCAAAGGCTTGTCCTTAAGAGATGCTAAGTAAGCTTTGCAATTCCTCTTCCAATGACCTGGTTTCTTGCAATAGAAGCAGACATTCTGATTCTTTTCCTTGTCTTTCTTCTCATAAGATTTCTTGTTCTTAACATTCTTGCCTTTGAGGAACTTGGTGAAATTGGATTTCTTCTTTTTCTTGCCTTAGCCTTTAAGCCTAGGCCTTGAAGGTCCAATTCCTTCTGCCACATTTGCATAGAGCTTAGTAGGCTTCATAAGGTCCTTAGCTCCTTGCAACATGTTTAGGAGCTCTGGTAGAGCTGTCTCCAATTTATTCATGTTGTAATTCAACACAAAAATTGAAAAAGATTTTGGGAGAGAGTTCAGGATTGCATCCATTAGACTCTGTTGATCAAGATCTGCTCTAAGGGTCAAGAGTTCATTAATGAACCCTATCATCTTGACAACATGCTCCTGGAGTGGGGTACCATCAGACATCCTGGTTCCCATTAGTCATTTCATAGCCAACTGCCTAGCAGTTCTATTTTATTCCCCAAACATCTCCCTGAGATTAGTCAATATGTCCTTAGCTGTAGCAATACCCTCGTGTTGTTGCTAAAGGACATTCGACATGGATGCAAGCATGTAGCATTTGGCCAAACTATTTGACTCATGCCACTTTGAGGCTTTCTCAACCGCCTCAGGGGTTTGAACTACCTCATCAAATTTTGGATAGTCGGAAGGAGGACATAAGCTATCTTCTGAGAAATAAGCACAATGTCAAGGTTTCTTTTCCAGTCCACAAAATTTGGACCAGTCAAATGATTCTCTTCTAGAATCTTGGAAAGGGGATTCATGGCTATCTACACAATAAAATAAGCATAATTATTACATTAATTTTCACACATATATTCATCGGATTTTTGAGATTTTAAAATCTGATGATCCTCTCATCTTTCTTCAAATTTCGTCATTCCATTCAGTATATGAAATTAGGAAATAAACCTTTTATTTTAGATGAGTATTAGGATCCTCATAATACACTTGCAATCTTCCATTTTAGGATAGTATTACCCATGCACTACAAGGTGGATAATAACCATCCATCACTAAGCATCTCATGCATAACTCCTTATGTAAATCAGTGATTCCTAATTTTCTTGCGACCTCCAAGGACAACATGACTGTCACTGTTTCAGCCGCCATGTTTCCTTGTTTAAGTGAAACTCATTATTCTCATTTGTCATATGATCAAGTAAGGTTGTGCCCCCATTTTAGCTGGCACTCCTTATCAAGCCATACACAAACTTATCTACAATAGAAATAAGGCTCTAAGAGTTTAATTCAGAAAGAATTATGTCAATACCTTTTGGCAAGACAAGACTCTAGCTAATTAATTCCTTGTCTTATTGATAATGGAAGGCCTTAGGATTAATAATCCCATTTATTATCACTTAATATTTTTCTTGAAGGGAACAAATTTAAACAGGCATGATCACATCAACATTCATCATATGAATTATGAAAATTTTTGATAACAGGATTATAAAAGGAGTGATAAAATCCTACTAGCCCTCAGAGGGGGGATCATTAGGGTTTCACCTTATGATGAAAACCTACCCATCCCTATCACCCTAGGGTTTTTGGATGTCAGTTTAGTGATCCATCTACCTTTCATAACGATTAATGTCTTTTCAGACACGATTATCCAATAATCTCATTTGTAAAGGTTTTACGTAAAAATATAGGCATAGGTGACAAACTCCACGTCCAAAAGAGCTATTTAATTACAACATGAATAATAATATAATAATTATAATCATATTATAATCTCACAATGGGTTCACAAAAATCATACGACCTTATTTAATTACAACAGGGGAATTAAATAAAGCCCTACTACAATTTGCTATCTTGCAATGGTTATCCGGGCATCTCCTTCGGTTGATTTAGTCCACCATAAATCAGCAACCCTATTCTAGAAATAAGAAAAAGGGGAGGGGTGGGGAAAAAGAAGGAGGTATGATTTGTGAAATCCATCCAACACATAAAATAATAATTATTTATCATGATAAATATAATATACATTATTTATGTTGGCTCGGGGATCTTAGAATAAATTAAACAATTTAATTTAAAAGCTAAAAGGATCTCTAAATCCTTAAGGGCTATAATCAAGATTTAGATATCTCTAAATACCTATCCCTATTAAATTTTGAGAGGTTTTGGAATCATCCAAACTTGAAATTAGTATCACACTAATTTCTCAGGGCAAAATTATTTCCTCAATAACTAGAGGGGGACCCCTTAGCCCTATTAATGATTATCTCATAATCAAGAATCAAAAAAATTCAATAATAGGGGTGGCCGAAATTCATAAGGAGGGTAATATGATATAATAAAAATTTATTATACCCTAAAATCAAAGAGAAGCATAGCCAAGGCTCTGATACCACTGAAAGTATGCCTCCTTTTAATTTTAGAAAAACAGTTCTTGGGGGCCATACATTGAATCCCAAGTCTCCTTCGCAATCCACACGGACCTTCTTTTTCTTTAAAGCTTTCTCTAATGGAAGCTAATGGCCCTTCCAAATTTCCAGTTCTAGGATCTTGAAATAAAGATTCAATCTTTATGATCAAGATGGCTTCTTGATATTTAAAAGATAGAACACAAGAGAAGAAAGGGGGGAAGAGGGGCTGGCTGTACACCTCACAAAGAGAGAGGGGAAGGGCATGAGATTAAGGAGAGAGGGGGAGAGAAATCTAGAAAAAAAATTAATGCCCAAAGCCTTGGACGTCTAGCCCTCTTTATAGGAAAGCTTGCAACCCAAGTCTCCTCTTTCTAATCCAATTAGAATTCCTCAATTGTTTATATTCTTGATTTATCCTAATTAATTAGGATTAATCATTAATAGAAACTAACCTTATCCATTAGTAACAAACTAACCATATCCTAATCCAATAAGGATTCTTAATTAGTAACTAATTAATGATTAGTAACAAACTTAAACATTAGGGAATCTTTAATTAGTAACTAACTAACTGACTAACCTTATCCAATAAGGATATTAGTTATTAGAAACTAATTAAAACTTTTCTCCTTGAAGGGCGTCCCAACCTAGGTGGGCCCCCACTCCCACCCGCCCCCTATGGGTTCCAAACCCTTATTGGTCACATGTTTGATCTTTTATCAAAATCCCCAATGGGTCCTTTTGGTTTTTCACATCTAATGTGATTCCACCTTATGGAGCTTCACTATACCATATAGTGATTACTAAGAGAAATTAATTAATTAAATTAATAATTAAATAAAATACTTTAACAAAGTCCTTGTGTGTAGGATCTAAAGGGATCTCTTATTTCTGGTTGTGGGACCAAGTACTCAACCTTTTGGTTAAACCATTGTTACTAGGAAAAACCTTCCCTATCACTCCTTTAGGATCATAGAATGTCATCTATATCGCTGGACTTCCACAAATCAAAATTGATGTCCATGAACACAATGTGATTAACCTCCAGAAAATAGAGAATTACTTGCAGGTATTTCTATTTCAAGATTTGTTTACAGATGCATCCCTCCACTTCCAATATTGTTATAAGCTTACGGGACAATATCTAATACTGTCTTTAATCCCTGGCTTATATTGAGAACCCATTCTCTTTGATAATTTTAGTCAAACTTGGACTTTCAAAACATTTTAGAAATTCTTTAAAAGAAATAATAATAATAATTACATTTCTTTTATATAGAAAATAAACTCCTCGATAAAACCATTTCATCGATAAATACCAGTGCTGGGTTTTTCAAGTCCGGTTTTGACAAGTATCAACTCAATATTATTTACTCTATAAGAGTAGTGGAATCCTTGTTAAGCATACACACACTTCTTCTAATATAGCGTACATAACCCAACGAGCCCGTATTTAGTCCGGTGTGTTGGACATTGACGATTGGCTACATCAAAGCTATAGAGGCAAATACTAAAGAAGATCTCGACCTCTTAGGTTAAGGACAATCTGTCAAATGGACTACCCTAAATATAAAGACAATATATTTCTAAGGGTATTATCCACTGAGCGATCCAGTTGCAATACAAGTACTCCTTACTTATATCCACATCTTAGTCAAGAGACCCTTCTCTCAGTGATTGAGATTCATCACACCATCATATGGAATTAACAATGTGATAGTAGGAATACTTTGTCCAAATGTATCCTGAATAACTTAGAACAATTTTAGGTCTACAAGGAACTGGAAAAACCATATCTCTTTAGCAATTAGTCATTGACCAATTGGATGATTTTTCCTACAATGTTACCTAAGGGACAAAGTAGTCTCATCCAATGAGATACTTTTAATGTGTTACCCAATGTAGAAGACAATGTGTGAATGTAAAATATGCTTTATTGATTAAGTAAATAAATACAATTCCGGAATGGCTTTCGTGGGCATATATGCCTAACATATCATGCATCTCATAAGCATCATCCATAGCATGCACTTCATACATGGCATAAGCATCATACATTTTCATGCATATCATAAGCATCATACAGAGCATGGGCATCATACATAGCATACATTTCACACATCTTGCAAGCATCATGTCGATCTTAGAAGCAGCATACCTATCACAAAGATTCAAAAGAAGTTGCTTAAATAACTTAAATGGATAAACTACTCATTAATTTAATACCTTAAAACGAGCATGAGAACTTAGCTTCGCTAGGAAAACCAGTTGTGTGATTATACTATTGTGTGTATACTTGGATATATACGATACGCTCATATAGGCAATATAAGCTCATTGAATCGTTAGGAGCTTGATTCAAGTTATACTTAGGACTTGTTATTGCTCTTAAGTGTAGACTAGCAAGTTATTGTTAGTCAAAGTCGGTTAAAATTTCAACCGAACTCAATGTCGTATGCTAGGAAACATTGATTGTATGTTGATATGACTTATTGTATGTTTCTGTGTATTATTATGTATCTATAAACATTAGGTGATTGTTGAAATCGGGGTCGAGATAAGTTGGCTCCAATTTAGACTTATGCTTTGCTATTGTTCTCAAGATTCAATCATGAGACGTGCGCGGCGACCATACTAAGAGAAATGGAGGTAATGCTCCTGTGGGGGATGAGAATCCCGACCTCACTCAGGTCTTGGGCTCCATAGCAGAGACATTGGCTATGCTGGCAGCTAGGCCTACTACTGCTCCCACAGCTCCTCCTGTACACCATGCTAAAGGACTTGAGGTATTTAGGACATTGCATCCTCCCACCTTCTACGGGACTACTGATCTGATGGTCGCCGATGTCGTGCCCCAAAATACCCCCTAGGAGTTAAGGGATACTTTAGGTGTGACTATACATAACCTGGCAAACCATCCTGCAATGAACAAGGTATAATATGCTCTAATAGAAATATAATACAGAGTGCGGAAGCTAAAATATGGCGGAAATACCACAAACTTTTTCTTTTCTTCTATAAACTTAACAAGTATTCCAAGTTTATACAAAATATGACATGTAAAGGTGGACATGCCCACCTATCAAAATACAAAAGATAAAATACAACTCTATTTCGCTCAATAGTCACCCCTGTGGGGCCAATGGTCTAAGTCTCTCGACTCAGTCTGAGGCTCAACTACCGAATCTTCATAAGGTTCTTTCTCACCGTAGTCCTCCTCAACCCAAGGACCCGAGGCACAAATATCGAAAGGGACTCGTGTACCTGCCAACATAAAAGTACGGTTGAGCATGGAATACTCAGCGAGTACAAGCTCCTAGCTAACAATAATAATAACGAGCAAAGCATCATGTGCAAGTGGTGGAAGATACAGATCATACTCATTTAAAACAACATCATACATAACCATTTATTAAATCACAACTCTAATGAAAATCAAACCGTATCTATAAAACATATGAGTCCTTTCCATATCTCTTATGAGCCAGAGGTTAGTACCCGCACAACCCTGGGCTACCAACCTCCTTGACAGTACAATACTTCTGAGTCTTTTCTTATGAGCCAGGGGTTAGCACCCGCACAAACCTGGGCTACCAACCCCCTTGACTTTGCCAATACCTTTCTTATGAGACAGAGGCTAGCACCCTTAACCGGGGCTACCAACCTCCTTGACAGTTCCATATCCCTTTTTTATGAGCCAGAGGCTAGCACCCTTAATCAGGGCTACCAGCCTCCTTGACAGTTCCATATCCCTTTCTTATGAGCCAGAGGCTAGCACCCTTAACCGGGGCTACCAGCCTCCTTGACAGTTCCATATCCCTTTCTTATGAGCCAGAGGCTAGCACCCTTAACCGAGGCTACCAGCCTCCTTGACATTTCCTCCATCTACATATGTGCTCGTGCATAGAAATTGTGAAGTCATGATGACATATAGCGTTTTAACAATTTCAAAATCATATGAGAATTTAAGAAGCGAAATAACCACATGCCTACAACTTGCAAAAATGGGGAACATTATGTAACTCATGCTTTCAAAATCTTGGTTCATTCATGCATTCTATCAAACATGTGGTATTCAACTCTTTTTACCTTTAGTTATTTTGTATTTTCTCATTTGAACATTTCATCAAACACTTGGGGTGTGTTCATTATGAGTAAGATGCCCTTCCACCATTTTTCCATAACACACACATCACAATCCATGGCAACCCATCGCCTCAATCCCTTCATCCATCCATACATTTCACCATTCATTCATTTTATCTTGTTTATGTTTTAGGGATTTAGCATATTTCAACACAATTGATGAATGGGGAAGATACAACACACCAAAATCACAAGGAAATCTAGATTATTACCATAGTAGCTAGGAAGGGTGTACTAACCTTGAAAGAAGAAGAGAAAAATCTTTAAAATGCGCGAGGGAGACGCTGCCCTAGCTTAGAGAATGAGCTCCACACGTGCTTGAGGTTGGGTTTGATGAATCCAAGCCTTTTGGGATGATCTTGGGTGTTTAAACCCTTGATTCTCCCTCTCAAATGGAAAGGGCCTCTTGAAATCCTAGGTTCTTCTCCCTCTCCCTCAAATACCTCTAAGTGTAGTGAGTGGGGACCCAAAAACTCGAGCAAGGCTTATAAAGCCAAAGGGTGCTGGCCAAAGGACCAAAAAGCCCTTAATGAAAATTATGCAAAAACGCGAAGACCGAGCGATCGGTTGTTATGACCGATCGATTGGTTGCCTGCCGAGCGATCGGTGCTCTTGACCGAACGATCGGTCAAAAACATGCTCTCTGGAAAAATTCCCCATATAAAAAAGTTAACCAGTCGATAGCTACCGATTGATCGGTTGTGGACCGATCGATCGCTAGTTTGGACTGAGCGATCGGTTGTGGACCGATTGATCCCTAGCGATTGGTGCTCTGTAGATTTTTGACCCCTTTTTCTATTTCGGCTATAACTTTTAACCCGTTCGTCGGATTTCGACGATTCAACTTGCTTTGGATTCGTCTTTCGAAATCGAACATTCCTAACATTTAAGAATTTTCAATTTATCCCTTATTTATTAATTAGACTATGTGAAAGGCCAATTAGTTATAAAGGTGCTATTCATTAAGTACGGAAAAGTTCGGGGCGCTACAGCCGAGGCTTGGATCATGCAACTGGAAAAGATATTCAAGGTGCTTCACTACATTAATGAATAGTGGGTGGATTGGGCTTCCTTCATGTTAGAAGGTGAAGCCGAACATTGGTGGAGAGCCGCACAGAGACAGAGGGATGCTAGTAAAGCAAGGGAACCGTGGACTTGGTAAGAGTTCCTAGGTATGTTCCATCTGCAGTACTTCCCTGAGTTCATCAAGGAACAGAAGGAAATCGAGTTCTTAACTCTGGAATAGGGTTTGATGAGCGTAGCCGAGTATGAGTCCAAGTGTGTCGCACTGTCCAGATATGCCCCACATCTATTCTCATCGAAGCACTTGCGCATCAAGAAGTTTGAGAGGGCTACGGGCCTCCGTTCGAGATAGAGTCTCTTTATTCCAGGTGAAGACCTCGGGAGAGGTGGTGGACAAGGCAAGGATCGCCGAGAAGAATTCCAAGGAGTTCTTCAGCAGGAGAGACAGTGGTATGAGCAAGAGTGGCAAGGTTGGTTGCAAGTCCTGTGGTTTCGAGCCACCAGAGAAGAGGGCCAAAATGGCTCCATGCCAGTCCGCTAGACCTATGCAGGTGCAAAGCCATTTTATTGCACCTCAGTTTCCTCATCCTACTAGTACACAAGTCACTCGATAGGGGCAACCCACATCTTTGTTGCCCAAATATAGACCCTAGAGGGGGGTGAATAGGGTCAACGGCAGAATAAAAATTATTTTTTTTAAATGTGGAAAATAAAAATAACTAAAAGGAATGCAGCTAAGCACAAACTAAATAAAATAATTAAATGCACAAGAAGAAGGAGAAAGAGTAAAGGAGTGCAAACATAGAGTTGTTTTCGAGATTCGGCAAACTCAGCCTACTCCCCGCCTCAAGCAACACCAGCTTGGAGGATTCCACTACAGTCCACGACTACACAGACTTCTTAATTTGATGAAGCCTAAACCCTTTACAACCTCTCTTCTGGTTGAGGTGAACCGTACAGCACCCAGAGCACAACCGTCTCTGGTTTACATGAAGCAGCAACTTCATAGAACATGTAGGTTCTTGGATGATAATAACATATTTTGGATCTTAGATCCGAAAGATAAACTCCTTTAAGAGTTGGATTTAAATGGAATATCAAGCTCTAAGAAATCTCTCAAGTGGAAGATTAGATTTTACCTTAAAGAGAAAAACAGAGTATCGTTTTGCAGATTTGGGATTTTTAGCTCAAGAGAGTGATTTTCAATGTAACAGTGTGGAGTGAGTGTAGTTGTTAGATCATTCAAAGATCACTTATATTTATAGTGATCTGAAATTTATTATCGTTTGATGATCATTAAACCAGTTATAAATATAGCCATTGGCAATAAAGAACAGTTTTTCAGAATTTTTCTGAAATATCCAATCGATTAGAGAAGCCTCCTAATCGGCTGGATGGTTGCCAGATTGCCTAGATCAGTTTCCTAATCGGCTGGATCATAAAAACATGTTATTGGGAGTTTTGTTCTATCCAGTCGATTAGAGGAAGGAGTGATCGGCTGGATGGACCATCTAATCGATTGGATGGTCATCCTAATTGGCTGGATAGATCAAAAAATTTCCAGTTTTTGGTTTTTCTCATTTTTAATGCTTTTGCTTTGGCTTTAATGATTTGCATGAATTCCAAAGTCTTTAATTATGTTAGTAAAACATAATTAACAACTCATAATGATCTTTTGAATGATCTAAGATGGATTAGCAAAGGGAATCAATCCGATCAGTACATGCAGACAAATTTTGAAAAAATTTGTTCTATCCAGTCGATCATAGGGCTTGCCTGATCGACTGGATGGTCTGCCTAATCGGCTGATGGCTTATCTGATTGACTGGATAGGCTAATTTACTCTGCAGAATCCATTTTCAAAACCTTTTGAGATATGATTTGATTCCAAGGTTTTGTACTTAATCTTTATGAGTATGATGATCATGTTTTAAGGTCCTTAAACATATTTTTATTAATTTTTAAGGGACCTATGGTCAAACTAAGGTATTTTGAGCTTTTTCTCAAAATCAACCACTTGAGAATTTTTTACAAGAAATCCTAGATAGATTACTTATTACCTAGACTAAGACCTTGATGGAGATGATCTTTGTGCTTCAATGGTCTTCAGTAGCAGGGTCTTCAAGACAATCTTCCAAAATCCTTTTTGTAGATAGTTGAACATCTTCTTGAAGCTTTGATTTGGAATTTTCATTTTGTCTTGACTTGGTCTTTTCATTGAATGTTCTTGAATATGTTTGAAATCCCTTTTCTAATTCATGAATGCTGTAAAATAAATTGCTCATGGAAGATATTAGTATTACAAGATTCATTTCATTATATATGTCATCATTAAAACTAATTGAGGGTCATATGGTTGTAACCTTAAGGCTAACAATCTTCTGCATCTACATCCGAGTTCTGCAGTTACTATAGGAGGAAGCACTTGGTTGGGGATTGTCGAGCGCTCACAGGTGCATGTTACCAGTGCGATGACCATGTACACTGGGTTAGGGATTGTCAACATCGTCTGTCGCGACCCAAAACCCACCCTAGGAGTTAGAGTGAACTTTGGACGACTAATCATGGCTTACATGACTTGCTTGACAAACCAACCTGCAAAACCCACAGAGCATATACAATAGAGGATGACAACGGAAACATAACTATAAAACACAGCGGAAGTCTGACAACCTCAAAGTATATACACATGGTCCAAGTTTAATACAAAGAAATCAAAACAAAGAAAGTGCGGACATGCCCGCCAAAATACATGGATATAATCACTTATGCTCACCCACAGCCAATCCACTCAGAATCTAACACCACCTACTGATAACCCTCTACGGGAGGTTCCTCCAAAGGCTCCTCGACGTACTCCTCTTCCACCCATGGACTAGGAGCACAAACATCAAATGGAGCAGCAGCTCCCTCAGAACCTGCCGACATAAGAAGTACGGCTGAGCATGGAATACTCAGCGGATACCAAATACTAACCCATAGTCATAGCATAAAAATGACAATACATAAATCAGGAGCAATTCATATATGTTAGACGGAAACAATTCATATCATACAAGGAAGTAAAGCAATTTATAATCATGCTTGTATTTCGTAGAAAGCCGATAAAACCTCTTGAAAACATCGTGCACTTGACTTGGCTTGAAATATCTTTTCGTACTTGAAAGCTTGTCGTGTTTGTCTTACTTGATCTTGTCGAGCGTATCGTGTGTGTCATGTCATGCATGTCATGTGTGCTTGCTTGTGATCATGTAACTTGTGAGATATCCTTGTGAGATGCGCTTGAGGGATGCCTTGAGAGGGAAGGGAGACCCTTCTTTATGCAATGCACTTGCGAGGGAAGGGAGACCCTTCTTCATGATATGTATGTACTTGCGAGGGAAGGGAGGCCCTTCTTCATGATATGCACTTGTGAGTGAGGGGAGACCCCTCGTGGAATGTTGGTTCTTGTTTTCTTGTGAAAAGCGAGGTAAAACATATCATAGGATATGTCCCACCTCTAACCATGTTCTTGAAAACCTCGATAAATCATGTCATGCATGCCGTGCTCGTGGGAACCGTGTACATACTTGCATTTAAATTTAAACATGACATTTGGGTAATTTCACAACACATATAACATCAATGATTGAGCAATGTAATATTCATATCATTAAGGGAAAGCAAGAAAACATACTATCATAGGCCCTAGCAATATTCATCATTTATTAGGCATGCATTTCCTAATTTACAACTCATTTTATTCCCCTTGGCATTTCATCAAACATGGTGTATTCATTATTCATTATTCATTTAAACCTAAATCATGCTTTTCTAGGTGAGTTTACTCACATCATAAAGGTGTGTTTATTATGGATACAATGCCCTCCCCATTTTAATCATCACAACACAACCCTTGGCATCCAATCACCCATTCCATCTCCATTCACCATTCACAACCATCCATCTCATAGCACATGTGTAAATGAAAGAAAATCAAAAGAAATAAAGGGAAAAGAGGAACTATAACTAGGAGGGTAGTAAGAAGTACCGACCTTGAAGAAATGAGGAAGAAACCCCTTCCAAAAACGACCGTGAGGTGCTGCCCTAGCTTGGGGAACGCTCTCCGCGAGTGCTTGAGCCGTGATCTTGGAGAAAAACCGGACTTGAAGTGATCTAGGGTCTCAAAACCCCTTTGATTCTTCTCCAAAAGCAAAACCCTAGCTTAGGAAACCCTTTCTCCTCTCTTCTAATCCCCCAAATCCTCTAAGTGTTGAGAATGAGCCCTAAAGGCTCGGGTTAAACTATTAAGGTAAGAGTGAACCGACCAAAAGACCATAATACCCTTACTGAAATTTCTGCAAAAACACGAGTGCCGAACACGTTGAGCTGTGAATAGTGCCAAACACGTTGTGCTGTGAATAGTGCCGAACACGTTGTGCTGTGAATAGTGCCAAACACGTTGTGCTGTGAATAGTGCCGAACACGTTGTGCTGTGAATAGTGCCAAACACGTTGTGCTGTGAATAGTGCCGAACACGTTGTGCTATGAATAGTGTCGAACACGTTGTGCTGTGAATAGTGCTGAACACGTTGTGCTGTGAATAGTGCCGAGTACGTTGTGCTGTGAAGGGTGCCGAACCCGTTGTCACGTTGTGTTGTGCATAGTGCTGAGCTCGTTGTCCGTTGTCTTATGTACAACGTGCCCGTCGTGAGCTGTACAACGTACACGTTGTCTGCTGCACGACGTACCCGTTGTCTATTGCACAACGGATGCACAACGTATACGTTATCAGAGCTAGAGCTACGTTATCAGAGTACGTTGTCTATGCGTTGTCTGTGCCTTATCAGAGCACGTTGTCAGAACACGTTATCAGAGCTACGTCCTTAGTGCCTTCCGAGCTACGTCCTTAGTGCCTCTCCAGAGCTCGCCCTCAAGTGCATATGCCCAGTGCCTCACCAGAGCTCGTCCTCAAGTGCATATGCCCGGTGCCTCTCCAGAGCTCGTCCTCAAGTGCATAACAATTGATCGATTTCCTGCAGGTCCAGACTGTTTTGGCCATATCTTTTGACTCGTTCGTCCGATTTTGACGATTCAACTTGCGTTGGGTTCGTACTTCGAAAAGGAACATTTCTGACATTTCGGAATTTCTAATTTCTTCCTTATTTATTAATTATACCTCTTTAAAGGCAAAATGACAACGAAAGTGTCATGCATTAAATGTGAAAAGGTCCGGGGCTCTACATTCTCCCCCCCTTACAAAAATTTCGTCCTCGAAATTTAGACGCTACTTGCATTACAAACCAAAAAGAAAATTACAAGTCGTATACTAACTTATACAAAAACTCATTCAATTAATTCTGGGTACTTTGCTTTGACTTCGGCTTCACGCTCCCATGTAGCTTCTTCCCGAGCATGGTGTTGCCATTGCACAAGAACCAAAGGGATTGTCTTGTTGCGAAGCACCTGATCTCTTCGATCCAAAATCTGAACCGGCTTTTCAATCAAGGTGAGGTCCTCTCGAATCTCCAATGGTTCCAAGTCTATGACATGCGAAGGATCCGCAATGTACTTTCGAAGCATAGAAACATGGAAGACGTTGTGAACTGCGGCCATGTGAGGTAGGAGAGCTACCCTGTAAGCAACCTCACCAACTCGTGTGATAATCTCAAAAGGCCCAACATACCGAGGAATGAGCTTGCCTCGCTTTCCAAATCTCATGATCCCTTTGCTAGGAGATACTTTCACAAAAACTTGATCCCCTACTTGAAATTCCAAGTCCCTACGGCGCGTGTCCGCATAACTTTTCTGGCGATCATGAGCGGCTTTCAATCGATCCCGAATGATCTCAACTGTGCCTGCAGTTTGCTCAATCAACTCCGGACCAAGTACTTTCCTTTCTCCTACCTCATCCCAATAGAGAGGAGACCTACAACTTCGCCCATACAAGGCCTCCAATGGTGCCATTTGGATACTCGCCTGATAGCTGTTATTATAGGCGAATTCAACCAAAGGCAAGTGCTCTTCCCAACTGCCTCTGAAATCCAACATACAAGCCCGAAGCATGTCTTCAATAACTTGGTTCACTCTCTCGGTTTGTCCATCCGTCTGTGGATGAAAAGCGGTGCTGAAATCAAGTCGGGAACCCATAGCCTCCTGCAAGATTTTCCAGAATCGTGATGTGAATCTTGGATCCCGATCTGACACAATACTAACGGGCACTCCGTGCAACCTCACCACTTCCTTGATGTACAAAGCGGCTAACTGACTAGAGTTGAAAGTAGTTCGGTAAGGTAAGAAGTGAGCGGACTTCGTCAAACGATCCACTACTACCCATATCGCATCTGAGCCCCTTGCCGTCTTTGGCAAGACAACTATGAAATCCATGGATATGTTCTCCCATTTCCACTCGGGAATGGAAGGGACTGTAATAGACCTACGGGCCGCATGTGTTCTGCTTTTACCTGTTGACACACCAAGCACCGTGCTACATATTCCGCAACCTCCCTCTTCATATTCCGCCACCAAAAGTGACTCTTGAGGTTCCGGTACATCTTTGTACCCCCTGGATGCACTGTGTACTTCGAACGGTGTGCTTCATCCAAAATCTCTCTTCGAAGATCTGCATTGGCTGGGACGCACAGCCTTCCCTTGAATGTGATAGCACCCCGACTAGTGAGAGAGAAGTCCTCACTACCCTTAGCAACTTCCTTGTCCCGATAAGCCAATAATTCAGCATCCGTGGCTTGGTATTCTTGGATCAAATCTATAATGTATGGCCGAACCGTGACATTTGCCAAGATAGGACTACGAACAGAGTCATTCACACTAATGTCCAGATTTGCCAAGTCTTCAAGTAGCTTCCATTCCTGCACTAACATGCATGCTAATAACCCCGGAGGTCTTCTACTCAAAGCATCAGCCACTACATTTGCTTTACCCGGGTGGTATTGAATGGTACAATCATAGTCTTTCAAAAATTCCATCCAACGCCGTTGCCTTAGATTCAATTCCTTTTGGGAAAAGAGGTACTTGAGGCTCTTGTGGTCCGTATACACATAGAATTCCACCCCGTATAAGTAATGTCGCCAGATCTTTAGTGCAAACACGACTGCGGCAAGCTCTAAGTCGTGCGTGGGGTAATTCTTCTCATGCTCCTTCAATTGCCTCGATGCATAGGCAATGACTTTCTTGTACTGCATGAGTACACACCCAAGTCCAACGTGTGAGGCATCACTATACACCTCATACCCATAAGGTCCAGATGGCACAGTAAGGACAGGGGCTGTAGTAAGCCTCTTCTTCAGTTCCGTGAAACTGATCTCGCACTTATCACTCCATACAAACTTGGCGTTCTTCCTTGTCAGGTAAGTGAGCGGTGCTGCAAGGCTAGAGAAACCCTCTACGAATCTCCTGTAGTAGCCTGCCAACCCAAGAAAGCTGCGTATCTCGGTAACACTCTTGGGCCTCGCCCAACTCATAATTGCTTCGATCTTCTTTGGATCTACCGAGATACCTTCTGCAGAAACAACGTGGCCTAGGAATGCCACCTCTTCCAACCAAAACTCACACTTGCTAAGTTTGGCGTATAGCTTGTGCTCTCCTAGCATTTCCAAAGCAAGGCATAGGTCGCGTGTGTGATCTTCCCGTGTCTGGGAATAGACCAAAATGTCATCAACAAATACAATCACGCACTTATCAAGATATGGCCGGAACACCCGGTTCATCAAATCCATAAAGGCTGCCGGCGCGTTCGTGAGTCCAAAAGGCATCACCAAGAACTCGTAGTGTCCATACCGAGTCCTGAAAGCAGTTTTGGGAACATCTTCCACCTTAATCTTCAACTGGTGATAACCCGATCGAAGGTCTATCTTGGAGAAAAATCTCGCTCCCTTCAACTGATCGAACAAGTCATCAATCCTAGGCAAGGGATACCTATTCTTTATAGTGACTTTGTTCAATTGCTTGTAATCGACGCACATCCGCATCGAGCCATCTTTCTTCTTAACAAACAACACCGGGGCACCCCACGGTGAGACACTTAGTCGAATGAAACCAAGACCTTGTAATTCTTCCAACTAGGTCTTTAACTCTTTGAGTTCAATAGGGGCCATTCTATACGGAGCCCTGAAAACAGGAGCTGTGCCTGGTGCAAGCTCGATCACAAACTCAATCTCCCTGTCTGGAGCAACTCCTCTGGAAATACATCCAGGAACTCACTCACAACCGGAATAGTCGATGAGTCCTTTGCCTCGGGGTTAGCTAAGCTCAACGTCGCAAAACGAGCAATATATCTACTTTTCAACCCGCGAAAGTGGAATGGTTTTCCTTCTACTGGCTTGAAGAGTACCATTTTCTCAAAGCAAGCTACATGCCCATGATGTGCTGCTAACCAATCCATTCCCAATATAACATCAAAGTCTTGGAATCCAGGGACGATGAGATCAACTGCCAACTCGTGGCTTCCAACTTGGCCCACACTATTTCTATACACTTTATCTGCCAATACTGTTTTGCCGAGAGGAGTCAAAATGGCTAACTCCGGTTCTAGCTGACTTAGCTCTACAGAAAAGCCTTCTGAAAAACTCGGCGAGACAAATGAATGAGTAGACCTGGTATCAATCAACACTCGAGCCAAATACTCATTGACTAGTAGGGTTCCTGAAATTTTAACTAGCGGAGTTAATCCATGCATCAACAGTGTATACATGTAGGTATATATACATATATAACATGCCAAGTACGTACACAATCAATTAATACTTAACAGTTTAATTTATGGATAATTAAATAAGCTACAATTGCGTACCTTGCACTACATCGTCAGAAGCAAGTGCATCCCCCTCTGTTAAGGCAAAAACTCGCCCCTGGTTCGCCTGGCGAGACTGAGGTGTAGACCAGGTAGTCTGAGATGACGCCTGATATGATCCTGCTGGGCGTGCTGGTGGCCTAATCCCCTGAGACTGGCCTGGTAAATGCCGACTGGGGCAATCCCTGATCATATGGCCCTGGCGACCACAATGAAAACATCCACCCGATGCTCTTCGGTAATCTCCTGTCGGGTGCCTTCGGTCGCATGAAGTGCAGACCTCGTGTGTATAAGTCGGAGGGGCCGGAGGTGGAGCATACCTCATCGTCTGAGGTGCAACAGGCCGTGGGGCCGGAAGAGCCTGAGGTCGTGGTGCCTGAGGCACATACTACCGTGGAGCTGGAGGCGCATAAGATGGCCTCATCGGTGGTGCTGGCCACGCATACTGATAAGGGCCGGTACGAGCCCGCCTCTCTAGAGGTGCTGAACTACTGGATTGGCCTCTCGTCAATTCCCTCTTCTTGGACATCGCCTCAGAGTTGGTCTCAACCAACAAGGCTTTATCCACCACTTCAAAGTTACGATTGATCGTATGAAGTCTACGAACGATCGTAGGCGTGCGAACCAACTTTTTTAGACCGTGATTTTTGGGGTTTTCACCCCTTGGCCTATAAATAGGAGATATTTTTGAGGGTTTTGGGGTGAACCTAAACCTAAGGAAGATCTTGGAAGGAGAAGGGAGAAGATTGGGGATTTTCAAGGAGGGGTTTCGGATTGAAGATCAAGTGAAGACTAATCAAGGTTTGGGATCTTCCACAAGCTTGGATCTTCATCTTGAAGCTTGGGTTCCCTTTCTAGAAGCTCCCTCAAGCTTTCTTAAGCCTCGGATCAAAGGGATTTTATCCCCTAAGGTAGATACATTCTACTAACCTCCCTTGCTACAATCCATTGATATGCATTCTATTTTGTGATCCTTTTGTGAAAAACAAGATGTAAACCATATGAGATGGTATTAAGATGTGTAGCTAAATAGGTTTATGTTAATTTAAATAGTTATGAATGGGATGGTTGATGTACGATGGAAAATGAGAAAGGGCAATGCACACATAAAATACGCACTCAAGATGTTTGATGAAATGCTTGACTAAGAAAAATGAATAAAATGTCTAGGAGAATGTTGAATGTTACGTGTTTGATAAAATGCATGTCACGACCCAAAATACCCCCTAGGAGTTAAGGGTACTTTGACTCGTGACCGCCATATCATACCTCCAGTATGATACATAAGGCACACGTGGAAACCTGTCAGAGTACCTGAATATACATAGCGGAAACGAAATACAATGCACAGCGGAAAATAAAATACTAAACATAGCGGAAGCAAAATGAATACTCCTATAACTTGGCTCAAGTAAGAACCAACAAGTATACATGTGTGAGAAACCCAAAAGTGGAGTGGACAAACCCCACACTCACATAACAAAATGACACAAGTTCTAAGTCGGTCGATCAACAGAAATCGAAGTCACGACTCCTATCTAAAGCACCATCGTCATGATAGTGATCCATGGAAGGCTCCGGGTCACGGTACTCTTCCTCGACCCAAGGTTCTTCGCCACACAAATCGAATGGAACCCGAGCACCTGCCAATCATAACAATATCGACTGAGCATGGAATACTCAGTGTATACAAACTAATCACAATAAAGCGGTTAGGCATGGAGCATACAAGACATGGAGAATGAAATCCGTAAATTCCTTAAAGCATGGAAACCGTGAAACGTATGTGAGATAATATTCGAAAACAAAACTGTAACCGTGTGAGTCAATCGATAATCATAGCCTTATGAGTTCTTGTGAGTTCATGGAGTTACTTAGAGTCACTATGATCCGTAGAGACATAGAGCATAGAGCAATAACCTTAGAGCATTTCTATAGAGCATAACCTTAGAGATCTTAGAGCATTTCATTGTGATCTGTGGAGCTTGTAAGACGATCTTAGAGCATTATCATAGAGTTTCCTTGTGAGCATGGTATGATCCTTAGAGCTTGTGAAACGATCTTAGAGAAATCATAGAGTTACTTAGAATCATTCATTATTAGTCTTTTCGTGAAAAACCTTTGTTTGTACTTGGAGAAATCCATAGAAACTATCGGTTTATGCGAGACATGCGAGCATATGCACTTAATAAGAGAAATCATCGTATTTAAGCATAGAATCCCTTAGAGGTATTTTATCAAACACTTAAAGTGCATCATAATAGTAACCTTCATCCAAGTATATAATCACACCTTTTCATACATAAAATCAATACATATAGATAGGGCATAGATAAGAAGAATCATAATTAGTAACTAGTAGGATTGCAAGATTGTAGTAGAGTGTATCTACCTTGGAGAAATCAATGATTTTGACTCCCAATGGCTGGAACAAGCAAGAACAGTGAGTTCTTGGTTGGAAAACACCAAATGGAAAGGAAGAACTTGATCTTCCACAAGCTTGAACGATCACCAAGGTCCTCTCCTCCTTCTCTTCTTCAAATCCCTCAAAAACAATGCACAAAGGGTTTGTGAAACCCTAAGGCACGAACCCAGCCCTTTTATAGGCAAAGGGTGATGGTTAAAGTCTTAAACACCCTTAATGAAGAAAATCTGCGTATGACCGATCGATCGGTGGTATGGACCGAGCGATCGGTGGCTTACCGGTCGATCGGTGTTATGACGGAGAGATCGGTCAAAAACACACTCTCTGGAATTTTTCCCCATACAAAAAAGTTGACCGTGCGAGAGCTATCGAGCGATCGGTAGTTGACCGATCGATCGCAGGTAATGACCGAGCGATCGGTCGACCCCTGCTTTGCTGAAAAACCTTGTTTACACCACTCGAATCTTCCCCAATGCACTTCCAACACTCTTTTATGCTTTCAACACATTCCCTAAGGACATATAGACCCATTGGAACATATACGCCATAATTTCAAACACATATATTAACATAAGACCCATAAGTGTACAAAACCACACTTGGGCACTATTCACACACTATTCATTCTTAGTGAAAATGAAATTCCGAGGCTCTACAATGCATGTACGAGAGTTTATTTTAAGGCTATGAAAATATGATTTAGGGATTTTCCCCAATTTGTTAAAATTGCTAACATGTCCTATATGTTTAGTTAAAATCTCACACATCTATAGAAATGCTTGCAATGCTATGTAATGTTGTCCTAAGTGTTTTCATACCTATATGATGCTCACCCATACTTTATAATGCTCACGAATATTCCATGCTTTATATTCAATGTTTGAAATGCCTTACATGAAAATCATGATGTTCATAATTACTCTATGATGCACACAAGCACTATGCACAATCACGTATACGTGCATGAACCTAGTTTTCTAGGTACAATCACATGAAACTAAGCTAAGGCAAGAGTGGTTTCCACAAGATAAGAAAAATACAATAAAAGAATTAAGAAACGTAAAGCATGGAAGGATGTAAGTGTACTATGACCAGGTACGGGCACTAACATCTGTTCCCAAGTAAGTATGAGAGGATGCCAGTATACTATGACCAGGTACGGGTACTAGCATCTGTCTCCAAGTAAAAGTAAAAACCGTGAAAGGATGTTGGTGTACTATGACTAGGTACAAGCATTAACATCTGTCTCTAAGAATGTGAAAAGATACTAGTATACTATGACTAGGTATGGATACTAGTATCTGTCTCCAAGTAAAGTAAAGAATATAAAAGGATCCTAGTGTACTATGACCAGGCACGAGCACTAGTATCTGTTTCCATGATAAGTATGAAAGGATGCACTATTGTACTATGACCAAGTATAGGCACTATCATCTGTTTCCATGAAAGGAAGTTCACAAGAAACTCATAAGCAAGTTAATAAGAAATAAGAGAGGATGCTTGTATACTATGACCAGGTACGAGTACTAGCATTTGTCTCAAAGTAAGTACAAGATAAGTTAATAGAATGATCTCGTAAGCTAAGAACTTCATAGGATGCATAAGAAACTCACAAGATATATGAAATACGTATTGTTACAGCATGAACTGAATGTATGATTTTAAGATTATGCAAATATGATCTTGTTTAACTTCCGCACTCTGATCATGTATGTATTTTGATGAAATGTATCATGTATGGCATATTAATGTATTATTACATGGTTAGTTTGTAGTATGTATACGCTAAGTATTCAATACTCAACCGAAATGCTATTTCGGTAGGTTCCATGTAACGACCCAAAATCCTATCTTGACCAAATAAGACCTTGGGTCACCGCATTTCTTAAACCTGCTTAAAAAATCCATGCCTACAAGGCATACTACACGAGTCTCCAAAATGAGAATAATAAAATTCGATATATAAAATTCAAATCAACCTGCATAAATGTAACATGTCCAACATAACCCACCATAATCGGGATAGTCTAAAAGCTACTAACAAAAGTGAGACAGTCTAAGCAACATCCTGAAGCACATAAGTTTATTACAATCCTTTTCAAAATGAAAAATAAGGCCTAATAAAGTGTCCACCTAACCAACTCTCGAACTTCCTCAACTAGAGGCTCGCTTTCTTCTTTTATCTCGACGTAGAAATCCTCAACCACGGCTCAGTAATCAACTCGTTCTAAACCTGCTAACAATAAAAGGTCGACTGAGCATTGACAATGCTTAGTGGATATCCAGTCTAACTACAGTAACATCAACTCATGCTCATAACCTGTAGCACCCCAGACTTTTCAGTACTTAATGAATAGCACTTTCGTAGCCAATTGGCCTTTCACGTAGTCTAATTAATAAATAAGAGAGAAATTGAGAATTCTGAAATGTTAGAAATGTTCGTTTTCGAAAGACAAATCCAACGCAAGTTAAATCGTCAAGATCCGACGAACAAGTCAAAAGATATGGCCGAAACAGTAAAATGGGTCAAAAATGTGCAGAACTTCGATCACTAGGGATCGATCGGTTCACAACTGATCGCTCGGTCATTATTAGAGATCGATAGATCCACAACTGATCGATCGGTAGTTATCGACTGGTTAACTTTTTTGTATGGGGAATTTTTCCAGAGAGGGTGTTTTTGACCGATCGCTCGGCCAAGAACACCGGTCGATCGGTAGGCGACTGATCCCTCGGTCATAACCACCGATCGTTCGGTCTATCGCGAGTTGCAGAAATTTCATTAAGGGTTTTTTCATCTTTTGGGCGTTAAACCCTTGCCTATAAGGGCTTGCTTGGGCATTTGGTCACCACACACCATCCTTAGAGAGATTTAGAGAGAAAGGGAGAGGAAAGAAGAGGGTTTTCCTAGGGCATCATTGTGAGAGAAGAAATCAAGGGTTTCAAGACCTACAATCATCCCTTTTATTTGGATTTCTCCAAGCCAAGCTTCAAGCTCTTGGGGGAGTCTTTCTCCAAGCTAGTGCAGCGATCCTATGGCATTTTACAAGGACTTTCTTCCCCAAATCAAGCCTTCTTCAAGCAAGGGTCCTTCCCTACCATTTGGGGTTCTATTGCAAGGTTGCTTCAAGGTTAGTACACCCTACTAACTTCCTTAGCAATAACCTAGGTTTTCTATTATGAATGGTGACTCTTGATATTATGCTTTCTTTCCTTATGAAATGTATCATCTTCACTAAATATAAAAAAGATAAGGAAAAGGTATGAATGTGTGGATGAGATGTTGATTGTGGTGATTGGATGCCATATGGATGTGTATGATGTGTGTAGAGCCCCAAAACGTTTTGTATACGCCTTGGGATGTGTGTCAAGGCATGGTGTCTTGTAATCTCAATTTCATGAAATGAGAATTTGAAACTTCGATGGAATTGTGCCAAGAATGTCAAAATTAATTAGATAAATTATTTAATAAAGCCTATAAGCTTTAAAGAGGTCCTAGTCAAGTTTAGAAGATGTTAGAATAGCAGTAGAATAGGTCCCAATAGTAGGAATGAGTGAAAAATGGACTCAGTATCAAAACCTGCAGACCACCGATCGCTTGGTCCATTGTAGCGATCGATCGGTCCACAACCGATCGATAGGAGGCTATCGACTGGTTAAACTTTTTGTATGGAGAAATTTTCCAGAGAGCTTGTTTTTGATCGAGAGCTCGGTCAATATCACCGGTCGCTCGGTAGGCAACCGATCGATCGGTCATAACCATCGATCGCTCGGTCCCCCGCGTTTTGCAGAAATTTTAGTAAGGGTGTTTTCATCTTTTGGGCGTTTCACTCATGCCTTAAAGGCTTTGCCCGAGCATTTGAGGGTTCATAAACCCAAAGTAGAGACCTTGAGAGATAGAGAGAAAGGAGAAGGAGATTTCTAAACCTAGGGTTTGCTTTTGAGAAGAAATCAAAGGGTTTGAAGACCCTAGATCACTTCAAGCTTGTGTTTCTTCAAGTTCAAGGTCCAAGCTCGTGAGGAGCACTTTCCCCAAGCTAGGGCAGCGACTCACGCACGTTTTTGTAAGGGGTTTCTTCCCTCATTTGTCAAAATCAGTAACTTTTGCTACCCTCCTAGTTCATACCTCTTTCCTTTTCTTCTTATTTGTTATTTTCCCTAATGTATGAACCTAATGGGATGAATGGATAGTTGGTGGATGTGAATGGGCGATTGGATGCCGTGTGAATGATGTGATGAATGAAATGGGGAGGGCATTGTACCAATAATAAACATACGAGTATGTTGTGAATATAAATCCGCCTAGAAAAGCATGATATAGGTTTGATCAATAATGTACCCACCCCATGTTTGATGAAATGCCAAGGTGAATAAAACGAATTGTAAATTAAGAAAATACATGCATAATTGCTTATGGAATTTCTAGGGCTTATGATAGTGTGATTATTTACTTTCCCTAAAATGGCATGAATATTGACTTGCTCAAATTATTGATGTCTTATGTATTGTGAATTACCCAAATGTCCTATTTAAATTCAAATGCAAGTATGTACATGATTCCACGAGCACGACATGCATGACATGATTTACCGAGGTTTTTCAAGAATGAGAATTAGAGGTGGGACATATCCTACGATATGTTTTACCTCGCTTGTGACAAGAACAAGACAATCATGAGCATTTAGGAAGAAGGGTCTCCCTTCCCTCACAAGTAGTTTATTTTCCAAGCAAACAAGATACATGGCATGACAAGCATGAGCATTTAGGAAGAAGGGTCTCCCTTCCCTCACAAGTAGTTTATTTTCCAAGCAAGCAAGATACATGGCATGGCAAGCATGAACATTTAGGAAGAAGGGTCTCCCTTCCCTCACAAGTAGCATGAACACGTTTATTTTTCCAAGCAAGCATGACATGGCATGATACGTATGACACGACATGATACGACAAGACCAGAAAGATAAGACAAGTTTTCAAACATGAAAAAAAAGGGCAATTTGAGTCAAGTCAAGGGCACGACTATTTCAAGAGGTTTCATTGGCTTTTCTGTGATGCAAGCATGAATATAAATTGCTTTACTTCCTTGTTATTATATGAATTGTTTCCTGCATTATAATATGAATTGTTTTCTGCTTGTATATTGTGACTGTTATGCTATGACTGTTGGTTAGTATTTGGTACGCGCTGAGTATTCCATGCTCAGCGCTACTTCTTATGTCAGCAGGTGATAGCAGAGCGGCGGCTCCTTTTGACATCTTTGTTCCGAGCCCTTGGGTGGAGGAGGAGTATGCCGAGGAACATGTGGAGGAACCTCCGGTAGAGGGTTATTATTAGAGGTGGTAGATTCTGAGTGAATAGCTCTGGGTGAGTTGAGAGAGATGTATTCATGTATTTTGGCGGGCCTGTCCGCACCTTCTTTTGTGTATTTTTTGTATATAAACTTGGATCACATATATATATACATAGAGGTTTGGTTAAGTCTTCCGCTGTGCTATGTTAAAGTATGTTTCTGCTATTAGGTCCTTTATTGTATATGCCTTGTGGGTTTTTGAGGTCATTTTGGTCAAACAAGTCATGCAAGTTATGATGAGTCGTCCAAGATTCACTCTAACTCCTAGGGTGGGTTTTGGGTCGCGACAATGTGTGACATGGATAATGGTAGAAGGGCAATCTACAATAATGAACGAACCTTGATGTCTTGATGGAAAATATGCACTAAAAGAGGAAAGAAATAAATAAGGAATGTTGCACATCGTGTGTTTCATAAAATGCCTCAACAAGGGTTAAAAGAATTTAATGAAGAAAATGGAAATAGGATTTTTGTAAGTTTTCTTATAAATGATAAATTGTTCAAATGTGCTACATGTCGTCTAAATTCTCATATGATTATCTTAAGAATTGAATTACTACACTCATGTGATCCTCCTATTCAAGTATGTTATCATGTCCACTACAAATGCTACACACACGCACCCATGCATGCATGAACCGGGTTTTCCAAGATGTATTTATACATGATAAATCAAACAAGAAAGCAAGTATAGGACAAGGAGGTTGGTAGCCCAAGTGAAGGGTACTAGCCTCTAGCTCACAAGAAAAAGAAACAAGAACGTGTCAGGGAGGTTGGTAGCCCAAGTGAAGGGTGCTAACCTCTGGCTCACAAGAAAATGAAATAAGATAAGGAGGTTGGTAGCCCAAGTGGAAGGGTGCTAGCCTCTGGCTCACAAGTGAAAGGAAACAAGTACATGACAAGGAGGTTGGTAGCCCAAGTGAAGGGTGCGAACCTCTGGCTCACAAGAGAATGAAATGTCAAGGAGGTTGGTAGCCTAGGGATGTGCGGGTGCTAGCCTCTGGCTCACAAGTATACAAGTTGAGAACAAGTCAAGACATGGAATACAAGACAAGACAGACACGCATGCATGATTTTCACAAGCAAGATCGAGACATGAAAAGGGTTTCCCAACATGAGTTTTACCGAGGTTTTCGCATTCATGCACGTATGTCAAGAGATTGATATTGCTTCATGTTCTATGCTATTTATCTTATGCTGCTAGTATTGCTTTAAATTGATATTTCGTATCGTGTTCATTGTTGTTATGCTTTCATTATAGCTATGGCTAGTTAGTAGCTTGTACTCGCTGAATATTCCATGCTTAGCCGTACTTTTATGTCGGCAGGTCCCGTGGATGTCCTCGACCCTGAGCCTTGGGTCGAGGAAGAGTACAATGAGGAGAGGGAGCCACCTATCCCACTGGAGTCTCAGGAGGATAGGGATTTGGACGTGTGGCCATACCTCGACTATTGTTGAGAGAAGAGCGTGAGAGAGTTCTTTTGTATATTTTGATATTTTGATAGGTGGGCATGTACACCTCTAACTTGATATGTTTTGTATATGTTCACTTGGAATACAAACTATCTTATGTAGAAAAGAAAAAGTTAGTTCCCGTTTCCGTATTCATGATATAGCTTCCGCACTCTGATTTTAATTGTTATTATATCATGTTAGCCTTGTTTATTACAGGATGGTTTGGTAGGTATGTATAGTTACACCTAAAGTATCCCTTAACTCCTAGGGGATATTTTAGGGCACGACAGAAGTGGTATCAGAGCTCTAGGCATTAGAGTCCATAGGGTCACTTAGTACTCGATACCATAATTAAACAAGTCATTAGGGTCATACGAGAGAGTTGTATTCCAAGTATAGACTAAGAAGTTAGTCTTAGTCAAAATAGGTTGAACTTCAACCAAACTTAGAGTCCTACGCTAGGAACACAGATTGTATGTTATGCTATTGTGTTGTATATCATGTGTGCATTATCCTGTGTTTAGTAAAATATGCTTCGAATGAATGGTGAAATTGTTACTAAATGCGTATCCAAGTTAGACTCATGTTGTACTATCGTCCTCAGGAGTAATCATGAGGCGTGGTGCACGGGGTTGTGGATACAATACTTGGGGCAGTGGAAGTGATGCTCCATCGGGTGATGATCAACCTGACTTTGCCCAAGCCTTTGCTTCGATAGCCAAGACTTTGGCTATGCTAGCGGTAAGGCAACTGGCTACTCCACCTAATGCGGCACTTATACCTGCTCCTCCCAATCGGGCACAAGCCGGAATTGAGGCTTTCCGGAGGATGAGGCATCCAACATTCTATGGGAGCATTGATCCACTTATGGCCGAGGAATGGATTCTGCAATTGGAAAAGATATTTTCGGTGTTGGCGCCTACTGAGGCAGAAAGAGTTACTTGGGCTACCTTCATGCTTGAAGGTGAGGCCGATCATTGGTGGAAGTCCGCACTTCAGTTGATACGGACAAAATATTTAGAAATTGTGTGGTTCAAGTGGGGGAGAATGAGCTATTAGCTGACCTCATCGTCCTAGATTTCCAAGACTTGGATTTTGATGTCATCCTAGGGATGGATTGGCTGTCAAACCACCACGGCCATGTGGCATGCTTTGAAAAGATGGTGAACTTCAAGCCGAAAGGGGTAAAGCCATTTCACTTTAGAGGATTGAGAGAAAGGAATATTACCCGCCTCGCAGCTTTGAGCATAGCAAATCCAAAAGCACAAAAATCCTCGACCATTCCAGTCGTGAGTGAGTTCTTGGATGTGTTTCCGAAAGAACTTCCCAGGTTGCCTCCTGATAGAGAGATTGAGTTCGCTATAGAGCTTGCTCTAGGCACCGCTCCGATTTCAAGGGCACCATATAGAATGGCCCTGATAGAGCTTGAGGAACTGAAAAAACAGATTGAGGAGTTACAACAACTTGGTTTCATCCAACCAAGTGTGATGCCATGGGGAGCTCTGGTCCTCTTTGTAAAGAAGAAGGATGGGTCAATGAGAATGTGCATAGACTACCATCAGTTGAACATGGTCACTATCAAGAATCGTTATCCCTTGCCACGGATAGATGACCTATTTGACCAACTGAAGGGAGCGAGATTCTTCTCCGAGATTGATCTTAGATCGGCATATCATTAGTTAAAGATCAAGGCGGAAGATGTTTCGAAGATGGCTTTCAGAACTCGGTATGGGCACTACGAGTTCCTTGTCATGCCTTTTGGGCTGACGAATGCACCGGCGGCGTTCATGGATCTGATGAACCGGGTGTTCCGATCATACTTAGATCGATGTGTGATTGTGTTCATCGATGACATTTTGGTGTATTCCCCAGACATGAGAAGATCACACACGAGATCTCCGCCTTGCTCTGGAGATGATGAGAGAGTATAGGCTATATGCTAAATTGAGTAAGTGCGAGTTTTGGTTAGAGAATGTAGCATTTCTCAGACATGTAGTGTCAGCTGAGGTCATTTTTGTTGACCCGGTAAAGATAGAGGCAGTTATGAGTTGGGAGAGACCCAAGAGCGTCACCGAGATACTTAGTTTTCTCGGGTTTGCTGGCTATTACCAAAGATTTGTGGAGGGATTCTCCAGTTTGAAGGCACCTCTCACTTACTTGACGAGGAAAAATGCCAAGTTTAGTTGGAGTGAAAAATGCGAAGTGAACTTCCAGGAATTGAAGAAACGCCTCACCACGGCCCCCGTCCTTACTGTGCCATCCAGATGTGGTGGTTATGAGTTGTATAGCGATGCTTCGCACATCGGGCTTAGGTGTGCCCTTATGCAGCACAAGAAAGTCATTGCCTATGCATAAAGGCAATTGAAGGAGAATGAAAAGAACTACCCCACTCATGACTTGGAGCTTGTTGCGGTCGTGTTTGCACTCAAAATTTGGCACCATTACCTTTACGGGGTAGAATTCTATATGTTCACGAATCACAAGAGCCTCAAGTACCTCTTTTCCCAAAAGGAGCTAAATTTACGACAACGGCGTTGGATGAAATTTTTGAAAGACTACGAGTGCACCATCCAGTACCACCCGGACAAAGCAAATGTGGTGGCAGATGCTTTGAGTAGGAAACCTCCGGGGTTGTTGGCTCACATGTTATTGCGAGAATGGAGATTATTGGAAGATTTGGCTAATCTGGACATCAGTGTGAATGATTCCGTCCGCAGCCCTATTTTGGCAAATTTCACGGTTCGGCCGTACATTATAGACTTGATCCAAGAGTCTCAAGCTACGGATGCTAACTTGTTGGCTTTCCAGGACAAGGAAGTTGCTAAGGGTAGTGTAGAGCCCCGGACCTTTTCACATTTAAGTCATGACACTTTCGTTGCCATTTTGCCTTTAAAGAGGTATAATTAATAAATAAGGAAGAAATTGGAAATTCCGAAATGTTAGAAATGTTCCTTTTCGAAGTACGAACCCAACGCAAGTTGAATCGTCAAAATCGAACAAACGAGTCAAAAATTATGGCCAAAACAGTCTGGACCTGCAGGCAATCGTAGCTCGGAAGGCACTAAGGACATAGCTCGGAAGGCACTAAGGACGTAGCTCTGATAACGTGCTCAGACAACGTACTCTGATAACGTAGCTCTAGCTCTGATAACGTATACGTTGTGCATCCGTTGTGCAACAGACAACGGGTACGTTGTGCAGCAGACAACGTGTACGTTGTACAGCTCACGATGGGCACGTTGTACATAAGACAACGTGACAACGTGTTCGGCACTATTCACAACACAACGTGTTTAGCACTATTCACAGCACAACGTGTTCAGCACTATTCACAGCACAACGTGTTTGGCACTATTCACAGCACAACGTGTTGGGCACTATTCACAGCACAACGTGTTCGGCACTATTCACAGCACAACGTGTTTGGCAATATTCACAGCACAACGTGTTCGGCACTATTCACAGTACAACGTGTTCGGCACTATTCACAGCACAACGTGTTCGGCACTATTCACAGCACAACGTGTTCGGCACTATTCACAGCACAACGTGTTTGGCACTATTCACAGCACAACGTGTTTAGCACTATTCACAGCACGTGTTCGGCACTATTCACAGCACAACGTGTTTGGCACTATTCACAGCACAACGTGTACGACACCATTCACAGCACAACGTGTTCAGCACTATTCACAGCACAACGTGTTCGGCACTATTCACAGCACAACGTGTTTGGCACTATTCACAGCACAACGTGTTCGGCACTATTCATAGCACAACGTGTTCAGCACTATTCACAGCACAACGTGTTCAGCATTATTCACAACACAACGTGTTTGGCACTATTCACAGCACAACGTGTTCGGCACTATTCACAGCACAACGTGTTTGGCACTATTCACAGCACAACGTGTTTGGCACTATTCACAGCACAACGTGTTCGGCACTATTCACAACACAACGTGTTCGGCACTATTCACAGCACAACGTGTTCAGCACTATTCACAGCACAACGTGTGCAGCACTATTCACAGCACAACGTGTTTGGCACTATTCCCAGCACAACGTGTTCGGCACTATTCACAGCACAACGTGTGCAGCACTATTCACAGCACAACGTGTTCGGCACCATTCACAGCACAACGTGTTCAGCACTATTCACAGCACAAGGTGTTCAGCACTCGTTTTTTTGCAGAAATTTCAGTAAGGGTATTATGGTCTTTTGGTCGGTTCACTCTTACCTTAAGAGTTTAACCCAAGCCTTTAGGGCTTCATTTCGACACTTAGAGAGATTGGGAGATAAGAAGAGAGGAGAGGGCGATTCCTAAACCTAGGGTTTCCATTTGGGAGAGAAATTAAGGGGTTTGTGAACCCAGAATCAACTCAAGCCCATTTTTCTTCAAGATCAAGGCACAAGCTCGTGAGGAGCATCTCCTCAAGCTAGGGCAGCAACTCACGGTCATTTTTGGAAGGGGATTTCTTCCTCACTTGATCAAGGTCGGTACTTTTTACTACCCTCCTAGTTGTAGCTTCCCTTTTTCCTTTGTTTCTCCTTGTTTTCCTTCACTTATATATGTGTTATGAGATTGGTGGTATAAATGGTGAATGAAGATGGATGTTGGCGAATGGATGCCGTGTGGATGATGTGATGAACGAATGAGAAAGGGCATTGTGCTAATAATGAACACATAAGTGTGATGTGAGCATAACCCACCTAGAAAAGCATGATCTAGGTTTAAGTGAATAATGAACACACCCCATGTTTGATGAAATGCCAAGGTGAACAAAATAAATGATAAATTAAGGGAACCCATGCTTAATTGCTCTTGAAATTTGTTAGGGTTCATGATAGTGTGTTTCTTACATTTCTTAAAATGTGTAGATTATTACTCACTTAAATTGTTATATGCTATGCTTTGTGAATTACCCCAAATTGCCATATTTAATTCCAAATGCAAGTATACACACGATCTCACGAGCACGCATGAAATGACGTGATTTACCGATGTTTTAAGTATGGGAGTTAGAGGTGGGGCATATCCTAAGATATGTTTCACTTCGCTTTTGACAAAGGCAAGACAATCATGCATTTCATAGGGAAAGGTCTCCCATCCCCTCGCATGACATGC
This sequence comes from Tetracentron sinense, assembly GCA_015143295.1. Taxonomy (NCBI): domain Eukaryota; kingdom Viridiplantae; phylum Streptophyta; class Magnoliopsida; order Trochodendrales; family Trochodendraceae; genus Tetracentron; species Tetracentron sinense. The sequence goes on along the minus strand of CM026570.1, from coordinate 30,242,977 downwards.
ATAGCATCGCATGACACGCATAGCATAGCATGGCATGACACGCATAGCATAGCATCACATGACACGCATAACTCTGCATGGCATTACATGCATGGATGCTAGTTGCGACGGGCTATGAATGGCAACTAGGCATTCACATTCCGCATGGATGCTAGTTGCGACGGGCTATGAACGGCAACTAGGCATTCACATTCCGCATGGATGCTAGTTGCGACAGGCTATGAACGGCAACTAGGCATTCACATTCCGCATAGATGCTAGTTGCGACGGGCTATGAACGGCAACTAGGCATTCACATTCCGCATGGATGCTAGTTGCGACGGGCTATGAACGGCAACTAGGCATACCCATCTGCATATAGGGTACTAGTTGCGACGGACTATGAACGGCAACTAGGCATGTGAACATGTTTAAATTATGAACAAGCAAGCATGATACTCGCATGACACGCACGACATGACATGGCACGCATGATGCAAGCATGACACGGTTAACAAGTTCCCAATCATGCAAAGGGTATTTCAAGTCAAGTCAAGTGCACGATGTTTTCAAGGGTTTTATCAGTTTTTCTGAATGCAAGCATGAATATAAATTGCTTTACTTCCTTGAATGGTATAAATTGTTCCTGTTCTATCTATGCAATTGGTTTCCTACTTTATGTATTGCTATCTGTATACTATGACTGTTGGTTAGTATCTAGTACCCGCTGAGTATTCCATGCTCAGCCGTACTTCTTATGTCGGCAGGTTCTGAGGGAACTGCTGCTCCATTTGATGTTTGTGCTCCTGGTCCATGGGTGGAGGAGGAGTACGTCGAGGAGCCTTTGGAGGAACCCCCCGTAGAGGGTTATCAGTAGGTGGTGTTAGATTCTGAGTGGATTAGCTGTGGGTGAGCATGAGTGATTATATCCATGTATTTTGGCGGGCATGTCCGCACTTTCTTTGTTTGAGTTCTTTGTATTAAACTTGGACCATGTGTATATACTTAGAGGTTGTTAGACTTCCGCTGTGTTTTATAGTTATGTTTCCACTGTCATCTTCTATTGTATATGCTCTGTGGGTTTTTGCAGGTTGATTTAAGGTTAGGTCACGTCGCCAAAGTATCCTAACTCCTAGGGGGTATTTTGGGGCGTTACAGAAGTGGTATCAGAGCTTAGGCTTTAGGTCTCTAGGGTCACTTAGAATCTTATACCACGGCAACAATCAAAGAAGAGATCTTGAATTTCGAGTTAGCGACTTTGTTTTTGTCAAGATTTCAGCAACCAAGGGTGTTATAAGATTCGGGAAAAGAGGCAAGCTTAGCCCGAGATATGTGGGGCCGTTCGAGATCTACTAGATTCGGTGAGGTGGCTTACCGTGTTGCCTTGCCCGTTCACATGGCAGCGGTCCACAACGTGTTTCACACCTCCATGCTTCGGAAGTACATCCCGGACCCTTCTCATGTCATTGAGCTCAATCTGATAGAAATCCAGGAGGATCTCACACTAGTTGAGCAACCAGTGCAAATCTTGGACAGGCGAGATCAAGTCTTGCACAACAAGACTATTCCCTTAGTGCTTGTGAGATGGCAGCACCATTTAGTAGAGGAAGCTACGTGGGAACGGGAGGCTGAAGTGCGAGAAAAGTATCCTCAGTTATTTGTTTAGGACCTTGACATTCGCTTGTATTTTGTTGTGGTTTTGTGCATGTATGTATCGTCCAAATTTCGGGGATGAAATTTTTGTAAGGGGAGGAGAATGTAGCACCCCGGACTTTTCTGTACTTAATGAATAGCACTTTCGTAGCTAATTAGCATTTCATGTAGTCTAATTAATAAATAAGGGAGAAATTGAAAATTCTGAAATGTTAGGAATGTTCCTTTTCGAAAGATGAATCCAATGCAAGTTGAATTGTCAAAATCCGACGAACGAGTCAAAAGATATGGCCGAAACAGTAAAATGGGTCAAACATCTATAGAACACCGATCGCTAGGGATCGATCGGTTCACAATCGGTCATTATTAGAGATCGATCGGTCCACAATGACTGGTTAAATTTTTTGTATGGAAATTTTTTCTAGAGAGGGTGTTTTTGACCAATCGCTCCGCCAAGAACACCGGTCGATCGGTAGGAGACTGATCGCTCGGTCTATCGCGTGTTGCAGAAATTTCATTAAGGGATTTTTCATCTTTTGGGTGTTAAACCCTTGCCTATAAGGGCTTACTCGGGCATTAGGTCCCCACACTACATCCTTAGAGAGATTTAGAGAGAAAGGGAGAGGAAAGAAGAGGGTTTTCCTAAGGCATCATTGTGAGAGAAGAAATCAAGGGTTTCAAGACCCACAATCATCCCTTTTGCTTGGATTTCTCCAAGCCAAGCCTCAAGCTCATGGGGGAGTCTTTCTCCAAGCTAGTGCAGTGATCCTACAGCATTTTATAAGGGCCTTCTTCCCTAAATCAAGCCTTCTTCAAGCAAGGGTCCTTCCCTACCATTTGGGGTTCTATTGTTAGGTTGCTTCAAGGTTAGTACACCCTACTAACTTCCTTAGCAATAACTTAGGTTTTCTATTATGACGGGTGACTCTTGATACTATGCTTTCTTTTCTTATAAAATGTATCATCTTCACTAAATATAAACAAGATAAGAAAAATGTATGAATGTGTGGATGAGATGTTGATTGTGGCGATTGGATGCTGTATGGATGTGTATGGATGTATATGATGTGTGACATGGATAATGGTAGAAGGACATTCTACAATAATGAACGAACCTTGATGTCTTGATGGAAAATATGCACTAACAGAGGAATGAAATAAATAAGGAATGTTGCACATCGTGTGTTTGATAAAATGCCTCAACAAGGGTTAAATGAATTTAATGAAGAAAATGGAAAAAGGATTTTTGTAAGTTTTCTTATAAATGATAAATTGTTCAAATGCGCTACATGTCGTCTAAATTCTCATATGATTATGTTAAGAATTGAATTGCTACACTCATGTGATCCTCCTATTCAAGCATGTCATCATGTCCACTACAAATGCTACACACACGCACCCATGCATGCATGAACCTGGTTTTCCAAGATGTATTTATACATGATAAATCAAACAAGAAAGCAAGCATAGGACAAGGAGGTTGGTAGCCCAAGTGAAGGGTACTAGCCTCTGGCTCACAAGAAAAGAAACAAGAACCTGTCAAGGAGGTTGGTAGCCCAAGTGAAGGGTGCTATCCTCTGGCTCACAAGACAATGAAACAAGATAAGGAGGTTGGTAGCCCAAGTGGAAGGGTGCTAGCCTCTGGCTCACAACTGAAAGGAAACAAGTACATGACAAGGAGGTTGGTAGCCCAAGGGAAGGGTGCTAGCCTCTGGCTTACAAGAGAATGAAATGTCAAGGAGGTTGGTAGCCTAGGGATGTGCGGGATGCTAGCCTTTGGCTCACAAGTATACAAGTTGAGAACAAGTCAAGACATGGAATACAAGAGAAGACAGACACGCATGCATGATTTTTGAAAGCAAGATCGAGACATGAAAAGGGTTTCCCAACATGAGTTTTACTGAGGTTTTCATATTCATGCACGTATGTCAAGACACTGATATTGCTTCATGTTCCATGCTATTTATCTTATGCTACTAGTATTGCTTTAAATTGATATTTCGTATCGTGTTCATTGTTGTTATGCTTTCGTTATTGCTATGGCTAGTTAGTAGCTTGTACTCGCTGAGTATTCCATGCTCAGCCGTACTTTTATGTCGGCAAGTTCCGTAGATGTCCTCGACCCTGAGCCTTGGGTCGAGGAAGAGTACGTTGAGGAGAGGGAGCCACCTATCCCACTGGAGTCTCAGGAGGATAGGGATTTGGACGTGTGGCCATACCTCGACTATTGTTGAGAGGAGAGTGTGAGAGAGTTCTGTTGTATATTTTGATATTTTGATAGGTGGGCATGTCCACCTCTAACTTGATATGTTTTGTATATGTTCACTTGGAATACAAACTATCTTATGTAGAAAGGAAAAAGTTAGTTCCCGTTTCCGTATTCATGATATAGCTTCCGCACTCTGATTTTAATTGTTATTATATCATGTTAGCCTTGTTTATTACAGGATGGTTTGGCAGGTATGTATAGTCACACCTAAAGTATCCCTTAACTCCTAGGGGGTATTTTGGGGCATGACATAACCAATATAAAATTCATGCAGCAGTTACAAAATCAATAACATGTTCATATGACATTTGTATAATCCAGGACAAGTTCATATAGCATAATCAAATGACAGGTTCATATGACACTTGCATAATCCATGACAGGTTCATATAGTATAATCAATGATAAGTTCATATAGCATAATCAATGACAGGTTCATATGACATTTACATAATCAGAGGACAGAAAATATGTGAGTGTAGCACCCTAGAACTTTTCGTGTCTAATGAACAGTGTTTTCATAGTCAATTGGCCTTTCACGTAGTATAATTACTGAATAAAGAGAAATTGATGATTTTGGCATACCAGAATTTTTTTTTTTTTGAAAGACGAATCCAACGCAAGTTGAATCATCAAAATCCGACTAATGAGTCAAAAGATATGGCCAAAATACCAAAGTGGAGAAAATGAGGAAAATCAGAAAAATGGGCAAAACACAGACCCACCGGTCGACCACTCCATCCACCGGTCGACCCGTAGCCTACCGGTCGACCGCTCTCACACTAATTTTGTATGAGGGATTTTTCCAGAGAGGGGATTTTGGACTGGTTGACCGCTCCTCACCACCGGTCAACCGCTAGCCTACTGATCGACCCCTCCTATAACCCGTCGACCGCTCCTCAAGTACTTTGCCTGTTTGGTATGTTTTGGCCGAAATTTTAAGGGTGGGATGGTCATTTGACCACCCCTTTTTCTATATAAGGCCCCAACTCGTGGGTGAAGGTTTCATAAACCCTCAAAGATCATATTTGGTAGACTTAGAGAAGGGAGAGAAGAGAAGAACTAGGGTTTGCTCAAAACCCATTCCAAGCAAGGATTTTCTACACCAAGGATCTAATCTCATCTTCCCTCAAGTTCTCCTCAAATTTTAAAGGTTAGTACACCCTACTAACTTCTTTAGCAATCACCTAGGTTTCTATTTCAAATGATGATTCTTGACCTCATGTTTTATTCCTTTTGAAATATGCTATTTCCCTACAATGTAAACAAGATAATAATGAATGTTGTGATGTGTGGATGGATGAGGGGTTGAGGCAATTGGATGCCGGGTTGTATGGATGTTGTGTGATGTGTAAAATGGAAAATGGTGGAAGGGCACTCTACAAATAATGAACTTACCTTGATGATTTGATGGAAAATATGCACTAAAAATAGTAAAATGAACTACTAAGAAAATGTTGCATGCTATGTGTTTGATAAAATGCCTAAACTAGGAGTAAATGAACTAAATGAAGAAAATAGAACTAGGCCTTGTGCAATTGTTCTTATAAATGATGAATTGACCAAATACTATGTAGGTTTTCCAAATTCTCACATGTTTACACTATACTATCCGTCATATCATACTATCCGTCATATCATACTTGTCATCATAGTTTTCACTATTGATACGCACACAAGAACGCATGCATGCATGAATCGGGTTTTCAGAGTATATGTATATGATAAATCAAACAATAAAACAAGTACATGTCAAGGAGGTTGGCAGCCCAAGTGAAAGGGTGCCAGCCTTTGGCTCACAAGCAAATGAAACAATTACATGTCAAGGAGGTCGGTAGCCCAAGTGAATGGTGCTAGCCTCTAGCTCACAAGTGAAAGAAACAAGCAAATGAAACAAGTACATTTCAAGGAGGTTGGTAGCCCAAGTGAAAGGGTGCTAGCCTCTGGCTCACAAGAAAATGAAACCAAGTCAAGGAGGTTGGTAACCCAGGGATGTGCGGGTGTTAACCTTTGGGTCACAAGTATACAAGGGAAAACAAGACACACATACATGATTTTCACAAGCAAGACCGAGACATGAAAAAAGGTTTCCAAATATGAGTTTTATCGGAGTTTTCACATTCATGCACGCATGTCAAGATATCTATATTGTTTCATGTTCAATACTATTTATCTTATGTTGCTAGGATTGCTTTAACTCGATATTTTGTATGGTGTTCCTTGTTGTTGTGCTTTTGCTATTGCTATGGTAGCTAGTAGCTTGTACTCGCTGAGTATTTCATGCTCAGCTGTACTTTTATATCGACAGGTACTGTGGATGTCCTCGACCCTGAGCCTTGGGTCGAGGAAGTGTACGTAGAGGAGAGGGAGCCACTTATCCTGTTGTAGTCTCAGGAGGATAGAGATTTGGACATGTGGCCATACCTCCACTACTGTTGAGAGGAGAGTGTGAGAGAATTCCTTTTTTGTATTTGATAGGTGGGCATGTCCACCTTTACTTTGATTATGTTTTGTACATACACTTGGAATACTATTTTGGAGTTATAGAAGAAAAGAAAAAGTCAGTTCCCGTTTCCACATTCATGTTATAGTTCCGCACTCTGATTATTATTGTATTATATCATATGTAGCCTTGTTCATTGCAGGATGGTTTGGCAGGGATGTATAGTCACACCTAAAGTATCCCTTAACTCCTAGGGGATATTTTGGGGTGCGACAGAAGTGGTATCAGAGCTCTAGGCATTAGAGTTCGTATGGTCACTTAGTAATCGATACCATGATTGAACAAGACATTAGGGTCATACGAGAGAGTTGTATTCCAAGTATAGACTAACAAGTTAGTCTTGGTCAAAACCGGTTGAACTTTAATCAAACTTAGAGTCATAAGCTAGGAACACGGATTGTATGTTATGATATTGTGTTGTATACCATGTGTGCATTACTCTGTGCTTAGTAAATATGCTTGAATGAATGGTTAAATTGTTACTAAATGCGTATCCAAGTTAGACTCATGTTGTATTGTGTTTCTCATGAGTAATCATGAGACACAATACACGGGGTCGCGGATACAAAACAAGGGGCAATGGAAGTGATGCTCCATCGGGTGATAATCAACCCAACTTTGCCCAAGCTTTTGCCTCAATAGCCGAGACCTTAGCTATGTTAGCGGTAACGCAACTAGCTACTGCTCCTAATGCCGCGCTTATACCTGCTCCTCCCAATCGAGCACAAGCCAAAATAGAGGCTTTTCAGAGGATGAGGCCTCCAAATTTTTATGGGAGTATTGACCCGCTTGTTGCCGAAGGAAGGATTCAGCAATCAGAGAAGATATTCTCTGTATTGGCGCCTAAAGAGGCAAAAAGAGTTACTTGGGCCACCTTCATGCTTGAAGGTGAGGCCGATCATTGGTGGAAGTCCACACTCAGGACCCGGGAGTTGTCCCGACAGGGTCAAGAATAGACTTGGGGAGAGTTCTTGGACGTCTTCAACAAGAAGTACTTTCCAATATGGATGAAAGAGAAGAAAGGGGTCGAATTCATTATCTTAGAGCAAGGTAATATGTCAGTAGCCGCCTATGAGGCTAAGTTCTCGGAGCTATCTCAATTTGCTCCACACATGATAGCTACCGAGGCTATGAAAGCCCAGAAATTTGAGAGGGGGTTGAAGGCCTACCTCAAGGACCGAGTTTCGATGTTCCGGCATGAGACATATGCAGAGGTAGTGGACAAGGCACTACTAGCAGAGCCTAATTCTGAAGAGTTCTTCAAGAGAAGAGGGATGGAGAAAGGCCAGTCCAGTGGCTCGGTAGAAAAGAGAGCTACGACTATGTCATACTAGTCCACATGGCCGGCTCAGTCACAGAAGATGTATTCGGCACCACAGGCTCCCCGCGCTTTTGTTCCACTGGCTTTTTGCCCAACTACCTCATATGCTCCTTGCCCCACAGTGACTCAAACTACGGGTTATGCTCCTCCCACCTATTCACATGATGTCTGTACCCTTTGTGGAAGGAGGCATCCAGCAGGAGAATGCCGGAAGGCTACCGGAGGCTATTCTTAGCGGAGTAGGGCCTCTGTTAGGCAGATATCTCAGCAGGGCTCTTCCCAAGCTTCGAGGGCCTCACTGTCTACACGGCCTCCTCGCCCAACCACCCAGGGCCAAGTTTTCACCCTATTAGAGAGAGACGCACGTGTATTTGACGATGTTGTGCAAGGTACGCAAAAATTCTAGAGTTTTTAGTTATGAAAAATTTCTATTATATGATGAGTTGTTATCTATACTAGGAGTTACCTATGTATGTTGTATGTTTTTGTTTGAAATCTATTGATGTTAGTGTTTAATCGTACAAGCGCTTTATTAGTGAACAAATGTGTAGCCCGAGTTTTGATCAACACAGGATCCACTCATTCTTTTGTCTCACCCAGTTTTGCAAAGGTTTTTTCTACTGAGGCTGCTTCGTTGGAGTGGGAGTTGACCATTGCAAATCCACTTGGCAAGTCAGTTGATATGGACAAAATATTTAGAGATTGTGTGGTTCAAGTGGGGGAGAATGAACTATTAGCCATCTCATCTTCCTAGATTTTCAAGACTTGGACTTCGATGTCATCCTAGGGATGGATTGGTTGTCAAACCACCACGGTCATGTTGCATGTTTTGAAAATATGGTGAACTTCAAGTTGGAAGAGGTTAAGCCATTTCACTTTCGAGGATTGAGAGAAAGGGATATTGCTCGCCTGGCAGCCTTAAGCTTAGCAAACCCAGAAGCACAAAACTCCTCGGCCATTCTGGTCATGAGTGAGTTCTTGGATGTGTTTCCAGAGGAACTTCCCGGGTTACCTCCTGATAGAGAGATCGAGTTCGCTATAGAGCTTGCTCCGGGCAACGCTCCAATTTCAAGGGCACCATATAGAATGTGTCGCGACCCAAAACCCACCCTAGGAGTTAGAGTGAACTTTGGACGACTAATCATGACTTGCTTGACAACCAACCTGCGAAACCCACAGAGCATATACAATTGAGGATGACAGCGGAAACATAACTATAAAGCACAGCGGAAGTCTACCAAACCTCTATGTATATGCATACGCAAATCCAAGTTTATACAAAAAGTAACCAAAAGAAGGTGCGGACAGACCCGCCAAAATACATAATGTATATCTCTCATCTCACCCACAGCTATTCACTCAGAAACTAACACCACCTACTGATAACCCTCTACGGGAGGTTCCTCCAAAGGCTCCTCGATGTACTCCTCTTCCACCCATGGACCAGGAGCACAAACATCAAATGGAGCAGCAGCTCCCTCAGAACCTGCCGACATAAGAAGTACGGCTGAGCATGGAATACTCAGCGGGTACCAAATACTAACCTATAGTCATAGCATAAAAATGGCAATACATAATCAGGAGCAATTCATATATGTTAGACGGAAACTATTCATATCATACAAGGAAGTAAAGCAATTTATAATCATGCTTGTATTTCGTAGAAAGCCGATAAAACCTCTTGAAAACATCGTGCATTGACTTGGCTTGAAATATCTTTTCGTACTTGAAAGCTTGTCGTGTTTGTCTTACTTGATCTTGTCGAGCGTGTCGTACGTGTCATGTCATGCATGTCATGCGTGCTTGCTTGTGATCATGTAACTTGTGAGATACACTTGTGAGATATCCTTGTGAGATGCGCTTGAGAGATGCCTTGAGAGGGAAGGGAGATCCTTCTTTATGCAATGCACTTGCGAGGGAAGGGAGACCCTTCTTCATGATATGTGTGTACTTGCGAGGGAAGGGAGGCCCTTCTTCATGATATGCACTTGTGAGTGAGGGGAGACCCCTCGTGGAATGTTGGTTCTTGTTTTCTTGTGAAAAGCGAGGTAAAACATATCGTAGGATATGTCCCACCTCTAACCATGTTCTTGAAAACCTCGATAAATCATGTCATGCATGCCGTGCTCGTGGGAACCGTGTACATACTTGCATTTAAATTTAAATATGACATTTGGGTAATTTCACAACACATATAACATCAATGATTGAGCAATGTAATATTCATATCATTTAGGGAAAGCAAGAAAACACACTATCATAGGCCCTAGCAATATTCATAATTTATTAGGCATGATTTCCTAATTTACAACTCATTTTATTCACCTTGGCATTTCATCAAACATGGTGTGTTCATTATTCATTATTCATTTAAACCTGAATCATGCTTTTCTAGGTGAGTTTACTCACATCATAAAGGTGTGTTTATTATGGATACAATGCCCTCCCCATTTTAATCATCACAACACAACCCTTGGCATCCAATTGCCCATTCCATCTCCATTCAACATTCACAACCATCCATCTCATAGCACATGTGTACATGAAAGAAAATCAAAAGAAATAAAGGGAAAAGAGGAACTATAACTAGGAGGGTATTAAGAAGTACCGACCTTGATCAATGAGGAAGAAAACTCCTCCAAAAACGTGCGTGTAGATGCTGCCCTAGCTTGGGGAAAGTGCTCCTCACGAGCTTGAACCTTGATCTTGAAGAAAAATGAGCTTGAGGATGATTGTGGGTCTTGAAGCCCCTTTGATTTCTCCCCCAAAGCAAAACCCTAGGTTTGGAAACCCTTTTCCTCTCTTCTAATCCCCCAAATCCTCTAAGTGTTGAGAATGAGCCCTAAAGGCTCGGGTTAAACTCTTAAGGTAAGAGTGAACCGACCAAAAGACCATAATACCCTTACTGAAATTTCTGCAAAAACACGAGTACCGAACACGTTGAACTGTGAATAGTGCCAAACACATTGTGCTGTGAATAGTGCCAAACACGTTGTGCTGTGAATAGTGCCGAACACGTTGTGCTGTGAATAGTGCCGAACACGTTGTGCTGTGAAGGGTGCCAAACACGTTGTGCTGTTGTGTTGTGCATAGTGCTGAGCTCGTTGTTCGTTGTCTTATGTACAACATGCCCGTTGTGAGCTGTACAACGTATACGTTGTCTGCTACACGACGTACCCGTTGTCTGCTGCACGACGTACCCGTTGTCTGTTGCACAACGGATGCACAACGTATACGTTATCAGTGCCAGAGCTACGTTATCAGAGTACGTTGTCTATGCGTTGTCTGTGCCTTATCAGAGCACGTTGTCAGAGCACGTTATCAGAGCTACGTCCTTAGTGCCTTCCGAGCTACGTCCTTAGTGCCTTCCGAGCTACGTCCTTAGTGCCTTGCAAGCTACGATTTCCTGCAGGTCCAGACTGTTTTGACCATATCTTTTGACTCGTTCGTCCGATTTTGACGATTCAACTTGCGTTGGGTTCCTACTTCGAAAAGGAACCTTTCTGATGTTTCAAAATTTCTAATTTCTTCTTTATTTATTAATTATACCTCTTTAAAGGCAAAATGGCAACGAAAGTGTCATGCATTAAATGTGAAAAGGTCCGGGGCTCTACAGAATGGCCCCGATAGAGCTTGAGGAGCTAAAAAAGCAAATTGAAGAGTTACTACAACTTGGTTTCATCCAACCAAGTGTCTGGCCATGGGGAGCTCCAGTCCTCTTTGTAAAGAAGAAGGACGGGTCGATGAGAATGTGCATCGATTACCGTCAGTTGAACAAGGTCACTATCAAGAATCGTTATCCCTTGCCATGGATAGATGACCTATTTGACCAACTAAAGGGAGCAAGATTCTTCTCCAAGATTGATCTTAGATTGAGATATCATCAGTTAAAGATCAAGGTGGAAGATGTTCTGTAGATGGCTTTCAGGACTCGGTATGAGCACTACGAGTTCCTTGTTATGCCTTTTGGGCTAACAAATGCACTGGCGGCGTTTATGGATCTGATGAATCGGGTGTTCCGATCATACTTAGATCGATGTGCAATTGTGTTCATTGACGACATTTTGGTGTATTCCCAGACACAGGAAGATCATGCACGAGATCTCTGCCTTGCTCTGGAGATGTTGAGAGAGCATAGGCTATATGCCAAATTGAGTAAGTGTGAATTCTGGTTAGAGAATGTAGCATTTCTCGGACATGTAGTGTCAGCTGAGGGCATTTCTATTGACCCGGCGAAGATAGAGGCAGTTATGAGCTGGGAGAGACCCAAGAGTGTCACCGAAATTCAGAGTTTTCTTGGATTAGAGGGCTACTACCGGAGATTTGTGGAGGGATTCTCCAGTTTGGCTGCACCTCTCACTTACTTGACGAGGAAAAATGCCAAGTTCAGTTAGAGTGAAAAATGCGAAGTGAGCTTCCAGGAGTTGAAGAAACACCTTACCATGGCTCCCGTCCTCATAGTGCCTTCTGGGAGCAGCGGTTTTGTCGTATATAGCAACGCCTCCCACGTGGGATTGGGATGTGTGCTCATGCAGCATGGAAAGGTCATTGCCTACGCCTCAAGGCAATTGAAAGAGCATGAGAAGAATTATCCCACTCATGACTTAGAGCTTGCCGCAGTTGTGTTTGCCTTGAAGATTTGGTGACATTATCTCTATGGGGTTCGAGGTATTAACAGACCATAAAATCCTTAAGTATTTGTTTCCCAGAAAGAGCTAAATCTGAGACAAAGAAGATGGGTAGAGTTTTTGAAAGACTATGAGTGCTCCATCCAATACCACCCAGGTAAAGCAAATATGGTTGCAGGTCATTGAGTAGGACGTCACATGGGCTTATTGCATAAATGATGGTTCGAGAATGGAAGTTGTTGGAGGATGCCTCCAATCTTGACATTTGTTTCAGTCCTCCTACTCATGGGCCATTGATGGCAAATATCACGGTGAAACCGTGCATCATAGATCGGATTCGAGAGCTTGCAAGTAGGGGATGCTGAGTTGATCGCTTTCGGTGACAAGGCGGTTAGCGAAGAAAGTGAGGATTTCTCCACGAACGGTGATGGGGCAATCATGTTCAAAGGTAAAGTTTGTGTCCCGGCCAATGATGACCTTAGAAAAGAAATTCTGGATGAAGCACACCGGTCCAAGTATACTGTTCACCTTGGGGGTGACAAAATGTATAGAAACTTGAAGGGGCACTTTTGGTGGTGGAACATGAAGCGAGAAATAGCGGAGTACGTGTCCCGTTGCTTGGTGTGTCAGCAAGTCAAGGTCGAGCACAGGAGACCGGCTAGACTTTTACAGTCTCTCCCTATTCCTGAGTGGAAATGAGAGCACATCTCTATGGACTTTATTCTGGGGTTGCCAAAGACGGTTAAAAACACCGATACTATATGGGTTGTGGTTGATAGACTCACGAAGTCCGCCCATTTCTTACCATACCAGACTATATTCAATTCAAATCAGTTGGCGGTACTGTACATCAAGGAAATAGTTCGGTTGCACGGGATGCCAGTGAGAGTTGTCTCAGACAGAGATCCTAGATTTACTTCCAGGTTCTGGAAAAGTTTTCAGAGTGCCATGGGTTCCCGACTGGACTTTAGCATGGCTTTCCACCCACAGACCGATGGGAAAACCGAGAGAGTGAATCAAGTGATAGAAGACATGCTTCGAGCTTGTATGCTAGATTTTAAAGGAAGTTGGGAAGATCACTTGCCTTTGGTAGAGTTTGCTTATAATAACAGCTATTAGGCAAGCATACAGATGGCGCCTTTTGAGACTTTGTATGGGAGAAGTTGTAGATCCCTGTTGTATTGGGATGAAGTTGGGGAAAGAAAAGTGTTGGGTCTAGAGTTGATTAAACAGACTACAGACAGGGTCAAACTTATCCGGGAAAGGTTGAAAACCGCACAGGATAGACAGAAGAGCTACGTTGACAACCGAATGAGAGATCTTGAATTTTAAGTTGGCGACTTGGTTTTTGTCAAGATTTCACCAACCAAGGGTGTTATGAGATTCGGGAGGCAAGGAAAGCTTAGTTCGAGATACGTGGGTCCGTTCGAGATCAGTACTAGAGTCGGTGAGGTTGCTTACCAGGTTGCCCTGCCCGCTCACAAGGCAACGGTACATAATGTATTTCACATCTCCATGCTCTGGAAATATATCTCGGACCCATCCCATGTCATTGAGCTTGATCCGGTAGAGATTAGGGAGGACCTCACACTTGTGGAGAAACCAGTTCAGATCTTGGATTGGAGGGATCAAGTGCTTCGCAAAAAGACTATCCCGTTAGTTCTTGTGCAATGACAACATCATGCGCGAGAAGAGGCCACATGGGAGCGTGAGGTTGAAGTCAAAGCAAAGCACCCAGACTTGTTTGAATAAGTTTTTATATGTGTCATGTAATTCTGTTTGGTTTTGTACATGTATGTATCGTCTAAATTTCGAGGACGAAATTTTTGTAAGGGGGGAGAATGTAGCACCCGGAACTTTTCGTGTCTAATGAACAGTGTTCTCGTAGTCAATTGGCCTTTCACATAGTATAATTAATGAATAAAGAATAAATTGAAGATTTTGAAATGCTAGAAATTTTCCTTTTCGAAAGACGAATCCAACGCAAGTTCAATAGTCAAAATCCAATTAACGAGTCAAAAGATATGGCCAAAATACCAAAGTGGAGAAAATGAGGAAAATCAGTAAATGGGAAAAACACAGACCCACCGGTCGACTGCTCTCACCACCGGTCGACCGCTCTCACACTAATTTTGTATAAGGGATTTTTCCAGAGAGGGGATTTTGGACTAGTCGACCGCTCCTCACCACCGGTTAACTGCTAGCCTACCGATCGACCCCTCCTATGACCGGTTGATCGCTCCTCGAGTACTTTGCCTGTTTGGTCTGCTTTGCCCGAAATTTTAAGGGTGGGATGGTCATTTGACCACCCCTTTTTCTATATAATGCCCCAACTCATGGGTGAGGGTTTCATAAACCCTCAAAGATCGTATTTGGGAGATTTAGAGAAGGGAGAGAAGAGAAGAACTAGGGTTTGCTCAAAACCCATTTCAAGCAAGGATTTTCTACACCAAGGATTTAATCTCATCTTCCCTCAAGTTCTCCTCCAATTTTAAAGGTTAGTACACCTTACTAACCTCTTTAGCAATAACCTAGGTTTTCTATTTCAAATTATGATTCTTGATCTCATGTTTTATTCCTTTTGAAATATGCTATTTCCCTACAATGTAAACAAGATAATAATGAATGTTGTAATGTGTGGATGGATGAGGGGTTGAGACGATTGGATGCTGGGTTGTATGGATGTTGTGTGATGTGTGAAATGGAAAATGGTGGAAGGGCACTCTACAAACAATGAACTTACCTTGATGATTTGATGGAAAATATGCACTAAAAAGAGTAAAATGAACTACTAAGGAAATGTTGCATGTTATGTGTTTGATAAAATGCCTAAATTAGGAGTAAATGAATTAAATGAAGAAAATGGAAGCAGGCCTTATGCAATTGTTCTTATAAATGATGAATTGACCAAATGCTATGTAGTTTCCCAAATTCCCACATGTTTATACTATGAATTGAAATACGATGTACTATCCTTCATGTCGTACTTGTCATCATGGTTTTCACTATTGATACACACACAAGCACGCATGCATACATGAACTGGGTGTTTCAAAGTATATGTATATGATAAATCAAACAAGAAAACAAGTACATGTCAAGGTGGTTGGTAGCCCAAGTGAAAGGGTGCTAGCCTCTGGCTCACAAGCAAATGAAACAATTACATGTCAAGGAGGTTGGTAGCCCAAGTGAAGGGTGCTAGCCTCTGGCTTACAAGTGAAAGGAAACAAGCAAATAAAACAAGTACATGTCAAGTGTTAGCCTCAGGGTTACAACCATGAGTATCCCTAATAATTTTGATAATAACATAACAATGAAATGAAAATATTTGGTACTAATGAAACCATTTAAGTGCGTGAACATTTCAGATTACATAAGTTGATAGTACTCCAATCATGAAAATCGATGGAAATTATCCAAGAGGAAGTTGAAATCAATACAAGATGAAGATTCAAGAAGAGACCTTAGTCCAAGTCAAGACCATTGAAGACAAAATGCAAAATCACAAGACCCAAGTCAAGCCAAGATTATCTCTCATTTTTCTAAATGTATTATTCTGAGAATGTATAGGACTTATGTAAAAAGTCCTCAAAAGAAAGGTGAATTGAATAAGCTCAAGAACCATAGATTGACCATAGGAGCCTAGGACATCCTTTGAAATCAATTTAAGGCCCTAATGAATCATAAAAATATGATAAAAAGATAGCTAATTGACCTAGGAAATCAATCAAATCCCTTCGGTCTAATCCTAGAGTGAATTCAGAGTTTTTACTCTGAATTCGTCGACGAATTATCTGGGTAGATTGAATTCGGCGACGAAGTCATAACAGAATTTTTAAAAATCTATTCTGTCTCATGAATTCATCGACGAAATCTTTTGTTGGGTTAAGATTCGACGACGAAGTCGTTTCAGAATTTTTTGAAATCCAATTCTGTCTTTTGAATTCGACGACGAACTCAAGTGGGAACTCCACTTCGTCGATGAAATCATATCTGAAACAGAAAATTTTCTGTAACGGCTAGTTTGCAATGGACCTAAAAGCATTTAATGCTTCCCCAACGGTACTATTGGATCAAATGCTATAAAAGGAGTTCATTTATGAACATATAATAACTCTTGATCACTGTAATAACTCCTATTGATCCCTCATTCATTGCTATTGATTTTCACTCACTCTCACACTTAGAAAATCCCTAAAAAGTTTCTCTTTAGCTCATTCAAGTCCACTTTCTTTGAGAGACTTTATTAGAGTTTGTATTTCACTCTTATCCAGCTCATTTAAGGAGCCTTCTGTTCGAATTTCAATCCAAAACCTATTTATTGAGAGTAGTCAAGAATCCAGGATTCTTGCACTGAAGTTGTTGGTTCAGCAATATCAAGAGAGGGTTGTACTCTTGAAAGGTTTCAGCTCGACCTAAAGGAGAGCTTGAAAGGTGATATCTCGACCTGTAAAGAGAGATTGTAAGGGTTTGGACTCCACCTGTGAAGGAGCCTATATGATTAAGGAATCGTTGTGAATCCTCTAGCTGAAAGCTGAGGCAGGGAGTAGGCTGGTTTGCTGACCCTTGGGAACAAATCTTGAGTTTGCACTCTTCTTATCTCTTCTCTCTCTTTTAATATTCCATTGTTTTATCTTGTTGCATATTATACTCTATTCCGCTCTTTGAACTTGTAGTTCATACTCTTAATTTTTAAAAATCTGCCTTAGACCCTCTTCACCCCCCCCTTTAGGATCATTACCTGGCCAACAATTGGTATCAGAGCCTAATACTCTAATTAGATCTAAACAATCTAAGTAATCGATTTTATTATGGCAAACAATGTATTTGCAACAAGCCTAGGAGAAGGACAGTCCACCACTAGACCACCATTGATTAATGGAGAAAATTATAACTATTGGAAAACTAGGATGATGTATTACATTCAAGCTCTAGATTATGAGTGTTGGAGAGTAATAGTCAATGGCCCTCATCTTCCCACAAAAACTGTGGATGATGTCAGAATTCCTAAGGTAGAGGAAGAATGGAATGAAGCTGACATTAAGCTCATTCAAATCAATGCTAAAGCTATTAGAAATCTCTACTGTGCTTTAAGTCCCCAAGAATTTAACAGAGTGTCTGGATGTGACTCTGCTAAAGAAATATGGGATAAACTGAAAGTCACCTATGAAGGGAGTAATCAGGTTAAAGAAGAAAAGATTAGCATGCTTGTTCACAAGTATGAATTATTTAAAATGGAAAAAGAAGAATCTATCGGTGATATGTTCACCAGATTTACTAACACTTTAAATACTCTTAAATCTCTGGGTAAAGTGTATTCTAATGCAGAAAATGTGAGAAAGATTTTAAGATCATTGCCCAAGGATTGGACTCCAAAAGTAACAGCAATCCAAGAAGGTAAGGACCTCACCAAACTGCCTATAGATGAGCTGCTGGGATCTCTTATGACTCATGAAGTCATAATGAAGGATCAAATGCCTAATGACCTAGAACCAAGAGGGCTGGCTCTCAAGTCTACTCAAGTTGAAATCAGTGATGAGGAAACCAGCAGTGATAATGAAGATATAGCCTTGATGGCAAGAAAGTTCAAAAGGTTCCTCAAGCATAAGAAGAACTTCAAAAAGAGACCATACAGGAAGGAGTTCTCAAAAGAATTGAACAAAGCTGAATCTAGCAAGAAGGAACCTCTCACCTGTTATGAATGTAAGAAGCCAAGCCACATAAGGACTGACTGCCCTCAACTCAAGAAAAGCCAAAAGTACAAGAAGAAGGCTATGATGGCAACTTGGGATGACTCAGAGGGAAGCAAGTCGGAAGATTCAAGTGATGAAGAAGTAGCAAATCTATGCCTCATGGAAAATGAAGATGAGGTAACTTCTTCCCCAAATGATTCTCTCTTATATGATGAAATAAGAGAAGCATTCGATGAACTTTATACTGAATTTGGTAGAATAACTAAATTAAACAAATCCTTTAAAAAGGAAATCCACACTCTCTCACAATCATGTGAAACTCTACAAAAAGAGAAGAGTATGTTAGCCATTGAGAATGAGGAATTGAGTAAAAAATTAAATGATATTGAAAATGTTCCTCATAACTCACCATGTGCATGTGATAAGCTAAATTATAAAGTCAAGGACTTGACTAATACTGTCCTCACATTCACAAATTGTCAAAAGAACCTAGAAATACTTTTAGGACAGCAAAGATGTGTTTCTAACAAGGCTAGACTTGGTTATAATACTTTTTCAAAACAAAAAGATTATCAAAACTTCTTTACAAAACTAAGTAGTCACCAAACTCCACCATCTACCTCATTTTATAATGGTAAAATAATTAGAAAAGTTTGGGTTCCAAAAGGAACATCTTCTATTTCAAAAACTAATCATAAAGGACCAAGAATGATATGGGTTCCCAAGGGAACTAATCCTCCCAAACCACAACCCAGATCACTTTGGGTACCATCCAAAACTGTTTGGGTATCGGGAGGAAAGTATCTTGGAGTTACTTGAATTGGATGTGTAGGTATGCTTCAAATCAAGAACTTCCAAAACAACATGGTTCTTGGACAGTGGATGCTCAAGGCATATAACCGAGAACAAGGAACTATTTGCATCAATCACTCCAAAGGATGGCGGTCATGTGACATTTGGAGACAATGCCAAAGGGAAGATCATCGGCATAGGTAACATTGGTAAGAATAAATCTGTCTTTATAGAGAATGTACTACTCGTTGATGGTCTTAAGCATAATCTCATAAGTATTAGTCAACTTTGTCATAAGGGATTGAATGTTTCATTTAAGTCAAATATCTGCATGATTAAGGATAAAGATAATCTAAATACTTTGTTTGTAGCACATAGGAATGAAAATATTTATACCTTAGATTTTGATGAACTTAAATCTCAAAACATGATATGTTTTTCTGCTATAGATGAAGCAAGTTGGCTATGGTATAGAAGATTAGGACATGCTAGTATGGATCTTTTGTCTAAACTCTCTAAAAATGAATTAGTTAAAGGATTACTTAAAACTAAATTTATCAAAGATAAAATCTGTGATGCTTGTCAACTTGGAAAACAAATAAAATCTTCATTTCAAACCAAGAAAATGATTTCTACCACTAGGCCCTTAGAATTTTTGCATATGGATCTTTTTGGTTCAAATGAAGTAGCTAGCCTAGCTGGAAAAACTTATGCTTTTGTTATAGTGGATGATTTTTCAAGAGACTCATGGGTACTATTTCTTTCTCATAAAAATGAAGCACCTTCTTTATTTAAAAAGTTTTGTAAAAGAGTTCAAAATAAAAAAGGTTATTCTATTAACATAAGAACTGATAGAGGAGGAGAATTTAAAAATAAAGAACTTGAATCATTTTGTGATGAAAATGGTTTTAATCATAATTTTCAGTACCTAGAACTCCACAACAGAATGGTGTAGTAGAAAAAAAGAATAGATCTCTTCAAGAAATGGCTAGAACAATGCTTAATGAAAATAAGTTATCAAATTATTTTTGGACTGAAGCTATTAACACTTCATGCTATGTAATTAATAGAGTTGTTATAAGAAATAAATTAAATAAAACTCCCTATGAGCTATGGAATTGAAGAATCCCTAATATAAGTTATTTTAAGGTGTTTGGATGTAAATGCTTTATACTTAATGATAAACAACATCTTAAGAAATTTGATGCTAAATCTGTGGAAGGAATCTTCTTAGGATACTCTACTAATAGCAAAGCTTATAGAGTGTTTAATAAGAAATCATTAATTGTTGAATAATCAATTCATGTAGTTTTTGATGAATCAAATCCTTTTTACAAAATCAATACTGATATGGATGATGAAATTGATAATCTTCTAAAAGCAATATCTAATTTAGAAATCAACAAAGAAAATAAAAATGATTAAGAAAAAGAAAAATCAAGTAACAACTCCATTGAAATAGATAATGAAGAAGAAATTGAAAATGAAGAATCCTATCAACTTCCTAAAACTTGGAAATTAATAAAAGATCACCCTAAGGATCTAATACTTGGTAATATGGAACAAGGGGTTAGAACAAGAAGAAATCTAATGAACCTTGCTTTCCTAAGTCAAATTGAACCTAAAAATGCCTTAGAATCTATTGAAGATGAATCGTGGGGCATTGCTATGCAAGAAAAGTTAAATCAATTTGATAGAAATCAAGTTTGGGATCTAGTACCTAGACCAAATGACAAATCTATTATTGGAACAAAATGGGTATTCAAAAATAAAAAGGATGAAAATGGAAATGTAGTTAAAAACAAAACAAGATTAGTAGCTCAAGGTTACAACCAAGAAGAGGGGATAGATTATGATGAAACATTTGCCCCGGTTGCTAGACTAGAAGCTATAAGAATGTTACTTGCATTTGCTAGTCATAAAGAATTTAAACTATATCAAATGGATGTAAAAAGTGCATTTCTAAATGGGTAAATCAATGAGGAAGTTTATATAAATCAACCTCCTGGTTTTGAAAATCATAAATTCCCTAATCATGTATTTAAGCTAACTAAAGCCTTATATGGATTAAAGCAAGCTCCAAGAGCTTGGTATGAGAGGCTAAGTAGCTTCTTAATTGAAAATGGATTCACAAGAGGTAAACTTGACACAACTTTATTCATAATGATCAAAAATGATGATATGCTAATAATCCAGATCTATGTAGATAACATCATATTTGGATCAACAAATGAATCTCTCTGTAGAATGTTTACTAAAACAATGCAAAAAGAATTTGAAATGAGTATGATGGGTGAATTAACATTTTTCTTAGGACTTCAAATCAAACAAACCAAGTAAGGAAGTTTCGTTAATCAAGCTAAATATACTAAAGAATTACTTAAAAAGTTTGGAATGGAAAACACTAAAATAATTGATACTCCTATGAGTCCATCAACCAAACTTGATAAAGATGAAAAAGGGAAAAGTGTTGATGAAAAACTCTATAGAGGCATGATTGGAAGCCTTTTGTATCTCACTGCAAGCAGACCTGACATTATGTTCAGTGTTTGCATTTGTGCAAGATTTCATTCCTGTCCAAAAGAATCTCACTTAACTGCTGTAAAAAGAATCTTTAGATACTTACTTGGAACAATTGATTTAGGCTTATGGTATCCAAAGGACACAAACTTAGATCTAATAAGCTATTCAGATGCAAACTTTGCTGGATGCAAGGTACATAGAAAAAGTACTAGTGGAACTTGTCACTTTTTAGGACATTCTATTGTTTCATGGTTTAGTAAGAAACAAAATTCAATAGCCTTATCCACAGATGAGGCTGAGTACATGGCAGCTAGACTTTCTTGCGCTCAAACTCTCTACATGAAACAATAACTAGAAGATTTTAAACTTATCTATACTAAAATTCCTATTAAGTGTGATAACACAAGTGCTATTTGTATGACTAAGAATCCTATTCAACACTCAAGGACTAAACACAAAAATAAGATATCACTTTATTAGAGATCAAGTGCAAAATGGAAATGTTATCTTGGAATTTGTTGATACAATTAATCAGCTTGCTGATATCTTTACCAAACCTCTACAATCTGACAGGTTCAGTGCTTTGAGAAGAGAATTGGGAATGACTAGTCTAAATGATCTAACTTAATCAAGATCAAAAGTAATCAAAAATTGAAATCTTTGATTTGATCTGCCTATAACTTGCTTGATTGTTTAATAGATTGATTTGAATACGTTATGATAATTTTTGATGTCTTGATGAATCTTTGACTTAAAGGAAAACAGGTAGAAAACTAATGAGAAATCAATTCTTCATATTCAGAACTGAATTCGGCGACGAATTCAATCTAGAATATGATTTCGGGGACGAATCTTTGGGAAATATAGAAAACAGAATGTTTTCTGTACCCATTTCGGCAACGAACCTGGATGAGTCATCCATTTCGTCGACGAAGTCAATCCGAAATTAAAAACATTAGGACTCCTAACTCAATTTCGGCAATGAATTCAGGGACGAAACCCATTTCGGCGACGAATTGAGTTGTGTGTATAAATAGTAACCCCCTGAATCCAAACTTTTTCAAACCTAATCCTTCCCTCCAAAGTCCCTATTCCATTGCTCGAACACCCTTCTTTGTTCAAAGATCTAGCAAATCTTTCCAAATCTCTTAGAAAATGCCTCCTAGAATGAAGAATGCATCTGTGGAGCCACCAAAGAAGAAATCATGAATCGACAAAGGAAAAACATCGGCCTCGAGTTTAACTCCAGTCACAGTAAAGTTCAAGGAAGCAAAGTTTGAGAAATTATTCAAAGAAAAATTCCTATCTCGTTCCCGTCTATACGGTAAAGTCGTTAATTTCATTAGTTTTGATGCCTATGGGCTCAAACCCATAAAGACTCTATTTTCTGCCCTAAAATGGGATAAATTTCTTGAATCTAATGAACCCATGTTTCCTGAGTTAGTCAAACTCTTTTACACTCACTTCCATTTCAATCAATCTAAATCTCTTATTATCTCATTTGTCTTAGGTAAAAACATTTCTTTTCATTTAAATCAATTGCACTCAATTTTAAAAATCTCTCAGTGTACCCTTCAAAATTTTGTGAATGGTCAGTGGACAAGTCATGAAGGATTTGATGTGGTTGAAGCACTGAAAATGATGTGTATAAACCAAGATTTCACCTCTCCTTTTCAACCTAAGGTTAAAGATCTTACCCTCACTGGTGGTATGGGGTATCTCACTTACTTCGATGTATTCCTTATGTGGTGCATCCTTACCTCCACACCCATTGATCTCTCCTACATCATTGTCCATTGTATGGATGATGCATTTAAGAGAAAATCAGGGTGCCTCCCTTTTGGTCAGGCTCTGACTAAAATCTTTAAACACTTCAATGTTCCTTTAGCCTCTCAAATAGATATTGTCACCCTTGATGATTTCTCCATTTATAGCAAAGCAACTATTCAAAGAATGAGCTATATCTGGAATGACTCCCAGAAGGTTTGGACTCCCAAACCCTCTGCTTCTCAGTCCTCCTCCCTTCCTTCCAGTACTCCAGTTCCTATTCATACTCCATCTATACCTTTTTTTTGCTCCCTCTTCATTTATTCCTTCCTCTTCATCTGCACCCTCAGCAGAACTTCAGGCTGAGCAGCAGCAAGCATCAGTGCCAGAGGAGGAACCCCAGGCTGAGCAACAGCCAGTACCAGAAGAGGATCCTGCAGATGAGCTTCAGGGTGAGCAGCACCCCAGAGATGAGTTGCCTAACTGGTCTGATTTCGTGGATGCTGGAGAGATTCCCGAGAGTTCTCATAGACAGGTGTCTCCTCATTTTGAGGACCCTGGTCAGTTCTATAAGGTGTCCAGCAGGCCAGCAGCTTCAGATGAGCAGCTGAACATCATGGCAGGGCAGATTGCCTCTATGTCTTCCAGCTTGGAGCAGTTTTAGTTGGAAATGAGGATGAGCCAACAGGCTTTTCAAGAGGAAATTAGAGCATCCCTGCTCTCCTTCATGACAGAGTCAAGGGAAAAGCTTACAGCCATTCAAATCGAATCAAGGGAAACTATTCAGAATCTCCATTCCTCTACTCTCTCCCAGTTTGCAGCTCTTGAGTCTGAGATGAGCAAACTCCCCAAGGCAGTCCAGTCTTCTCTTGCCACGGTGCATAATGATCTTAAAGAGTGTGCCAATGCCACCTACTCTGTCTTAGGGACAGTTAACATGGATACCTCAGTCACCAAAGATAGAGTTGACTCTGTGTCTTCATTTCTTCATAGATTGGGGGCAGAACAATCCGAAGAAAGTATCCGAATGGAGAAGGTCACAAAGACAATGCAAGGAATTGTAGAATCATCAGCTCTTCAGTTGAAGACTCAAGGCAAGCTTCTTTTGGATATGGCAGAGCATGACTCCATAGCTGCCTCAATTACCTTGCGGGCCACTAATGAGTTGAAGAAAATGAATCATTTTCTGGTGAGTCTGGCTAGTGGAGCCACTCCTTCTCAGCCTCCCTCTCAAGTTCCCTCTTCCTCCAAAAGCAAGAGACCAATGAAGGTAACCCCCTCCAAAAGGGGTCAAGCTACTGATTCCCCTATCATCTCCCTTCCTTCCGACTCAGATTCCACCTCCTCTTCCTCAGACTCCCATGATGACTCCGATCCAGCTGAGCCATCAGAAGATGTCCTCTCAAAGGTTGCAGACCTCATCAAAAAGCAGAAAGCAGATGGGCTGTAATTTTTTAATTGTTTTTGATGTTGACATAGGGGGAGAAATATGAAAAGTAATGAAAATTTAAATTCGATGATTGATGTTTGATAAATGAAATGACATTTGAACCATTTGAATTATGATGTTTTTTTTTTTTTCATCTTTGGCAATACACACATAATATGTCTTTCGCTTATGCAATTCTATTCTTGTCTGGATCTAATATGTTGTGAAGAGAAATTAAAATTGAAACTTATCTTTGTGGAACTTTTCTTGATACATAACCAGGGTGATATATCCTTTAACTCATCATAAATATGCTTCTAAATTATAACTGTGATTATTTTTACAAATGCATATGCGTAGGGGGGAGCTTACCTCAAAGTTTTTATGAAAAACATGTCGTGAGGGGGAGCTCAATCCAATTTCATTACAGTGTTATGTCATCATCAAAAAGGGGGAGATTGTTAGCTTCAGGGTTACAACCATGAGTACCCCTAATAATTTTGATAATAACATAACAATGAAATGAAAATATTTGGTACTAATGAAACCATTTAAGTGCTTGAACATTTCAGATTACATAAGTTGATAGTTCTCCAATCATGAAAAAGGATGGAAATTATCCAAGAGGAAGTTCAACTCAATACAAGATGAAGAGTCAAGAAGAGACCTTAGTCCAAGTCAAGACCATTGAAGACAAAATGCAAAATCACAAGACCCAAGTCAAGCCAAGATTATCTCTCATTTTTCTAAATGTATTATTCTGAGAATGTATAGGACTTATGTAAAAAGTCCTTAAAAGAAAGGTGAATTGAATAAGCTCAAGAACCATAGATTGACCATAGGAGCCTAGGACATCCTTTGAAATCAATTTAAGGCCCTAATGAATCATAAAAATATGATAAAAAGATAGCTAATTGACCTAGGAAATCAATCAAATCCCTTCGGTCTGATCCTAGAGTGAATTCAGAGTTTTTACTCTGAATTCGTCGACGAATTATCTGGGTAGATTGAATTCGGCAATGAAGTCATGACAGAATTTTTAAAACTCTATTCTGTCTCATGAATTCGTCGACGAAATCTTTGGTTGGGTTAAGATTCGGCGACGAAGTCATTTTAGGATTTTTTGAAATCCAATTCTGTCTTTTGAATTCGACGACGAACTCAAGTGGGAACTCCACTTCGTCGACAAAATCATATCTGAAACAGAAAATTTTCTGTAACGGCTAGTTTGCAACGGACCTAAAAGCATTTAATGCTTCCCCAACGGCACTATTGGATCAAATGCT
Organism: Tetracentron sinense; assembly: GCA_015143295.1. Lineage (NCBI taxonomy): Eukaryota > Viridiplantae > Streptophyta > Magnoliopsida > Trochodendrales > Trochodendraceae > Tetracentron > Tetracentron sinense. The sequence goes on along the minus strand of CM026570.1, from coordinate 30,217,134 downwards.
ATAAAAGGAGTTCATTTATGAACATATAATAACTCTTGATCACTGCAATAACTCCTATTGATCCTTCATTCATTGCTATTGATTTTCACTCACTCTCACACTTAGAAAATCCCCAAAAAGTTTCTCTTGAGCTCATTCAAGTCTACTTTCTTTGAGAGACTTTATTAGAATTTGTATTTCACTCTTATCCAGCTCATTTAAGGAGCCTTTTGTTCGAATTTAATCCAAAACCTATTTATTGAGAGTAGTCAAGAATCCAGGATTCTTGCACTGAAGTTGTTGGTTCAGCAATATCAAAAGAGGTTTGTACTCTTGAAAGGTTTCAGCTCGGCCTAAAGGAGAGCTTGAAAGGTGATATCTTGACCTGTAAAGAGAGATTGTAAGGGTTTGGACTCCACCTGTGAAGGAGCCTGTACGATTAAGGAATCGTGGTGAATCCTCTAACTGGAAGCTGAGGCGGGGAGTAGGCTGGTTTGCTGAACCTCGAGAATAAATCTTGAGTTTGCACTCTTCTTATCTCTTCTCTCTCTTTTAATATTTCATTGTTTTATCCTGTTGCATATTATACTCTATTCCGCTCTTTGAACTTGTAGTTCATACTTTTAATTTTTTAAAATCTGCCTTAGACCTTATTCACCCCCCCTTTAGGGTCATTACCTGGCCAACATCAAGGAGGTTGGTAGCCCAAGTGAAAGGGTGCTAGCCTCTAGCTCACAAGAAAATGAAACCAAGTCAAGGAGGTTGGTAGCCCAGGGATGTGCGGGTGTTAGCCTCTGGCTCACAAGTATACAAGGCAAAACAAGACACACATACATGATTTTCACAAGCAAGACCGAGACATGAAAAAAGGTTTCCAAAGATGAGTTTTTCCGGAGTTTTCACATTCATGCACGAATGTCAAGATATCTATATTGCTTCATGTTCAATACTATTTATCTTATGTTGCTAGGATTGCTTTAACTCGATATTTTGTATGGTGTTCCTTGTTGTTGTGCTTTTGCTATTACTATGGTAGCTAGTAGCTTGTACTCGCTGCGTATTCCATGCTCAGTCGTACTTTTATGTCATTAGGTACCATGGATGTCCTCGAACCTGAGCCTTGGGTCGAGGAAGAGTACGTAGAGAAGAGGGAGCCACCTATCCCGTTGCAGTCTCAGGAGGATTGGGATTTGGACGTGTGGCCGTACCTCAACTACTGTTGAGAGGAGAGTGTGAGAGAATTCCTTTTCTGTATTTGATAGGTGGGCATGTCCACCTTTACTTTGATTATATTTTGTACATACACTTGAAATACTATTTTGGAGTTATAGAAGAAAAGAAAAAGTCAGTTCCCGTTTCCGCATACATGTTATAGTTCCGCACTCTAATTATTATTGTATTATATCATATGTAGCCTTGTTCATTACAGGATGGTTTAGCAGGGATGTATAGTCACACCTAAAGTATCCCTTAACTCCTAGGGGGTATTTTGGGGCACGACAGTGAGCATATCATGACATGTTTCATTGCCCTTGTAATTCCATGTTCATAATTTAGTATGTAGAGCCCCAGACCTTTTCACATTTAATGCATGACACTTTCGTTGCTATTTTGCCTTTAAAGAGGTATAATTAATAAATAAGGAATAAATTGGAAATTCCGAAATAAATAAGGAATAAATTGGAAATTCCGAAACATCAGAAATGTTCCTTTTTGAAGTACGAACCCAACACAAGTTGAATCGTCAAAATCCGACGAACGAGTCAAAAGATATGGCCAAAACAGTCTGGACCTGCAGGCAACCGATCGCTCGGTCCATGGAGCGATCGATCGGTCCAAAACCGATTGCTCGGAGGCTATCGACTGGTCAAGATTTTTGTATGGGGAAATTTTCCAGAGAGTGAAATTTTAACCGATCGCTCGGTTATGAAACCGATCGATCGGTAGGCAACCGATCGATCGGTCATTAACACCGATCGCTCGGTACTCGCGTTTTTGCAGAAAATTTAGTAAGGGTGTTTTAGTCTTTTGGGCAGTTTACTCTTACCTTAAGAGTCTTGCCCGAGCCTTTTAGGGCTTATTTACAATACTTAGAGGATTGAGAGCTAAGGAGAGGAGAAGAAGGCGATCCCTAACCTAGGGTTTGATTTTGGAGGAGAAATCAAAGGGTTGTGAACCCACACTCACCTCAAGTCTATTTTCTTCAAGATCTCGGCTCAAGCTCGTGTGGGGCACTCTCCTCAAGCTAGGGCAGCAACTCACGGTCATTTTGGAAAGGGGATTTCTTCCTCACTTGATCAAGGTCGGTACTTCTTGCTACCCTCCTGGTTATAGTTCCTCTTTTCCCTTTATTTCTTTTGATTTTCTTTCATTTACACATGAGCTATGAGATGGATGGTCGTGAATGGGTATGAATGGTGAATGGAGGTGGATGTTGGCGAATGGATGTCGTGTGGATGATGTGATGGATGAATGGGAAAGGGCATTGTACTAATAATGAACATACAAGTGTGATGTGAGCATAACCCACCTAGAAAAGCATGATTTAGGGTTAAAGGAATAATGAATAATGAACACACCATGTTTGATGAAATGCCAAGGTGAATAAAGTGAGTTGTAAATTAGGAAATGCATGCCAAATAAATTATGAATACCTATGATAGTGTGTTTCTTGCTTTCCCTAAATGATATGAATATTACATTGCTCAATCATTGATGTTATATGTGTTGTGAAATTACCCAAATGTCATATTTAAATTTAAATGCAAGTATGTACACGGTTCCCACGAGCACGGCATGCATGACATGATTTATCGAGGTTTTCAAGAACATGGTTAGAGGTGGGACATATCCTACGATATGTTTTACCTCGCTCTTGACAAGGACAAGTCAATCATGCATTATCATAAGAAGGGTTTCCCTTCCCTCGTAAGTACATACATATCATAAAAAGGGTTTCCCTTCCCTCGCAAGTACATCTCACAAGGACATCTCACAAGTGAAAGGACATGACATGAGCATTTAGAAAGAAGGGTCTCCCTTCCCTCACAAGTAGTTTACTCTTCCAAGCATGATACAAGCATGACATGACACGGCATGACAAGCATGAGCATTTTAGGAAGAAGGGTCTTCCTTCCCTCACAAGTAGATTACTTTTCCGAACAAGCAAGCATGATACATGACATGACAAGCATGGGCATTTAGGAAGAAGGGTCTCCCTTCCCTCACAAGTAGTTTACTTTCCAAGCAAGCATGACATGACATGACACGCATGATATGACAAGATAAGACAACATGACAAGTTTCAAGCACGGAAATGGTATTTCTAATCAAGTCAAGTGCACAAGGTTTTCAGGGGTTTTATCGGCTTTCTACGAAATACAAGCATGATTATAAATTGTTTTTACTTCCTTGTATGATATGAATTGTTTCCGTCTGACATATATGAATTGCTCCTGATTATGTATTGCCATTGTTATGCTATAATTGTTGGTTAGTATTTAGTACCCGCTGAGTATTCCATGCTCAGCCGTACTTCTTATGTCGGCAGGTTATGAGGGAGCTGCCGCTCCATTTGATGTTTGTGCTCTTGGTCCATGGGTGGAGGAGGAGTACGTCGAGGAGCCTTTGGAGGAACCTCCAGTAGAGGGTTACCATTAGGTGGTTGTAGATTCTGAGTGAATAGCTGTGGGTGAGATGAGAGATATACCTTCATGTATTTTGGCGGGTCTGTCCGCACTTTCTTTTGGATTCCTTTTGTGTAAACTTGGATTCGTATATACATAGAGGTTGTTTAGACTTCCGCTGTGCTATGTTGGAGTATGTTTCCGCTGTTTATATCCTCTATTGTATATGCTCTGTGGGTTTTTGCAGGTTGTTTGTCAAGCAAGTCATGTAAGCCATGATTAGTCATCCAAAGTTCACTCTAACTCCTAGGGTGGGTTTTGGGTCGCGACATAGTACTTGTAATTCAGTATCAATGTCCGTCAAAGCATGACAAGTTCTATATTCATGTTTCAATACTTGTAATTCAGTGTCAATGTCCGACAACGCATGATAAGTTCCATATACATGTTTTAATACTTATAATTTACTTTGAATATCCGACAACGCATGATAAGTCCCGACAACGCATGATAAGATCGACAACGCATGATAAGTTCCGACAACACATGATAAGATCGAGAACGCATGATAAGTTCTGACAAAGCATGATAAGATCGAGAATGCATGATAAGTTCTGACAACGCATGATAAGATCGACAACATATGATAAGTTTCATATTCATGTTTCAATACTTGTAATTCAATTTCAATATCCGACAAAGCATGATAAGTTCCAACAACGCATGATAAGATGCCCTTACACGGCATGTTCGAAAATGCATGATAAGTTCAGACAACGCATGATAAGAGCATTCAATTCAAGCTCAACCCCACTCCATGTTAGACATGATGCCCAGAAAAGTCATTTAGATTATTAGACTCTTATTAATTTTATTAATAAAGACTTCTTCCTAATCTATTGTGTATTCATTATAGGTAATTGACCATGAAAAAAATTCGGTGAACCTCAAATCTAGGGTATGAGTTGAGAATTCACAAGTTCGAGGAGATGGTTAGGTTTCCCTAAAAGTTTGTTTACCTTTTTTAACAATTAAGTTATTATGTAGGGATGATAAACTTTAAAGTGTGGAATAGAAGAGAAACAAGCAAACCATAACACAAGAATTTTTACGTGGAAACCCTTCCGGGAAAAACCACGGGACCTAGTCTAGCCATGAGAATCCACTAAGACAAAGTTAACAAGAACTTACAAGACTCGAACTTGACTCCTTCGGACTCAATACTTCGATCCTTCAGTTCTTAGTCCACCACGCCTCGAAAATTCATCACGTACTCACAAGTCCAGTGATCAACCGTACCACTCGTACTTCTCTTTGTGTCTCAAAAACAGTCCACGATCTTCCGATCGATCTCCGTTAATGACGGCTTCGGAGTCCACCGACCAATTCACACATCCATGATCCATCTCGGATCGATCTCCTTCACAAAGGCTCCGGAACACTCCGGCCAAATTTTTCTATCTAGAACGGGTTGATGGTTTGATAAGAATCAATTCCTAGATGGACTCCTTCAATGGAAAAGTCCAAACAAGCAAGATTGGAGCATTGGCTTGCAAAACTAGGATGAAAGAAGGACTAACAAAGGGGGTAGAGAATAACACTTTTCATAGGTTCTATAACCTCTGGAGAAACTTAAAAACACTCTCCACATATTTCCTAAGTTGTGCTCCACGAACTAGAAGGGTTCACCATATATAGGGAACTCAATTCCATGGTTTAGAAGTTGCTAAAAGGCTTAAAAACCAAAGAGGAAAGCAAAAAATCAATTTAGAATGATTTTCCATATCAGGGTCAACCTTGGGGGTTACTTGGGTCAACCCAAATGTGCACTTGGGTCGACCCAAGTATCCTCTAGGGTCAACCCTCAAATTTTCAACATTCTGGAAATTTTCCCCATAGAAAAACTAGGCAATTCAGGGTCAACCCTGAGTATTTTTGGTCGATCGAGATATAAAAATGCATTTTCAGCTCTTGGTTCCTTCATGAAATTTGTAGATATTTTTTACATGGTCAATTTGATATATTATAGAGCAAAATATGATCTATGGTTTGGGAGATATGGCATCTACAAGCAACCTTGGTTTTCAAAAACTTTTATACTCTGGGTCGATCCTCAATGGTCAGGGTCGACCTTGAGGTGCAGACCTGATTTTAAAAATCCATTTTTGGATCTCACACTCTTCATAAAAGGTGTAGCTCTTTTCGACACGATCAATTTGGTATATTATACAGCAAAATTTGAGCTACGGTTTGGGAGATATGCCGCTTTCAAGTAATCTTGGTTTGTTGAAAAGTTTCAGAATTTTTAACATGTTTTGGACTACTTATCTCATCACCTAGGGTCCATATGATTAGGCTAGGACACTTACCACCTAAGGCATCATATTAGGATTATTCTAAGTCAATTCCTACCTATGGTCACATGTTATCTTGGTCACTTACCATCCTATGAAGGAAATGATCAACCGAGTGGATCAACCGATTCTTCAATGCGCTTCAACTTCAGTTGTCGTGGATGCTTGACGGCAATGACACAAGATACACACCTAAACACCTAGACTCACTTGTTTTGACACCGAAATATGCCAACACAAAAAACATGGACTTTACAATCTCCCTCTTTGGCAATTCCGTGGTAAAACTAAACTGAAGTACATGACTTGACACAAACTCACCCAAACACATCAAATTGGTGAATTAGGACATTACATGACTCCAACATTATTACATGACACCAATTGACAAATCATCTTAAGTAAATACACTGAAGCACTTTTTAAGTAAAATTTGTCATCTGCAACCCTGCACCTACACATGCTCATAAACAAAAAACCCAGTGAAGCATGTATGGTATATGAAAGTACATAAACACAGGTAATGCAAGGAATGTAGCAAGGAATGTACTAAACTTGAGAAATAGTACCCAACATTCTCCCCCTTTTTGGCACAATTTTTAAAGGTAATCATGATACCAATATCACAAAGAAATATACCAGTTTAACACATGTTAAATATCAAGGCAATCACAGTACAACCAAACAAATGCAGACAATGAGAGGACTTAAGAGCGGGGAACAAGATAGAAATATAAAGCACAAACTCCCCCTCAACTACTCAGGCACAGAACTCCCCTCAACAACTCAACTTAATTTTCTCCCCCTAAGATCAAGGATACCACCAAAAACAGGGCACTTATGCTAGAAAGGCCCCTACCAAATAAAAAGGAAACACACAAAAAATATCATGTGCCATACAAACATGCATCAATAGCATTCCAAGCAGTAGTAATTTAAAATTACAAATCCAATGAAGAACAAGATTAGTTAGACCGACTGAGGATACACATCTAATTAAATCTCACGGAATGCTAAAGCATAGCCAGTTCACTTAATCACATTTAGTGAACAGTTTAAAAGTGAAGCAATATGTGTGTAATGGTGGTCTGACAAGATACTGGATCAAGGTTTCTTTCCCTTTCCAAGGATATGACATTAACCACTAAGGGGGCTTCGGAGATATACATCTTAGAAGTCAAACCTAGTTAGATCCAGATATGATGATTTTTTACATTTTAGTTCTCCTTTATCCATTTTATTTGACCCAATATTTTTTTTTTACTTTTGGTCAAATACCTCCAAACTTTATAAAATTTCTTTTGATGTTCTTTATCTGAACATATCTTTTCATGCAATGATGTCTTTCACACTATCCGAGTAGGTAGTCCTGGCTATTGGCAACAAGAGTTTTCACTCTAGTGACCCAGATAGATACCTACTATCTGCCTAGGTAGTCATTTCATACTGTTTGCATCCAATAGTGACTTTCACACTATCCTAGTAGGTAGCCCTTTTCATTGCAGCAATTTCAGCTCATGGAGGATACACAAAATGGGGATGACTAACAAAATGGTCATTCTAGATTGGTCATCCAAGGTCACACTATTGGGATAAGCCATACACCTACAGATTGGAAAATAGACATCTCAGTAGAATCAGTCAGAGTGTATGTGAAATTTGTGAAGCATATACACATGAATAAGTCTCTAAATGTTCAAGCTAAAACTGGTCTAATTTTTAGGCTAACCAAGAGACTATGAAGGTGATATATCCTCAATCAGCAACAAACTCATGTTCAACCCTAGACAAGTTTAGAAATAAAGATCACACAAGGAATGTAGATCATGTAAGTCAAACAAGGGCAACATGACAAAAATATTTTTGGATTCAAAGGTTTTTTAATGTTTTTGGTTTTTTTTTCAAAATAAAGAAAACAGAAAAACATACCAAAGCTAATAAACACTAGTAAAAAGAAAAACTACTAGTATACACAGATATCATAGCAATAGGACAAGATATATCAATACAAGCACACCCTAGGCTATGACAGGCATGGGCTAAGTGAAGCCCTTCAGGTCTTCCTTTCTCACTCAAACGGTTTTAGAAGTTTGATTGACCCTTTGGTCTCTAACCGTTTCAGTTGAGGTAGGTATGACTTTTTGCCTCTTCCTCCTGCTCCTCCTTTGCCAGGATTGAGTCCTAGAATTATGGTGGGCATTATCGTTCTCCCCGTTACCTCCTTCATATCTAGCATAAGGAGTGTCATGACCATGCCACTATCTAGAGTTGTGAGCAATTTTCATCACATGTTCACACAAACTCCTAGACTTCTCCACTGGGAACTCAACTCTCCTTTGAAGATTCCCATTAAAGTTGTTGTGGTTTTCAAAATCATGATTGGGCATTCTTCGAAGTTTAGGACATTGAGGCTTAATATGACCCTTCACTCCACATTTATAACATATAGGAATGAAATCTGAGTAGAAGGGACTTTCCCTTTAGCAAAAGGATGCCTTTTAGCACCAGGCTCAGTGTTCGAGGTGGATGGAGTTCCCTTCTCATCTCCACACATCTGATTTTGCTCAATATCAGCCAACTTGATTTCAAGACTTGTCTTTTCATCAAGACAAACATATAAATCAAATTCAAGTAGCTGAGTCTTGGCAAGGAGAGAAGCCTTCTCTTCCTTAAGCTGTGACACAAGAGCTCTCAACCCTGAAGCCACTTGGTCTACGACATCTTTTTCTATTTCAATAGATTTGATCTTTTTGGACATGGAAAACTGAACCTTTTTCAACTTTAGGCATTCCTAAAATAGATCATCATAGGCTACCTCAAGGTCTCCCTCAGAATTTGAGTCATTCTGATTCTCATCATCTTCCTCACCATCACTACAGTGTTGGTTACTCACAGCATTTGAAGAAGATTCTTTAACCCCAGACAAAGATGCAGTGAAGGCCATATAACCCCTAGTCTCCTCACAAGAAGAACTATTTGATTCCTTAGATTCAGATTCACTGTCATCCCTTGCCTTGCCCTTAAATCTTTTCTTATTAGAGCACTCGGTGGTAATATGGCCATAGCCTTGGCATTCCTAACATTGAACACCTTGAGATTTCTTCTCCACACTTTTAAGATGTTTCTTGTTTTCAAAGTGCTTGGAAGTAGGCTTCTCATAAGATTTTTGTCCTTTCGGATTAAATCTTTTATTAAGTTTCAAAAATTTTCTGAATTTCTTAGCAAATAAAGCCAACTCTTCTTCTTCATTCTTAGAGTCACTATCTGAATCATCTACGGATTCCTTGATGGATTTCAAGGTAACATATTTTAGTTTCTTAGATGGGTTCAGATGTAACTCATAGGTTTGGAGAGAACCAACCAACTCTTCGATTTTGAGAGCATCAACATTTTTGTTCTCTTCGATGACGGTAACCTTAGATCGAAATCTCTCAGGTAGAGAGCTCAAAATTTTTCTAACAATTTTGGACTCAGGAATTCTTTCCCCTAGATTGAAACTAGAATTGACAATGTCACTCAAATTATCATAAAAACTGTCAAAGGTTTCATTATCTTCCATCATCAACTTTTTAAACTTAGAGGTAAGCATTTGAAGTTTGGAGATCTTGATAGTTGTAGTCCCTTCATGGGTAATTTTAAGAATGTCTCATGCCTCCTTCGACTTGTCACATTAAGAAATACGTGGAAATTCTTCGAGTGTGACAGCGACGAAGATTGCATTTAGATCCTTACTATTCCATCTACAACTTTCAAGTTCTATATTGGTCCATTCAATATAATTTTTAGGGATGGTTTGGTCATCTATGGTCTTTGTTGGATGGGTCCAACCTTGTTCAATGGAGAACCATACTCTCTCATCTAATGATTTTAGAAACGCTCTCATTCGAGCTTTCCAATAGGCATAATTATTCCCATCAAATAATGGGGACAAGTGATGGATCCTCACTCTCTTTGAAGATTCATGTAGAACCCCGAAACTTTTTGCTCATGTCTTGGAATGCGTGCCATGGCATGATGCCTTGTAATGTCCAATTTCATGGAATGATAAATTGAAAACTTAGAGAATTGTCTCAAGGATGCTATAATTAATTAAATAAATTATCTAATAATAAACTATAGCCTTACAAGTGTCCTAGGCAAGTTTGGAAGAGGTTAGAATAGAAGTAGGACAAGTCTAAATAATAGGAATGGGTGAAAAATAGTCTCAGTGTCAAAACATGCAGACCACCGATCGCTCGGTCCATTGTAGCGATCGATCGGTCCACAACCGATCGATCAAAGGCTATCGACTGGTTAACTTTTTTGTCTGGGGAAAAATTCCAGAGAGCATGTTTTTGACCGATTGCTCGGTAGGCAACTGATCGATCGGTCATAACCACCGATCGCTCGGTCTTCGCGTTTTTGCAGAATTTTCATTAAGGGTGTTTTCTTCTTTTGGGCGTTTCACTAATGCCTTAAAGGCTTTGCCCGAGCATTTGAGGGTTCATAAACCCTAAGTAGAGACCTTGAGAGATACAGAGAAAGGAGAAGGATATTTCTAAACCTAGGGTTTCCTTTTGAGGAGAAATCAAAGGGGTTTTAAGAACCCTAGATCATCACAACTCGTGTTTCTTCAAGTTCAAGGTTCAAGCTCGTGAGGACTACGCTCTCCAAGCTAGGGCAGCAACTCACGCACGTTTTGCCAGGGGTTTCTTCCCTCATTTGTCAAGGTCGGTACCTTTTACGACCCTCCTAGTCATGGTTCTCCCCTTTTCTTTCCATATTCCTTGTTCTTCATCATCTATAAATGTGCTACGATTTGGGATGTATGGATGGTGTGAATGGAGATGGTTATTAGCGATTGGATGTCGTGTGAATGATGTAATGAATGAGAAAGGGGAAGGGCATTGTACCAATAATAAACATACAAGCATGTTGTGAACATAAACCCACCTAGAAAAGCATGATGTAGGTTTAATGAATAATGTACACACCCCATGTTTGACGAAATGCCAAAGTGAATGAAATGAGTTGTAAATTAAGAAATTGCATGCTAAATTTCTTATGTAATTTGTTAGGGATTATGATAATATGAGTTCTTTTTTTCCCTAAAATGTCATGAATGTTTATTTGTTTAAAATTGCTATATACTATACCTTGTGAAATCCCCAAATGTCATATTTAATTTCAAATGCAAGTATGTACACGATCCCACAAGCACGGCATGCATGACATGTTTTATCGAGGTTTTTTCAAGAACGAGAATTAGAGGTGGGACATATCCTACGATATGTTTTACCTCGCTTTTGGTAGGAATAAGACTAGCATGATGCATTTAGGAAGAAGGGTTTCCCTTCCCTCACAAGTAGTTTATTTTCCAAGCGAGCATGATACATGGCATGGCAAGCATGATGCATTTAGGAAGAAGGGTTTCCCTTCCCTCACAAGTAGTTTATTTTCCAAGCGAGCATGATACATGGCATGGCAAGCATGATGCATTTAGGAAGAAGGGTTTCCCTTCCCTCACAAGTAGTTTACTTTCCAAGCAAGCAAGATACATGGCATGGCAAGCATGAGCATTTTGGAAGAAGGGTCTCCCTTCCCTCACAAGTTGTTTATTTTCCAAGCAAGCATGACATGGCATGACACGCATGACACGACATGATACGACAAGACAGGTTTTCAAGCACGAAAAGGGCGATTTGAGTTAAGTCAAGTGCACGATATTTTCAAGGGTTTTATTGGCTTTTACGAAATGTAAGCATGAATATAGACTGCTTTACTTTCCTATTATGATCTGAATTTTTTCCTTCTTTATATATGTGTAACATTGTTGTTGTACTATGACTGTTGGTTAGTATTTGGTACACGCTGAGTATTCCATGCTCAGCCGTACTTCTTATCTCGGCAGGTGATAGCGGAGCGGCTGCTCCTTTTGATGTCTGTGCTCCCGGCCCATGGGTGGAGGAGGATTACGTTGAGGAGCCTGTGGAGGATCCTCAGGGCGAGTGTCACTATTAGGTTGTGGTAGATTCTGAGTGGATAGCTGTGGGTGAACTTGAGAGTTAGATTTATGTATTTTGGCGGGCATGTCCGCACTTTCTTTGTCTTGATTTCTTTTGTATCAAACTTGGATCATGTATGTATATACACAGAGGTTTGTTAGACTTCCGCTATGCTTTGTTATATGTTTCCACTATTGTGTCCTCTTTGTATATGCTTTGTGGGTCTTTTGCAGGTTATTTTGGTCTAGCAAGTCATGTAAGTCATGATTAGTCGTGCAAAGTTCACTCTAACTCCTAGGGTGGGTTTTGGGGCACGACAGAAGTGGTATCAGAGCTTAGGCTTTAGGTCTCTAGGGTCACTTAGAATCTAATACCACGGCTTGATAAGAGCATATGTTAGGAAACAAGTTAGGAAGGAAGTAAGTCGGAAGCGAGTCATGATCCAAGTGTAAGACTAAACTTTAGTCTTAGTCAAAATGGTTGCTTCAACCAAGCACGAGTCTTAGGAACGCTAGAACACCAAGGTATAATATTATAAATACACCGATGGTTGTGATGCAATGTATATTAGTATTATACAACTAATACAAATTGAATTATTGTGAAATAGAACTGTGATAAATTGTGGTTTCAAGTGAGACTCATGTGGTGCTATTGTTCTCAGGAGTTTAGTCATGAGAGGGGGCACACGGGGTCGTGGACCACATACTAGAGCTTCATCTTCTTCTCGAGATGAGGTTGAGCAGCCGGACCTCTCACAGGTCTTAGGCTCTATTACTGAGACTCTCGCCATCCTGGCGGCTCGGCAAACTATACCATCATCAGCGGCACCTACTCCACCGCCTATGACTCCAGTACATCGTATAGCTGGGGTTGAGACATTCAGGAGATTGAGGCCTACATCATTCCATGGGAGTGTGGACCCTCTTGCTGCGGAGGCTTAGATCCTCCAGGTGGAGAAGATATTTAAGGTCCTATCGCCGACAGAGGAAGAGAAAGTAGCATGGGCTGTTTTCATGCTTGAGGGTTAGGCACACCATTGGTGGTTGTCTGCCTTGAGGACTCGAGACTTGGCCATGCAGGGCTAACCTTGGACTTTGGATGAGTTCAAGGACACTTTTTATAAGAAGTATTTTTTGATTGGAGCACGGGAAAAGAAAGAGAGAGAATTCATCAACCTAGACCAAGGTTCGATGACTGTGGCCGCTTATGAGGCTAAGTTCTCGGAGCTTTCTAGATTTACGCCTCACATGGTTACTACCGAGGCAATGAAGGCAAGAAGTTTTGAGCAAGGGCTGAAGGACGTTATCATGGAGAAGGTTTCAGTTTTCAAACATGCTACCTACCCTGAGGTAGTGGATAAAGCCTTATTGGTCTAGACCAATTCTAAGGCGATGTCCAAGAAGAGGGAGTTAGCGAGAGGCCAACCTAATAGTTCAACACCTCCAGAGAGGCAGGCTCATACCGGCCCTTATCAGTACACAAGGCCAGCACCACCGATGAGGCCATCTTATGCGCCTCCAGTTCCACAGCCGTACATACCTCAGGCACCGCGACATCAGGCTCTTCCGGCCCCACGGCCAGTTGCACCTCAGGTGGCGAGGTACGCTTCATCTCCGGCCCCTCCGACTTACACATACGAGGTCTGCACTTCATGCGGCCAAAGGCATCTGACAGGAGATTACCGAAGAGCATCAAGTGGATGTTATCATTGCGGTCGCCTGGGCCATATGATCCGGGATTGCCCGAGTCGGCATTTGCATGGCCAGTCTCAGGGGATTAGGCCCCCAGCACGTCCAGCAGGATCATACCAGGCATCCTCTTAGCCTACGCATTCTACACCTCCGCCTCGCCAGGCGAACCAGGGGTGAGTTTTTGCCTTGACATCCGACAAGTGATGCACTTGCTTCTGACGATGTAGTGCAAGGTACGCAGTTGTAGTTTATTTGATTTTCCTTAAAAATTTTGTTATGTATTAATCGATTGTCTACGTATATGGCATGATTATATATATATATATACCGATATGTATACTCTGTTGATGCATTGATTGACTTAACTAGCTAAAATTTCAGGAACCTTACTAGTCAATGAATGTTTGGCTCGAGTGTTGATTGATACCGGGTCTACTCATTCATTTGTCTCGCCAAGTTTTTTAGAAGGCTTTTCTGTGGAGCCTAGTCAGCTAGAACCGGAGTTAGCCATTTTGACTCCTCTTGGTAAGACAGTATTAGCGGATAAAGTGTATAGAAACAATGTGGTTCAAGTGGGGATCCACGAGTTGGCGGTTGATCTAATCATCCTCGGATTTCAAGACTTCAATGTCATCTTGGGAATGGATTGGTTAGCAACACATCATGGGCATGTGGCTTGTTTCAAAAAGATTGTACTCTTCCGGCCAGTGGAAGGCAAGCCATTTCACTTTCGGGGGTTGAGAAGTAGAGATATTGCCCGTTTTACGACGTTGAGCCTAGCGAACCCTGAGGCAAAGGACTCTTTAACTATTCTAGTCGTGAGTGAATTCTTGGATGTATTTCCAGAGGAGTTGCCAAGATTGCCTCCAGACAGGGAGAATGAGTTTGTGATCAAGCTTGCACCAGGCACCGCTCCCATTTTTCAGGCTCCGTATAGAATGGCCCCGATTGAACTCAAGGAGTTGAAGACTCAGTTGGAGGAATTGCAAGGCCTTGGTTTCATTAGACCAAGTGTCTCACCGTGAGATGCCCCGGTGTTATTTGTTAAGAAGAAGGATGGCTCGATGCGGATGTGCGTCGATTACCGACAGTTGAACAAAGTCACTATAAAGAATAGGTATCTGTTGCCTAGGATTGATGACTTGTTCGATCAGTTGAAGGGAGTAAAATTTTTCTCTAAGATCGGTCTTCGGTCTGGTTACCACCAGTTAAAGATCAAGGTCGAGGATGTGCCCAAAACTGCTTTTCAAACTCGATACAGACACTACGAGTTCTTGGTGATGCCTTTTGGTCTCACAAATGTGCCAGCAGCCTTTATGGGTTTAATGAACCGGGTGTTCCGACCATACCTGGATCGATGCGTGATCGTGTTTGTCGACGATATCTTAGTGTATTCTCAGACACGGGAAGAGCACATGCGAGACCTTCATCTTGCTTTGGAAATGCTGAGAGAGCACAAGCTGTACGCCAAACTTAGCAAGTGTGAGTTTTGGTTGGAAGAGGTGGCATTCCTAAGCCACGTCATTTCTGCGGAAGGCATTTCGGTAAATCCGAAGAAGATAGAGGCAGTCATGAGTTGGGCAAGGCCCAAGAGTGTCTCAAAGATACGCAATTTCCTTAGGTTGGCAGGCTATTACAGGAGATTCGTAGAGGGTTTCTCTAGCCTTGCTACACCGCTTACTTATCTGACAAGGAAGAATGCCAAGTTTGTATGGAGTGATAAGTGCGAGATCAGTTTTACAGAACTAAAGAAGAGGCTTACCAAGGCCCCCATCTTTACAGTTCCATCCGGACATGACGGGTATGAGGTGTACAGTGATGCCTCGCATGTTGGACTTGGGTGCATTCTCATGCAGTACAAGAAGGTCATTGCCTATGCATCAAGGCAATTGAAAGAGCATGAAAAGAATTACCCCACGCACGACTTGGAACTTGCTGCAGTCGTGTTTGCGTTTAAGATTTGGCGACATTACCTTTATGGGGTAGAATTCTATGTGTTCACGGATCACAAGAGCCTTAAGTATCTCTTTTGCCAAAAGGAGCTAAATCTGAGGCAACGACGTTGGATGGAATTTTTGAAAGACTATTACTGCACCATCCAATACCACCCGGGCAAAGCAAACATTGTAGTGGATGCCTTGAGTAGAAGACCTCCGGGTTTGTTGGCTCACATGTTGGTGCAAGAATGGAAGCTATTGGAAAATTTGGAAAATCTAAACATTAGTGTGAATGATTCCGTCCGCAGTCTTGTTTTGGCAAATGTCACGGTTCGGCCGTACATTATAGATTTGATCCGAGAATATCAAGTCATTGATGCTGAATTGTTGGCTTTCTGGGACAAGGAAGTTTCCAAGGGTAGTGAAGACTTCTCTCTCACTAGCCGAGGTGCTATCACATTCAAGGGAAGGCTGTGTGTCCCAGCCAATGCAGATCTTTGGAGGGTGTTTATGGATGAGGCCCACCGGGCAAAGTACATGGTGCATCTTGGGGTTACGAAGATGTATCGGAACCTCAAGAATCACTTCTGGTGGCGGAATATGAAGAGGGATGTTGCGGAGTATGTAGCACTGTGCTTGGTGCTAGCAGGTGAAAGCAGAGCACATGCGGCCTGCAGGTCTATTGCAGTCTCTCCCTATTCCCGAGTGGAAATGGGAGCACATATCCATGGACTTCATTGTGGTGGACCGTTTGACAAAGTCCGTGCATTTCTTACCTTACCGGACCACGTTCAATTCTAGCCATTTGGCCGCTCTGTACATCAAGGAAGTGGTTAGGCTACACGGGGTGCCAGTCAGTATTGTGTCAAATCGGGATCCAAGATTTACATCAAGATTCTGGAAGAGTTTTCATGATGCTATGGGTTCCCGACTTGATTTCAGCACCGCCTTTCATTCACAAACGGACTAAGAAATCGAGAGGGTGAACGAAATTATCGAAGACATGCTTCAAGCGTGTATGCTGGATTTCAAAGGCAGTTGGGATGAGCGCTTGCCTTTGGTTGAATTTTCCTATAACAATAGCTATCAGGCGAGCATCCAAATGGCACCATTTGAGGCCTTGTATAGGTGAAGCTGCAAGTTCCCTCTCTACTGGGATGAGGTAGGAGAAAGAAAGGTGATAGGTCTGGAGTTGATCGAGCAAACTGCGAGTATAGTCAAGATCATCCGGGATCGGTTGAAAGCCGCTCAAGATCGTCAAAAGAGCTATGTGGACACGCGCCGCAGGGACTTGGAATTTCAGGTTGGGGATCAAGTCTTTATGAAGGTATCTCCTAGCAAGGGGATTATGAGATTTGGCAGGCGAGGCAAGCTTAGTCCTCGATATGTTGGCCCGTTCGAGATCATCACGTGAGTTGGTGAAGTTGCTTACAGGGTAGCTCTTCCACCTCATATGGCCATGGTTCACAACATTTTCCATGTGTCTATGCTTCGGAAGTACATTGCGGATCCTTCACATGTCATAGACTTGGAGCCGTTAGAAATCTGAGAGGATCTCACTTTGGTTGAGAAGCCGGTTCACATATTGGATCGGAGAGATCAAGTCCTTCGCAATAAAACTATTCCACTAGTTCTCGTGCAATGGCAACAACATGCTCGAGAAGAAGCTACATGGGAACGTGAGGTCGAAGTCAAAACAAAGTACCCGGAGTTATTTGAATAGGTGTTGTTTGTGCTATGTAATGATGTTTGGGATTTGTAATGCATGTATTGTCCAAATTTCGAGGGCGAAATTTTTGTAACGGGGGGAGGATGTAGAATCCCGAAACTTTTTGCTCATGTCCTGGAATGCGTGCCATGGCATGATGCCTTGTAATGTCCAATTTCATGGAATGATAAATTGAAAACTTAGAGAATTGTCTCAAGGATGCTATAATTAATTAAATAAATTATCTAATAATAAACTATAGCCTTACAAGTGTCTTAGGCAAGTTTGGAAGAGGTTAGAATAGAAGTAGGACAAGTCCAAATAGTAGGAATGGGTGAAAAATGGTTTTAGTGTCAAAACCTGCAGACCACCGATCGCTTAGTCCATTGTAGTGATCGATCGGTCCACAACCGATCGATCGGAGGCTATCAACTGGTTAACTTTTTTGTATGGGGAAAAAATTCCAGAGAGCATGTTTTGACCAATCGCTCGGTCAAGAACACCGAACGCTCGGTAGGCAACCGATCGATCGGTCATAACCACCGATCGATCGGTTATAACCACCGATCACTCGGTCTTCGCATTTTTACAAAATTTTCATTAAGGGTGTTTTCATCTTTTGGGCGTTTCACTCATGCCTTAAAGGCTTTGCCCGACAGAGGAAGAGAAAGTAGCATGGGCTGTTTTCATGCTTGAGGGTTAGGCACACCATTGGTGGTTGTCTACCTTGAGGACTCGAAACTTGACCATGCAGGGCCAACCTTGGACTTGGGATGAGTTCAAGGACACTTTTTATAAGAAGTATTTTCCGATTGGAGCACGGGAAAAGAAAGAGAGAGAATTCATCAACCTAGAGCAAGAGGCCAACCTAGTAGTTCAACACCTCCAGAGAGGCGGGCTCATACCGGCCCTTATCAGTACACATGGCCAGCACCACCGATGAGGCCATCTTATGCGCCTCCAGTTCCACAGCCGTACATGCCTCAGGCACTTCGACCTCAGGCTCTTCCAGCCCCACGGCCAGTTGCACCTCAGGTGGCAAGGTACACTTCACCTCCGGCCCCTCAGACTTACACATACGAGGTTTGCACTTCATGCGGCCAAAGGCATCTGACAGGAGATTACCGAAGAGCATCAGGTGGATGTTATCATTGCGGTCGCCAGGGCCATATGATCCGGGATTGCCCAAGTCGGCATTTGCATGGCCAGTCTCAGGGGATTAGGCCCGCAGCAGGATCATACCAGGCATCCTCTTAGCCTGCGCGTTCTGTACCTCTGCCTCGTCAGGCGAACCAGGGGTGAGTTTTTGCCTTGACAGAGGGTGATGCACTTGCATCTGACGATGTAGTGCAAGGTACGCAGTTGTAGTTTATTTGATTTTCCTTAAAAATTTTGTTATGTATTATTCGATTGTGTACGTATATGGCATGATTATATGTATATATACCAATATGTATACTCTGTTGATGCATGGATTGACTTAGCTAGCTAAAATTTCAGGAACCTTACTAGTCAATGAATGTTTGGATCGAGTGTTGATTGATACAGGGTCTACTCATTCGTTTGTCTCGCCGAGTTTTTCAGAAGGCTTTTCTGTGGAGCCTAGTCAGCTAGAACCGGAGTTAGCCATTTTGACTCCTCTTGGCAAGACAGTATTGGCTGATAAAGTGTATAGAAACAGTGTGGCTCAAGTGGGGAGCCACGAGTTGGCGGTTGATCTAATCATCCTCGGATTTTGGGACTTCAATGTCATATTGGGAATGGATTGGTTAGCAACACATCATGGGCATCTGGCTTGTATCAAAAAGATAGTACTCTTTCGGCCAGTGGAAAGCAAGCCATTTCACTTCCGGGGGTTGAGAAGTAGAGATATTGCCCGTTTTACGGCGTTGAGCCTAGCGAACCCCAAGGCAAAGGACTCTTCGACTATTCCGGTCGTGAGTGAATTCTTGGATGCATTTCCAAAGGAGGTGCCAAGATTGCCTCCAGACAGGGACATTAAGTTTGTGATCGAGCTTGCACCAGGCACCGCTCCCATTTTTCGGGCTCCGTATAGAATGGCCCCGATTGAACTCAAGGAGTTGAAGACTCAGTTGGAGGAATTGCAAGGCCTTGGTTTCATTCGACCAAGTGTCTCACCGTAGGGTGTCCCGGTGTTATTTGTTAAGAAGAAGGATGGCTCGATGCGGATGTGCGTCGATTACCGACAGTTGAACAAAGTCACTATAAAGAATAGGTATCCGTTGCCTAGGATTGATGACTTTTTCGATTAGTTGAAGGGAGAAAAATTTTTCTCTAAGATCGATCTTCGGTCTGGTTACCACCAGTTAAAGATCAAGGCCGAGGATGTGCCCAAAACTGCTTTTCGGACTCGATACGGACACTACGAGTTCTTGGTGATGCCTTTTGTCTCACAAATATGCCAGTAGCCTTTATGGATTTAATGAACCGGGTGTTCCAACCATACCTGGATCGATGCGTGATTGTGTTTGTCGACGATATCTTAGTGTATTCTCAGACACGGGAAGATCACATGCGAGACCTTCGTCTGACTTTGGAAATGCTGAGAGAGCACAAGCTGTACGCCAAACTTAGCAAGTATGAGTTTTGGTTGGAAGAGGTGGCATTCCTAGGCCACGTCGTTTCTGCGGAAGGCATTTCGGTAGATCCGAAGAAGATAGAGGCAGTCATGAGTTGGGCAAGGCCCAAGAGTGTCACAGAGATACGCAGTTTCCTTGGGTTGGCAGGCTATTACTGGAGATTCGTAGAGGGTTCCTCTAGCCTTCCTGCACCGCTTACTTACCTGACAAGGAAGAACACCAAGTTTGTATGGAGTGATAAGTACGAGATCAGTTTCACGACACTGAAGAAGAAGCTTACGACGGCCCCCATCCTTACAGTGCCATCCAGACATGGCGGGTATGAGGTGTATAGTGATGTCTCGCATGTTGGACTTGGGTGCGTTCTCATGCAGCACAAGAAGGTCATTGCCTATGCATCAAGGCAATTGAAAGAGCAGGAAAGGAATTACCCCACGCATAACTTGGAACTTGCTGCAGTCGTGTTTACGCTTAAGATTTGGCGACATTACCTTTATGGGGTAGAATTCTATATGTTCATGGATCACAAGATCATCAAGTATCTCTTTTCCCAAAAGGAGCTAAATCTGAGGCATTGGCGTTGGATGGAATTTTTGAAAGACTATGACTGCACCATCGAATACCACCCAGGCAAAGCAAACATTGTAGTGGGCACCTTGAGTAGAAGACCTCCGGGTTTGTTGGCTCACATGTTGGTGCAAGAATGGAAGCTATTGGAAGATTTGGCAAATCTGGACATCGGTGTGAATGATTCCGTCTACAATCCTATTTTGGCAAATGTCATGGTTCGGCCGTACATTATAGATTGGATCCAAGAATATCAAGTCACGGATGTTGAATTGTTGGCTTTCCGGGACAAGGAAGTTGCCAAGGGTAGTGAAGACTTCTCTCTCACTAGCCGAGGTGCTATCACATTCAAGGGAAGGCTGTGTGTCCCAGCCAATGCAGATCTTCGGAGGGAGATTATGGATGAGGCCCACCGGGCAAAGTACACGGTGCATCCTGGGGGTATGAAGATGTACCGGAACCTCAAGAATCACTTCTATAACCTCTGGAGAAACTTAAAAACACTCTCCACACACTCCCTAAGTTGTGCTCCACGAACTAGAAGGGTTCACCATATATAGGGAACTCAAATCCATGGTTTAGAAGTTGCTAAAAGGCTTAAAAACCAAAGAGAAAAGCAAAAAATCAATTTAGAATGATTTTCCATGTCAGGGTTGACCCCGGGGGTTACTTTGGTCAACCCAAATGTGCACTTGAGTCGACCCTCAAATTTTCAACATTCTGGAAATTTTTCCCATAGAAAAACTGGGCAGTTCAGGGTCAACCCTGAGTATTTTCAGTGACTGAGATATAAAAATGCATTTTTAGCTCTTGCTTCCTTCATGAAAGTTGTATATCTTTTTGACATGGTCGTTTGATATATTATGGAGCAAAATCTGATCTACGGTTTGGGAGATATGGCATCTACAAGCAACCTTGGTTTTCAAAAACTTTTATACTCAGGGTCGACCCTCAATGGTCAAGGTCGACCTTGAGGTGCAGACCCAATTTTAAAACTCCATTTTGGGATCTCTCACCCTTCATAAAAGTTATATCTCTTTTCAACACGATTGATTTGATATATTATAGAACGAAATCTGAGCTACGGTTTGGGAGATATGCCACTTTCAAGTAACCTTGGTTTGTTGAAAATTTTTAGAATTTTTAACATGTTTTGCACTACTTATCTCATCACCTAGGTTCCGTATGATTAGTCTAAGACACTTACCACCTAAGGCATCATATTAGGATTATTCTAAGTCAATTCCCACCTATAGTCACATGGTATCTAGGTCACTTACCATCCTATGAAGGAAATGATCAACCGAGTGGATCAACCAATTCTTCAACACGCTTTGACTTCACTTGTCGTGAATGCTTGACGGCAATGACACAAGATACAAACCTAGACATCTAGACTCACTTGTTTTGACACCGGAATATGCCAACACAAAAAATATGGACTTTACAGACCATGATCATGAGATGATCTATACGATATAAGATATCAATAAAGGTCCTTAGGATATATTGTAGGAAAGTTATGTGAGTGGATTATCACAGGCAGATATAACTTTTCAGTTCCTTATACCTTATATAGTCACAGCTATGGGTGGAGCTAGGCACTTCACTTATATGACTGCCACTATGCTAAGATGTTTTCAATAGTTGAGATGTAGTTTTATCTCGAACTATTGTAGTGGAGACTACACATCAGCATATGAGTGCTTAAATGTACATTGACTAAATTCATTCAATGAGAGACTTCTTGCATAAACATACTATCAGATAGTTGGTCTCTCATTCACATTGAACAGTTTCAATGATCTTTAGATTTGATGAGTTCATCTATAACTGAGTTGTGATCTGACTATTTTGATTCCACCAAAGTATTTTCTACCTTAGGGAATACGATACAGTGACAATTGGATAGTTAGAAAGCTGTTCGAGTCATGATGAATTTCAAACAAGAAATCCATGCTCATTAATTTAAGAGATTATCCAAGTTTTGGGTACGACAGTTGATTAAGTTCAAATCCTATGCAGGTGATTTTGAAATCAAATAAGTTTTGTAATTTACTTTTATTATAAGATATTATACTTATCAAATGATTTTCTCAAAATGTTTTTCATAAGAAATTGTTTCTCATGGCTTAATCATAAGTCTTGGAAACCCGGATGATGTGCAATGGGCTATGAGTTAGATAGTATAAATAAGCTCAAAGGCCCATTAGGGATAATGTATTTGGAAGGATAAATCGAATTAAAAGGTTCATGTGGCGGGATCCATGTGGACTTGTTAGATATCAATAGATGTATCCATTTGAGAGGTAATTGAAATGTTTAAATTAATTAATTTTTTTTAATTAATATGTTTAGCATCAATATCTGATTGATGATATATGTACAGGATGATGAAAACATACAAATGATATGTTGTTAATTAGACTTTTCCAGAAGGGTGTATTATAGAGCAATACCTCATGGAAGAATCAATGAGGTATTGCATGGAGTACATACCCGAGGGTAGAGAAGGAAGCCATAAGCGAGGACAAAGTACATTTATGGATGATGATCTTGAATGTGCCTACCCTATAGATGAAAAGGGAAAGATCTATCGTCTTCAAAATTTGTTGTTCCAACAAGAGCGTAGATGGGTTCTACAACAATCTCCTGAAAATGCTGAGTGGGAGAAGTAAGCAAAATTGATATTCAAATATTATAAATTATTATTTTGATTCCATGTATGTTTATACTTATCTAAAGGCGTACCTCGTTTCTTTCGCAGAAAGTATCTGACATATCTTCAAGGCCATAAAACTGGTGATAAAAATCGAAGGGGAAATCAACCAGTAAAAAATGCGATGAATTACATTCCTTGGTTAAGACAACAACTAGAAAAAGAAGATATGTCTATCCTGAAGAGGCCTGCTGATGGTCCAAATTTTGACGCCATGTCATATAGTGCGTATGCAGTAAATGGATATGTTTTTTGTACACTGGATTCGGAAATGAGCATGACGACACGGAATAGTGGGGTCTTTATGAAGGCTGTAACTAGTTTCAGGGCAAGTGTCAAGGATAAGAATCTTGTCGAAGAAGAAGTCACTTATTATGGCATCGTTAAACAAATACTTGAACTGGATTACTATGACTTCAAAGAAATGGTATTCTTTTGTGATTGGGTGCATATAGAAGATAAAACAAATGGATGTTATGTTGATCCAGAAACGAATTTGGTATTTGTTAATTTGGGAAAATTCAAAAGCAATTCATTTGAAGACGATGAGCCATTTTGTCTTGCAGCTCAAGCCACGCAAGTCTTCTATTGCAAGGATCAAACTAGGGATAATTGGTATGTTGTCTTAGATGCTCCAAAGAAATTGAATCGAGATGCGGATGCTTATGAAGATCCCTTGGTCTTTGAAGCAAGAATGAAAATGGATGCTTTAACATCAACTTTAGTTGATGATGTAGCAGAAGACGATGAAGATTAATGTAGGACGGATTATAAGCCTAAAGATTATATTATTTTGAATGTAACCATCATTGACTGAAATGATTAATTGAATCTGATTATTAAATTTTGTTTTAATTGATGCTTCAATTCTTAAAACTTTAAGAGAATTTCTTATTTTGATATATGTTGTTAGATTGCAAGTCTTCTATTGCAAGGATCAAACTAGGGTAATTTTCTAATAGAGTAAGGTAGTTGTGGGTTAATTGTATTTGTTTTTCGGATAGCACACAAATGGGTTGTTTAGTCATATGTTATTCTTTTAAATTAGAGACTTGCTATTCATATTGCTAAATTTTTTTATTTGGTTACAAAATTCTCGCATGTATCAGTTATTCGATTCCATGAGTGGACATCAGCCGAGTGGGTCTGAGCCCAATGGGTCTCGACCGAGTGGGTCTCAACCGAGAGGTGAGTTTTTTATATTCATTAGTTTAATAATTGTTATTAATGGTTTGCTAATAATATATTATTTGTTTAGATAGGCGTAGACATATAGAATTCAATGAGGAGAGACAACCAATTGGAGATGAATTAGCACAGTTCTCCACACTTGTAGGATAGATAACGAGGACACATTGTCCGCCTACATACACGGATTGGCATTATGTGCCAGTTGCTATCAAGGATCTTATATGGAGCCTTGTCCAGGTGAGTTCATGTGGTTTGTTTATTCATTTATTCATAAACTTATTTATTGGTTAGTTCATTTATTCATTAATTTATTTCTAATGTTTGTCACAGGATGAATATGTCGTTCCAACTACTTACAAAAGCTCACTGTTAGTAAAAGCCAATCTAATGTGGAAACAACGGAAACATGAATTTCGATTGCATTATGAAGAATTTCAAACGGACGTCGAGCGAAAGAGAAATATACCAGATCGTGTGAGGAGAGAAGACTGGGAGGGTTTTGTTGACCTATGCTCAACAGTAGATGACCAAATTCGCCGAGAAAAGGGAAAATCTTCTAGGAAAAATATGAAGAGCCCGCATACGTCTAGTAGACAAGGAGCAGCTAGGACTGCGGAAAAGTTGGTAACATCTATCTAAAATTCCTATTTATTTAATTCATTAATATATTAACATCTGCTTATGTATTTGCTTATTCTTTTACAGAAAAATGAGAGTCCTAGTGGTACAATAAACAGGACAGAATTATACATTGCCACCCACACCAATAAGGATGGGACTTGTCCTTCTTCCACTTCGAGCCAAAAAATAGTGAGAACAAAATCTCAATGTTATTCAGTTATGTCAATAAGCAAGTAATAAAAGTTTTTCTATTATGTCTTTAATAATTTTTTTTATTTTGTAGGATGAAATTAGAAAAATTATTAGCATGGATCCGTTATTGGGACAGGCAGATTTGGACCATGACCCTATTGCACTGGTATGTGATACCTTGAACTCCACTTGTATTGTGTTCGTTCTCATTAAAATTCTAATTTAAAGTAATTTTTTACGTACTCAGGTTTGTGGTCATGATGGAAAGGGCCATGTACGGGGAATGGGTAGTGATGTCTCTAAGACTACTCTTCATGCGTCAGCTCCTTACAAGGAGACAGCTCAACTGGAGAAGAGAGCACGTAAAAGTCTTGAATTGAGACTTGATGCCATAGATCAACAATTGGCTGCATTATCAAGCCAATCTTCTACTCAAGGGGGACATATGCCGGATTCCTCGGAGTTTTGTAATACTTCTCAGGTACAAATTATCTACTTAAGTTTGATTTGTTATCTTAATGTGCATTATTTATTTATTTATATTTATATTTATGGGCTTTATAATAATAGCTTTTTGTGCACGTGTTGATTTGTGACTAGATATATGTTCCACGATGGAAAACATGTTAGGTATATTAGATAAACCGAGTCTAGGGTGAGGTTTAATGCTGATACAAAATCTTTTAACATTTGAGAGTTTTTTTTTCTTGTCCAAAAACACGATATACAGGAAAAACGAGAATAAAATGAAATTGTGTGATAGAAATATAGGGAGCTAGAGTTACTGAGTTAGTTAGCTACTAGTGCTTCAATAGCTAGGAAGATACCTAATGTGTTGAATTAGGGAATAATATTAAATAAAAAAATTATATTTTTAATTACAAAATTAATGTTGAATAAATATATTTATTATATACTTTATTTGATAAATTGATTAGGTATTTTGACCTGTCAGTGTTAGGACTAGGGAGCCCCATCCAAACCCGACCCAATCATGAATGGTTTGGGAAAACTAACCTGACAGACGGGTCTAAAACCTAAACTTTAACTGTGAAAACTAGTGAGTGTTGACGGGCTGGGATAGAAAATTACCACTAAAGTGAACCCATCCTTTTGCTTTTTGGAGTCAAATCCTCTACGGTGATAACCGGATTTGCCAAATCCGGTTATCACCTCTTGAGGTGGCCATGTGCCCCTTTTGAAATCCCTTAACCATGGTTATGATTCACCCACCAATAGGAAAATAAACACATCCTCCTATGTGTTTGCAGCCCATAAAGTCCATACACCATAAATTAAATTTAGTGTTAAGATACGGCAGAGAGGTACATACTATTAGAAAAAACCCACCAATAGGAAACTAATTGATCTAACTTAGTGAAATACAAAAGGCTGGATAATATACAATTGAGGTTCTTGAGCCTCTACATGAGAATCTCTTATATTGAATTTCTTTTTTTTGACAGGCCTGAAAACAAATGTTATGTTCCATTTAGAATATCAATTCGCAATCCATTTATGCTGGCTAGTATCCAAAAGAGTCTTAAGAAGAGGACTACAGGGTCCTCTTCTAAGCTGATCACAGTGTCCCTGTCCCTTTTAACACTTTTTAGCCATGGTTAAGCTTAATAAAATTAAATTTTTTTCCTAAAAACCCTAGTTAGATTGGTTACCCCTAGAGGGTTAACCATAGTTGATGTATGGTGGATGTGGACGAATGAGATCAGTGGGGTATACTGCTTAGAAATTTTCCATTTCCCTATCCAAAACATCAAACCTGTGGGAGATTGGAAGGAACTTGTAATATGTGCTCTATAAAATCAAATTCAAACAAAACAATAATAATATCTATTACTTAATACTATGACAAAATGTTTTCTCCTTCTCCTATTCTGCCACGTAGATAACCATCCTATGACATGTCACGCATTGATTCCCAAACGACACCTCCTCCTACACGACTCTTCCAACATATATATATATATATATATATATATATATATATATATATATCCTACCTGTCTCTAACACGATAACTGCTCTCTCACATCTTTTACTACGAAACAAATTGCCTCACCTCTGTCTCTGCACGTCTGGTCCTCATTGACAAAGAATTGCTCTGCTCCTTAATGATACCTACCTATTTAGGGGGTTCTACATGGCAGCGTAAAATTTACAATTATTTGTTGGATCTATTCTCTCTCACGTAAATCACTTAACAGTGCTCCAGAATTTGAAGAATTCCCTTCACAATTCCGGGGTGAGTTATTTTTATAATTCTTAGATCAAGCAATTATTTTTTCACTGGTGTTTACATTCCCTCCCACGGACATGATATTCTCAGATGTAGCAGTTTTTTTTTTCCAGACCTTATTTACCTTCTCTCCCACGAAGAAGGTAAATTGCTAACATAATTTCTTTAGAAATTTGACTTTTTGGATTTTAATAACATGATTGTTTTACAATTTCTCTATGATCCTGGTTTTGAAATTTTGATTTGGTATGTAAAAACCTGCCTATCTCCCAGATCAAATGCATGTAAAGGCTTGCATCAATCAAAAGAAAAAAAAACGTCTAAGAAAATCGTTAATTCGTTTGGGTGAACTGTATGCTGATGATACATATTTCTTTCCCCAGTGTGTTCTTCTATCTCTCTCACAAACATGATTGCTTTACAATTTAGTTTGATTTGGTTCAGTAAATTGATCTATAAAAACCCACTTATCTTCCTGATCAAATGTCTGTACAGGGTTGCATCAAATTAGAACTTACAATAGAGAAAAAAATATTATCAAAATTTTATATTTTCTGGCAATAACACCTGCACTTGTGAGCAGAGTAAATCATGGATGATCAATAATAAGTTGGAATCGCAAGCTGGTCCTAAACCGATATAAACCTTACCTTTGGTTGGACTGTTCATCGGTGATACAACATATACTTCGACAAGGTGCTGATTCATTCACCACAATGAACATAGATAATTCATGATCCAGTAAAATAACCCGACCCTATTTCCAGATCCACAATCTATTTTGGTTAACGTACCCATTCTTAACCGAGTCAAACCAAACTCTTAGTACCCGTTTACATACAATCAAAGGATGGGGCTAGCCCCGCACAGGTTCATCGGACTTACCTGGTGTGGTGGGTTGTGTAGTCCTGACCCAAAGGGTTGGGGACAACCTAAGTTCAAAAAAAAAAAAAAGATGGGCATGATGCATAACCCACCACTACCACCTCTCTCTCTCTCTATCTATCTATTAGTGGAACGCACGTACGATGCACATGAGTGTACAGTCGTAATGATTGTAAAATAGTAGACCAAATTCAAATTAAACCAATGTGAAAAAAATGACAATAGCAAATTCGACTTTTTTTTGGGGTCCCATTTAAGTAGTTGGTAGGAACCCTAACATAACCAAATTTTATCAAGAAAATTGTAATTAAACCAACTCAATCTATGATAAAAAGTCCTGAAAATCCAATGTCTTAATCTATTAGGATAATTTAACAATTTTTGCAGAAATGATGGGGTAGATTAGGCATCTCCTTCACTAACTAACCAACCATTGATATAACTAAAATCATTAGGAGACAATGTTTCACCATTTTTCTTCACTCTCTTTACTATACTATTTGAATACTTTCCATACTCACCACTCCCCCTCACTCTCTCTCTACTCTAAGGGTTAAAATTTATTACTAGAGTTAAATAGACAGATAAGGGCTAAGTGAGTGCAAATGAACTTTATCGAGTTCAATCGCAACCGGACATGATCCGAACTGATAGAAATCTGTATCACCTAAAATTAAAAAAAATAAGAAAATAAATATACTGTAGAGCCCCGGACCTTTTCACACTTAATGTATGACACTTTCGTTGCCATTTTGCCTTTAAAGAGGTATAATTAATAAATAAGGAATAAATTTGAAATTCCGAAATAGCAGAAATGTTCCTTTTCGAAGTACGAACCCAACGCAAGTTGAATCGTCAAAATCGGACGAACGAGTCAAAAGATATGGCCAAAACAGTCTGGACCTACAGGCAATCGTAGCTCGGAAGGCACTAAGGACGTAGCTCTGATAACGTGCTCTGACAACGTACTCTGATAACGTTTACATTGTGCATCCGTTGTGTAACAGACAACGGGTACGTTGTACAGTAAACAACATGTACGTTGTACAGCTCACGACGGGCACGTTGTACATAAGACAACGGACAACGAGCTCAGCACTATTCACAACACAACGTGACAACGGGTTCGGCACCCTTCACAACGGACAACGGGTTCGGCACCCTTCACAACGGACAACGGGTTCGGCACCCTTCACAACGTGACAACGGGTTCGGCACCCTTCACAACAGACAACGGGTTCGGCACCCTTCACAACGGACAACGTGTTCGGCACTGTTCACAGCACAACGTGTTTGGCACTGTTCACAGCACAACGTGTTGGGCACTGTTCACAGCACAACGTGTTGGGCACTATTCACAGCACAACGTGTTGGGCACTGTTCACAGCACAACGTGTTCGGCACTGTTCACAGCACAACGTGTTCGGCACTGTTCACAGCACAACGTGTTCAGCACTGTTCACAGCACAACGTGTTTGGCACTATTCATAGCACAACGTGTTCGGCACTCGTGTTTTTGCAGAAATTTTAGTAAGGGTATTATGGTCTTTTGGTCGGTTCACTCTTACCTTAAGAGTTTAACCCGAGCCTTTAGGGCATCATTCGACACTTAGAGAATTTGAGAGAATAGGAGAAAGGGGAGAAGGCGATTCCAACCTAGGGTTTGTCTTTGGAAGAGAAATCAAAGGGTTTTGAGACCCTAGATCACTTCAAGTCCGGTTTTTCTCCAAGATCACGGCTCAAGCACTCGTGGAGAGCGTTCCCCAAGCTAGGGCAGCACCTCACGGTCGTTTTTGGAAGGGGTTTCTTTCTCATTTCTTCAAGGTCGGTACTTCTTACTACCCTCCTAGTTATAGTTCCTCTTTTCCCTTTATTTCTTTTGATTTTCTTTCATTTACACATGTGCTATGAGATGGATGGTTGTGAATGGTGAATGGTGAATGGAGATGGAATGGGCGATTGGATGCCAAGGGTTGTGTTGTGATGATTAAAATGGGGAGGGCATTGTATCCATAATAAACACACCTTTATGATGTGAGTAAACTCACCTAGAAAAGCATGATTTAAGTTTAAATGAATAATGAATAATGAATAATGAACACACCATGTTTGATGAAATGCCAAGGTGAATAAAATGAGTTGTAAATTAGGAAATGCATGCCTAATAAATTATGAATATTGCTAGGGCTTATGATAGTGTGTTTTCTTGCTTTCCCTAAATGATATGAATATTACATCGCTCAATCATTGATGTTATATGTGTTGTGAAATTACCCAAATGTCATATTTAAATTTAAATGCAAGTATGTACACGGTTCCCACGAGCACGGCATGCATGATATGATTTACCGAGGTTTTTAAGAATGGGATTTAGAGGTGGGGCATATCCGACGATATGTTTTACCTCGTTTTTGGCAAGGACAAGACAGTCATACATTTTCATAAGAAGGGTCTCCCTTCCCTCGCAAGTGCATACATATCATAAGAAGGGTCTCCCTTCCCTCGCAAGTGCATCTCACAAGGACATCTCACAAGTGAATCTCACAAGTGGAAGGACAAGCATGAGCATTCTAGGAAGAAGGGTCTCCCTTCCCTTACAAGTAGATTACTTTTCCGAACAAGCAAGCATGATACATGACATGACAAGCATGGGCATTTAGGAAGAAGGGTCTCCCTTCCCTCACAAGTAGTTTACTTTTCCAAGCAAGCATGACATGGCATGCCATACATGGCACGCATGATACGATAAGATAAGACAAACATGACAAGTTTTCAAGTACGGAAATGGTATTTTCAGTCAAGTCAAGTGCACGGTGTTTTCAAGGGTGTTATCGGCTTTTCATGAAATGCAAGCATGATTATAAATTGCCTTATTTCCTTGTTATGATATTGATGGCTCCTGCCTTATATGCGTGAATTGTTCCCTGCTTTATGTATGCTATCCGTATGCTATGACTGTTGGTTAGTGCTTAGTACCCGCTGAGTATTCCATGCTCAGCCGTACTTCTTATGTCGGCAGGTTCTGAGGGAGCTGCTGCTCCATTTGATGTTTGTGCTCCTGGTCCATGGGTGGAGGAGGAGTACGTTGAGGAGCCTTCGGAGGAACCTCCCGTAGAGGGTTATCAGTAGGTGGTGTTAGATTCTGAGTGGATTAGCTGTGAGTGAGCATGAGTGATTATATCCATGTATTTTGGCAGGCATGTCCGCACTTTCTTTGTTTTGTTTTCTTTTGTATTAAACTTGGACCATGTGTATATACGTAGAGGTTTGTTAGACTTCCGCTGTGTTTTATAGTTATGTTTCCGCTGTCATCCTCTACTGTATATGCTCTATGGGTTTTTGCAGGTTGGTTTGTCAAGCAAGTCATGTAAGCCATGATTAATCGTCCAAAGTTCACTCTAACTCCTAGGGTGGGTTTTGGGTCGTTACATATACGATCATTTAAAGTGTAATCCCAAAAATCAAAGACTTCTGGGCATAATCTGTGTTTACTTAATCTTTTATCTTTTTAATTTTATATATTCTCCAAATATGCACAACGCAATGGATTGTATTATTTCGTTATTTGTTTTTCTTTCTTTTCTTCTTAGTAGATTTTAACTTTAGTTTTATTTAATCATATAGAAAAAACTCTAAATAAATCTATAAGGGGTGGAGTTCTTTGTTGAGGGGACTCCACATCATAAATCGTAAAGTATATTAGCCACCTCCAATTGTTGTCCCTTGAATTTTCCATTTTTATAAAAAAGATCACACAGCCAGTATACAGGTAACTGGCTCTCCCACCACCTGATTGGCTTGCATTAGTTATAATATAAGGGTTAAACCATAGGGGTAAAACTCAATTAACTAACAATGGGCCTTTAATCAAGCTATTAAAACATAGAGAGTAACAATATGACCAAAACACAAATGTAGCGAGTCTAAACTCTATAAGCAATTGCACATCATAAGATGGATTGCACTTAAGTTGGAGACGACTGTTTAACATGAACCACGGTGGGGGTCTACCTAACCCTAGCTTACCTTCCAAAAAAAAAACAAAAAAAAACTTGAACCACAGAATATTTCTTAGCGTTTACAGAAAATAGAAGGCTCCTTTTGCAAACCAAAAATTATGAAACTCTTAGAATAAGAAGCAGCGAAAAGATAAAACATTAAAGGAAAACTACCAACAAAAGGCACTTGCAGGCATAAAACATTAAAGGAAAACTACCAACAAAGGCAGCTATTAGTGCTTATGAATTAAGTGGCCCATGTGTCTTAGATCTTAGCAACCATAATCATGCAATACCCTTGTGCTCCCGCTCTCAAACCTCGCACTGCACTCATCTTGACACTATGCTATAAATATTTAAAATAGATCTCTTGAGCTCTCACTCCCTCTCTCGCTCTAGTTACTTAGGTCTAAATACAATTCTTAGTCCTAGAGGTGTTCATACTCTAGGCCTGGGTTCAAGTCCCGCCCACATCAATTTTCTCCAAAAGGACTATGTTATGCATGTTGAGATTGATCCCCAATGCATAGTTAGTATGGTTTGGGTAGTTATGGGTGAGTTTACTTTAATATCTTTAGATATTTGGGGTGAGGTTGTGAACTTACTTTAATACCCTTAAATATTTGGGGTGATATAATAATAGAATATTATTATATTGGGATGTTTTAGGCATATTTAAAAAATTCAACTCTTTTACCCCTCCTTCTCCCATTATAATAGTAGAAGATATCTGTACTAATACTATATGCCAGTTGGTTCCACGTGGCATACCTCATTGACCTCCATTTTCTATTTAGTTTGATGCCATGTGTCATTGATATGGCAGCATCTTATTGGTGTTAATTCAATTGTCTCTTGGTTTTACCTCTTATGTAATTACCACCTCATTTATATGTTATTATCATCTAATTAATCTAATTAATTACCTCTATTCATTTATGTGTTATTATCATTTAATTAATTACCTCTATTCGATCTCTTCATCTCTCCATTATTTAAGGGCAGCGAGACTATAGAAGGGTTTTAAGATATAGAATTTGAAAGGATGGGATAAGTCCCATTCCTGGTAACGTTTGGCATGCACATGCCTCATCACCTTCTCTCACTATCTCAATATATTCATAATTATGATTATAGTGGGACATGGGACACATCCCTGGAATGGGATTTATCTCACCCTTTCAAATTCTTATATCTCCTACTTATAAAAACCCTTCTACAGTTCTGGTGCCCTGAATACTATCCCGCTTCCCTCCCTCTACCTTCTTCCATCGATTTTTACTTCTTCAATCTCTTTTTTTTTTATCCCATGTTTCTATTAAAATGAAAATGTATGTTGTGGAGCGAAGTTCATAGGTGGCCAGGGCATCAAATGGGGAGAGGATTCCATGGCGTGGCTAATGTTAAGGAGACAAGGGGAGGGCATTTGGGGTCGGAGATAAGGGTTTCAACGACGATGGTGATGGTGACTAGACCAAATGATCGGCTGGCATACTACTTCTATGTACTAATTTTGGTCTTTAGTAAACTTTACAATGACCAAAGAAAGCGGAAGCAGACATTGCCTATTTGAAATTCCCAATTCTTGACTTTGTGCCAGGTTCCTCTTTTTTTTTGGTTAGAAGGTTCCTACTTTCATTGTGAAATATTAAAGTGTAGAAAGGTTTGTAAGGTATTTTGCCCCTACGTATGCTGACAGCAAGGATATGTAAGTATTAGATGATTATTAAGAGTGTCTAAATATCCTTTGAAGAAAAACAAAAGCTTGATGTTTATCCTTTCTTTCAATTAAATATATAGTTAGTGAGAGTTTATTCCAAAGCCACTAGGCCTTCCCAGTAACTCCACGAAGCCTTTGCCCCCTTCCCAACACCTGGGTAGCAGCACCACCGTGCTCCACCGCCTGCAACAGCTCCTCGGCCACACACAGCGCCACCGCAGACCACCACACGACTAGTAGGGTAGGGCTTCCCCTACCCCTTGTTAATTTATTTTCTTAAATCCATGTGAGCCCCTGGTCCATTCCAGGGGAGTGCCATCCTCTATTGTTGCAAAAAACACATTAAAGGGGTTCTCCCACCTTCACCATAGGTGTGGGGAACCCCCTAAGGGTATAATACCATCTTGGTTAGCCTCAGGGGGTTCTAGGGGTCCCTCACATCATGAGGGAACCCCTAGTTCCAACCCTATAGCAACCCCGTGGAGGGGATTTCGGTTTCTGGAAAAAATTCAAGGTGTCAGTAAACTTAGTACCGATACCCCTGAACCCTTCTGTTTCGAGGCCTGTGGGCCCCACCTGAAGACCATTTGGTCCAATTCAAAGCATGGGTTAGAACCCTCTAGGTCTCCCCTACATTTCATCAGAAGACCCTGAGAACCATGGTTGAGCCTAACCATGGTTAAATTGCCAAATCATAAACTACCCAAAATATCGGCAATCCCATTGCCGACATTCATGATTTTATGTAAACACTGATCAGTGCCACTTTGGCACACTGTAGGACCCACATCAAGCATCCTCTGAGGCCCACCTCAGGCCCAAATTGTTCTCCTCATCCTGGGTTTCAAATCCATGGGTTCCACGCCCCTTTAACCATGCCCCTAATTGGAGTTATGATTCTACAAAGTTGCCAAAAAATCATAGTTTTTATCGTTGATCCCTTCACCGACAGCTTGTTTTTTTACATTTTTGGGCCTATGCAGTGGACCCACAGCCCATTGAAGCCCCTCCACTGACCTTGACTTGATCCCTGGGGCCAAGCCCAAGCTTGCCTAGGTCTACCCTTGCCTTAACCTTTGGTTAGCTTAACCATGGTTAAGCATTAACAATGGTTAATTAAAATAACTTTCTTGGAAAAATTTCAGAAAATCCTAAAAATTCTAAAACATGGAAAAATGGTTTTTTTTGGATTATGTTCATACCTAACTATGGTTAGATGAGCTTAACCATGGTTAACATTTGGTTTAACCATGGTTATGCCTATTTAAACCTTGGTTAAAATCCCAAAAATCATAAAAAATGCAAAGAAGTCAAAAAAGTGTTCATAACATGCCCAATCACGATTATCCAAACTAATCATGGTTAAAACTCATGTCTTAACCATGGTTAGCCTACTTAACTAGGAAAATTTAGGAAAAAACTCCTAAAAATCCTCAATCACCATTTAAGGACCATAATTTGAATTTGGACCTTGCCCCAAGCCTACCGGGCTTATTTTTGGCCTACCAGGCCTACCGGGCCACACCATAGTCTACCGGACTAAACCCTAAGCCTATCGGGCTTACCCTTGGCCTATCGGGCCCAATCTTGGCCTACCAG
This sequence comes from Tetracentron sinense, assembly GCA_015143295.1. Taxonomy (NCBI): domain Eukaryota; kingdom Viridiplantae; phylum Streptophyta; class Magnoliopsida; order Trochodendrales; family Trochodendraceae; genus Tetracentron; species Tetracentron sinense. The sequence goes on along the minus strand of CM026570.1, from coordinate 30,181,506 downwards.
GCCAAACCCTAGTCTACCGAACTTCCTCTCGGCCTATCGGGCCTAAGCCTACTAGGCTTCAACCTTGGCTTACCGGGCCCAATCAACATAACCAAGCACTTAACCAACCCGGTAAACTTAACCCTAGTCTACCGGATTAGACCCCAAGCCACCCTTGGTGCACACACAACACTCACCTAGCCTTGGCACGGGCTCATGTGCCAGAACTACACTCAGTCTGATCTCACCCCAATGTGAGTACGTAGGCAACCCAACTCGGGTTCAACCCTAGTTCAACTTTTCCCTTCTTGGATTGATATAAACTAAATCTACGGTATTTGACTAAAACTTGACTTAAACCTAGTAAATAGAGAACTGTTATAAAACGGAAGTGCCGGGAAGCCTAACACCTTCCCAGGACTTTACCGAACCTCTTACCTAAAACTCTAAGCAGACCAAGACCTTATCCATTACCACGGGACTTATCCCTACCGAATAAATAAGTGACAACTCTAAACATAAAATCAACCGACCACATCGCCAAATAGCACCCTTGTGGGCGGGACTGAAATCCTTGCTCACAACACCCACATGGAAAACCCCAAAGTCATCGCCTTATCCTCACATACAGGTTTATACTAGCCTAGAAAGAATGCTTGATATTCTTTAATTACTTTAAAATGAAAATGTTTTAGCAAACCCACAAATGCTTTTTTTTTTATTCCTGATTATTAGAGAAAAAAAAATACTTCACCATAACTACTTTTGGGTTCAAGAGTAGAGATATTGAGGGATAATTTGTCAACATTACCTCAAGCTTAGGTCCATAAAATGGACAGCCAATACTTGTAGTGAATGATTGAAAGCACATTGGCTAAGTCATCCATTGAATTTTATTAGACATGTGGACAACAATTGATGGACTCATCAACCTAATCACACACCCAACATCATCCCATTGGACTTCTTGAGTTGTATTTCAATCTAAGCTAAGAGGAATGCTAACTATATGTGCAATCGACATGTTCGACATGGAATGTTCTTACAACGAATTTTCAAACGGGACCCATCGCAATCATGTCGCTACAGAAGGCTTGCTACTGCAATACCACATTGGGTGTTATTAGGGTTAGGGTAATTTTTTAACAGGACCCATCTCCACCAATGCTCGGCCGCACCTTCCATCACAAAGGTGGGCATCCACACGCTGCTTATCCGAGCAGCGAAGTGCTCTAAAAATCTTCTCCAACTGCATAACCCACACTTCTGCGACCATGGGGTCAGTTGTAGCACCCCGAACTTTTTCATCCTTAATAAATAGCACCTTCATAGCTAATTGGCCGTTTTCATAGTTTTCGTAGTCTAATTAATAAATAAGGGAGAAATCGGAAATTCCAAAACGTCAGAAGTGTTCGTTTTCGAAAGACGGATCCAACGCAAGTTGAATCGTCGAAATCCGACGAGCGAATAAAAAGATATGGTCAAAACAGTCCAGGCATAACAGAGCACCGATCGCTCGGTCATTACCTGCGATCGATCGGTCCACTACCGATCGCTCGATGGCTATCGCACGGTTAACTTTTTTGTATGGGGAAAAATTCCAGAGAGTGTGTTTTTGACCGATCTCTCGGTCATAACACCGATCGATCGGTAAGCCTCCGATCGCTCGGTCCATAGCACCGATCGATCGGTCATACGCAGTTTTTCTTCATTAAGGGTGTTTGAGACTTTAAACACCACCCCTTGCCTATAAATAGGCTGAGTTCGTGCCTTAGGGTTTCAGAAACCCTCTGTGCCCTATCTTAGGAGATTTTGAGAGAGAGAAGAAGGAGGGGAACTACTTGTTGATCAAGCTTGTGGAAGATCAAGGTTCTTCCACTTCCCTTGGTGATTTCCAACCAAGAACTCACTGTTCTTGCTTGTTCCAGCCATTGGGAGTCAAACCAATTGATTCCTCTAAGGTAGATACACTCTACTACAATCTTGCAATCCTACTAGTTAATAAATATGATTCTTCTTATCTATGCCCTATCTATATGTATTGATTTTATGTATGAAAAAGGTGTGATTATATACTTGGATGAAGGTTACTATTATGATGCACTCTAAGTGTTTGATGAAATACCTCTAAGAGATTCTATGCTTAAATATGATGATTTCTCTTATTAAGTGCATATGCTCGCATGTCTCGCATAAACCGATGTTTTCCATGGATTTCTCAAAAGTACAAACAAGGTTTTTTTTCACGAAAAGACGAATAATGAATGATTCTAAGTAACTCTATGATTTCTCTAAGATCGTTTCACAAGCTCTAAGAATCATACCATGCTCACAAGAAAACTCTATGATAATGCTCTAAGATCGTCTCACAAGCTCCACGGATCACAATGAAATGCTCTAAGATCTCTAAGGTTATGCTCTATGGAAATGCTCTACGGTATTGCTCTATGCTCTATGTCTCTACGGATCATAATGACTCTAAGTAACTCCATGAACTCACAAGAACTCATAAGGCTATGATTATCGATTGACTCACACGGTTACAGTTTTGGTTTCGAATATTATCTCACATATGTTTTCACGGTTTCCATGCTTTAAGGATTGTTCGGATTTCATTCTCCATGTCTTGTATGCTCCATGCCTAACCGCTTTATTGTTCTTAGTTTGTATACACTGAGTATTCCATGCTCAGTCGATATTGTTATGATCGGCAGGTGCTCGGGTTCCATTCGATTTGTGTGGCGACGAACCTTGGGTCGAGGAAGAGTACCGTGACCCGGAGCCTTCCATGGATCACTATCATGACGATGGTGCCCTAGATAGGAGTCGTGACTTCGATTTCTGTTGATCGACCGACTTAGAACTTGTGTCATTTTGTTATGTGAGTGTGGGGTTTGTCCACTCCACTTTTGGGTTTCTCACACATGTATACTTGTTGGTTCTTACTTGAGCCAAGCTATAGGAGTATTCATTTTGCTTCCGCTATGTTTAGTATTTTATTTTCCGCTGTGCATTGTATTTCGTTTCCGTTATGTATGTTCAGGTACTCTGACAGGTTTCCAAGTGTGCCTTATGTATCATACTGGAGGTATGGTACGGCGGTCACGAGTCAACTTACCCTTAACTCCTAGGGGGTATTTTGGGTCGCGACAGACTTGGTATCAGAGCTAGTTATGTCTAATGACAGACTTAGTTAGGTCACTCAGGCTTGGTCTAAGCGGAAGTAATTCCTATGAGTTGAACTTAGAACTCAGAAGGACTCAGTTGTCTTAGGCTTGTTACCACGACATAACCGGTATCAAGTGAATCCTTAGGTCAGTATAGGATCCGAGATTGATGTGGTCCTATGCGAGGTGCTAGTATAGGCTCTAAAAAAATAATTATATGATGATGTGTATATACCTCGATGTATACTATGTGCGGTATAGCATTTCATGATTATTGAATTGCTATATGATATGTGAGGTTTGGTATCCAGTTAGACTCATGTTTTGCCAAATTGATCTCAAGATTCGATATCATGAGACGTGGCAATCGGGGTCGAGGTTACCATACTCGGAGGGCCGAGAGTGAAGTTCCGAGAGAAGAGGAACCGTTGTACTTCACGAATGCGATGGACTCCATAGCCGAGACTTTAGCATTGTTGGCAGCAAGGCCTATGCCTACCCCACCGTCCACGCCTGTGCCTACACCGGTGCATCACACCGCGGGGCTCGAAGCTTTTAGGAGACTGCGGCCTCCTACATTCTATGGCACTCTGGACCCCATGGTGGCCGAGTCTTGGATTATGCAACTGGAGAAGACCTTCCGGGCTCTCCGTTGTACCGATGAGCAAAGGGTAGAATGGGCTTCCTTCGTGATGGAAGGTGAAGCCGAACACTGGTGGAGAGCTGCCCAAAGGCAGAGAGATGTTGCTAAGGCAGGTGTGCCCTGGACTTGGGCGGAGTTCTTAGAGACCTTCAGGGAACAGTACTTTCCCAGGTTTATTCGGGAACAAAAGGCGAGAGAGTTTATGCTTTTGGAGCAAGGGTCGATGAGCGTAGCCGAGTATGAGGCTAGGTTCACCGAGTTGTCTAGGTTTGCTCCGCACTTGGTGGCTACTGAAGACCTACAGGTCAGGAAGTTTGAGATGGGCTTGAAGCCTTTCATCCGAGATCGGGTGTCCATTCTCCAGGTAGAGTCTTGGAGAGAGATAGTAGGAAAGGCGAAGATCGCTGAAAAGAATGCGGAAGACTTTGTGAGAAGAAGAGACAGTGGCTTCGGGAAGAGCATGTCTCGGGGTCAGTCGAGTAGTTCTTCAGAGAAAAGGGCTAGGACTGCACCGTACCAGTTCTCCCAGCCGATGTCGGCTCAGAGACCTTCTTTTGCGCCTCAGGCACCGCGTCCTACGGCATCGCAAGCTACGAGGGTTATGCCTCCGGCTTCCTCCGCATCGCAGACATTTGAGGAGTGCGCCGTATGTGGTCGTCGGCATAAGACTGGAGATTGCCGAAGAATGTCAGGTGGATGCTTCCACTGTGGCGAGGTGGGCCATATGATTCGAGATTGCCCGCGCAAGCAGTCACAGTCTGGATCACAGGGAGTTCGGCCTCCAGGCAGGCAGAATTCACTTCAGGGGTCTTCATCTCAGGCCTCTAGATCCTTGCAGCCTACCCAGCAGCCTCGTCAGGCAAACCAGGGCAGAGTCTTTGCCATGACTGATAGAGACGCACAGGCATCTGATGATGTTGTGCAAGGTACGCGCGAACTAGTCTTTGTCAAAGTTCTAATATTGCCATGATATATTCGTATCCATATATGTCCTATGTGGTGTTTTGCGATGTTTGTATCTATATGTACAGTTGTGTTATAACTGGGATGATTCAAATTCTCAGGTTCGTTGCTCGTAAATGAATGTTTGGCAAGAGTGTTGATAGACACAGGATCCACTCACTCGTTCGTTTCACCAAGCTTTGCCAAAGGCTTTACGTCCGAGCCAAGCAAGCTACCTAGGGAGTTGTCCATTTCAACTCCATTGGGAAAATCTATTGAGACAGATAAAGTGTATCCGGATAGTGTTGTACAAGTCATGCAGCACGAGTTGCCAGTCGACTTGATCCTTCTGGGAATTCAGGATTGGGATTTCGATGTCATCCTAGGTATGGATTGGCTCTCAACTCACCATGGACACGTGGCGTGTTTCGAGAAGGTGGTGCATTTTAAACCCGTGGGGTTAAAGCCGTTTCATTTCAGGGGACTTCAGAGAAGAGACATTGCCCGCTTTGCAACTCTTAGTCTCGAGGGTGTAGAAGTGCGAGACTCCACACCCATTCCAGTGGTATGTGAGTATATGGATGTTTTTCCGGAAACCTTGCCGGGATTGCCTCCCGATCGTGCAATCGAGTTTGCGATTGAGCTAGCTCCAGGCACAGTTCCGATTTCGAGAGCTCCGTATAGGATGGCCCCTATTGAGCTTAAGGAGTTAAAAGAGCAGTTAGAAGAATTGCAAGGCCTTGGTTTTATCCGGCCAAGTGTTTCACCTTGGGGAGCTCCGGTTCTCTTCGTGAAGAAGAAAGATGGATCAATGCGTCTGTGCATTGATTACAGGCAATTGAACAAGGTCACGATCAAGAATCGTTATCCATTGCCTCGGATAGACGACTTGTTTGACCAATTGAAGGGTGCGCAGTTTTTCTCCAAGATTGACCTTCGATCTGGTTATCATCAGTTGAAGATCAAGAAAGAGGACATTCCGAAGACAGCATTCCGAACTCGATACGGTCATTACGAGTTTTTGGTCATGTCTTTTGGACTGACTAACGCACCGGCAGCATTCATGGGTTTGATGAATCGGGTGTTCAGATCGTCTCTCGATCAATGTGTGATCGTGTTCGTAGATGATATCCTTGTGTATTCACAGTCACAGGAGGATCACACGAGAGATCTCCGTCTGGTCTTGCAGACACTTCGAGAGCATAGTCTGTATGCTAAGTTGAGCAAGTGCGAGTTCTGGCTGAACAAGGTGTCTTTTCTTGGACACGTGGTATCTGCTGAAGGTATTTCAGTTGATCCTGCAAAGATTGAAGCGGTGATGAATTGGGAAAGGCCGAAGAGTGTCACCGAGATTCGTAGTTTCCTCGGGTTGGCAGGGTATTACAGAAGGTTTGTGGAAGGATTTTCAAGTTTAGCAGCTCCGCTTACCTATCTCACACGGAAGAACACGAGGTTCACTTGGAGTGATAAGTGCGAGGCTAGTTTCTTGGAGTTGAAAAAGAAGCTTACTTCGGCTCCTGTTCTTACAGTTCCATCTGGGAGCGGTGGTTTCGAAGTCTATAGTGATGCTTCACTAGTGGGACTTGGATGTGTTTTGATGCAGCATAAACAGGTGGTCGCCTATGCTTCTCGTCAGCTGAAGGAGCATGAGCAAAACTACCCCACACATGACTTAGAGCTCGCTGCAGTCATCTTTGCACTGAAACTTTGGCGTCACTACCTCTACGGAGAAGAGTTCGTGGTGTTCACAGACCACAAGAGCTTGAAGTATCTTTTCCTCCAGAAGGAGTTGAATATGAGGCAGCGTCGTTGGATGGAGTTCATGAAGGACTACGACTTTCCATCCAGTACCACCCAGGTAAGGCTAACGTGGTAGCCGATGCTCTTAGCAAAAAACCTTACGGAGTTATGGCTCAATTGAGAGTGCAAGAGTGGAAGTTATTACATGATATGTGTCATTTGGACACTACTCTCAGGCATGTCACCTATGGGTCGATAATGTCCAACGTGGTGGTTAGGCCACAGATCCTGAGCCAGATCAAGGAGTTACAGAGTTCCGATGTTGAGTTGCTTGCTTACCGAGACAAGTCGGTGAGTAACGGCAATCAGGAGTTCGCTTTAAATGATGATGGTGCTATCACATTTAAAGGCAGGTTGTGTGTCCCCGCCGACACAGTTTTGAGGGATGAAATTTTGAATGAAGCTCACCGATCAAAGTACACGGTACATCCGGGAGGTACTAAGATGTACCAGAATCTCAAGAAGCACTACTGGTGGCGAAACATGAAGAGGGAAGTCGCTGAGTACGTCGCCAGATGTTTGATTTGCCAGCAGGTAAAAGCCGAACATCAAAGGCCGGCAGGTCTTTTGCAGTCCCTTCCTATTCCGGAGTGGAAATGGGAGAACATCTCGATGGATTTCATTGTGGGTTTGCCGCGAACGGTGAAGGGCTCCGATGCTATTTGGGTGATTGTGGACAGGTTGACTAAGTCTGCACATTTCATTCCGTACCGAACTACTTTCAATGCAAATCAGTTGGTAGCCCTATATGTTAAGGAGGTGGTTCGACTTCACGGTGTGCCAGTTTCTATCGTGTCTGATCGAGATCCTCGGTTTACTTCCAGGTTTTGGAAAACCTTCCAGGATGCTATGGGTTCTCGTTTAGAATTCAGTACCGCCTTCCATCCTCAGACCGATGGACAAACGGAGAGGGTGAATCAAGTAGTGGAGGATATGCTCCGAGCTTGTATGCTGGATTTTCAGGGTAGTTGGGAGGAACAGTTGCCGTTGGTTGAGTTTGCCTACAACAATAGCTATCAGGCAAGCATCCAGATGGCACCTTTTGAAGCCCTGTATGGTCGAAGTTGTCGATCACCGCTATACTGGGATGAAGTTGGTGAGAGGAAGATTCTTGGTCCTGAGTTGATAGAGCGGACCGCAGAAAGGGTCAAAATTATCCGAGAACGATTGAAAAGTGCTCAGGATAGGCAGAAGAGCTATGCGGATATACGCCGTAGAGATTTAGAGTTCCGAGTTGGAGATCGGGTCTTTGTGAAGATTTCGCCGAGTCGGGGAATCATGCGATTCGGGAAGAAGGGGAAGCTCAGTCCAAGATATGTGGGACCATTTGAGATCGTCACAAGGGTTGGTGAGGTTGCTTACAGGGTAGCACTACCGCCTCACATGGCAGCGGTCCATAATGTATTTCACGTCTCTATGCTTAGAAAATACATTTCGGATCCGTCTCACGTCATCGCTCTTGATCCTGTTGAGATTCGAGAGGATCTCACGTTGGTTGAGCAACCAGTTCAGATTCTGGATCGTCGAGATCAAGTGTTGCGAACCAAGACTATCCCTTTAGTCCTAGTGAAGTGGCAGCATCATTCCAAGGAAGAGGCTACATGGGAGCGAGAAGCCGAAGTACGAGAAAAGTACCCCCATTTATTTGTTTAAGGCCTTGGCATTCCCTTGTATTTTGCTATAGTTTTACACATGTATGTATCGTCCAAATTTCGGGGACGAAATTTTTGTAAGGGGGGGAGAATGTAGCACCCCGAACTTTTTCATCCTTAATAAATAGCACCTTCATAGCTAATTGGCCGTTTTCATAGTTTTCGTAGTCTAATTAATAAATAAGGGAGAAATCGGAAATTCCAAAACGTCAGAAGTGTTCGTTTTCGAAAGACGGATCCAACGCAAGTTGAATCGTCGAAATCCGACGAGCGAATAAAAAGATATGGTCAAAACAGTCCAGGCATAACAGAGCACCGATCGCTCGGTCATTACCTGCGATCGATCGGTCCACTACCGATCGCTCGATGGCTATCGCACGGTTAACTTTTTTGTATGGGGAAAAATTCCAGAGAGTGTGTTTTTGACCGATCTCTCGGTCATAACACCGATCGATCGGTAAGCCTCCGATCGCTCGGTCCATAGCACCGATCGATCGGTCATACGCAGTTTTTCTTCATTAAGGGTGTTTGAGACTTTAAACACCACCCCTTGCCTATAAATAGGCTGAGTTCGTGCCTTAGGGTTTCAGAAACCCTCTGTGCCCTATCTTAGGAGATTTTGAGAGAGAGAAGAAGGAGGGGAACTACTTGTTGATCAAGCTTGTGGAAGATCAAGGTTCTTCCACTTCCCTTGGTGATTTCCAACCAAGAACTCACTGTTCTTGCTTGTTCCAGCCATTGGGAGTCAAACCCATTGATTCCTCTAAGGTAGATACACTCTACTACAATCTTGCAATCCTACTAGTTAATAAATATGATTCTTCTTATCTATGCCCTATCTATATGTATTGATTTTATGTATGAAAAAGGTGTGATTATATACTTGGATGAAGGTTACTATTATGATGCACTCTAAGTGTTTGATGAAATACCTCTAAGGGATTCTATGCTTAAATATGATGATTTCTCTTATTAAGTGCATATGCTCGCATGTCTCGCATAAACCGATGTTTTCCATGGATTTCTCAAAAGTACAAACAAGGTTTTTTTTCACGAAAAGACGAATAATGAATGATTCTAAGTAACTCTATGATTTCTCTAAGATCGTTTCACAAGCTCTAAGGATCATACCATGCTCACAAGAAAACTCTATGATAATGCTCTAAGATCGTCTCACAAGCTCCACGGATCACAATGAAATGCTCTAAGATCTCTAAGGTTATGCTCTATGGAAATGCTCTACGGTATTGCTCTATGCTCTATGTCTCTACGGATCATAATGACTCTAAGTAACTCCATGAACTCACAAGAACTCATAAGGCTATGATTATCGATTGACTCACACGGTTACAGTTTTGGTTTCGAATATTATCTCACATATGTTTTCACGGTTTCCATGCTTTAAGGATTGTTCGGATTTCATTCTCCATGTCTTGTATGCTCCATGCCTAACCGCTTTATTGTTCTTAGTTTGTATACACTGAGTATTCCATGCTCAGTCGATATTGTTATGATCGGCAGGTGCCCGGGTTCCATTCGATTTGTGTGGCGACGAACCTTGGGTCGAGGAAGAGTACCGTGACCCGGAGCCTTCCATGGATCACTATCATGACGATGGTGCCCTAGATAGGAGTCGTGACTTCGATTTGTCGCGACCCAAAACCCACCCTAGGAGTTAGAGTGAATCTTGGACGACTTAATCATTTCTTACATGACTTGCTTGACGAACCAACCTGCAAAACTCACAGAACATATACAATAGAGGATAACAGCGGAAGCATAACTATAAAACACAACGGAAGTCTAACAAACCTCTAAGTATATATACACATGGTCCAAGTTTAATACAAAAGAAAACAAAACAAAGAAAGTGCGGACATGCCCGCCAAAATACATGGATATAATCACTCATGCTCACCCACAGCTAAACCACTTAGAATCTAACACCTCCTACTGATAACCCTCTACGGGAGGTTCCTCCAAAGGTTCCTCGACGTACTCCTCCTCCACCCAAGGGCTAGGAGCATAGACATCAAATGGAGCAGCAGCTCCCTCAGAACCTGCCGACATAAGAAGTACGGCTGAGCATGGAATACTCAGCGGGTACTAAATACTAACCAATAGTCATAGCAAAACCATAGCAGTATAGGAAGCAGGAAGCATTTCACATATATAAAGCAGGAAACAATTCAAGCATATAAAGCAGGAATAATTCATATCATGACAATAAAGTAAAGGAGTATATAATCATGCTTGAATTCATAAAAGCCGATAAAACCCTTGAAAACACCGTGCACTTGACTTGACTGAAAACACCATTTCCTTGCTTGAAAACTTGTCATGTTTGTCTTATCTTATCGTATCATGCATGTCATGCCATGTCATGCTTGCTTGGAAAGTAAACTACTTGTGAGGGAAGGGAGACCCTTCATCCTAAATGCCCATGCTTGTCATGCCGTGCCATGTCATGCTTGTATCATGCTTGGAAAAGTAAACTACTTGTGAGGGAAGGGAGACCCTTCTTCCTAAATGCTCATGTCATGTCCTTTCACTTGTGAGATGTCCTTGTGAGATGTACTTGCGAGGGAAGGGAGGCCCTTCTTATGTTATGTATGCACTTGTGAGGGAAGGGAGACCCTTCTTATGAAAATGCACGATTGTCTTGTCCTTGCCAAAAGCGAGGTAAAACATATCGTAGGATATGCCCCACCTCTAAATCTCATTCTTGAAAACCTCGGTAAATCATGTCATGCATGCGTGCTCGTGGAAGCGTGTACATACTTGCATTTAAATTTAAATGTGACATTTGGAGAGTTAACAATACATAACAATCCATAGACATCAATCAATTGAGCAATTCAATATTTGTGTAATTTAGGGAAAACAAGAAGGCACACTATCGTAACTCTAGCAAATTTCCATAAACCTTAAACATGAATTTTCTTAATTTCTTATTCATTTCATTCATCTTGGCATTTCATCAAACATGGTGTGTTCATTATTTATTAACCCTACAACATGCTTTTCTAGGTGGGTTATACTCACATCACACTTGTATGTTTATTATTAGTACAATGCCCTTCCCCATTCATTCATTTCATCATTCACACGGCATCCATTCGCCAACATCCATCTCCATTTACCATACATACCACCCATCTCATAATATATATATATATGAAGGAAAACAAGAAGAAATAAGGAAAGGAGAGGCTATAACTAGGAGGGTAGTAAAAAGCACCGACCTTGAAGAGATGAGGAAGAAACCCCTCCTCCAAACGACCGTGAGTTGCTGCCCTAGCTTGGAACACGAGCTCCACCCGAGCTTGAGCCGAGATCTTGAAGGAAAACGTGCTTGAGGATGATCTAGGGTCTCAAACCCCTTTGATTCCTCTTCAAAATGGAAACCCTAGATTTAGGAACCCCTTCTCCTCTCTCCTAATCTCCCAAATCTTCTAAGGGTTGAGAATGAGCCCTAAAGGCTCGGGCAATCCTATATAAGAAAGGGTATAACACCCGAATGCCGAAAATGCCCTTAGTGAAAATTCTGTAAAACGCGAGGACCGAGCGATCGGTGGTTATGACCGATCGATCGGTTGCCTACCGAGCGATCGGTGTTTATGACCGATCGACCGGTCAAAAACTCACTCTCTGGAAAATTTCCCCATACAAACTTTCTGACCGCGCGATAGCTACCGATCGATCGGTTATGGACCGATCGATCGCTGACTGGACCGAGCGATCGGTTCTCTGTATGTCTGAACTGTTTTGGCCATAACTTTTGACTCGTTCGTCCGATTTTGACGATTCAACTTGCGTTGGGTTCGTACTTCGAAAACGAACATTTCTGACGTTTCAAAATTTCCAATTTCTTCCTTATTTATTAATTGCATTACTTTAAAGGAAAAATGGCTACGAAGGGTCATGCATAATGTCAAAAGTTCGGGGCTCTACATCCTCCCCCCCTTACAAAAAATTTCGTCCTCGAAATTTGGACGAGACATGCATTACAGAATCAAACAATATTACAAGCTACATATACTAAACCTATACAAAATTCATTCAAACAATTCCGGGTACTTCGCTTTGACTTCGGCTTCACGCTCCCATGTAGCTTCTTCCCGAGCATGGTGTTTCCATTGCACAAGAACCAAAGGGATTGTCTTGTTGCGAAGCACTTGATCTCTCCGATCCAATATGTGAATCGGCTTCTCAACCAACGTGAGATCTTCTCGAATTTCCAACGGTTCCAATTCTAGTATATGCGAAGGGTCCGCAATGTACTTCCGAAGCATAGACACGTGGAAAACGTTGTGAACCGCGGCCATGTAAGGTGGAAGAGCTACTCGATAAGCAACTTCACCAACCCGCGTGATAATCTCAAACGGTCCAACATAGCGAGGACTAAGCTTGCCTCTTTTGCCGAATCTCATAATCCCTTTGCTAGGAGATACTTTCACAAAGACTCGATCCCCTACTTGAAATTCCAAGTCCCTGCGGCGCGTGTCTGCATAGCTCTTTTGGCGATCTTGAGCGGCTTTTAACCGATCCCGGATGATCTTGACTATACTAGCAGTTTGCTCAATCAACTCCGGACCAAGTACTTTTCTTTCTCCTACCTCGTCCCAGTAGAGAGGAGACCTGCAGCTTCGCCCATACAAAGCCTCGAACGGAGCCATTTGGATACTCGCCTGATAGCTATTGTTGTAGGCGAACTCCACCAAAGGCAAGTGCTCTTCCCAACTGCCTTTGAAATCCAGCATACAAGCCCGAAGCATATCTTCTATTACTTGGTTCACCCTCTCGGTTTGTCCATCCGTTTGTGGATGAAAAGCAGTGCTGAAATCAAGTCGGGAACCCATAGCTTCCTGAAAGCTTTTCCAGAATCGTGATGTGAATCTTGGATCCCGATCCGACACAATACTGACAGGCACTCCGTGCAACCTCACCACTTCCTTGATGTACAAAGCAGCTAACTGACTAGAGTTGAAAGTAGTTCGGTAAGGCAAGAAGTGAGCGGACTTCGTCAAACGATCCACTACTACCCATATCGCATCTGAACCCCTTGCCGTCTTTGGCAAGCCAACTATGAAATCCATGGATATGTTCTCCCATTTCCACTCGGGAATCGGAAGGGACTGTAATAGACCTGCGGGCCGCATGTGTTCTGCTTTCACCTGTTGGCACACCAAGCACCGAGCTACATATTCCGCAACTTCCCTCTTCATATTCCGCCACCAAAAGTGACTCTTGAGGTTCCGGTACATCTTCGTACCCCCTGGATGCACAGTGTACTTTGCCCGGTGGGCTTCATCCATAATCTCCCTCCGAAGATTTGCATTGGCTGGAACACACAGCCTTCCCTTGAATGTGATAGCACCTCGGCTAGTGAGAGAGAAGTCCTCACTACCCTTAGCAACTTCCTTGTCCCGATAAGCCAATAATTCCGCATCCGTGGCTTGGTATTCTTGGATCAAATCTATAATGTATGGCCGAACCGTGACATTTGCCAAGATAGGACCACGGACAGAGTCATTCACACTAATGTCCAGATTTGCCAAGTCTTCAAGTAGCTTCCATTCCTGCACTAACATGCATGCTAACAACCCCGGAGGTCTTCTACTCAAAGCATCAGCCACTACATTTGCTTTACCCGGGTGGTATTGAATGGTACAATCATAGTCCTTCAGAAATTCCATCCAACGCCTTTGCCTTAGATTCAGCTCCTTTTGGGAAAAGAGATACTTGAGACTCTTGTGATCAGTGAACACATAGAACTCCACCCCATAAAGGTAATGACGCCAAATCTTAAGTGCAAACACGACCGCCGCAAGCTCCAAGTCGTGCGTAGGATAGTTCTTCTCATGCTCCTTCAACTGCCTTGATGCATAGGCAATGACTTTCTTGTGCTGCATGAGTACACACCCAAGTCCAACGTGTGAGGCATCACTATACACCTCGTACCCATAAGGTCCGGATGGCACCGTAAGGACAGGAGCTGTGGTAAGCCTCTTCTTCAGTTCCGTGAAACTGATCTCACACTTGTCGCTCCATACGAACTTAGCGTTCTTCCTTGTCAGGTAAGTGAGCGGTGCTGCAAGGCTGGAGAAACCCTCTACGAATCTCCTGTAGTAGCCTGCCAACCCAAGAAAACTGCGTATCTCCGTGACACTCTTGGGCCTCGCCCAATTCATGACTGCCTCTATCTTCTTTGGATCCACCGAAATGCCTTCCGCCGATACAACGTGGCCTAGGAATGCCACCTCTTCCAACCAAAACTCACACTTGCTAAGTTTGGCGTATAGTTTGTGCTCTCTTAGCATTTCCAAAGCAAGGCGCAGGTCGCGTGTGTGATCTTCCCGTGTCTGGGAATAAACCAAAATGTCATCAACAAATACAATCACGCACCTATCAAGATATGGCCGGAACACCCGGTTCATCAAATCCATAAAGGCTGCCGGCGCGTTCGTGAGTCCAAAAGGCATCACCAAGAACTCGTAATGTCCATATCGAGTCCTGAAAGCAGTTTTGGGAACATCTTCCGCATTAATCTTCAACTGGTGATAACCCGATCGAAGATCTATCTTTGAGAAAAATCTCGCTCCCTTCAACTGATCGAACAAGTCATCAATCCTAGGCAAGGGATACCTATTCTTTATAGTGACTTTGTTCAATTGCCTGTAATCGACACACATCCGCATCGAGCCATCTTTCTTCTTAACAAACAACACCGGGGCACCCCATGGTGAGACACTTGGTCGAATGAAGCCAAGGCCTTGCAATTCCTCCAACTGAGTCTTTAACTCCTTGAGTTCAATAGGGGCCATTCTATATGGAGCTCTGAATACAGGAGCTGTGCCTGGTGCAAGCTCGATCATAAACTCAATCTCCCTGTCTGGAGGCAATCCTGGCAACTCCTCTGGAAATACATCCAGGAACTCACTCACAACCGGAATAGTCGATGAGTCCTTTGCCTCGGGGTTAGCTAAGCTCAACGCCGCAAAACGGGCAATGTCTCTACTTTTTAACCCCCGAAAGTGAAATGGTTTTCCTTTTACCGGCTTGAAGAGTACCATCTTCTCAAAGCAAGCTACATGCCCATGATGTGCTGCTAACCAATCCATTCCCAATATAATATCAAAGTCTTGGAATCCAAGGACGATGAGATCAACTGCCAACTCGTGGCTTCCAACTTGGACCACACTATTTCTATATACTTTATCTGCCAATACTGTTTTGCCGAGCGGTGTCGAAATGGCTAACTCCGGTTTTAGCTGACTAGGCTCCACAGAAAAGCCTTCTGAAAAATTCGGCGAGACAAACGAATGAGTAGACCCGGTATCAATCAACACTCGAGCCAAATACTCATTGACTAGTAGGGTTCCTGAAATTTTAACTAGCGTAGTTAATCCATGCATCAACAACGTATACGTGTAGGTTTATATACATATATAGAAGATGCCGAGTACGTACACAAAATATAGCATAACATAACAATCACGAATAAAGAAAATAACTCCAAACGCGTACCTTGCACCACATCATCAGATGCAAGTGCATCACCCTCTGTCAAAGCAAATACACGCCCCTGGTTCGCCTGGCGAGACTGAGGTGTAGACCGGGTAGTCTGAGATGACGCCTGGTATGATCCTGCTGGGCGTGTCGGGGGCCTACTATCCTGAGACTGGCCTGGTAAATGCCGGCTAGGGCAATCCCTGATCATGTGGCCCTGGCGACCGCAATGATAACATCCACCAGATGCTCTTCGGCAATCTCCTGCCGGATGCCTTTTGCCGCATGAAGTGCAGACCTCATATGTGTAGGCTGGAGGGACCGGAGGTGGTGTATACCTCGCTGCCTGAGGGGTAACTGGCCGTGGGGCCGGAAGAGCCTGAGGTCGAGGTGCCTGTGGCACGTACTGCCGGGGCGCTGGAGGCGCATAAGTCGGCCTCATCTGTGGTGCTGGCCATGTATACTGATAAGGACCAGTCCGGGCCCGCCTCTCTAAAGGTACCAAACCACTAGATTGGCCTCTCGCCAATTCTCTCTTCTTGGACACAGTCTCTGAATTGGTCTCAACCAACAAGGCTTTATCCACTACTTCGGCGTAAGTGGCGTGCCTGAAGACCGACACTTTCTCCATGATGACATCCTTGAGCCCTTGCTCAAACCTCCTCGCCTTCATTGCCTCGGTGGTAATCATATGTGTCGCGAAGCGTGATAGCTCCGAGAACTTGGCCTCATAAGCGGCCACAGACATCGAACCTTGCTCAAGGTTGATGAATTCTCTCTCTTTCCTTTCCCGAGCTCCAACCGGGAAATACTTCTTATAGAACGTGTCCTTAAACTCCTCCCAAGTCCACGGTTGACCTTGCATGGTCAAGTCCCGTGTCCTCAATGCGGACAACCACCAATGGTGGGCTTCGCCCTCTAGCATAAAGACTGCCCATGCCACTTTCTCTTCCTCTGTAGGAGAGAGCACCGCAAATATCTTCTCAACCTGGAGGATCCAAGCCTCCGCAGTAAGAGGGTCCACACTCCCGTGGAAAGATGGAGGCCTCAATCTCCTGAATGCCTCAACTCCAGCTGTACGATGTACTGGAGCTGCGGGCGGTGGAGTAGGTGCCGCTGATGCCGGTATAGTTTGCCGAGCCGCCAGGATGGCGAGTGTCTCAGCAATAGAGCCTAAGACCTGAGAGAGGTCCGGCTGCTCATCCTCATCTCTAGAAGAAGATGAAGCTCTGGTGTGTGGTCCACGACCCCGTGTGCCCCGCCTCATGACTAAAGTCCTGAGAACAATAGCACCACATGAGTCTCACTTGAAAACACAGTTTATTTCAATGTCGTTTCACAATAATTCAATCTGTATTAGTTGTATAACACTAATATTCATCACATCAAGTAATCAGAGTATTCATCACATTATACTTATACTTTAGTGTTCTAGCGTACCTAGGACCCGTACTTGGTTAAAGCAACCATTTTAGACTAAGACTAAAGTTTAGTCTTACACTTGGAACCAGACTCGCTCCCGACTTACTTCCTTCCTAACTTGTTTCCTGACATATGCTCTTGTCAAGCCGTGGCATAAGATTCTAAGTGACCCTAGAGACCTAAAGCCTAAGCTCTGATACCACTTCTGTCGCGACCCAAAACCCACCCTAGGAGTTAGAGTGAATCTTGGACGACTTAATCATTTCTTACATGACTTGCTTGACGAACCAACCTGCAAAACTCACAGAACATATACAATAGAGGATAACAGCGGAAGCATAACTATAAAACACAACGGAAGTCTAACAAACCTCTAAGTATATATACACATGGTCCAAGTTTAATACAAAAGAAAACAAAACAAAGAAAGTGCGGACATGCCCGCCAAAATACATGGATATAATCACTCATGCTCACCCACAGCTAAACCACTTAGAATCTAACACCTCCTACTGATAACCCTCTACGGGAGGTTCCTCCAAAGGTTCCTCGACGTACTCCTCCTCCACCCAAGGGCTAGGAGCATAGACATCAAATGGAGCAGCAGCTCCCTCAGAACCTGCCGACATAAGAAGTACGGCTGAGCATGGAATACTCAGCGGGTACTAAATACTAACCAATAGTCATAGCAAAACCATAGCAGTATAGGAAGCAGGAAGCATTTCACATATATAAAGCAGGAAACAATTCAAGCATATAAAGCAGGAATAATTCATATCATGACAATAAAGTAAAGGAGTATATAATCATGCTTGAATTCATAAAAGCCGATAAAACCCTTGAAAACACCGTGCACTTGACTTGACTGAAAACACCATTTCCTTGCTTGAAAACTTGTCATGTTTGTCTTATCTTATCGTATCATGCATGTCATGCCATGTCATGCTTGCTTGGAAAGTAAACTACTTGTGAGGGAAGGGAGACCCTTCATCCTAAATGCCCATGCTTGTCATGCCGTGCCATGTCATGCTTGTATCATGCTTGGAAAAGTAAACTACTTGTGAGGGAAGGGAGACCCTTCTTCCTAAATGCTCATGTCATGTCCTTTCACTTGTGAGATGTCCTTGTGAGATGTACTTGCGAGGGAAGGGAGGCCCTTCTTATGTTATGTATGCACTTGTGAGGGAAGGGAGACCCTTCTTATGAAAATGCACGATTGTCTTGTCCTTGCCAAAAGCGAGGTAAAACATATCGTAGGATATGCCCCACCTCTAAATCTCATTCTTGAAAACCTCGGTAAATCATGTCATGCATGCGTGCTCGTGGAAGCGTGTACATACTTGCATTTAAATTTAAATGTGACATTTGGAGAGTTAACAATACATAACAATCCATAGACATCAATCAATTGAGCAATTCAATATTTGTGTAATTTAGGGAAAACAAGAAGGCACACTATCGTAACTCTAGCAAATTTCCATAAACCTTAAACATGAATTTTCTTAATTTCTTATTCATTTCATTCATCTTGGCATTTCATCAAACATGGTGTGTTCATTATTTATTAACCCTACAACATGCTTTTCTAGGTGGGTTATACTCACATCACACTTGTATGTTTATTATTAGTACAATGCCCTTCCCCATTCATTCATTTCATCATTCACACGGCATCCATTCGCCAACATCCATCTCCATTTACCATACATACCACCCATCTCATAATATATATATATATGAAGGAAAACAAGAAGAAATAAGGAAAGGAGAGGCTATAACTAGGAGGGTAGTAAAAAGCACCGACCTTGAAGAGATGAGGAAGAAACCCCTCCTCCAAACGACCGTGAGTTGCTGCCCTAGCTTGGAACACGAGCTCCACCCGAGCTTGAGCCGAGATCTTGAAGGAAAACGTGCTTGAGGATGATCTAGGGTCTCAAACCCCTTTGATTCCTCTTCAAAATGGAAACCCTAGATTTAGGAACCCCTTCTCCTCTCTCCTAATCTCCCAAATCTTCTAAGGGTTGAGAATGAGCCCTAAAGGCTCGGGCAATCCTATATAAGAAAGGGTATAACACCCGAATGCCGAAAATGCCCTTAGTGAAAATTCTGTAAAACGCGAGGACCGAGCGATCGGTGGTTATGACCGATCGATCGGTTGCCTACCGAGCGATCGGTGTTTATGACCGATCGACTGGTCAAAAACTCACTCTCTGGAAAATTTCCCCATACAAACTTTCTGACCGCGCGATAGCTACCGATCGATCGGTTATGGACCGATCGATCGCTGACTGGACCGAGCGATCGGTTCTCTGTATGTCTGAACTGTTTTGGCCATAACTTTTGACTCGTTCGTCCGATTTTGACGATTCAACTTGCGTTGGGTTCGTACTTCGAAAACGAACATTTCTGACGTTTCAAAATTTCCAATTTCTTCCTTATTTATTAATTGCATTACTTTAAAGGAAAAATGGCTACGAAGGGTCATGCATAATGTCAAAAGTTCGGGGCTCTACACGATTTCTGTTGATCGACCGACTTAGAACTTGTGTCATTTTGTTATGTGAGTGTGGGGTTTGTCCACTCCACTTTTGGGTTTCTCACACATGTATACTTGTTGGTTCTTACTTGAGCCAAGCTATAGGAGTATTCATTTTGCTTCCGCTATGTTTAGTATTTTATTTTCCGCTGTGCATTGTATTTCGTTTCCGTTATGTATGTTCAGGTACTCTGACAGGTTTCCACGTGTGCCTTATGTATCATACTGGAGGTATGGTACGGCGGTCACGAGTCAACTTACCCTTAACTCCTAGGGGGTATTTTGGGTCGCGACATCAGTAGTACCGAAAAATGTAGGAGGATGCAATCTCCAAAATGCCTCAAGTCTTAAAGTATAGTGTACAGGAGGAGGAGTAGGTGTAGCAGTAGCAGTAGCAATAGCAACAGGCCTGGCTACTAGCATAGCCAAGGTCTTTGCTATAGATGCAAAAACCTAAGCAAAATCGGATTGTTCATGTAGAGCCCCAGAAGTTGAGTTCACTGTTCATGTGAATAGTGCCCTTATATGGTGTGTGTGTAAAGGCCTAAGGCCTCCTATTGTGTTCTTGATATTATTATTAGTCAAGTGAGGGTTTTAGATACATGGTTTGAGTCTTAAAAAGAGTGTAAAGATACTCTAAGTGGGAAAAATCAAGGGTATAAAATATCCTAACTGTTTATATGGGTTGTTGGTGAATAGTGCTAGTGCATGAGGCATAAAGAGGCCGGAGCCTCTCACACATGTCGGTGTGAATTTAATTATCATTGAGGTGGGTTAAAAAAACTATGGAGAAGGATTTATTAGGTGTGAGTAGGGTATTGGACACAAGGGAAAAGAGTGTGAAAACACTCGAGGTGTTCTAGGTGGTGAAAAGGTATGTCTCGGCATTTGCCTCAACTTTAAAGGGCTCTAGTTTAGTCATCGTTGCTCGGAATCGAGTGATTATTAAATTTTTGGAAAGGAACTAGAACCCTCTTCAAGGTTCATGCTGATCACTTTCCCTGATTTTGAGTCAGGATTGAGTCAAAAGTCCAATTTCTAAAGTCGGGACTGTTGAAAATCTGGGCTGTCGCAACCCATTGCAGACCAGTCCGCTTTAGAGGCATTTTGGTTCATGAATAAAGAAGAATTATAATTTTTGAAAAACATAAAAGTTGTTCCTCTTCAAAAGATGAATCCAACGCAAGTTGAATCGTCAAATTCGGATGAGCGAGTCAAAAGTTATGGCTGAAATACGAAAGCATATTTTTCCAGAGCACCGATCGCTCGGTCCACTACCGGTAGATCGGTCATAAGCACCGATCGATCGGTCCACTACCGATAGATCGGTCATCTATCGGTCGTCTATCGGTCCTACGCATTTTGCAGAAATTTTATTAGGGGTTTTTTTGGTCTTTTGGCCACTCCACCCTTATTTTTAAGGCTTGGCTCGAGCCAAGGGTGTTCACAAACACCCTTAGCAATATTTTGAGAGAGTAAGAGGGGAAAAAAGAAGTTTTCTCCTAGGGCATCAAGTGGAGAAAGATCAAGGGTTTAGAAACCCCATAGCATCCCAAAAGCTTGGATTTCTCAATCCACGGCTCAAGCACGTGAGGAGCACATTCTCCAAGCTCGGCAGCGTTCTTCCTCGACATTTTCAAGGGTTTCTTCCCCTATTCAAGGTTAGTACACCCTACTAACTACTTTAGTAATAACCTAGGTTTACTTTAAAGCATACTTGTAGATTTCTTTAGTTCATTCTTTTCTTGACTTGTATTATTAAATCCCTAAATTTAATCAAGAAAAAGAAGGAATGATGGATGTGGGAATGTGTGGTTAAGGCGATGGATGCCATATGGATACGATGGGTGTTATGTGATGGAAATGGTTGAAGGGTTGTCGTGACCCAAAACCCACCCTAGGAGATAGAGTGAACTTTGGACGACTAATCATGACTTGCTTGACAACCAACCTGCAAAACCCACAGAGCATATACAATAGAGGACATTATAGCGGAAACATAACCATAAAGCACAGCGGAAGTCTACCAAACCTCTATGTATATACATACGCAAATCCAAGTTTATACAAAAAGTAACCAAAAGAAAGTGCAGACAGACCCGCCAAAATACATGAATGTATATCTCTCATCTCACCCACAGCTATTCACTCAGAATCTACAACCACCTAATGGTAACCCTCTACTGGAGGTTCCTCCAAAGGTTCCTCGATGTACTCCTCCTCCACCCAAGGGCTCGGAGCACAGACATCAAAAGGAGCAGCTGCTCCGCCATCACCTGCCGACATAAGAAGTACGGCTGAGCATGGAATACTCAGCGGGTACTAAGCACTAACCAACAGTCATAGCATACGGATAGCATACATAAAGCAGGAAACAATTCACGCATATAAAGCAGGAATGATTCATATCATGACAATAAAGTAAAGCAATATAATTCATCATGTTGCATTCATAAAAGCCGGTAAAACCCTTGAAATCTTGTGCACTTGACTTGACTGCAATTACCTTTTTTATGCTTGAAACCTCGTCTACCGTGTCATGCGTGTCATGCTTGTATCATGCGTGTATCATGCTTGCTTGTTCTGAAAAGTAATCTACTTGTGAGGGAAGGGAGACCCTTCTTCCTAGAATGCTCATGCTTGTCATGCTATGTCATGTCATGCTTACTCGGAAAAGTAAACTACTTGTGAGGGAAGGGAGACCCTTCTTCCTAGAATGCTCATGCTTGTCCTTCCACATGTGAGATTCACTTGTGAGATGTCCTTGTGAGATGCACTTGCGAGGGAAGGGAGACCCTTCTTATGATATGTATGCACTTACGAGGGAAGGGAGACCCTTCTTATGAAATGCATGATTGTCTTGTCCTTGCCAAAAGCGAGGTGAAACATATCGTAGGATATCCCCCACCTCTAAATCCCATTCTTGAAAACCTCGGTAAATCATGTCATGTATGCGTGCTCGTGAGGTCGTGTGCATACTTGCATTTAGAATTAAATATGGCATTGAGTAATTCATAACACATAACATCAATGATTTGAGCAATTTAGTATTCATATCATTTAGGGAAAGCGAATAATCACACTATCATGACCCTAGCAATTTCCATAAACCTTAAACATGCAATCTCTTAATTCATCATTCATTTCATTCACCTTGGCATTTCATCAAACATGGTGCATTCATTATTTATTAACCCTACAACATGCTTTTCTAGGTGGGTTATGCTCACATCATACGTGTTTGTTCATTATGGATACAATGCCCTCCCCATTTCATTCATCACATCATTTCACACGGCATCCAATCGCCAATTTCGTCTCCATTCACCATTCACACCCATCCATCTCATAGCACATGTGTAAATGAAAGAAAACAAAGAGAAATAAAGTAAAAGAAGGAACTATAACTAGGAGGGTAGCAAGAAGTACCGACCTTGAAGAAATGAGGAAGAAACCCCTTCCAAAAACAACCGTGAGGCGCTGCCCCAGCTTGGGGAACGCTCTCCACGGGTGCTTGAGCCGTGATCTTGGAGAAAGGCCGGACTTGAAGTGATCTAGGGTCTCAAAACCCTTTGATTTCTCTTCCAAAGACAAGCCCTAGGTTGGAATCGCCTTCTCCCCTTTCTCCTATTCTCTCAAACTCTCTAAGTGTCGAATGATGCCCTAAGGGCTCGGGCAAGACTCTTAAGGTAAGAGTAAACCGACCAAAAGACCATAATACCCTTACTGAAATTTCTGCAAAAAACGCGAGTACCGAGCGATCAGTGTTAATGACCGATCGATCGGTTGCCTACCGATCGATCGGTTTCATAACCGAGCGATCAGTTAAAATTTCACTCTCTGGAAAATTTTCCCATACAAAAATCTTGACCAGTCGATAGCCTCCGAGCGATCGGTTTTGGACCGATCGATTGCTCCATGGACCGAGCGATCGGTGGTCTGCAGGTCCAAACTATTTTGGCCATAACTTTTGACTCGTTCGTCCGATTTTGACGATTCAACTTGCGTTGGGTTCGTACTTCGAAAATGAACATTTCTAACATTTCAGAATTTTCAATTTCTTCCTTATTTATTAATTATACCTCTTTAAAGGCAAGATGGCAACGAAAGTGTCATGCATTAAATGTGAAAAAGTCCGGGGCTCTACAAGGGTATTGTATACATAATGAACACACTTGAATGTTGATGAAATTGCAACCATAAAAAGAGGAAATGAAATGGTTAGAAAGGAGTTGTGCTCTATGTGTTTGATAAAATGCATGAATGAGATAAAAACCTACGGCTAAGAACAAATTATTGAAAATGAAGAAAACGTGGCATGTAAGATGTTTGATTAAATGCTTGTGTAAAATATAAAACCTAATCTATGGGATATGAGATAGGGATATTTCCCCAAAAAAATTGTAAAAATGATGATATGCTTTATGAATTCCATAAATCTCTCATGTGCCTATAATTGTTCAAATGCTATCTATTATCCTCAATTTTTCCATGCTATTATTATTATGTTTACGAACTACACCCACAAGTACACATGCATGCATGAATCGACTTTTCAAGTATATGTATATAAGAAAACGACACAAATAAGAAATATGAATAAACAAGCATAAATGTCAAGGGTAGGGCATATCCTACGATATGTCATACCTAGCTCACAAGTTAAGCAAGGCAAGCAAGCAAGAATAACTAGTGTGTTCCGTTCCACCATAGTCCGGGCACTGGTCAAGTCAAGTAAGGAGGCTAATGTGTTCCGTTCCATTATAGTCCGGGCATTAGTCCAACAAGATACTAATGTGTTCCGTTCAATCATAGTCTGGGCATTAGTAAGTAAGAGCAACTAGTGTGTTCCGTTCCACCATAGTTCGGGCACTAGTCAAGGCAAGGCAAGAAGACTAATGTGTTCCGTTCCATTATAGTCCGGGCATTAGTCATGCAAGAATAACTAGTGTGTTCCGTTCCACTATAGTCCGGGCACTAGTCAAGTCAAGACACGAGGCTAATGTGTTCCGTTCCATTATAGTCCGGGCATTAGTCGAGCATGACAAGAACCTATTACGTCCGTCCATTTCATAGTTCGGGTACTGGTTAAACAAGACAAGCAAGAATAACAAGAACCTAGTATGTCCGTCCATTTCATAGTTCGGGTACTAGCTAAACAGGAACAACACAAGGCATGTGTGATTCCCATGATACAAAAATAAGACATGAATAAGTTGTAAATATGGAAAGCAAGTTTAGAAACCACAAAAAATATTTCCAAGAATAAGTCATTACTTTTGAATATGAATTTACAATGCGTAAGTTAAAATATGATGTTCATGATTTACTTTAGGTTATTATGTTGTTTTAGCTTCTGCACTCTGATTATGTATCTTTTGGATGAACTGTATCTTGTATTACATATTAATGTTATTACTCTTGTAAGTTAGTAGCTTGTACTCGCTGAGTATTCCATGCTCAGCCGTACTTTTATGTCGGCAGGTACACTATACACCATATGGACTCTGGTCCCTTGGACTGAGGTAGCTCAAGGAGGGTAGGAGGTTATTCGGATGGTTAGCCAGATGTTAGGGTTGGCCTATGGCCATGGGTTGGGATGAGAGAGAGAGAGAAATGTATTTTGGGATTTCCTTTTGGGGATTTTTCATGTGGGCTTGAGTGGGTAACTCAAGCATTTGCACCCTTGTAATTATTTTATTTTATTCAGTCATTGTTTTACGTTGACACTTGGAATTACATTTATGTTAAAGAAAATTTTCGGATCACTATTTGGCATGCCTTGTATACTTTTTGTAGGATTGATTAAGGTTAAGTCATGTCGCCAAAGTATCCTAACTCCTAGGGGGTATTTTGGGGCGTGACAGTTCATCCCCCGAGGGAGCATCACTTCCATTTTCCCTTGTATTATATCCACAACCCCAAGCACCGCGTCTCATGATTAAATCCTGAGCACAATAGTACCTCATGAATCTAACTTGGATACATGTTTAATAACCATTTCAACAATCATGTAATAGTAGATAAGTACGTAATAATACACTGATGTATACATGGCAATATTATAAGCTTACAACTTGTGGTTCCTAGCGTAAGACACTAAGTTCAGTTGGGTTCCAACCGGTTATGGACTTAAGACTAAATGGTTAGTCTATACTTGAAATACGACTCTTTTCTAAAGCCTAATGTCATGTTTCAATCATGGTATCAACTGTAAGTGACCCTAAGGACTCTAATGCCTAGGCTCTGAAACCACTTCTGTCACGCCCCAAAATCCCCCTACGAGTTAGGTGAGACTTTAGGTGTGACTATGCATAACCTGGCAAGCCATCTTGCCACTTAACAAGGCATAACATAATATAATAGAGACATGAAATAGAGTATGGAAGCTAAATCAGTGCGGAATCATAAACTAAATTTTTTCTTTTCTATACATGGCCAGTATTCCATGTTCATATACAAAACATATCAAGTAAAGGTGGACATGCCCACCTATCAAAATACAAAATCATAACACTCTCTCTCTCTCAGTAGTCATCGGGGTAAGGCAAGCTATCTAGGTCTCTTACCTCCAGTTTAGGCTCTACCATAGGCTCCACGTGAGGCTCCTCACCATAGTCCTCCTCGACCCAAGGAACCAGAGCACAAATGTCATACTAGGTACCTACCGACATCAATAGGTAGGGATGAGTATGAATTACTCAGCGAGTACAAGCTCCTAGCTTACAATAGATATAACATAACTCAATTCACAATTACAATTTAAATAAATATGATAACCATGACATACGTGAGACTACATGCAAAAACTCCATATAAAATCCCGTACTCATAATTCATAACTTGTTCTTGAAAATATCTTTTTGTGTTTTTCAAAACTTGCTTGTCGTGTTAAAAAATCATGCTTGTCTTGTGAGAATCATGCGTGTCTTGTCTTGCTTGTCATGTCATGTTTGTCTTATCTTGTCTTGCTTGTCATGTTATGATTGTCTTGTCTTATCTTGTCTTGTCTTGTTAGTCACGTCATACTTGTCTTGTGAGTCAGATGTAAGTGCCCTTGTAACGATTTGTGAGCCGGGAATGTAAATACCCTTCAACGAATTCTTGAAAGCAACTTGTGAGCCGGGTATGTAAATACCCTTCAGCGAAATAGAAAAGGCACACCAACATCTTTGATTTCTTGTCTTGTTTTCTTGTAAGCCAGATGTGATATATCCTTGGATATGCCTCATCCTTGACCGACCCAAAGTTCGGCTTTATCATTCTTACTTGTATTGTTTTCTTGTGAGCCAAATGTGACATATCCTTGGATATGCCCCATCCTTGACCGACCCAAAGTTCGGCTTTATCATTCATGTCGTAAATCACTTGTCTTGTTATGGATTGTTTTTCATATACTTGTACTAGAAAACTCAGTTCATGATTGCATGTCTGCTTGTGCTTAACAATTTCTGGCATCATAATGACATGAACAATTAAAAGACATCATATAGTATTTCAACATTTCTATAGATATGTGAGATTTTTAACTAAGCATATAGAGCATATTAGCAAAATTTACCAAGTTGGGGAAAATCCCTATATCATGTTTGCGTAGTCTTAGCTTTAAATCTTGCACATGCATTTTATCAAACACATAGCATTCAACATTCTTATAGGCATTTTATTCATATTATCATAGTCAATCATTTCATCAAACACCTTGAGTGCTTGTTTTATGTGTACATTGTCATTCCCCATTTTCCATCATACAACAACTATCCACCTTCTTCATGGCATTCAATTTCGCCTCAACCATCCATGCATACCACACATTCATACACATTTAATATAATCTATATGTTTTAGGATACATGGTTGATTTCAAGAAAAGAGAACATGAAAGCTCAAACCAAAATCATTCTTAAAGAAAAATTTAGGTTATTACTAAGCCAACTAGAAGGGTGTACTAACCTTGCAAAGACTAAGTCTTAGCTTGGAAGGATGCTCAAACACAAACTTGAGCTTGGAAATGGAGATCCACGCTCGAGGATGAAGATCCAATCTTGTGGAAGCTTGGGAAGTGAGGATTTGAGCTCCTCCTTGATCTCCAACAAAACCCCTCTTTGAAACCCTAGATTTTCTCCCATTTCTCTCCCAAACTTCTTTCTTAGGTGTTGGTAACCTAAGACCCACGAATTGGGTCCCTATTTATAGGCCAAGAGGGGTGGTGAAACCCTAATAATCCTGCATTTTAGGCTATTTTGCGACTTACTGTGCATGACCGTTTGAACGGTCTTTTGATCTTTCGAACAGTTATGTGATCGTTCAAACGCTTATACTTACTATTTTGGTTTTCCAAATTTCTGATTCTATATTCACTGGGATCATTCGAACGGTCATAAAACCGTTCGAACGGTTTTGCTTACTGTATTCAAATATTGATGTTTTATTCATCACCCACTGGGATCGTTCGAATGGTCAAGGAAACGTTTGAACGTTCACCCCTGTTTTCTTCCAATTTTCTCGTTTTCTCATTTTCTTTCCCATTGACTTAGCCTTTTTCTTTTCTTTAAACATTTCAAGAGTCCTTTGGACCTTAGAACCTACATTGTAGAACCCCGGAACTTTTGTACATGTCTTGGAACATGTGTCAAGGCATGATGCCTTTGTAATCTCCACTTTCATGAAATGAAAAGTTGGAAACCTTTGAGAATTTTGCAAGAATACTATAATTAATTAAATAAATTATTTAATAATGCTCTATATCCTTGAAAGGGTCCTAGTCATGTTTGGAAGAGGTAATAAGGGAAGTAGGATAAGTCCATGTAGTAGGATTGGGTGAAAAATGGACTGAGTGTCAAAACCTGCAGAGAACCGATCGCTTGGTCTCGGGAGAGATCGATCGGTCTACAACCGATCGCTCGGTCCATGTAGCGATCGATCGGTCCATAACCGATCGATCGGTAGCTATCGAATGGTGTACTTTTTTGTATGGGGAAAAATTCCAGAGAGCATGTTTTTGACCGATCGCCCGGTCAAACCACCGGTTGCTCAGTAGGCGACCGATCGCTCGGTATTTACCACCAATCGATCGATCTATCGCGATTTGCATAATTTCATTAAGGGCTTTTTCATCTTTTGGGCATTACACCCTTGCCTATTAAGGCTTGCTCGAGCCTTGGGTTCCCACACTTCACACTTAGAGTATTTTGGAAGATAGAGAGAGGAGAAAGGGGATTCTAGCCTAGGGCATCCTCTTGAACAAATCAAGGGTTTTAAAAACCAAAGATCATTCCAAAAGGCTTGGATTCTTCAATCCAAGGTTCAAACTCGTGAGGAGCACATTCTCCAAGCTAGGGCAGCGACTTCATGCACGTGTTGGAGGGTTTTCCTCGCTTCTTCAAAGTCGGTACCTTATGCTACCCTCCTAGTTCACATTCTTCTTTCCTTTCTTCATTTTTATGATTTTCTCTACTATCTAAGTTGTATAAATGCTATGGGATGAATGAATGGAGGATGATGGGCAATGGATGCCGTGTGGATGTATTGTGATGAATGAAATGGGAAGGGTATTGTACCAATAATGAATACACGCGTATATTGTGAACATAAACTCACCTAGAAAAGCATGGCATAGGTTGTAACAAATAATGTACACACCACATGTTTGACGAAATGCCAAGGTGAAGAAAATGAGTTGTAAATCAAAAAAATGCATACTTAAAAGCTTATGGAAATAGCTAGGGTTTATGATAGTGCGATTAATTGTTTTCTATGAATATTCACTTGTTTAAATTTATGATAGTCTATTTATTGTTGAAATCCCAATGTCAAGTTTTAATTCCAAGTGAAAGTATGTACATGATTCCACGAGCATGGCATGGTTACCGATGTTTTCAAGAATAAGGTTTTAGAGGTAGGACATATCTTACGATATGTTTTGCCTCGCTTTTGACAGGAACAAGCATTACACTTGAGGGAGTTTTACACTTCCCTCCCTTCAAGATTAAAGGAAGGGTCTCCCCTCCCTCACAAGTTACATATCATTGAAAGAAGGGTCTCCCTTCCCTCTCAAGTGCATCTCATGTAAAGAAGGGTCTCCCTTCCCTCTTAAGTGCATCTCATGTAATGAGGGGTCTCCCCTCCCTCACAAGTTTAAATTCCAAGCAAGCACGCATGACATGCATGACATGACAGGACACGCATGACACGACAAGTCAAGCAAGACTAAACATGACAAGACAAGTTTTCAAATATGGCAAGAGTGTTTTCAAGTCACGTCAAGCACACGATGACTTCAAGAAATTTCTCGGCTTTTATGTGATGCAAGCATGAATATAAACCGTTCTACTTTCCTGTTATTATATGAATTGCTTCCGTTTTATATATATCGTTACTATTATGCTGTGACTATTGGTTAGTATTTGGTACACGCTGAGTATTCCATGCTCAGCCGTATGTTTATGTCGGCAAGTACTGAGGGAGGTGCCGCTCCTTTTGACATCTGTGCCCCTGACCCGTGGGTAGAAGAGGAGTATGTTGAGGAACCTATGGAGGAACCTCCGGTAGAAGGCTACTACTAGGTTCTAGATTTTGAGTGATCAGTGGGTGAGCTTGAGAGAGTATATTCATGTATTTTGGCGGGCATGTCCACGCTTTCTTTTGTTTCATTTTGTGCAAACTTGGATCATGTGTATATATACATAGAGGTTTGGTTAGTCTTCCGCTCTGTTTTGTAATTATGCTTCCGCTTTTATGTCCTCTATTGTATATGCTCAGTGTGTTTTGTAGGTTGGGTTGTCAAGCAAGTCATGTAAGTCATGATAAGTCGTCCAAGATTCACTCTAACTCCTAGGGTGGGTTTTGGGTCGCGACATATGTCATACACAACAACACGATTGAAGCCTCATCTTGTCATTTTCATTAGCCAAAGTATTGAACATACAAAAGACTTCAAGCCTTGGAATACTATTCACTGAGGCTATGACCCCAAAGTTTTGGGGTCTTACAGGGTAGTTGTGTAGTTTTCGGAACATTGAGATCAGAGAAAATCAAGTCGAAAAGCATAGCGCCAACTTCAAATTATCATAAGTTGTAATCTTGATATTACCATGTGCCCACGAGTACTCAAAATGTACAACTCGATTAGACCTCTAATATGTCAATCACCAAGAGAACATTGCCAATTTTTAGTAAGCCAAAAAAATTCCATTTAGATGGTCAAATCCCAGTTTTAAGAAAATATTAATATTTTTAGTAACTTCTTGTTTTAGCATGTTTATAGGATTTTGAATTCTAATTTATTTAGAAGACTTTAATTTAGAAATTTAAGGTTTAAAGGAAGAGTTTTAGAATTTAAAGTTTTTTTTTACTATTTTGTAATTTTTAATATTTTAGATAATTTAGGATTTTAGATGTATTCAAGGATTGTTCTTTTCAAAAGGAACAATTTTCTCCACTGCAAATCAACCCGTTGGAGAGAAATTTCGCGAAATTTCAGTTTCGGCCAACCCCAACGACATCGAAACTGAGTTTATTTCGAAAATCAGATTTTAGCTGAAATTTCAGAGATTTTGACCAAAATTTCAGATTTCAAAGTTTCGGAATTTCAACCGAAATCTGATTTTTTATTTTTAAATAGGGTTTTTTTATTAAAATTCCTAAATATTCCAAATTTTCAAAATTTTATATATTAATTTTCAAAATAAAATAATAATATTTATATAAATATATAAAATTTTAATAAACATTATTTTAAAAAAATTATATATATTAATAAAATATATATAATTAATAAAATATTAATATTTCGGATTTCAAAATTTCGTCGAAATCCTGCCATTTTTCGGGATTTCGGTTCCGGTTGGCTGGCCAAAACCGTCACAAATTTTGAAATTAAAAACCTTGGAGGTGTACATGCCTTACTATAAGTTCCAACCTTGATATTGTCACATGGCCCACGAGTACTCAAAACATACAAATTGATGAGACCTCTGACAAGGCAATCATGAGAGACCATTGCAAATTTCCAAGCCAAAAAAATTCTGTTACGATGATCAAATCACAGTTTTAAGAAAATATTATTATTTTTAGTAAGTTCTTGTTTTAGTGTATTTATAGGATTTTGAAGTCCAATTTGTCTTAGAAGACTTTAATTTAAAAATTTAAGATTAAAAAAAGCTTTTTAGAATTTTTAGTTTTTTTACTATTTTAGGTAAGTTTTAATATTTTAGATAATGTAGGATTTTGGATGTATTTAAGGTTTTGCTTAGAGATATTTCCCATTTTTAGATAATATTTTCTTGTGGATTTAAGATTGGTTCTTAAAGAGACACGATGATCTTTTCTTGTTTTGATTTTACATTTCACCTGCATCATCCAATCAACTGAGTAATAGAGTGAGAGATTAGAAATCACAAGTGCAATGGAGATTGTAGATTATGAAATAGCCACTTGTCCAACATATTTAGGTTAGACAGATACACGTTAGGCATTGAAGAAAGCTATTAAAATGGATAGTCGAGCATGGAAAGCCATGTGACGACTAAGTTCAGTTATACCTACTCGATTCTCAAATCTAGATGACATCTTTTGGGGTAGCTTCCGAGCAGTAACCCCTCACTCAAATACTATCTGATATTGGAACCTTCTACTATTTCCTTTACATTACGTTACATGTCCTTGTACTTGTCCTCAATATGACTATTCATACATTATAAGGCCGATTACTAAAAAATAAAATAAAAACATTAAAAGGCCACTCCTCTAGTCTAAGCAAGAAATAAACAAAATGAGCAAATACGCACCACGTGTAAGTACCACATGTAGGTATAAATGACACTAAAGAAACAAAGAGACAAACAGATTATACGATAGAAACAGCTCAAGACGATCCCATCACACCGACATGGAAAACCCCAAAGTCATCGCCTTATCCTCACATACAGGTTTATACTAGCCTAAAAAGAATGCTTGATATCCTTTAATTACTTTAAAATGAAAATATTTTAGCAAACCCAAAAATGATTTTTTTTTTTTTGATTACTGATTATTAATGAAAACAAAATACAATTTTTTTTTTTTTTTTTGGGGGAGAGAAAAACCAAGTACTTTACCATAACTACTTTTGGGTTTAAGAGTACACATATTGAGGGATAATTTGTCAACATTACTTCAAGCTTAGGTCCATAAAATGGACAGCCAATACTTGTAGTGAATGATTGAAAGCTCATTGGCTAAGTCATCCATTGAATTTTATTAGTCATGTGGGCCCCAATTGATGGACTCATCAACCTAATCACACACCAAACATCATCTCAGTGGACTTCTTGAGTTGTATTTCCATTTAAGCTAAGAGGAATGCTAACTATAGGTGCAATCGACATGTTCCACAAAGAATATTCGAATGGTACCCATCGCGATCCTGTTGCTACAGAAGACCTGCTGCTGCAACACCACAACGGGTGTTATTAGGGTTAGGGTAATTGTTTTAGCCTCAACCTTAACCCAAAATCTTGCCCCTGCCCTGTTAACGTGGGTTTTGGCATCGTCCACCTGCCTTCCCACTTATCTAACATTTTACGCAAAGATTTGGGGATTTGTTAATGCTAGTGACTATAATTCAAAATATTGAGGAATGCTCCATGTACAACTAATGGCCATATGGAAAAGTGGACTAATTTGTGCCGACACATAAGGTTCTCTAAGGGGTGTTTGACATCATTCTTGGTGATTCATTGATTCTAAGTAAAGAACAATTTTGTATTTGTATAAACACAACAAGTGTCTCCATTAATCTTAATTGATCAAATTTAATTCAATGGATTAGTGGCGATCAACCTATAGAGGTTATAAAATGGGAAGTTATATAAAACTGAATTAATAAAAACTAAGAAATAGTTCAGCTGTTGGGAAATGTGTTGCATTTCTATACCTATTAGACGAAATTAGATGGATTGCAACAGTTTAATATATGAAGCGTTTAAAGTTGATCGACTAGAATTTAGAAAAACTATTTGAAATCTTAGTGAAACACCGGATTTTTTTTTATCTCTATGTTTGTTTTTCGTAAAAAAAAAAAGAGAGAGAGACTAATTGGAGCGTTTCTTCAAACAACAATAAGGTAAGTCAACTATTCAATTAAATGATATTTATATTTAGTATGTTTCTCAACTCTTTTTAAGAAACAAGTTGAATATTTCTTTGTAAAACTGTGCTCAATTTCATATGGGAGGCATGCCACTATTTTTTATAGTACTTGTGTTCAGAGGCTTAGGCAACACAGAACGCCATTAAATGCATGTAGCAATAGAGTTTCTCAAAAAATAAAACAATATTACTAAAACAGGTCATTTTTTTCTCTAAGCTTCATCTAATTGCTTTCTTATCCGCTCCGAGCATCTCTAGTTGGTGATTTTATCACGTCACTTTAATGGTTCGAAAATGACATGTCTTATAAATTCAACTCCGCAAGATGATTACCAAAAAACACAAAAACTACGCAAGATGAGCAAGTAGATTAAAAAAAAAAATGCATCTTCTTTGTTAATACTATCCGATCATACCTGCCAAAAGATGATTATTATGACTGTCGTATGCTGTCATGTCACAGTCAATTAGAAAAGGAAAACGACCATGTTCATTTTCTCGTGGGATCAAGCTAATGAGTCAGTCTATGGGTACTCCCATTTATACTCTTAAATATACTCCCTAATCCTAATCGTTCATAACCAACCACTTCACTAAGAATCCTAACCGTTTAATAATTGAGATAAACGATTAGGATTTGGGAGTATATATAGGAGTATACTTTGGGAGTATCCCTAGACTAATTCAATGCTAATAAGTCTCCTAAACCATAACTTTGTTTTTTCCATATATGAAATTATATTTGTATCCCAACATCTTCAGAATCGGTGCAATTCATAACTTGTTTTAAAATTAATAGACTTTTTAACTTGTTGAAAAAGTAACAAAATCAAGTATTTGCTACAACTTTATGAGCTATATTGGGTGGTAGTAAACTACCTGGGTGGTAGTAAACTACCGCGGTGGGACTAAAACACTTTGGTTTTTTTGGTCAAGGTAACAATACAACAAGGCAAAGCTACAGATAATAGAAAGGAAAACACACACCACTCACGCGCGCACACACAACCACATGCAACCACTAAGCCCATGAAGAATCAACCCACAGAAACCTCAAAACGGGTACCAACCGTTTGAGGGCCATGGAACTTTATGAGCTATAATGGGTGGTAGTAAACTACCGGTTGGTACCCGTTTTGAGGTTCTTGTGAGTTGATTCTTCATGGGCTTAGTGGTTGCATGTGGCTGTGCATGTGCGTGAGTGATGTGTGTTTTCCCTTCTATTACCTGTAGCTTTGCTTTGTGGTATTGTTACCTTGACCATAAAAAAAAAAGTATTTGCTACAATAGTGAGACTTTGAAAAAAACTTGAATTGTTAAACTAGGGCTAACACTCCTCTATAAGAAATTGTATTAATAATATAGGTTAATGTTAATGTACAATAGCGGAGAATGGCGATACATGGTTAGGGTTTGAGGGCTCCTTATCATAATATAGGTTAATGTTAATGTACAATAGCGGAGAATGGCGATGCATGGTTAGGGTTTGAGGTCTCCTTATCCATGGACGGCCCATCCATTAGGCCATCAAAGCCTTTGCTTTAGGCCCCATTAAAAAATATATTAAAAATGCCCCATTTAAAATATTTTAAAAAAATAAAAGGCTCATTTAGAATATTAAAAAGACCCCATTTATAGTTAATATTTTTAAATAGTATTAAAAAATTAAAAAAAAAAAGACCTTATTTAGAATTTTTGCTTTAGGCCTCCAAATGGGTTGGGCCGGCTCTGTCCTTATCGTCGGTTGAGTCAAGTGGTCCCGAATGCTAGTCTTTGGAATTCAGCTGCTTTTGCTTTTGGATCTTGGTCTGGACCTTATGGGTGTTCTTTAGCTCACCCCCAAGGTTCCACCCTACCATCTCATCATAAACAAAAAGAAAAAGAAATGAAGAGATAAGAGAGAGGGAGTAACAAAATCAAGTATTTGCCACAACTTTATGAGCCATATTGGGTGGTAGTAAACTACCGAGGTGGGACTAAAACACTTTGGTTTTTTTGGTCAAGGTAACAATACAACAAGGCAAAGCTACAGATAATAGAAAGGAAAACACACACCACTCACGCGCGCACACACAACCACATGCAACCACTAAGCCCATGAAGAATCAACCCACAGAAACCTCAAAACGGGTACCAACCGTTTGAGGGCCATGGAACTTTATGAGCTATAATGGGTGGTAGTAAACTACCGGTTGGTACCCGTTTTGAGGTTCTTGTGAGTTGATTCTTCATGGGCTTAGTGGTTGCATGTGGCTGTGCATGTGCGTGAGTGATGTGTGTTTTCCCTTCTATTACCTGTAGCTTTGCTTTGTGGTATTGTTACCTTGACCATAAAAAAAAAAGTATTTGCTACAATAGTGAGACTTTGAAAAAAACTTGAATTGTTAAACTAGGGCTAACACTCCTCTATAAGAAATTGTATTAATAATATAGGTTAATGTTAATGTACAATAGCGGAGAATGGCGATACATGGTTAGGGTTTGAGGGCTCCTTATCATAATATAGGTTAATGTTAATGTACAATAGCGGAGAATGGCGATGCATGGTTAGGGTTTGAGGTCTCCTTATCCATGGACGGCCCATCCATTAGGCCATCAAAGCCTTTGCTTTAGGCCCCATTAAAAAATATATTAAAAATGCCCCATTTAAAATATTTTAAAAAAATAAAAGGCTCATTTAGAATATTAAAAAGACCCCATTTATAGTTAATATTTTTAAATAGTATTAAAAAATTAAAAAAAAAAGACCTTATTTAGAATTTTTGCTTTAGGCCTCCAAATGGGTTGGGCCGGCTCTGTCCTTATCGTCGGTTGAGTCAAGTGGTCCCGAATGCTAGTCTTTGGAATTCAGCTGCTTTTGCTTTTGGATCTTGGTCTGGACCTTATGGGTGTTCTTTAGCTCACCCCCAAGGTTCCACCCTACCATCTCATCATAAACAAAAAGAAAAAGAAATGAAGAGATAAGAGAGAGGGAGTAACAAAATCAAGTATTTGCCACAACTTTATGAGCCATATTGGGTGGTAGTAAACTACCGAGGTGGGACTAAAACACTTTGGTTTTTTTGGTCAAGGTAACAATACAACAAGGCAAAGCTACAGATAATAGAAAGGAAAACACACACCACTCACGCGCGCACACACAACCACATGCAACCACTAAGCCCATGAAGAATCAACCCACAGGAACCTCAAAACGGGTACCAATCGTTTGAGGGCCATGGAACTTTATGAGCTATAATGGGTGGTAGTAAACTACCGGTTGGTACCCGTTTTGAGGTTCTTGTGGGTTGATTCTTCATGGGCTTAGTGGTTGCATGTGGCTGTGCATGTGCGTGAGTGATGTGTGTTTTCCCTTCTATTACTTGTAGCTTTGCCTTGTGGTATTGTTACCTTGACCATAAAAAAAAAAGTATTTGCTACAATAGTGAGACTTTGAAAAAAAATTGAATTGTTAAACTAGGGCTAACACTCCTCTATAAGAAATTGTATTAATAATATAGGTTAATGTTAATGTACAATAGCGGAGAATGGCGATACATGGTTAGGGTTTGAGGGCTCCTTATCATAATATAGGTTAATGTTAATGTACAATAGCGGAGAATGGCGATGCATGGTTAGGGTTTGAAGTCTCCTTATCCATGGACGGCCCATCCATTAGGCCATCAAAGCCTTTGCTTTAGGCCCCATTAAAAAATATATTAAAAATGCCCCATTTAAAATATTTTAAAAAAATAAAAGGCTCATTTAGAATATTAAAAAGACCCTATTTATAGTTAATATTTTTAAATAGTATTAAAAAATTAAAAAAAAAAGAAACCTTATTTAGAATTTTTGCTTTAGGCCTCCAAATGGGTTGGGCCGGCTCTGTCCTTATCGTCGGTTGAGTCAAGTGGTCCCGAATGCTAGTCTTTGGAATTCAGCTGCTTTTGCTTTTGGATCTTGGTCTGGACCTTATGGGTGTTCTTTAGCTCACCCCCAAGGTTCCACCCTACCATCTCATCATAAACAAAAAGAAAAAGAAATGAAGAGATAAGAGAGAGGGTGTGAAATTACATTTTACGGCCTCTCGGAGATTCCCGATCTATGCTAGGGTTGGCAAGGGTTTGGGCGTGGTTTAGGACGGGTTTGTTGTTGATCACACCGTGAGGGACCCACCTTAATCCCATCCCATCCCATCCTACCCCAATTTCAAAAGAGAAATTAAAACGAAAAAAAAAAGCTTTAAATTTAGTTGAATAATTAAATTTTAATCAAATCAACTAGCCGCATTGAACTATTTAATTAAATTAATCTAACCATTTTAAATGAGGTTGGAAAAAATCGCTAGGCAATGCAAGTTTGTAAGAATATGAATCCCAACCGAGTTGACTCCTAGAGATAGAATTACCTAATCTCTTAAAAAAAACTCTTCTTGTGCCTCTCAAGCTTAGGTCCTAAGATTAATATCTAATAATTTTTAATTTATATATATATAGTCTATTGTGTATTTATTTATTTTGTGCTAATGTTCAACATAAAACTTTACCTGCCTAAATCTCAACACTAAACCATGAAAATGTTATGTGTTCAATAAGGGCCTTAGTTGTCATGAGGATTTTTTAGTGGGAGGCAAATGATGACTATTGAAAATAATAGTAATTGTTGATAAATTTTTGTGGAGAATGATTAGGTAAGTAAAAAATATTTTAGGTAGGAAATGGGGTTTGGGGGCATAATCCCCATTTATTTTTCTTTTTTAACGATTAAGTTCTTGGGTCAATTCATATATATCTTGCAGATATTTTTACTCCTTGTTTAAGAGGTAGTTGTCCTTTTACCCTATGATTATGCCCTTTTAAATAATTAGAAGACATAATATGAAAGATAGATTTTATTTTCAAAATTTGTGGGGACAGTTGCCCCTTAGCCCCATGGCTAGCCCTATTAAATAATATATAATATATTTTTTTTATGTTTTTCTATCTTTCATATCTTTTCCAAATAAAACTCTTTATGTTTTTCTTCTGTATCTTTCCAGAGAAGATCAGTCCCTTTAAACCGTAGGAAATGAATAATTAGACTCTCCAATACCAAAACCCAATGAAACTTAAGTCTTTCAAAAGAGATTTTAATAGGGAAAGGGATAAAAAAAAACTCCCCATAGTACCTACTATGGAGAGCTTGACAATTGGATTAAAAATGTAATGGGGTTACGTGTACATATGGTTTAAAGGATGGGGCCCATTTTGTACTTTTTTTTTTTTATTTTGGTCACTAGGGCCCATTTTGTACTTGACACCCTTAGATTAAAAATCAAAAGGTTCAGCTCTGATAGTACGTTCGGGAGTTTTAAATCACTTCCCTTTTAATAATTTATGATTAGAGGATTAATATGTATTTCAACGGTAATAAAAGAATCTATCCAAGGAAACCCAAATGCCAAAAAGGAAATGGGCAGTGAATAGCACTACGCCTCAGACTATGTTATTTAATGTCATGGTCATGGTCATGTGCACCTTTTAACATTCCTTTTACTATGGTTAAGCTTAAGAAAATTAAAGTCAATATTTTCTCTTTTTAAAAATTGAGGTTAGATTGCTTTCTAAGTGTGAGTGAATCTTAACTATAGTTGATGTGCGGTAAAAAGGGTGGCATGGACTAATGAGGATTGCCGCAGTAAGTTAAACATTTCTCTAAGGCTGTGTTTGTTTGCACAAAAAATGGGAAGGAAAAAAAAAATTATCCAAGAGAATTATTTTCCAAAATTTTTTTCTCTAATCTTCACTTTTCTTCTGTTTGGTTAGAAGGAAAAAAAATAATCAGAAAATCATATAAAAATTAAAATTAAAATTAAAAAATAACAAATAACAAATAAAATAAAAGTAAAAATAAAAATAACAAATAAAAGTAAACATAAAAATAAC
Organism: Tetracentron sinense; assembly: GCA_015143295.1. Lineage (NCBI taxonomy): Eukaryota > Viridiplantae > Streptophyta > Magnoliopsida > Trochodendrales > Trochodendraceae > Tetracentron > Tetracentron sinense. The sequence goes on along the minus strand of CM026570.1, from coordinate 30,141,820 downwards.
AAATAAAAGTAAACATAAAAAACTAAAAAAAAACTAACAAAATTAAAAATAAAAATACTATTAAAAATAAAAAATGAAAATGAAAATGAAAAATTAAAAATATTAAATTGTTGTGAGAGTTCGTGTTTTTATTTGGAGATCTTATAATAAAGGGTCTCTCCAAGGAATTAACTTCCCTCTATATTTGAGGGAAAAATTTTCTAAGGAAATATTAAATTGTGGGAAAAGTTTCTACAATAAAATATATTTCCGGGAAACCAAACACTTGAAGGAAAACTTTTTCCTTAGAAATGATTTCCTGCACTTATTTTCCTCTCAAACAAATAGAGAAATTAACAAAATAATATTTAAGGGGTGTTTGATAAAACTTAAAATAAGAGTTTATTGACTTAGGGGGAGTTTTGCTAACTCTAAATTATATAGGTAGAACTTTTTTGAAAATAAAGTTTATTTAGACTTTAGATTGTTAAAGTTAAAGTTTAATTGAATGTCTAAGTCTTTTTTAAGTAAAGGTTTTACCTTTAAAGAAAAAAGTAACTCATGTCTCCTTAATTACTTTAGAAGTAAAACCTCTACTTTAAAAAAAATTTGGCATCGATTTAAACTTTAACTTAATAATCTATAGTCCAAATAAACTCAATTTTCAAATAGAAAGTGATTAGAAAATCTCGATAGTACCTACTATCGAGAGCTGAACCGTCTGATTGAAAATCCAATGGTCTTGAGGCTCACATGCTTTAAATGGTAGGCCTCATTTAATGATTAACATCATTGGATTTTAAATCCAAGGGTCCAGCTCTAGATAGTAATTACTATTGAGAATTTTAAATCACTTCCATTTTTAAATAAGCTTTAAGTCATATTTTAAGTTTTATCAAACGACACCTAAGTTGAAAAAGATATCCAAGGACGCGCGTCCACCAACGAATCCCATGGAGCCCTTGGGCCCCTTGGCTATTAATAGTCATATGATAAAGTGAAGGACTTTATAATCCCCTTCTCCACTTTCATCCACACCCGATGTGCGACTAAAGAATCCAAAGAAAATATTGTTTTAAAATACCCACCTACTTTACTGTTACACATACTGTTTTTTACAAAAGCAAATACGACATGATTTATATTCAAATTACATTGAGGGGTTTCTCGATCTAATACTATAGTTTTAAACTTTATTCAAAGTAGGAAAAGTCTTCTCTTTCTTCCTTCCCTTTCTTTCATTAGATAATTGATGCTTTGCTTAGTAGGCGGCAATCTAATGTTCATGGTAGGGATCCAACTCGCCCAGTCGGGTGAAATGTTTGTTCTTCCCATCATATAAAATCCCCCAAGCAGAGAAGTGCTAGCCCTAGAAACTCTCAACGTGGTAGCGACACATGTTACCCCCCTTAAACAGGTTAAGAAAAGTAATTATTTCAAAGAAAAAAATAATTATATTTCAACGGATTACAGAAGATAATGAAGAAAAGTAGGAAACCACAATGAGAGCTTGAAAGCCTTCCCCTAGAATAGAATTTCTCAAGTCCCAATAAAAGAGAAAACATTTCTGTCTCTGATTTCTCCATTGCTTCCAGAAACAAAGTTGGAGAGGATGTAACAATATCTACAGGTTTCTTTTTATCTCCAAAACTTGAATTGGACGGGAAGAAAATTTGCCCATTTTCTCTCTCATACGTCCCTGCTAGCTAGGCTGCTAGAATGCTAGTGAGATCAGCTAAATGGACAGTAGAGACATTAGGAGATTTCTACTTTTAGGGGCTGGGAAATATCGTCTTATTTTCTTGAGAAAATGTTTCCCGAAAGAGATTGACAATGAGGAGGAGCTCTAGTTGGCTCGTCAATCAGACCAACCAAAAATATCCCTTTGAGCAAGGGTAGTTTGGAAAATACAATGAAATGATATTTCTATCAACTAAAACTTTTTTTTCCTGTAATTCCCAATCTACCACTGTTAATGCATATTTTTTGTTGCTCTCGTTGACTCTTCAACCGGAGCTACTCTTCATAGTTAATCTCTTCCCGAAAACGAAATTACATGGTAAAATATAATCAAGCAACTGCAAATGAGATGGTAACTGACTTCCTAATAACTAAACTATCCAAGATGAAAGATGTTCTCCAGAATATTTACTCTTACCTCATAACAACCGCTAAAATAGTGATTAATATTAATATATTAGTAACAGCATGTACAAACATTTGATGGACCTGGTCTGTAAGGTTGGCATGGCATCCTCTAAGAGGGCATTCTCGTCATCTTCTTCCTCTCATTCGTCACTAGGATCTACATTAAAAATGAAGATTCATTGTCATCTGAATTGATGCCCACGAATAAATTGCTCGTCTCAATTGTAAGCCAAACCTTTTAGCCGACGCATTATATAATAGGAATTGGTGTCAAACCAATCTCTAGAAGAAAAGTGGCAAAGGCAGCCTCTTATTTTCCCTTGATTGACTAAACGGCAAAAACATTTTTGGTTCAACATATCCATTCTTTGGATTGTCACCATCGAACCTAAGAAACTTGATCTTAGTTTATTGACTTAATATAGAATTGGTTGTGAATTGTCGTTAATTAGATTTTAATCCTTCTAGTTCACTTGTTCTTTACCCCGCCTAATCAAATATGGAGATCTCGTCTCGGCCCCTCAAAATTGACAAAATGAGTTGGTCCTGTTTCAAATTAATAGCTTGAAGGATATTTTGCATCTTGTCCAAAATTTGTGACCATCTGAGTTCTTTATTTCTTCTATCCCCAACCTTCATCTTCTTGGATTTTTGCAATTGGTTTATCATGATAACAGTGGTGTTGGTTTATTAGAATGGTTAATAGATGAGTTTACTCATCATTTTGTAGGGATAAAGTTTATGTCCTCAAAATTTGAGTTTATAATTAATAATCCTAACCCCCTCCCCCACTGGGTTTTTTTTTTTAATTATGCACCACTAACATCATAGTCGAGCTCTGATATCAATTGCTACGTCTAAGCTGGTGACAATGAGTGTAAATGGAGAGCAGCAAAATGGCAACTCCCTAATGACTAGTCCACGATAGAAAATTTCTGGGATTGACTTCCTAATAACTAAGGGCTCGTTTGGCATCACTCCCTAGGAACAATTCTCTATTCCCAGGGGAATAGAGAATTGTTCCTAGGGAGTGATGCCAAACCGGACCTAATTGAACTTACACAAGATGAAAGATATTCTCTAGAATATAGGCTACTACCTAATAACAACTACTAAATAAAAATAATACAAAGATTCTAATGCCCTTTCAGGTGAGCCAAAGTTTGGTCCACTTCTAATCACATGTACAAACATTGGAGGGGCCTCTGAAGCTTATCATTCCACCCCTCTTACAAATATCCTTGTCTGCGAGGTTTACGTGAGGGTTTATATAAAATCATTAAGTAAACATAATCTTCATATCTTCTTCATTAGGATCTATATAAAGAATATTGAAGATTTGTTGTTGTTTTAAGGGCTGAACACCCAAACCCAAAGTTTTGGAAAAAAAATTGTGGATCAATCATGGCGTAGCCTGGGAGCCAGGGTGACAGCCCCTTTGAACTTTTGAAGGAAGAAAAGAAGAAACTAAATTTATACTTATATTATTTAATTCAAGATGACATAGGTGGACAGCCCACCAATTTAGTCCTCAAAAAAAAAAAGGTTTTTGGCCCCCAAACCCCCCGCCCCCCTATAAGAAAAAATTGGGCACCACTCCTTGTTTGCTTTTGTGCCCTTAGACAAATTTGCCAGTGCAAATTTCCCACCCGATCGAACAATGGGGACCCAGTCTTGGCTTCTCACAATCAACATAATGTTTTGTTTGTGTTTCAAATTGATAGTTTAAAGGATATTGTATGCATATCTCATCCAAAACCTATAAAATTCAAGTCGTCCTTGATTTGTTCTACTGTGAGCTCCATGTAATGGATGGAGATAATCTCAATACTGCCAACCTCTTCATAGGAGAAATATCAGCTAACAATAATGTATGTAACGCCAGCTACATTAGTTAATCAATATAAAATGATTTGCTATATTAAAATATGTGTAAAAAATTTAATTGTTCATATATTGGGATCTAAAACTTAAAATTGAGCGCAATTTTTTTCATATGCTAAAAAAATCAATGAGGAATCTACTGTAAAATATTTCAGGAGTAAACTAATTAGGAACCAACTGTCAGAGCCCTGTCAAAGTTTTCGGTTCTTCTAGTAGTCCCTAACCTGATTTCAAACTCAAACTTTGAAGTTCCAAATATTTTGTATGAATCAAATTGTGCAAAGACCAGTAATTATTAAAATAGGCCAAATCAGTTAAGATCTAATGGTGAGGCTTATCCCGATCAAAGATCAATCTATTCCCTCAAGTCTATAGGAACTCTATTAATCAGGTTCAGAGACAAGTAAAGTATCCCAATAAGATTGATCACAAAGTTGAAACATCGATAAACAATCCAGTTTTCATCCCTTTTCCATTCAAGCGTATGATCATGCCTCAAATTCATATACAATTTATATAACGTAGGAGAAATCCCCTTAAAACTGGAATTTAGGTTCAGCAAACTCAGCAGAAAAATGAAAAATCAAAGAAGAAGAGGTTGAGAGAAAATCTAATGAGATAAATCAATACACGCATAAGAGAATCATATATCAACCTATTCTAAACATGCTTCTATTCAACAACATAAGGAAACTCTTATCCTAAAAATGCTTTATAAGCTACAATTCAAGCAAAAGTAAGAAATCAAGTTCAACTCGGTTGTAGCTCAGTGGCCGAAGGACCAACCATAACCCCGGAGGTCTCGAGATCGACCCTGGGCTTCTCTCAATATCGGATGTATGGGGTTAGGGTTTATCTATGCATCACGTGGGATTAGTCTGAGCCTGGCCAGGATATACATGTTTGTCCAAAAAATAAAAAAAGTTCAAATGGGTATTCCAATCCACCCTCTACAAGGCCGTCATAACTGTCCTTAAAGCTCCTCCTTTAACCTTGAATGACCCTCCAAAAAGTCATAAAATGCTTGAAACTATCTTGAATGGAATAGTCATGTATCTCTTCTAAAAAACGATTTAAAAAAAATACAGAGGAGAGCCCCCACCATCCCCCCCCAACAAAAAACAAAAACAAAAAAGGTCACACCCTACCATTCGAGCAAGGGGTGGGGTGTGAGGTAGCGATAATGTTACTACAACTTGGGATTTTCGTCTCTTATTAAGAAAACATAGGGTACAAAAAAATTTTAAGATTATTTTATTTACAAAATATTAGGTGGCCGTAATGACACAATCACTACCATTGAAAATAGGCTAAAAACAAAGTGGAGGCAGTTAGAATGCCTCCACTCTTAAGACATGCTAAAATCTTTTTTTGCCTCCACTTTTGGACATTATAGAAACTTTTATGTTTACCGATACTTTGAGCCTAAAAAAGTAATCTTGGAAGGTGATATTTTTAATAGTAGTAGCGTGCAAAAAAAAATTAGCATATAGGGATATTTTGTAATTTAAAACAAAATTTAAGGATATTTTGATAATTTTATTTAAATCTGGGGCATTTGGGGACCTCTCTAGTAAGTCATATGATTTCCTATAGGCGTTTCGAGATGTAAAATTGGGTACTTACAACTTATAAGCCAAGTCAAAGTGGAGAGAGAGACCTAGGGAGAAGAGATTGATTAAATGAGTCATAATATTTAAAGGGTGAAGCACACCAATATGTACTGGAAATCATTTAAAAAAAATAAATTCCTTTTATTAAAAAGAATGTCTTGTCTATGTGCACCCATACCCACATACCCCTAAGTCCTATTCTTAAAACTTCTTCTCCTTACGAAAGAACCCATAAACCTCCTCTTACCTTATCTTTAGAGAGCCGATGAATTGTATAATTACAAACTACTAAAAGCTTTTTCTTGTCTTAATAGTCTTAAATCCTAGGTTCTTCATTGTTCTTCAATTTTTCTTATTTAATAACCTTAAATGTCCTAAGTTGTTCATTATTCTTCAATCTTCATTGGATCTTCAGTTGGGTTTGGGTCCATGAAAGGGTAATGAATTATACGTTTCATTGTTTTAAGTTTAGAATGATGTATAATTAAAAAATTTATAAGTATATTAATATTTTTACCTCTTGGTGTGCTCTTAGAATTTGTTACAATTTGCTAGTGTACAGTTACTAACTGATATATTTAGTGTCTAGTCAGTAAATATCGGTGTGCTCGTAGCAACAACCTATTTAAATTATTATAAATAATATTTGACAGTGATCTTTATTCAAACCATCACTATAATGATGATCTTTATTCCAAATCCAATACAATGGCGATCTAGTTATCCATATCACCATTTTAATGTCAATGTGGCTCCATAATTTTTTTTAATTAGCGAATGGATATTTGGATGATTGGATCCGAGTCACCACTGTATTGGTAATCTAGATTTCTAGATCCCCACTGTACTACCTACTTGTAGGATCTCTAGACTTTGTTGGATTTATTTCATAAATCTCTACACAAGTTAGACAAATAAACAATTGAATAACAAATATATAAGCATATATATATATATATATATAACTGAATCCCGCAATTTGAGAGGCGCTCGAAAGAGAGTCTTTCTTGAAGATAGTCGAAGTCTCCCCTGCACAAGGAAAAAACAGCCCTTTCTCCAGGATACAACTCATCTTGGATTCAACCGACCAATCACTATGAGTTTGCACTACTCGGCGGATTGTAGTGCACCAAACCTATTTTAGAGTATGCCCGAATTATTAATTTAAAATTCATTAAATTAACAAAATCCCACAATAGATTAATTGAGTTTATGTAAAATTCATTTCAATAAAATTATTAATCTAAAACATTGAAACAAGATTTTTTAGTCCAAAAAATCATTTTAGAAATCAGTCCAATTAAACTATTTGTTTAATTAAAACTTCCATTTAATTGAAATTCAATTAAATCAAATTTAAATAGATTTATTTAACTTAACGAAACCAATTAAATCATTAATCTGTTTTAATCCAGAGTCTAGGCCAACTATACAGTTTTCTGCCATAATTTTGGCAACATAACAGTATATGGACTGGAATGGTCCAATTAGTTGAGTTTGTTTGGTCCATCTCAATTCGATTAGTCAAGTTGGTTTAGTCTGTAGACCAAGCGATTAGACTATCAGTTAAAGGGGTCCATTAGGACAACATTAGGCGGTCTGATTTAGTCATCTCATGTCGATCTGTCAAATTGGTTCATTCAGAAGACTAACCGGTTAGACTGATCTGTTCGAGTGGGTCAATCTTATAGACTACCAAAGATGTTAACCCTTTCGAGCTTGCTATCATGATTAGGCTATAAGTAGCACCAATTTGTGATTAACCATTTTTAGAATCACAATCTATTCTGTTTAATTGGATCTAGTCCAATCTAAACAACGAATGGGCATATAGTTCGACCTTCTCTGGTTGGACTGGGTGTGGAGGTCTTCTTCCTCCTTAGACTGGTCTATCTTATTTCTCTGGATGAACTAGAACTCTGGTTCTGAGATCTGTCTACAATCTTGTAGAGTTTCTAGGCTCTCTATTTTGTCTGGTGGGTTTCAGCCTTCTCAACCCCTCCTTATATAAAGCCCCAAGTGGTATGACACATTTTCGTTGGGTCATAACCACCCAAATTACCCACGATCCAAATTCACTGAGTCTAACCACTCCAACTGCTACCCGATGGGCTGCATGGATAACCCAGGTCCGCCAACCCGCATGGGCCGACCAAACCTACCCAGATCTGTGTGGGTCACACCCACACGGCCCGCCACGTCTCCTCGGGAGCACACAATTTCGGTCAATCTATTCGACAACCCCGATCTGATCAGACAAAAGAAGAAGCGACCAATTGCGACTACCGATGATGCGAAGTACAAAGTGCGCCTCATAGCGCCTAAAGCAACGCGCACGCAGCTCGCGTGTCGAAGATATGGTCTAAAGTCAATGAAAATAGGAGTCTCCTACACTTTAAGGGGTCTCTTACACCACAAGATTACAATCTAATAGAGTTTTAAAATACTTATAAGAATGAAACTTTCTCTTATTTTTATGATGTGGGACTATGTTTTCAAAGAGAAAACACACTAGTGAAATAAGCTTGTCTCACAAGGAGACCAAGCTTCAAGTCACCCCAAAAACAAAACCAAGTATTTGTTTGATTTTAAATAGGGATCTATTTGAAATAAAACCAAATAGTTTTAGGGACTAAAGCACAATATTTAAAACTACAAAACCTATTTTAAAATTAATTTAAAATTAGATTCAACAGACTTTACTACCAATTTGTAGATCTCTAGATGCCACTGTATTCCTATCGCTATTGAAAAAAATGGTTTTTATTTAAAATAAATTATTTTGATTAAAAATTCTTTTAATCTCTCTTTCAGTCTCACAGCTCTTGTTGTGTCTATCATCTTTCTCTCTCTCTCCCTCCCTTCCTAGTCTCTTCCTCTCTATGTCTTTTCTTCTCTCATTCTTTCTCTCTTCCCATACTCTTTTCTCCCTGTTTCACTTGCCTTTAAGTGAACCCATAATGCTTATATTCACATATGGGAAGCACTAATAAACTAAAAGTAAAATGTAGAGTTATTTTCTCATATATAGGAAAATTCATTGCTAATTATGATTTAAAAATTTTTTACTGAAGAGAACAATATTTTAATTGAATTCTCAACATAGTAACCTCCCTGGTTGCTCCGATAGTTTTGTTTCCCTATTGTGGGGTTAAGATGTTGATTTTGAGTCCCTCAAGGATGATACATGCAGTTAGGATGTTCACCAATTCACTAACTTAATCCAGGTGCAGGTGTTTTTTTGGGGAAACTGAAGTATATGTATTGAGCAAAATTAATGGATTTTGCGAAAAATCATTAAGTGTGTACGAATTATTATTGGGTGTAGGGGTTATATTTAGAGCCATTATATAAATAAAATTAACCGTATGTTTTGATTTTATATTACACATAAAAAATTATAAAATTCTGTGGGGCCCAACTTCTCACATAATCAATAAATACATCATAATTTGAAGTTGGGATCATAGTCAATTGTGATTGAATTCAAGGGAGTTCAACCGCACCAACAGGTCCACAGCTTTCCCTTTTAACCATTTTAACCTTATTAACTGTGCTTAAGATTCACTACCTGTTACGGTTTAACAGTCTAACCTTGGTTTCTAGAAATAAATATTTAAAAAATCACTATAAGAAATTGGTTCATCGCTTACGGTTTTTATCCGTAATTGTAGGTAATCATTGATCACGGTTACCGTGCACACACCGAGGCACAAATGATCATATGTATTAAAATATCGCGGTGTTTAATTGAACTGTGATTTTTTTTAATATTAATGACAATGATTTTTATCTGTAACTGAATATCTTGAATAACAAGACTATTACCTTTGAAAATGACTTTTTCAACTATTATAGATCACGTTTTATTTTATAAACCGTGATTGGTTTGATTCAAAAATCATAGTTACAATGGATATCGTGATGGTTTATCCCACAATAATTTATGGTTTTATTATTAACCTTGATTATTGATTTATTCCAAAAATATTATGCAGCCTTGCAACCTATAACTCCTCACACCAACTACTAAATTTATAAACACACTCACTTACAAATATAATACACTATATATCCATGAATTAAATAATATGAATTATTTACAGTATGAGCAAAATACATATATGGAAATGTTATTCTAAACAGTAACTTCTCCAGTATTTAGCTAGTTCCTTCTTAAGTTATTTTATTACTTCATCACTATACGGTTCTTGATCCTTAGATGCAAAACAATCCTTAATCTTGTTAGTTATATTTGTTTCTTGTTGGTGATGATATCTCTAAGATACATCATGGTGTAGTAGCAACATTCTCAGCTACCTTCTTGTTTCAGACACTACAGAAAAAGACTATGTCAGTAATAATGTTTAAGTCATACAATTGTAAAACATGCAGTATAAGGGAAGAAATTACTTATTGAAAACCTTTTTAATATATGAGTGGTCGAATATGCTGGTCTACAATGGGTCCAACTAGTACATTGCCCAAGCACCACTGTCCCCTGTAATTGAAAAATGAATTGTAAATTTCTTTTTAAATGAATACTTCAACTTAAAGAATTAGTAGTACTCATACTTAACAAGTCAAAATAACATGAGAGAAGTAAAAAAAAAAAACTTACCCAACATTATATTGTGTAAAGAGTAGTTGGTTATTCTTTGGTAACCATAATTTTTTTTTGTTATCTTTGTCTTAGCATCCTCTGGCTTTAATGTTTGTTGAGGGTCGAGAAATATATATACTTGTTTTTCTTATTAACCTTAATCAATTCTTGAGTTATCTCACTTTATGTATAAAATGAATTAAAGTTACACTGATGTCTTCATCTTTAAACAATTGTGTGACATCTTCCTTTCCGATAAACAAGAAATTAAAACCTTTAAAAAAAAATTCTCATCATATGTTAAATGCTTAACTACATCATCATTATAATTCTCATCAAACAAATGCTTAAATTCTGCCCTAGAATTGGTTGTTGATTGTGTAGCTTCTACCTAAGATGGATGAAATCTATTAGCTCATGAATATCACTAATCGATGAAGTCTTTTGGTTTATATATTTATTCGATGAAGTCTTTTGGTTTATATGTTTACACCAATGAGTTGTTAATTCAGCATCTGTTATAATTTACTACAATTTAACTAATAGGTAAAGAGCTACGTACACCCTTTATTTGAAAAAAAATGAACAAGGGGTTTGGAGAGATAGTATCCAATACTTGTTCAGCTTCCAGCTATTGTATAAAAATTAGTAAAAGATATTATAGCATATGAAAGCAATATATTGTAACAAAAAAATTTAGTGAACCAAACCATTTACATATCATCTGGAATGAGCTACTAGTAGATGATTGTACAAATTGAAGAGAAGCCACCTGAGCAATTAATTGTTTTATTTGCTCCTTACTTATTTGCTTCTTCTTTTTCACATTTGTTGGTGTTCCTCTTCTCTTTGCTCATCCCTTTCTTTCAATCTCTATAGTTGGGAATTGAGTTCTTAAACTTTATGTAGAATACCGAGGATGTGATGTGTTTGAGGCAACCCCAATATGTTGTGGGGAAAGCAAGTTGTCCTGCTGCCCTAACACGGCCTGGATGTTTTGGACCTAACACCTCTATAAGGATGTCAGATCTTCCATCAGCAGGTATGCTCATTTCACCTTCGGCATATTGCTGCTCAAATTGTTCCTTCAGAAGAGGCATTCAACTAATCAAAAAATATGCCAACAAAGAAATACGCATAAGAAGAAACTAATAATCAAATAAACACTTACAATTTCTATATAATTTTTTCTAGTCTCATCGGAAGTGTACTAGCATTGCGCTCTTTGTCGGACCTTAACCCACAAAGTATGTCTCTCCACTTTTTTCAATTGGCTGATCTTGAGAAGTGGATTCAACCATCTGCCAAATAATAAATATTAAGGATTAGTATCTAGTCTAATGATTAATATAATAGTTACATAATCTTAAATTCTAGGAATGTAAGCAATCACAATTTTTCTATCAACCACATCATAACCCCCCTGTTTAGATGATGAGATTGCATATTATTCTAGCTTATTTCTTTATTTCTATTGTTTAAGGCATGAAAATTACAATAAAACTAAGCATAAGTTCAAGTAAAGTATAAAAATTAAATATAATGGATTAGTAATTATAATTTTTACTAATCATTTGAAAGAGTATACAAACACATCTCAGTGTTCAGGCCTAATATGTACATACTTTATGGGAAAATTTATTAGATCGACATCCCCATTGGCGATAAATAGAGAAATGTAATTCTTCTAGAAGTACTTCTTAAATGTCTTCCAAGAGAAATTAATTTCTTTCAAAACTTGTTTCTTGTATCTTTCCCCAATATCATATTGTCACTACAGTAAGGCATACAAATAAAGTCAGTATAAACATATATTTTCTAAGTGCTTTTTGCGGAATTTCAAAGAATTGCATATGCATAGACAAAAAATAATATGAATATAATATATGCAATGATTTTACAATCAACTGATCTCAAAAATTGTATTTAACCTCATATGGAACTTGTTTCTAATTCCTATAATAAATTGGAATTTTATGTGTAAATACATCAATAGTAGAACTCAAATATTTTTTTATTGTCACCAATTGGCATTATCGACGATTTTCTCCTTACCAATGGTGGTATTTTGCCTCTGAATTTTCTTTTCAAGCATGGTAGGAGCTTATGGATTTTATTTTCAAGGTAAGACCACTGGTACTTGGCTCTATGTCAAAATATTGTGATCCTGACATGATTGTTATGAACAAATGCATAACAATCAGTTTAAAACAATAAAACCTTATTCAAAAGCTGAAGGCATATAAAAGCATTGTCTACTTTATGTCAAAATCATAAATTTGTCATTGGAAACATACCCGACTAAAACATATTTTTCATTGGAAACTTATCCCATTGAAAAATATTTGTTATTGGAAACCCTCCGTTAAATATTTATAGAGCATTTGTTTAATCATTTGGGTGAATATAAATGAAAGAAGAGATAGAAAAACAAACATGCCTGAAGAAAGGAGGGAACAATTGATGGACGGTTGAACAAAACAGATGTGTAGAGACCCAAAATATGATTGCTTGAAACTTGTGCACATTGAATGAAAATCTGGAATTTTGCTCAAAACATTGCAATTTATGTCAAATTATTTGTAAGTATGTTTATTTAATGTTAATTGATGATTAACTATAATTAAATTGATTATATGATAAATGGTTAAGAATTAAAATGAAGAAAATGACCAAATCAGAGAAACACAGAGCCCACTGGTCGACTCCTCCCAAAACCAGTCGACCGGTCAGTAGGAATATTTGTATGGGACAAGTTGGCAAAGAGTGTAACATTCACCGGTCGACCGCCACCATTACCAGTCAGCCACCAGGCCACTGCTTGATCGACCCTTCACACCGACTGATTGCTCGCGGCTAGTTTTGCCCAGAAACTTTCTAATTTTGGAGTTCCGAGAATTAGAAGTTGTCTAGGACTCTTTGGCCTATATAAGAACCTTAAACTCGTGGGTTTTAGGGTTCTAAACACTTTAAGAATTTCAGAGAACATAAGGAGAGAAAAACCCAGAGTTTATCAAGGGGTTTCACAAGGAGAAGAAGAAGTAGCTTTTAAATCATCTCCAAGCCCATTCTCAAGCGATAAATTATTGGGAAGCGATTTGTAAGGTACCATGTAGTGTACTTTCAACAATACTATATTGATGAATAAGATCTGGATATGCTTATATGTTGTTCTCACGAATTTTAAAGGAAGGCTATGATCTTGCATGAATTGAAGGGTTATAGGATTCAATATTTGGAATGGTTTTTTGGGGAGAAGTATATGATATGATTGCTACATCATGGTTTTGATATGATGTTAATGATGAAATTGTATATAATGATGAGGGTGATGATCTAGGGTTTTCGGAAATAAGATTAATGATGATGAAATTGTAATTGAGGATTTATGATTATGGAATTAGGGTTATGGGATTGTGATTACCGGATTATTATACTTATGTTGATAACCTTGTTTATATGATTTGAATATAATAACTTATATGAATAGTAAGTATTATCAGTATGATTTTCATATGTTAAATTATGATTAATTATACATGTATGGTGGTTGAATTTTAAAATGGCAAATACTTAGGGGAAGCTATTGATAACCTAGAATTCTCTAACTATCATTATATGGGTGGCTTTAATGGAGTTTCAAAGGTGGAATATCATAATTTAAGGGATAGCCTAGATGAAACTTAATCATTATACTCAAGCACATTGCTCACGATGGTAAGTTGTTAAGGACATGAGTCTCACATGATCATGCATGGATATGGAAATTGACATAACTCTGGTGTAGATCTTGATATCTGGTATGGACCTTGTGATTGAAATTTTGGTATAAACCTTGGCATGGACTTTGGTATGAAAATTTGGTATGAAACCTAGACTGACATGGACCTTGGAACCTTGGTCTAGACATAGGAACTGACATGTTACAGTTATGATTTTTCATGCATATGCACAAGTATAACAGGTCTTCCATGGAAGGATGATATGAATATTGCTTACATGTTTTTCGCACTTTGATTTTGTAAAGTACGGATATGTATGGGACTGCATGATATGTTGTATTGTTAACTGTATTTTATATGCTATGCACTGAGCATTATAAATGCTCAGCTGAACTGTAGTTGTCGGTAGTTTCAGGAGGGTTCGACATTTGTTCTCTAGGACTTTGGGTAGAGTAAGAGTATCAAGAATAACCTGACGGTGAGCAGCGTGAAGAAGAGAGGAATCTGGATAGATGGCCCTATATTATTGATCCTCTAGATAGTTTGTTTAACTTCAGTTGAAATGAATGTAATAAGATAATTAAAGATGTTGCTTAGATTTTAAATTCAATACTTGAGATCACAATGAGTGATCAAATTATTATGTTTTAGGTTGGTCATTATATCATCTCATTATTGATGTTATTCTCATTTCAAAGGTTATATTAGCGAAAAAAAATTCCACTCATTATTTAGTTTGCCTTGCATGTGTTACATGGATATGGAATACAGTCTCACAGGTCCAAAGTCTCATTTATACCAAGGTGGGATTTTGGGACGTGATAGGATGTCAGAGGATGAACGGAACAAAATCTTTGTGGGAAAGAATAATACAATGGTTGCTAGAAGAAAAAACAGAGAGAGTTAGGGATTATGATCAAAATATATGCTTGAATGAGAGAAGAAGTGACTTTTTTTTTAGTTAAAATAGGTACGCTTGCTGAAAAAATAATACAATGGTTGCTAGAAGAAAAACCAGAGAAAGTTAGGGATTATGTTCAAAATATATGCTCGAATGAGAGATGAAGTGACTTGTTTTAGTGAAAATAGGTATGCTTGTTGAAAAGTAGAAAAGAAAGCTCAACTGATGCCTACAGGTGAAGCGAAAGGAATTCTATCATCGCTAAGCTCGTCTCCCTCGAGACCTTACACGGTCTTTAAACAAGATGCCAGCTCTTTCTCTTGACACAGTGTTAAGGATTGCACAATAAGACCCGACTCGAAAGCATCCTATAGTCGTCTTTTGGACATGGGATCCCAGAGACGGTGTGGTCAACCCACATCGTGATAGAAAGGGTCTAGCCCGCATTTTGGAGAAGAATCAACGTAATAGCTAATAGCACATCCGCTTCTTGTGGTCGTCACTTTTTCATTGTCAGCCGATTGCAACAAGGTGCCTACTTTTTTCAAATGAGGGAGTGAAGAGTGCAAGTTGAGTGCAGTTGGAGTATTGGGAATCGTACTTTCAGCATTTATATATGAGTTTTGATCAGTATTTTCCTCTCAGCATGATCCTGTTTCCATATCATCAATGTTAATCTCCTAAGGTAAGAGAGATTATTCTGAGATTGAACAGAAATACCAATCTAAGGAACAAATTGTTAATCTCCTAAAGTAAGAGAGATTATTCTAAGTTAAATCCACCTAAGGAATAGCTAGGTATCTAGGTCACTTGCCATTCTAGCGGTGTGAGACGAAAGTGACAATCAAAATGTCTTTAGTTGATCTTCTTCAGTCTTAATCTTCACGAACATGACTCACTTAATGACAAGGGCACAAGATACAATTTGACTAAATTTTGACAATTGAATAAGTCAATACCAAATATGGACCTTATAAATTTTAACCATAATTAATAAAAGTTAAAAGGGACACTTGTTGACCTGTGGGTACAGTTGAACTCGGGGAAAGTTCAATCGTGATTGACTGTAAACTTATCGCTATTTTAATAGGGTGTAGAGAAAATAAAAAGAAGAAAAATAATTTTTTAAGGTTTGGTTACAAAGAAAAGAAGAGCGGCCTTTACATTATTTTAAGAGTGATTGGATTTGAGGAGAAAATAAAGAGAATCTCAAATTTCATATATTTTCCCAAATCTCAATTACTATCATTATTTTTATCACTGCCACCTCCATTGTTGCTTCGCTGCCACCACTACATTGTTGCTTCACTGCCACCACTACCACCAAATTCACCTAGAGGCAGAGCTGGGTGGGGGCAGTGTTCCCTTCAACTTTTGAAAAAAAAAGATTTTTTTAGGGTATATCCATCGATATGGGCCAGGTACGCTCATAAACATTTGGAAAAAATTATTTTTATACTAAGCTGTTAAATTATGGGTTAAGTTTCATTTTGTCACCCTAAATAAAAAATATTACCTAAAAAGACATAGTTTGAAAAGTTTTACCAATATGGTATGTATTCCAATATTACCCTTAATAGTGTTTAGGTAATAAAAATGTAAATCATGCCCTTTTTCATAATAAAAGTGTTAAAATCATGCCCTTTTAGGTAATAAAAATCCAAGGAGTAAAATATGTTTAAATCATGCTCTTTTAGGTGATAAAAATGCAAAGTAATCCCTTTTTGAAAAATATGTCAAAAGCATGCCCTTTTATGTAATAACAATGCAAAGCATGCCATTTTAGCTGAAACTGTGTTTAATTATTTAATTGGATACAATCACGGGACAAGGGGCAGTTGTCCTCCCAAAAAATTAATATATTATTTAGTTATTTAATAGGGCATAACAATGAGATAAGAGAGTAGCTGGAGCAGCTGTTAACTGAAATTTTTTTTTTTCCTTTTTTAGCAACTAAATAAGTGGACTTTTTCTTTTACTATGTATTTTTGGGATTTTTGCAAAAAACCTCCTAACTTTTCAAGTATTTGTAAATACCTCCTCGTGTTTTATGATTTTGCATTATAATCCATTAACTTTTAAATCTTTTTGCAAATACACCATTCCATCCAAAAGTTGGTTAACAGATGTTATATTTTTTATGAAATAACATTTTTAACCTTATTTCGATTTTAAGGAGATTTGTAAAAACTTTTCACAAGAGAAGTGTTTGGATCGCACTAACTATGGTTAAGATTCACTCACTCTTAGGATTCATCAACTTAACCTTGGTCTTTGGAAAAACAATATTGACGTTAGGTTTATTATGCTTAACCACGGTTAAAGTTGGCTCTATAATCTGCCATGTGTCCCTTTTAAGACTCTTAATTGTGGTTGAGATTCATTCACCCTACGATTCATGCATCTAACCTTTGTTTTTAGAATAAAAATATTAACCTTAGATTGGTTATGCTTAATCACAGTTAAAAGAGGCTCTACAAGCCGTCATGTGTCCCTTTTAATACTCATTAACTATGATTAAGATTCATTCGCTCCTAGAGTTCAAGCATTTAACCTTGGTTTTTAGAAGAAAAAACTATTAACCTTAAATTCATTATGCTTATCTACAATTAAAGGAGGATCTACATGCCGCCACGTGTCCCTTTTAATACTCACTAATAGTGGTTAATATTCACTCACCCCCAGGGTTAATGCATCTAACCCTGGATTTTAGAATTATATATATATATATATATATATATTAACCTGATGATTATGCACAGTTAAAGGAGGCTCTACAAACCGTCACATGTCATTTTTAACGCCTACTAATTGTGGTTAAGATTCACTCACCCCTTGGTTTCATGCATCTAACCATGGTTTTTAGAAGAAAAAAAATATTAACCTTAGATTAATTATGTTTAACCACAATTAAAGGAGGCTTTACAAGCTGCCACGTGTCCCTTTTAACACCCACTAACTGTGGTTAAGATTCACTCACCCTCTTGGGTTCATGCATCTAACCTTGGTTTTTAGAAGAAAAAAATGTTAACCTTAGATTGATTATACTTAACCACAATTAAAGAAGGCTCTACAGGCCGCCACATGTCCCATTTGAACACCCACTAACAGTGGTTAATATTCACTCGGCCCTAAAGTTCATGCATCTAACCTTGGATTTTAGAAGAAAAACACATTAACCTTAGGTTGAATATGCTTAACCACAGTTAAAGAGAACTCTACAAGCCACCATGTGCTCCTTTTAACACTTACTAACTATAGTTAAGATTCACTCACCCTTAGGGTTCATCCATCTAGATTTTTTTTAAAAATACTAACCCTAGGTCGATTAAGCTTAACCTCAATTAAAGGGGGATAAAAGGAACACATGGTGACTTATATAGACATGTGTTCCATCCAAGTCATTAAAAGAAGGTTAAAAAGGTTATTTCATAAAAAATTTAACAACCCTTAACTAGCTTTGGATGGAAGGGTGGATTTGCAAAAAGTTTGAAAAGTTAGTGAGGCATAATACAAAATCACAAAACACAAGGGGGTCTTTACAAATAACTTAAAAGTTAGGGGGGGGTTTTTGCAAAAAAAACCCTATATTTTTTTAGTTTGATTGTTTTTTCTTTTTTCTTAATTTTTTGAAACCAAACAGACTGCCAAAGAATGAGAAGGGAATGGCTGTCTAGTGTAATTTCCATTTATCTCTCTAAGTTGAGAAAAACGAAATCGTTAATATTTAAATGGCTCAGGATCCTCTCGAGTTCAATTCGAAAGAATCTCTCCAGGTTGAACCCTTAGAGGGCGCCACGTGTCTCCTTTGACACCCCTTAACCATGGGTAAGGTTCACCCACCCTTAGGTTCACCCATCCATCCTTGGTTTTTTCAAAAAATATTAATTCTTTTATAAAAATTAAGAACTTTTTTTAATATTAAAAAAAGTCTAAAAACAGTTTTTTTAATTTAAAAAATAATAATTAATATATAAAAAAAAACCCAAGGATGGGTGGGTGAACCTTAGGGGTAGGTGAACCTTACCCATGGTTAAGGAGTGTCAAAGGAGACATGTGGCGACCTCTAGGGGTTCAAACCCGAGAGATTCTCTCGAGTTGAACCCGAGAGATTCCTGGGCTATTTAAATACATGGATAATAAAATGTTTATGGCCCAGGATTCTCTCAAGTTCAACTTGAGAGATTCTCTCAAGTTTGAACCCCTAGAGGTTGTCACGTGTCTCCTTTGACACCCCTTAACCATTGGTAAGGTTCACCCACCCCATGGGTTCACTCACCCATCCTTGGTTTATTTTTTTATATTAATTATTATTTTTTAAATAAGAAACTGTTTTTAGTATTAAAAAACTTTAAAAACAGTTTTTTTAATTTAAAAAATAATAATTAATATAAAAAAATAAACCAAGGATGGGTGAGTTAACCCTAGGGGTGGGTGAACCCTATCCATAGTTAAGGAGTGTCAAAAGAGACACGTGGCGACCTCTAGGGGTTTAAACTTGAGAGATTCTCTCAAGTTGAACTTGAGAGAATCCTGACCCAATGTTTATTGGATTGAAGGCGGCAACCAGTACGTCGCCGGCAATGGCGGGTTAGTAAAGTCAAACAAGTCGGTAGACAGACACGTGCCAATAATTTGAAGCCAACGCAAAGCCTTTTAAAAAATCCTCCACGTTCTCGCAACTTTTAATTGTCAAACTAGAGAGGGCAAGGTTCTAATGTTTGAATATTCCATTTCCTCGATCACTACTGATTCTCGCGATATCGCAGTCTCCAGTCCTTTTTTAAACTTTCTGTACGTTTCCACCCCCTGTTTCTTATCTTTTCATTTTTCTATTTATTATTCAACTAGTTTTATGAGTGCCATACCGAAGACATGCGTGTGATGTAAGGGCTTAGTTTATATGCAAAAAAAAAAAAAAAAAAAAAAAAAAAAAAAAAAAAAACCGTACAAATGAAATCTATTTCTAAATCTAAGGCACCATCTCTTTGGTGATGCCACCCTCTTAAATACTTAAAAAAAAAAAATCTCTCTATTTATTTTTTGACACGTGGTCACATGTGCTTCATGAGAAGTGCTACCGGGCTGCACATTTGCAGGCCAACCCAGCGTGTGTTAGGGCGAACACTGCCTTGATTAGGTCACAAATTTGGATCCAAAACAACCTTCGCAGAAATACAGCCTGATCTGCTGTGTACCATTTTTCTAAGGGAAAATAATCAGTCGGTGATGCGAGGACGGGTGTATCATGGTTATTCACTCACTCTTAAGCTTCACCCATCTATTCTTCATTTTTTTTTAAAATTTTAAATAAACTAAATTTAACCACAGGATTAAGAAAAAATGTAGTTGGAGGGGCGGCTTTGTGAGAGCGAGGACCAATAGTTCACTCCTCGCCCCTGGAGTGAACTATTGCTCTTTTCTAAGTACCTGATTATAATACTTCTTGCGTAAATCATTATTAGTATTTTTCTTAATGAAATTGATAATGTAAATACCATCTTAGATTTGGTAAAAATTTATGCATTTATGGAGAATTTAAAAATTGGAAAATTTTCCTTTATATATATATATATATATTTATATTTTCTCATTTCCATTCTTGTAATTTATTTTCTAACCAAAGGAAGTCTAATAATATTTTTTTTCTTCTTTTTTTTCTTATATTTTCTTGAGGGAGTCTAGTAAATGTATTTTTCTTTTCCTTTCATTTGAGAGATAGAAAAAATCCCAAGAAAAAGGGAAATTAAGCAAGCAAAATGATCATTATTACAAATCCAGTGACAACCAACTTGGCGCTTTGCAACACCTCCCCACACTTACTGGCAAATGAATTGAGAAAGCTCACCAGCAATTCCATATGTCAGAACTCAGTCCTCTTAAATAGAAATGTAGCACTGAAACAACCTAAACCATGTCTATGTTTTGAATAAAAACGAAAAAACAAAAAAAAAGCAAGGAAGAGGGAGTGTTCCAGGTTAGGTGAAACCTTGAAGTTTATTGTTGTACAAGTTATGCCATCAACCCCATTTAATTTATGTGGAAAGTTAAAGGTTAAAGGGGTGGTCCCATCACTGACTTTAACATTAATTAACTTCTTAAATTGTATGGTCCTTTTTTCTGCATTTTAATTTACCCCTAATTAACCTTGAATGGGCGCTGAGAAGGACCCAAATTTCCTCACAATCCCAATTAACTGTCATCATTCCTCAACACACACACACACACACACTCACCCTCCCTCCCTCCCTCCCTCCCTCCAATAGTCAATGCCGTGTGACAAACGCCTCCTTTAATTAGGGTATATTTGAAAGTTGTTTGAGTTTGTTGGGGTTGGAAAATGTGGGGGAGGGCAAATGTGGAAGAGCAACTGTAATTTTCCCATTTCTTTTTCTCTACAAGTGGGTGATCTCATATCTTTATAAAAAAAAAACAAGAAAAAAAAAGTGGGTGATCTCATACTAGGCATTTTGATAAGTATTATAATTTTTCTGAGAGGAACCAAAGAAAGGTATGTACGGAGTTTCTTTTGGACTTCAAAATAGATCTACAGTTCAGTTCATAAAAAAAATGACACGGAATCCTCTCTAGTTGTTGCTAGTTGTTGCTGGTGAAGAGACCATTAACATCTACTCGTGAGGTGCCATATATTCTTGTGCATGCCAACCGAGGCCTTGATTTGCATGCATAGAGGGTCTCGAGTCTAAAAAATATCTTGAGTTAATGGCTCTAATGACCCAATCACGTCGATTTTTCTGCAAGGAGATCCGTGGTGGAGTCAATTGATTGTAATTATGGGATAGCAACTGAGTTGGGTTGAGTTCGGTCAAGCATCAAAGAGGATTAACCTTTAAAATGACCCGACCCGGTTTATAAATGGGTTAAATAACAAATTTGGGCTCAAAATCAATAAGGAAACGCAAATTGTTCTGGAAACTCACTCGAAACACGATTGAGTGTCCAATTTGTCAATCCTAATAGCCACTGAAAACTAGGCATGATTGGGCAAGTTGATGGGTCGGGTAAAAAATGCCAGCCTTAACCAAATATCAAAATATATTATATATTTTCTATTTTATTTTATAGCTACGAGAGGTATTTTATTACTCATTCAAAGAGCAAAACCGGGTCGTGGGGCGTCATTTTCAGGACAGTGGGGACATGGTGTTCATGTTAAAGAACTTTGCATTATTATTCAAACAAAAAAGGCTTCGGATTCTCTCTGGCCCGTGCCAGAGAGATGCTCTCGGGCCACCACATTGGAGCGACAAGTGGAGGGAGAAGTCATTTCATTTCTCCCTGAATTTTGACTTCTTTCCATTTGATATATCTCCCCCTTTATCTTACCATTTTATCATTATGTGTCAAATAAAAGGGAGAGAAGTCAAAATCATGAGCCCCATGAAATGACTTCTCCCTCCACTTGTCTCTCCGTTTGTGGTGGCCTGAGAGCATCTCTCTGGCATGGGCAAGAGAGAATCCAAAGCCAACAAAAAACCTCTCTTTTCTACCGTTTTAATCAAATTTTCTGCAACAGCTGATTGATTTCACATGGTTTTCTCATCATCCAGAAATCACATGGAATTCGGAATTGAGAAAACTAAGAAGGAAAAAAAATGTTTTGCCGTTTTGAAACTTTGAACGATAAGAAAAACGTTAAAACTATTCAATTTGAATAATGTAACGTCTCTATTTTTTTGGGGGTATGGGAATAATTCAACGTCTCCAACTCTACAAGAGAAGCTGCTTGGTGGCAACATAGACAAGTGAAAAGACAGAGGTGTATAATTAAAAAAAATCGAAAATGCAAAATATATATATATATATAATAAAACGTATTAAGCTCTGGGAACTGTATACCTTACATATTAAATAAGTAGTAGGTGACTCGTTCTCTGAACTAAAAATGAAAAAATGAGGGAATCCGAATGATTCTAAATGCCTACGAAAATTAAAAATGGAAAATAAATAAATAAATCCAATCCAGCTCGGGAAGACTAATTGAATAATTTCATTATGACAGCTCTCCCTTAACGATCACCCCCTTATAAATACTCCCTTAAGATAAGCCTAAGCCACAACCACTACCAAAACTCTCCTCTTCTCTTCGGATCTTCTTTTCTGGACTCTTCTCTTGCCGAGATAAAGATAAGAGTCCGGCACATTGGCCGAATTAGGTGAGTTCTCCGGCGACCGATGAGATTTCAGGGCGGCGGTCCCCAAGGGGATCGTCTCTGGCCTCAATTGCTAGTGGCCTTGGCCATACTTTTCATATCTAACAATGTAGTATCTGTTTCTGCTGATCCGTATGTTTATGCATCGCCACCACCACCGTATGTCTACAAGTCACCTCCACCGCCTTCTTTGTCGCCACCTCCACCTTATTATTACGAGTCGCCGCCGCCACCTTACCGTTACAGCTCTCCACCACCTCCATCTCCTTCTCCTCCACCTCCTTACCACTACATATCGCCACCGCCACCGTCACCTTCACCTCCGCCGCCATACTACTACAAGTCCCCTCCACCCCCTTCACCGTCTCCACCACCACCATACTACTACAAATCTCCACCACCGCCAGCTAAGTCACCCCCACCACCATACTACTACAAGTCCCCACCCCCACCCCCACCTTCACCTTCCCCACCACCTCCTTATTACTACAAGTCTCCGCCACCGCCAGTTAAGTCCCCGCCACCACCGTACTATTACAAGTCTCCACCCCCACCCTCACCATCACCTCCACCACCTTACTACTATGAATCCCCACCACCACCAGTTAAATCTCCTCCGCCTCCTTATTATTACAAATCCCCTCCACCACCTTCACCATCACCTCCACCTCCTTACTACTATAAATCTCCACCACCACCGGTTAAATCCCCTCCACCACCATATTACTACAAGTCTCCTCCACCACCTTCGCCTTCACCACCACCACCTTACTATTACAAGTCTCCACCGCCACCGGTGAAATCTCCACCACCACCTTACTACTACAAGTCTCCACCACCACCTTCACCTTCACCTCCACCACCTTACTACTACAAGTCTCCACCACCGCCAGTTAAGTCCCCGCCACCACCGTATTACTACAAATCCCCACCACCACCTTCACCGTCGCCTCCACCACCTTACTACTACAAATCTCCTCCACCCCCAACCAAGTCCCCTCCTCCACCTTACTACTACAAGTCGCCGCCACCACCTTCACCGTCGCCTCCTCCTCCATACTATTACAAGTCACCGCCACCACCTTCACCTCATCCTGCTCCATACTACTACACTTCTCCACCGCCGCCAGTCCCTTACCCTCACCCTCACCCTCACCCCCACCCCCACCACCCACTCATCGTGAAGGTGGTCGGAAAGGTCTACTGCTACAGATGCTACGACTGGGAATACCCGATGAAGTCCCACGACAAGAAGCATCTCAAAGGTAAGATTTTCTAAAACATTCTTATTATTCATGAAATGGGACATTTAAGAATACTTTCCCATAAATTATAAGTTCAATCATTGAGAGCCATGTTCAATTTCTTTTGCGTAGCACTGATATTTTCTTTCCCATAAATTATAAGTTCAATCATTGAGAGCCATGTTCAATTTCTTTGGCGTAGCACTGATATTTTCTTTCCCATAAATTATAAGTCCATTCATTGAGAACTAGGTTCAATTTTTGCGAGTAATACTTATGTTTCTAATTTACGATATTTTGATTACGGTTAAAAAAAAAAAAACGATTCATTTATTGTTAATTTAAAATACACTTGTAATTCTCTACGTTTATAACCCGACTCCGGGAGTCCGGTTGCGCCCTTGAGGTCACCACGTGTCTCTTTTGACACTAGTTAACTGTGGTTAAGATTCAGCCACCAAGTGTTCGCCCACCTATCCTTGGATTTTTAAAAAATAAAAACTAAGAAAATTAACCCTAGGAGCTTAGAAAATTTTAAACAGGGTTAAAAAAATTTACTATGTTTTTTTCTAAAAACTAAGATAAGTTTTTGAACCTTACGAGTCGGTGAATTTTAACCACAATTAAGGGATATCAAAAGGGACATGTGGTGACCTCAGGGCCCGAGTCCGGTTATAAGACTCAGTTATAACCTAGAGGATTACGTCTCTTTAAAATATATGATCGTTATAATGTAAGAGAGTATTCAGAAAAACTGTAATTTAATACGATAGGACAAAGTTAGTTATCGGGAGTGGGTATGGGTACAGGTCATTGATTCGCATTTTATACTAACTAATAATTTGCGGGTGAATCAGGTGCGGTTGTGAAGGTAACATGCAAGGCCGGTGACAAGCCCATCGTGGCATATGGGAAGACTAAGATCAACGGCAAATACAGCATCACAGTTGAAGGCTTTGACTATGCCAAATATGGAGGCAAGGCATGCAAGGCCAAGCTGTACATGGCTCCAAAGGGTTCAGCCTGCAACATCCCAACAAACCTACACAGCGGCAAGGAGGGAGCCAAGGTGGTGGTGAAGTCGAAGACACACTACGAGGTTGTGCTCCAGGCCAAGTCATTTGCTTATGCACCCAAGACTCCTTACAAGGAATGTGAGAAGCCCATGCCCAAGCCCACCCCATCTCCTTACTACTACAAATCTCCACCACCTCCCACACCCACTTACTACTACAAGTCGCCGCCACCGCCACCACCCGCTTACTACTACAAGTCGCCTCCTCCTCCAGTTTATTACTACAAATCACCACCTCCGCCCCCTCCCACTTACGTTTACAAGTCTCCACCACCACCTCCCTACTATTACAAGTCTCCACCTCCACCATCACCATCTCCTCCAAAGCCCTACTACTACAAGTCCCCACCTCCACCATCACCATCTCCTCCAAAGCCCTACTACTACAAGTCCCCACCGCCACCTTCACCATCTCCTCCACCACCTTACTACTACAAATCACCTCCGCCACCATCACCGTCTCCTCCTCCACCATATTACTACAAGTCCCCGCCGCCACCCTCGCCATCTCCTCCACCACCGTACTATTACAAATCCCCACCACCACCCTCACCATCTCCTCCACCACCATACTATTACAAATCCCCACCACCACCTTCACCATCTCCTCCACCTCCATACTACTACAAGTCACCCCCACCACCATCACCTTCACCGCCACCTCCCTACTACTACAAATCCCCACCACCTCCATCACCTTCACCACCTCCTCCATACTACTACAAGTCCCCACCACCGCCATCACCATCTCCTCCTCCCCCATACTACTACAAGTCTCCTCCCCCTCCATCACCTTCCCCACCTCCTCCATACTACTACAAATCCCCACCCCCACCATCGCCTTCTCCTCCTCCACCCTACTACTACAAGTCCCCACCCCCACCATCGCTTTCTCCTCCTCCACCCTATTACTACAAGTCCCCACCCCCACCTTCACCATCACCTCCTCCACCATACTACTACAAGTCCCCACCCCCACCATCACCTTCTCCTCCTCCACCCTATTACTACAAGTCCCCACCCCCACCTTCACCATCACCTCCTCCACCATACTACTACAAGTCCCCACCGCCACCATCACCTTCTCCTCCTCCACCCTATTACTACAAGTCCCCACCCCCACCTTCACCATCACCTCCTCCACCATACTACTACAAGTCCCCACCGCCACCATCACCATCACCTCTACCCCCCTACTACTACAAGTCTCCACCTCCACCATCCCCGTCTCCTCCACCGCCTTACTACTACAAATCACCACCACCACCATCACCGTCTCCTCCTCCACCATACTATTACAAGTCTCCACCACCTCCATCACCGTCTCCCCCTCCACCGTACTACTACAAGTCCCCCCCACCACCATCACCGTCTCCTCCTCCACCATACTACTACAAGTCCCCACCACCTCCATCACCGTCTCCTCCTCCACCATACTACTACAAGTCTCCCCCACCTCCATCACCATCACCTCCTCCACCATACTACTACAAGTCCCCTCCCCCACCATCACCATCCCCGCCTCCACCATACTACTACAAGTCCCCTCCACCACCATCACCATCCCCCCCTCCACCATACTACTACATATCCCCTCCACCACCATCCCTATCTCCCCCTCCCCCCTACTACTACGAATCACCTCCCCCACCACTGAAATCTCCTCCTCCTCCCACTTACATCTACTCATCACCACCACCTCCAGTCCACTACTAAACTTAAGAAGCTGGGCCGCTTACTCTCTTGAATCATGTAAGTGTGATACAACTTTATATCTTCTACAGCACTTTGCATCTATGAGTATTTTAGAAAGTCAATAATTAGTAATCTAATGCTATAATCATACTGATTTGCAGGTTTTAGTTTCATCACTGGAATAAGTAAAGGCTCCATGAGTGGATGGTTCATGCATAAAGCTTCCGGATTAAGTGTATTGAATAAGGGTTTGAGGAATTCAATTGAGACCTTCAACCTTCGCAATTCAGACCCGATTGCTTCTTCCACTTCTTGGGCAGCCATCTTACACGCTATGTTGTTGGTGTTTTCATGTGGGAGTGGCTTCAGGAGGGCACTTGGACAAAGAACCTATTTAAGAAGATGGTGGAAAATAGATTAGTGGTGCAGCTAGGATTTGTGATTGTGGTTGTTGGAGATTATAGCTTTTCCTTCTCTAGAGTTCTTTCATCTTATTTGTTGCTGTATAGGCTATGCACCTATTTCATTCAGCTTCTTATTTATGGGGCATTTGTTTCTCAGAGCTTCCCCTGCTTTGTGCTCTGTGCTCTAGATTTGTTAGTAATAAAAGAAGACACTTCTGGTCACAACTCTCTCTCTCTCTCTCTCTCTCATCTATACTAATACTACTAGTAAGTAGCCCGTCCAATGCACGGTAAAAACATACATGATGAAATATGGATGATAAAAAAAAATGTCAGTAAATAGTATAAACTAACAACCTTGTGTTTTATATATATTGGTTTAACTTGTATCAGGTTTACTACCTTAAGTTCTTGTTACCCATTCTCTTAAATCTAATCATGTTGATGTCATTTATGAATTGTAATAGATATATGAAAATTTTCATAAATTTAACAGGATCAAGAGATAAGGAAGATAGAGTTCAACAAATTACAAATTTATAGTGGCCAATACTTTCACTCTTGGTTATTATTATTATTATTATTATTTTGTTTAGGAGGTAAAGTAACACCTAAAAACACACATTGAGACTTAAGGTTACCACTAAGGTCCAATAAGGGTTAACCCATCACATGTGATTAAAAATTTCTTTAAAATTAAATGATGTTATTATTCTAGAATCTGATTTTTTACTTAAAACATACTGTAACGTAATCTACATATACTACTCCTATATGATAGAGTGAAGTCTCTCCACCTTATGCCACCTAAGCATATCTATATCTACATTACTACTATATAGCAGTTGGTATCCACGTGGCACCCCTTAGAGGCCTCTATTTGAGTTTCAAGTTGTTTCCACATGGCACTTATTCTCTCTCCTCCATAAATTATTGAGTTGTGGACCCCACTGAAATTATTTAAAAAAATATTAATAGAAAATACTTAATTCTCATTTAATTAACTTTCTTATTAATAGAAAACACTTAAGTAGTCCCTTCATCTTTCCAACGCCCCTCTTTCTTCACTGCAGGATACGAACCAGAGAATTTGGTTGGGTCAAATAAATAACCCTCTTCAACTTATTTACGTCGAACTCATTCTGTCACGACCCAAAATACCCCATAGGAGTTAGGGATACTTTAGCTCGTGACCGCCGTATCATACATCCCATATGATACATAAGGCACACGTATCAACCTGTCAGAGTACACAGACATACGTAGCGGAAATGATTTAAAACACATAGTGGAAGCAGAACATTTCTGATTAAACACTCCTATCACTCGGTCCAAGTTTGAACCAACAAAATACCTATATATATATATATATCCAACATGTGGAGTGGACAAGTCCCACTCTCACTTAAACCAAATATCAATTCTTTCTAAGTTTATCAATAGAAATCAAAGTCATGATGCCTATCTAGTGAGCCATCATCCTAGTAGTGGTCCATAAAAGGCTCCGGGACGTAATATTCTTCCTCTACCCAAGGCTCCGAACCACACAAGTCAAAAGGAACCCAAGCACCTGCCGATGATAACAAATATCGGTTGAGCGTGGAATACTCAGCGTATACATACTACTAACAATGATATCATAGAGCATACGAATCATGGAGACTGAAATCCTTAAAACACATTGAAGGGTAGAAACCGTAAAATAGCACGTACGATGAAATCCGAAAACCAAAACCATGTGAGTCATGCGATAATCATAGCCTTGTGAGTTCTTTGAGATGTGTCGAATTCATAGAGTTCCTTAGAGTCATTTATGATCCATAGAGACGTAGAGCAAAGCAAAACCATAGAGCAAAACCGTAGAGATCTTAGAACATTTACATTTATGATCCTTAGAACTTGTACTTCGATCTTAGACATTATCATAGAGTTCTTATGAGTTTGATATGATCCTTGGAGCTTGTGAACCGATCTTAGACAATATCATGGAGTTTCTTAAAATCATTGTGTGAGACCCTTTCTTAACAAACCCTTTTAGAACTTTGAGAAATCCATGCAAAAACCCCGGTTCATGCAAGACATGCGAACATATGAGAGTAATAACTTGTTTAAACACCAAAAGCCCTTAAAGGCATTAAACCAAACACATAGAGTGCATAATAGTGGTAGTTTACATCCAAGTATAAAAACAACATCACACCTCATATCAAACTAATATTTATAGTATAGAATAAGAAGAACATCATGTGGTAACTAGTATTGTCACAAGATTGGTAGTAGAATGTATTTACCTTGGTGAAATTGAGGGATTCGACTCCAAATGCTTGGAACAAGTGAGAACTTCGAGTTCTTTGTTGAAAAACACCAAGGAATGGAAGATTTGATCTGCTTCTTCAAGCCTTGAGCAAACCCTAGCTTTCTCCTTCCTCTTTCCTCTCAAACTCTCCTCAAAATATGCCTCAAGGGTTTCTGAAACCCTAAGGCACGAGTTGGGCCTTTTATAGGCAAAGGGGTGATGGTTAGAGACTTAAAAACCCTTAATGAAGAAAATCTGCGTGTAACGGATCGATTGGTGGTCATGACCGAGCGATCGGTGGCTTACCGGTCGATCGGTGGTTTCAACCGAGAGATCGGTTGAAAACACTCTCTCTGGAATTTTTCCCCATACAAAATCTTTGACCAATCGACAGCTACCAAGCGATCGATAGATGACTAGTCGATCAGTATTATCACCGAGCGATCGATGATTCCCTGTTTTGCTGCAAAAACCCTTTTTCTACTACTTGGACCTTCTCCAATCCAATTCTAACACCTTATACATTCAAAACACACTCCTTTAGGCTATATATATCCATCAACACATGCACACAATATATCCAAATATTTTCATTGGCATAAACCCATTAGGGTACAAGACTACGCTTGAACACTATTCACTACTTAGTGAAATGAAGGTTCGGGGTTCTACATCCTCCCCCTTACAAGAATTTTGTCTCCGAAATTGAAACGATACCAAAAGGACAAAAGAAACAATTTACATAACAAAACATCAAGAAAACAAATGAGGGTACTTTTCCTTCACTTCAGCTTCACGCTCCCACGTAGCCTTTTCTACAGAATGGTGTTGCCATTTCACAAGGACTAACGGGATAGTCTTGGTGCGCAAGACTTGATCTCGACGATCCAAGATCTGAGCCGATTGTTCAACCAAAGTGAGATCTTATCGAATCTCCACAAGATCAAGAGCAATGACGTGGGATGGAATGTATTTCCTGAGCATGGAAACGTGAAATACATTGTGGACCGCTACCATGTGAGGCGATAGGTGCACCCTGTAAGCAACCTCACCAACCCTAGTAATGATCTCAAATGGCCCCACGTACCTAGGGCTAAGCTTTCCTTTCCTTCCAAACCTCATGATTCCCCGGCTCGGCGAAATCTTCACAAAGACCCGATCCCCAACTTGAAATTCCAAATCTTTGCGGCAAGTGTCCGCATAGCTCTTCTGCATATCTTGAGCAGTTTTCAACTGCTCCCTGATGATTTTGACCCTTTCTGCGGTCCGCTCGATCAATTCAGGACCCAGTACCTTCCTCTTACCAACTTTATCCCAGTATAGAGGAGATCTACAACTGCGACCATATAAAGTTTCCAAAGGCGCCATTTGGATGCTTGCCTGGTAATTGTTGTTGTTAGCAAATTCAACCAACGGCAAGTGTTCCTCCCAACTGCCCTGAAAGTCCAACATACAAGCTCGTAGCATATCCTCTACAACCTGGTTCACCCGTTCAGTCTGCCCATCGGTTTGAGGATGAAAGGCGATGCTGAAATCTAACCGAGAACCCATAGCGCCCTGAAAATTTTTCTAGAACCTGGAAGTAAACCTAGGATCTCGATCAGACATGATGGAAACCAGCATCCCGTACAAACGGACCACCTCCTTTACATATAAGGCTACCAACAGATTCGAACTGAAAGTAGTCCGGTACGGAAGAAAGTGTGCAGACTTTGTCAATCGGTCAACTATGACCCAGATAGCATCAGAGCCCCTTGCCGTCCTTGGCAAACTCAACTATGAAGTCCATCGAGATATTCTCCAATTTCTATTCCGGAATAGGGAGGGACTGTAAAAGACCTGCTGGTCTCTGATGTTTGACCTTTACCTGCTGGCACACCAAACATCTAGAAACGTACTCTACGACTTCCCTCTTCATGTTTCACCACCAGTAGTGCCTCTTAAGATTCTGGTACATCTTAGTATCTCCCCGATGTACCGTGTACTTGGATCGGTGAGCCTCGTCCAAGATCTCACTCCTCAAAACTGCGTCGGTGGGAACACACAACCTGCCTTTGAATGTGATCGCACCATCACCATTCAATGCAAACTCCTGATTGCCACTGCTAACTGACTTGTCTTGGTAAGCAAACAACTCAGCATCCGAATTCTGAAACTTCTTGATGCGGTTCAAGATATGTGGCTTAATTGAGATATTTGACATCACCGGCCCATAGGTAGCATGCCTGAGGGTAGTGTCTAGGTTACACATATCTTTCAATAACTTCCACTCTTGGAATCTAATGTGAGCCATAACCTCGTAAGGCTTCCTGCTAAGAGCATCGACAACTACATTCGTGTCGCGACCCAAAATCCACCCTAGGAGTTAGAGTGAATCGTGGACGACTAAATCATGACTTACATGACTTGCTTGACAAACCACCTGCAAAACACCCATAGAGCATATACAATAGAGGATAACAGCGAAAGCATAACTATAAAACACAGCGGAAGTCTAACAAACCTCTAAGTATATACACATGGACCAAGTTTTAATACAAAGAAATCAAAACAAAGAAAGTACGGACATGCCCGCCAAAATACATGGATATAATCACTCATGCTCACCCACAGCTAATCCACTCAGAATCTAACACCACCTACTGATAACCCTCTACGGGAGGTTCCTCCAAAGGCTCCTCGACATACTCCTCCTCCACCCATGGACCAGGAGCACAAACATCAAATGGAGCAGCAGCTCCCTCAGAACCTGCCGACATAAGAAGTACGGCTGAGCATGGAATACTCAGCGGGTACTAAATACTAACCCACAATTATAGCAAGAGATAGCAATGCATACCCAGGAAACAATATAGATATATATGAATCAGGAACAGTTAATATCATACAAGGAAATAAGGAAATTCATAATCATGCTTGCAGTTCATGAAAAGCCGATAAAACCCTTGAAATCTTGTGCACTTGATTTGACTGAAATTACCCTTTTTATGCTTGAAACCTTGCTACCGTGTCATGCGTGTCATGCTTGTATCATGCGTGTATCATGCTTGCTTGTTCTGAAAAGTAATCTACTTGTGAGGGAAGGGAGACCCTTCTTCCTAGAATGCTCATGCTTGTCCTTCCACTTGTGAGATTCACTTGTGAGATGCACTTGTGAGGGAAGGGAGACCCTTCTTATGATATGTATGCACTTGCGAGGGAAGGGAGACCCTTCTTATGAGAATGCATGATTGTCTTGTCCTTGCCAAAAGCGAGGTAAAACATATCGTAGGATATGCCCCACTTCTAAATCCCATTCTTGAAAACCTCGGTAAATCAAGTCATGTATGCGTGCTCGTGACGTCGTGTACATACTTGCATTTGGAATTAAATATGGCATTTGAGTAATTCATAACACATAACATCAATGGTTTGGGCAATTTAATATTCATATCATTTAGGGAAAGCGAACAATCACATTATCATGACCCTAGCAATTTCCATAAACCTTAAACATGCATTTTCTTAATTTATTATTCATTTTATTCACCTTGGCATTTCATCAAACATGGTGCATTCATTATTTATTAACCCTACAACATGCTTTTCTAGGTGGGTTTTACTCACATCATATATGTATGTTTATTATGGGTACAATGCCCTCCCCATTCATCCATCACATCAATACACACGGCATCCAATCGCCCACATTCATCTCCATTCACCATTCACCATTCACAACCCATCTCATCATACATGAATGTATAAAGGAACACAAAGAAAATAAAGGAAAAGAAGAACTATAACTAGGAGGGTAGTAAGAAGTACTGACCTTGAAGAAATGAGGAAGAAACCCCTTCCAAAAAACGACCATGAGGCGCTGCCCTAGCTTGGGGAACACTCTCCACGGGTGTTTGAGCCGTGATCTTGGAGAAAAGCCGGACTTGACGTGATCTAGGGTCTCAAAACCCTTTGATTTCTCTTCCAAAGACAAACCCTAGGTTGGAATCGCCTTCTCCCCTTTCTCCTATTCTCTCAAACTCTCTAAGTGTCGAATGATGCCCTAAAGGCTTGGGCAAGACCTTTAAGGTAAGAGTAAACCGACCAAAAGACCATAATACCCTTATTGAAATTTCTATAAAAACGCGAGTACCGAGCGATCGGTGTTAATGACCGATCGATCGGTTGCCTACCTTGCGATTGGTGTGTTGACCGAGCTCTCGACCAAAAATCAACTCTCTGGAAAATTTCCCCATACAAAAATCTTGACCAGTCGATAGCCTCCGAGCGATCTGTTGCCTGCAGGTCCAGACTGTTTTGGCCATATCTTTTGACTCACTTGTCGGATTTTGACGATTCAACTTGCGTTGGGTTCGTACTTCGAAAAGGAACATTTATGACATTTCAGAATTTCCAATTTCTTCCTTATTTATTAATTATACCTCTTTAAAGGCAAAATGGCAACGAAAGTGTCATGCATTAAATGTGAAAAGGTCCGGGGCTCTACAATTCGCCTTACCTAGATGGTACTGAATGGAACAATCATAGTCCTTCATGAACTACATCCATCAACGCTGGCTCATATTCAACTCCTTCTGGAAGAAGAGATATTTCAAGCTCTTATGATCCGTGAACACAACAAACTCTTCCCCCATAGAGGTAATGAAGACAAATCTTCAGCGCAAAGATGACTGCGGCAAGCTCTAGATCGTGCATGGCGTAGTTCTTCTCATGCTCCTTCAACTGATTAGAAGCATAGGCAACCACCTGCTTATGCTGCATAAGAATGCACCCAAGCCCAACAAGTGAAGCATCACTGTAGATTTTGAAGCCACCACTCCCAGACAGAATAGTGAGAACAGGGACAGTAGTAACCTTCTTCAACTCCAGGAAGCTTGCCTCACACTTCTCACTCCCAGTAAACTTAGCGTTCTTTCGCATGAGGTAGGTAAGCGGAGCCGCTAAGCTGGAAAATCCCACCATGAACCTCCTATAGTTCCCTGC
The DNA here is from genome assembly GCA_015143295.1 of Tetracentron sinense. Taxonomy (NCBI): domain Eukaryota; kingdom Viridiplantae; phylum Streptophyta; class Magnoliopsida; order Trochodendrales; family Trochodendraceae; genus Tetracentron; species Tetracentron sinense. Next base: position 30,107,099 of record CM026570.1, on the reverse strand, counting down.
CAAGCCGAGAAAACTGCAAATCTTGGTAACACTCTTCAGCCTCTCCCAGTTCATTACTGCATCAATCTTCGCCAGGTCGACTGAGATACCCTCGGCAGACACCACATGACCAAGAAACGACACCTTGTCTAGCCAGAATTCACACTTGCTCAACTTAGCATACAGGCTTTGCTCTCGAAGAGTCTGTAATGCCAAGCGGAATTCTCTCGTGTGATCATCTTGTGTCTATGAATACAACAGGATATCATCAACGAACACAATCACACACCGATCGAGAGACAATCTGAGCACCCAGGTCATCAGATCCATAAATGCGGCCGGCGCGTTAGTCAGACCAAAAGACATAACCAAAAACTTGTAGTGACCGTATCGGGTTCTGAATGCCGTCTTTAGAATGTATTTTGCCTTGATCTCCGACTGATGATACCCAGATCGAAGATCAATCTTTGAGAAGAATTTTGCACCCTTCAACTGGTCAAACAAGTCATTTATCCGAGGCAATGGATAACGATTCTTGATAGTGACCTTGTTTAGCTGTCTGTAGTCAATACACATCTGCATCGACCCATCTTTCTTCTTCACGAAGAGCGCCGGAGCTCCCCAAGGTGAGACACTTGGCCGGATGAAGCCAAGACCCTACAATTCTTCCAACTGCTCCTTTAACTCTTTAAGCTCGATGGGGGCTATAGCACCCCAGAACTTTTCATACCTAATGAATAACGTTTTCATATCTAATTTGACATTTCACGGAGTCCATTTAATAAATAAAAAATAATTTGAAAATTCTAAAATGTCAAAAATGTTCCCCTTTGAAAGATGAATCCAATACAAGTTGAATCGTCAAAATCCGATGAACGAGTAAAAAGTAATGGCCGAAATACCGAAGTGGGAAAAAAATGAGAAAACAGAAAAATGGGCAAAAATACATGGAAACTGGTCGATCGAACAGCCACCGGTCAACCGATACCCATTACCAGTCGACCGAACATCGTACTAAATGTATGAGTTATTTTTCCACAGAGGTCATTTTTGCCCGGTCGACCGATCATGCGGGATTTTGCCCTTTTGGTTAGTTTTTGCCGAAATCTTAAGGGTAAATAGGATTTTGACCACCCATTTGTCCTATTTAACCCAGATTTCGTGGGTTTGGGTCTTCACAAACCCTCAAGCAATTAATTTGAGGAGATTGAGAGAGAAGAAGGAAGAAGGGTTAGAGCTTTTGCTCAAGGGGGCTTTGGAGTGTAAGGATCTTTCCCCGTTCCAAGGTTGGAGCATTTTCTTCAAAGAGGGATCATCTCTATTGAGTTGGGAGCTCAATCAAGGGTTTTCTTCCAAGATTAGGAGTTAATCTCAAGGTTAGTACACCCTACTAACTCACTTAGCAATAACTTGATTTTTCTCTTGAATGTAGTGTGTTGATCTCCCCTATTTTCCTTTTTATTGAAATGCCCTAATTTCCCTAAAAATAAACAAGAAGATAAGGGTTGTGAGATGTGGAATGGATGTGGTTGAGGCGATGGATGCCGTATGAATGTGAGGTGTTGTGTGAAATGGAAAATTATGGAAGGGCATTCTACAAATAATGAATACATGTGTGATGTTTGATGTTTGATGAAATGCATGAACTAAGAACTCGAACAAATGATTATAAAAAGTTGTGCACTAAGTGTTTGATGCAATGCCCAAATGAGAAACTAACAAGTTTAAAAGATAATCATGCGAGTATGAATTGTGTAGTCCCTCCTAAATTGTAACCTTGATCCAATGTTATACATGCTAGTCTAAATTCTCTTATGATTATGTTAGGAATTGAAATACTATGCTCATGTGATCATCTCATCCAAGTATGTTATCATGTTTACTAAACTTGTTACACACATGCACCCATGCATGCATGAATTGGTTTTTCTAAAGTATATGTATACAAGAAACAACAAAAACAAGTTTGTGATTCACGATACGAATGATAAAGCCGGACATCGGGCTGGTTAAGGGTAGGGCATATCCCTAGGATATGTCATACCCGGCTCACAAGAAAACAAACATGATTGATACTGCCAGACGTCGGGCCGGTCAAGGATAAGGCATATCGCAAGATATGTCATACCTGACTCACAAGAAAACAAGACAAGGAGGTTGGTGTACCTTTTCTATATATATCTATTTCCCTGAAGGGAATTTACATTCCCAGCTCACAAGTCGCCTCAAGGGCACTAACCTCTAGCTCACAAGTGAATAAGCAAGTCAAGTCAAGAACATGACATTAACAAGCAAGACAAGACAAGCATACGCGATTTTTGACGAACGAGACCAAGACAAGAAACGAGTTTTGAAACATGACAAGCAAGTTTTGAAAGAAACATGAAAGACTATTTTCAAGTATAAGACATGATTTTAAAGTACAAGTTTGACCGGAGTTTTTGCATTCAATCAAGCATGTCATGATTATCATATTGCTTTATTTCAATGCTATTGTCATATGCTGCTATTATTGTTTTAAATTGATGAAATGAACTATATCTTGTTGCCTTGTGTGATGGTTATTACTATTGTTAGGTAGTAGCTTGTACTTGCTGAGTATTTCATACTCAGCCGTACTTTTATGTCGGCAGGTGCACGTGTCCCTTTTGACATTTGTGCCCCGGGTCCTTGGGTTGAGGAAGACTACGGCGAGGAAGAACCATATGAGGAGTCAGTAGTTGAGCCTCAAGCTGAGGCAAGGGACTTAGACCATTGGCCCCACGGGGGTGATTATTGAGCGAGAGCGAGTTGTGAGGTTTCTCATTTTGATAGGTGGGCATGTCCACCTTTACCTTGTTATGTTTTGTATATATTCACTTGCAAAACAGACCACCCTTTGTAGAAAAGAAAAATGTTGTTTACGCTTCCGCTTTCATGATATAGCTTCCGCATTCTGATTCATGTTATATTATGGTATGTTTACCTTGTTCATTATAGGATGGTTTGTCAGGTACGATTAGTCACCTCTAAAGTATCCCTTAACTCTTAGGGGGAATTTTGGGGCGCGACAGGGGCCATCGTATACGGAGCCCTAGAAATCGGAGCCGTGCCTAGAGCTAGCTCAATCACAAACTCAATTGCCCGATTAGGAGGTAATCCTGGTAAGGTCTCCAGAAAAGCATCCATATACTCACACACAACCGGAATGGATGTGGAGTCTCGTATGTCTACATTCGCGAGACTGAGAGCTACAAAGCGAGCAATGTCCCTCTTCTGAAGTCCCCTGAAGTGAAACGGCTTCAACCCAGTGGGTTTAAAGTTCACCACTCTTTTGAAACACACCACTTGTTCTGTCGCGCCCCAAAATACCCCCTAGGAGTTTAGGGATACTTTAGGCGTGACTATACTTACCTGCCAAACCATCCTGTCATGAACATGATAATTACAGTACTAAAACAATGATAATCAGAGCGCGGAAACTAAACATAAATGCGGAAGTGTAAACTAACTTTTCATTTCTTCTATAGTTTTCAAAATGGTATTTCTAAGTGGTCATAAATATACAAACATGCCTAAGACTAAGGTGGACAGGCCCACCTATCAAAATGTCAAACTACATAAAACCCTCTCGTACTCTCCCCTCAACAGTAGTCGAGGTACGGCCACATGTCGAGGTCTTGGTCCACCTGAGACTGCAGTGGGATAGACGGCTCTCTCTCCTCTATATACTCTTCCTCGACCCAAGGCTCCAGGTCGAGGGCTTCCTCAGTATCTGCCGACATGAAAGTATGGCTGAGTATGGAATACTCAGCGAGTACAAGCTACTAGCTAACCATAACAATAAGAACACACAACAACAATAGTACAATGCAAAGCAGAAATAGGATCACCATAAAAGAAATAGCATAAGACACGTACAATGCAATCATCTTGACGTGCGTGCATGAATGCGAAAACTCCGATAAAACTCATGCTTGAAAACCCGTTTCATATCTCGGTATGCCTTGTAGAAATCATGTATGCGTGCATGCATGAATGCCTTATCATCATCTCGTAAACTTGCATCTTGTAACTTGTGAGCCAGAGGCTAGCACCCGAATCTCCCTGGGCTGCCAACCTCCTTGATATATGATTTTCTTGTGAGCCAGAGGCTAGTACCCGAATGTCCCTAGGCTACCAACTTCCTTGACAATATGTGATTTTTATTACTTGTTTAGTTTTCTTGTGAGCCAGAGGCTAGTACCCGAATGTCCCTAGGCTACCAACCTCCTTGACAATATGTGTTTTGGGTTTTCTTGTGAGCTAGAGGCTAGTACCCGAATGTCTTTGGGCTACCAACCTCCTTGACATGAGTTGGCTGGCTTCCACAAAACATGACAGCAAAGCTCCAGAGGTTTTAAGCACTTAAGAAAGAATGAGGAACCACATCGGCTTTCTGTCATCACCTACGGAAATATGAAAATGAGAAAACAATCTGAGGAACTTTAAGAAAGCAATATTTTCTTGTTGGTTATTATATGCATATGCTCTTGAAATCTTGGTTCATACAACATACGTGCTCGTGTACGTGTCAATAGTACAATCATGAAAATGAGGATAACAAGAGAGATATGACATCACAATTCATTCAATTCATAGTACATGCATATGGCCATTTGAGTAATTAACATGGTATTCAAATCAATTCACCATTCATAAGAATACATGCATAAGGCCTATTTCCATTTTCTTCATTCAAATCATTATTTCATAGTTTAGGCATTTTGTCAAACACATCACATGCAATGTTCCTCCATAGTTCATCTTCTTCTTTTTAGTGCATATTTTCCATCCAATAATCAAAGTGAGTTCATTATTGGTAAAATGCCCATCCTCCATTTTCCATTACACAAACCACACATATCACATATCACACATCATACATTCGGCATCCCATCGCCTCAATCAATCTCTCATCCACACATCCATATCCTTTTCTTTTTCTTGTTTATAATTATTAGAGATGATACATTTTACAAGGAATGAAACATACTAACATGAATCACATTTCACATAGAAAACCTAGATTATTGCTAGGGGAAGTTAGTAGGGTGTACTAACCTTGAATCAAGGCTTGACCTTGGTAGGAACCTTGATTGAAGCTCTAACTTGAAAGAAGAAGCCCTTGCTTGAAGAAGGCTTGAGTTGAGGAAGAAACCCCTTGCAAAAACGTGCGTGAGTTGCTGCCCTAACTTTGGAGGAGGAGTCCTACACGAGTTGAACCTCGGAATTTTTTTTTTTTTTTTAACTAAATCCACTCAGAAGGAGTGGGGGGTTTGGCAGACCCCTACCTGTTTATTAAAAATAAAAATCATGGGGGGGACATAAACCTTACCCCTACAAACGACCAACCAAAGAGAAGGGGGGGGGGGACATAAAACCTTACCCCTACTCAACAACCAACTAAAGAGGGGGGGATGAATCCACCCTAAACAAACAAATACAAAGCATGGGGGGGGACATAAACCAAAACCCCAGCCAAAAGACCAACTTACAATCTGATATTAAATAAAGATGCTCTATCTGTGTTCATCATGCCTTTAATAGGCATAGGACAATCACTGATTAAATTGAAGGTTTTATCGTCCTGATTTCTACAAGCTTCTTTGGATAGATAATCAACTATCTGGTTGTTTTCACGGTATGTGTGTTGAAACACCAAGTTACATTTATACTTCAAGTTTATAATCTTCTTCCACCAGTACCAGGTTTTCCATGGGGGCTCTAAGATACCATTAACAACATCAATAATAATTTTAGAATCACTTTCCACAATGATGTTGGATAATCCCAACTCCGCACATAGCAGACAACCGTCCCAAACTGCCCTTATTTCAGCAATAGTGTTGGATTCCATCTCATAGAATTTGTAGTAGGCTATAATCATCTTTCCATTTGAATCCCGAATAATACCGCCTCCTCCACTGACCCCAGTATCACCATTAGCTGCTCCATCAGTATTTAATTTAAACCAACCTGGGGATGGACTGATCCATTTAGTAAGAATGGGCCTTTTAAGTTTAGGATTGATTGGGATGATATCAAAATAGGCACATAAATTCACCTCTTCTGAATTTAAATCCTTAGTAAATTTCCACACTTTAGCAGCCCCTGTCACGCCTTCATTTATTCTTCTCAGGATATCCTTGAAATTCCTCTTGAAGTTATCATGTCTCGAAGCATTCCGAAACAGCCAAATCTCCCAACAAATGTAAGCCGGCAAAACAGTGCAAAGAAATCCCATCATTGATCCATTTTTATTACCTTGGAAGATTCTCATTAATCTAGTTTGAATAGTATCCTCCTCAAAAATCTGAATATTCAAGGCAAAACCCACTCTACTCCAAATCTTCTTAGCGATCTCACCTTGGCAAAAAAGATGAGATAATGATTCTCTATTAGGAGTATAACAACATTCGCACTTACTTGACAGAGATATTCCTTTATCTTGGACTCTTAAGTCTACCGAAATGGCATTGTGAAAAATTTTCCAGATAAGAATAGAGATTTTTGAAGGAATAGCCTCATTCCAAATATATTTAGCCCATCTAACTTTATGAGAAGTTTCGCGAACACATTCCCAACTAGATTCAAAGGAAAATTTTCCTGAGCTTTCTTTAGTCCATATGATTTTGTCAGCATGATGAGATAAAGTAATAGAGTGATTATTTATCTCCTGCATCACTCTAGTGGGAAGGATAACTAAATCTTCAGCCCGCCACCTGCCTCTGTTCCAGCTATCTCTGATCATAGGGAAAGTTGTTGGACATTCTGTAGCCAAATCAATTAAAGGAGTATCATCATACCAAATGTCAAACCAGAAATTTGTATCTTCACCATTTCCTATCAACCATTTAGCGATCTGTGGCTATGACCGATCGATCGGTTGCCTATCGAGCGATCGGTGTTCTGACCGAGCGACGGTCAAAAACATGCTCTCTGGAAAATTTTCTCATACAAAAAAGTTAACCAGTCGGTAGCCTCTGATCGATCAGTTTTGGACCGATCGATCGCTACAATGACCGAGCGATCGGTGCCTGTAGGTTCCGACTGTTTTGACCATATCTTTTGACTCGCTCGTCGGATTTCGACGATTCAACTTGTGTTGGGTTCGTCTTTTGAAAAGGAACATTTCTAAGGTTTCAGAATTTTTAATTTCTCCCTTCTTTTTTAATTAGACTACAAGAAAGGCCAATTAGCTATGACAGTACTATTCATTAAATATAGAAAAGTCCGGGGTGCTACATGTCCGTGGTGAGCTGAGAGCCAATCCATACATAGGATAACATCGAAATCCCGATCCTGAAATCCTAGAGTGATCAGGTCAACTGGCAACTCATGCTGCATGACTTGCACCACACTGCCCAAATACACTTTATCTGCTTCAACAGACTTACCCAGTGGAGTCGAAATGGACAACTCCTGGAGTAGCTTACTTGGCTCGGACGTAAAGCCTTCGGTAAAACTAGGCGAGACGAATGAATGAGTGGATCCTGTGTTGATTAACACCCGTGCTAAACACTCATTTACTAGTAACAAACCTAAGAATTATAACTACCCAAGTTATAACATAAACTACATACCTAACAGACGTTGATACACGTATAACAAAACATCACGTAGTATATATACATATAATACATCATGGAACACTAGAACTTTAACAATCTTAAACTCGTGTATACCTTCCACAACATCATCTGATGCCTGTGCGTCTCGGTCGGTCATGGCAAATACCCTGCCCTGATTTGCCTGATGAGGCTGCTGGGTAGGCAGCAAGGATCTGGAGGCTTGAGATGAAGACCCCTGAAGTGAAGTCTGCCTGCCTAGAGGTTGGACTCCCTATGGCCCAGTCTGTGACTACTTACGTAGGCAATCCTGTATCACGTGACCAACCTCACCATAGTGGAAGCATCCACCCGATAATCTTCGGTAATCCCCAGTCTTGTGCCGACGACCACATACGGTGCACTTCTCGAATGCCTGTGATGCGGAGGAAGCCGGAGGCATTGTAGCTTGTGACGTCATAGGGCGCGGTGCCTGAGGCACAAAAAGAGGCCTCTGAGCTGACATCGGCTGAGAGAACTGATATGGAGCGGTCTTGGTTCTCTTTTTGGACTGCATCGAACCACTAGATTGACCCCGGGACATGCTCCTCCCAAAGCCACTATCCCTTCTCCTAATAAACTCCTCTACATTCTTCTCGATGATCTTTGCCTTTCCCACTATCTCCCTCTAGGATTCTACTTGGAGGACAGACACCCTATCACGGATGAATGCCTTCAATCCCATCTCAAATTTTCTAACCCTCTGAATCTTCAGTCACGACTAGATGTGGGGCAAATCTTGACAGCTTGGTGAACTTAGCCTCATACTCGGCTACGTTCATCGTTCCCTGCTCTAAGAGCAAGAATTCCCTTACCTTCTGTTCCAGGATAAATCTGAGAAAATACTACTCATGGAAGGTGTCTAGGAACTCCGCCCATGTCCATGGTTCCCTTGCCTTCGCAACATCCCTTTGCCTTTGGACAGCTCTCCACCAATGCTTGGCTTCACCTTCCATCACAAAGGAAGTCCACTCAACCTGTTGCTCCTCAGTACATTGGAGAGCCCGAAAGGTCTTCTCCAACTGCTTAATCCATGCCTCTGCCAGCATCGGGTTCAGAGTCCCATAGAATATAGGAGGCCGTAGTCTCCGGAAAGCTTCAAATCCCTCGGTGTGATGCACCGACGGAGGCACAGGAGTAGTCGGTGGGGTAGGAGTAGTCACAGCAAGTTTGGCTGCCAACAACGCCAAAGTCTCTGCTATGGAATCCATCGCATTTGTGAAGTAAAGCGGCTACTCCTCTCTCAGAACCTCACCCTTAGATCTCCGAGTATGGTAACCACAGCCCCGATTGCCACGTCTCATGATGTAAAATCCTAAGATCAATGGGAAAACATGAGTCTAACTTGGATACCAATCTTCACACAACGTATAGCAATTCAATAAACATGAAATGCTAATAACCGCATATAGTATACATGGAAGTATACACATAATCACATAATTATAACTTAGAGTTTTCTAGTGTAGCTAAGACCTCTCCGTTGCGTATCTGTTGGACATATATGCCCTCAAAAGCCAATAAGAGGCTTTTCTATGTTGATTAGACAAGCATCATATTCACACAACCAACTATAAAGTGTATTTATATTAATTACTGTCTCATATGATGATGACATAAAGTTCCTTAGGTAACATTGTAGGAAAATCATGCAAAGGTTGCGAGGAGATATGATTTTCCAGTTCCTTATAAACTTAATATTGTTCGAAGCCTCTAGAGTACTGGTTGGGCGCCGTACTTCATCATGGCTTGCACATGTGTAGTTCTATGAGATAGTGTGATGAATCTCATTCACAGAGAGTGGTGACTCTTGACTAACATGTGAGTATATGTAGCAAGTACATAATACTGAACGGGGTCACTAGTGGATACCCTATGGAATACACTGTCAGATTGTATTAGGGTTATCCGTTTGAAAAATTGTCCTTAGACCTGAGAGGTTAACATCTTCTCAGACATCTGTCTATATGGCTTTGATGTGCCAATCGGCAATGTCCAATACACAGGACTAACTTTGGGTACGTTGGGTCATGTACACAATGTTTGGAGAAGTGTGTAAACACTCAATAAGGAATCCACAACTCCTTAACTAGAGATAATGATATCAAGGTGATACTTGTTGAACTGAACTGTTAAATCCAGTATTGGTGCTTTTCGGTAAAATGGTTTTTATCGAAGTTGATATTTTCAATATGGAAAAGTATATATAAATATATATATGTCAGTTCTTTTCTAATGTTTCTTCAAAAGTGTTTTGGAGGTCTAGTTCAATGAAAAAGTAATCATGAGAAAGTGTTCTATTCATAAGCTAGGGACTAGACAGTGGAATTGTTCCAATCCCAGAAGCTTACAAGTGATATCGGAATGTGGAATGATTTATTTGTAAATATATTGTGAGATGGTACTTACAAGCAATTCTCTAATTTCTGGAGGTTAGTCACATTGTGTTAATGGACATTATTGTGATTGGTGGAAGTCCAGAGATATAAATAAAATTCTATGATCCTAATGGAGTGTTAGGAAAGGTGTTTCCTAGTAACAATGCTTTAACCAAAAAGGTTGAGTACTTGGTCTCACAACCGGAAATAGGAGATCCCTTTAGATCCCACACACAAGGACCTTCTTAAAGTATTTAATTTAATAATTTATTAAATTAATTAATTTCTCTAAGTAATCACTATATGGTATAGTGAAGCTCTAAAAGGTGGAACCACATTAGATGTGAAAAACCAAATGGGTAGGAATCACATTTCCGGTTGTGAGACCAAGTGTCAAATCCACTTGGTTTTTCACATCTTTATTTCAAGATCCTAGAGCTGGAAATTTGGATGGGCCATTAGCTTCCATTAGAGAAAGCTTTAAAGGAAAAAGAAGGTTTGTGTGAATCGACAGGAGACTTGACACTTGTGAAGTTTTGCGAGTACTGTTCTTATGTGGATTTGACTTAACAATTTCAAAGTCGCAAAGGTGATTGTGATTTCTAACATTCATTGAATAAAATCAATTAGAATCTTAGTCAGATCTTGGGATTCGTTGTATGCCCCCCAAGAACTATGTTTCTAAAATTAAAAAGAGGCATACTTTCAGTGGTATCAGAGCCTTAGCTATGCTTCTCTTTGATTTTAGGGTATAATCAAATTTTAATTATATCAAGAATGCCTCCCCTATGAATTTTAGTTACCCTAATGAATCAATCTTCTAGATTCTTGATTATTGGATAATCATTTATTAGGGCTAAGGGATCCCTCTAGTTATTGAGGGAGAGATCAAACCCTTATAAATTAGTGTGATACTAATTTTGTGTTTTGGATTTTTTCAAGATATCTTTTCATAAGGGATAGGTATTTAGAGATAACTAAATCCTGATTATAGCCTTTAAGGATTTAGAGATCCTTTTACAATATTAAATTAAATTGTTTAATTTATTCTTGTGAGCCACGGGCAAGTTTTCCCTTTGATTTAGACCACTTAGATACCCATTGATATTTTGGCTAGCATATATAGATGAGATTTTATTTATTGAATGTTAATTAATAAATCCCATAATGTTAGACACCCTTAATTAAGCATTCTTGGAGATTAAAGCTTATTTCGATTAAAATTGATTCATGGATTTTTGGATTTGTATTTGATTAGAAGAATCGATATAGTTTCGGTATTTCAGCCATAACTTTGTGACCATAAGTCCGATTTAGGTCCATCAGTACATCGTTTCGAAGCCATCAAAAAGATCTACAACTTTTGTAAAGAAAGTTTTTCCAGAATCAATCGTTTTGAGGGTCAAAACTTGAGTCAAAAATTTAAAGCGGGAAAAAGAGTTTTCTAAATTAATTTTTCAAGAGGCTTTCAAATTTTTCCTTATTTCCATTATTTGATTTGGGAGCATGGGATGCTATTAAATCGTTTAATGGGCTATCAATTAATTAAATAGTTTAATTATTTGATTCGAGAGCAAGGGCTGAGATTTAATTAAATTGTTTAATTATTTGCTTCGAGTCCACGGGCTATCATTTAATTAAATGTTAATTATGATATCCTTTATGGTTCCCTAAAAAGTTTATGGGAATAATACCATAATTATTGTAGTTGATTTGGATCAATTACATGTGCTCAGAATTACCGACTACATAGTATTTATAAGTTTTTATTTGATTAATAGTTAATCAAGTAATTACATAAATGTTATTGGTTGAGATACAGGGTTTTATCTCAAGTGAATTTTAATTGATAGAGATCAATTATTTTATGGACATTTAATACTATTGTTTGGGGTATTATTTTATTTAATTATTAAATCAAATAATCCCTAAAGCAGTTGGCCCTTATGAAAAATTTTGAATTCACCTATTATTGATTTTGAATTTATTTTTGGAATCAATATAAAGAGATATTAAAAATTAGCAATTTGCTGATTTATATTTTGGACTTTTAATAGTTATTAGATCAAAATAATATGGAAGAGATTAGATCCCTAGCCTAGCCGAATTTAATATAGGGTTTTCTATTTGTTTATCAATTGAGGAATGTGAGGATGAATTTTAGAGTTAGATTAAATTTTAGAGAAATTGTTTCTCTTAATGACTTTCCAAGCAGTAAAGGAAAATTGTTTTCTTTTAATGATGATCTAAAAACCCTAAGAATTCATTCTAGTCATGCTTGCTTTCTTTGCTCTAGGGTTTATCTATTAAATGTTAATAGAGGCCTGAACCATATGGGAAAGAGTTTCCCTAAGGTTAGCCAAACCCTTGTTGAGGTTATGGACTTTCTAAGTAATTTGTCATGCCATATTATTATTCATAGTTGATGAATTGTTGATATATATTCTTGTTGAATGGTGGATGGGTTCCATGATCATGCCTTCTTCTCTCTTTGTTCTCTTCGCTTTCTTCTTATGGGTTGTACTCCCCTTGAGCACCCTATCTTGGGTGGTTTCTCAAGGTTTCTTATTTTGAATATGATGTAATCTTAGTATTAGGAGTTGCTGATTTTTCTTTAGAGAAATCGTATTGAAGATCGAAGATGATGGTGATCGCATTGAGAATAAATCTTGGAAGGCGTTCTACAAGAGTAGTTGTAGGATTTCTAAGATAGCATGATCATGTGGACCCATGGTGCGGCTATATTATGTATTTCATGTGATGATTTGTTATAGCTTTTAGTAGTTTTGAAAAGACCATAACCCTTGTGATAATGTGATTATCGTTTTTGTGCAAATTTTCGATAATTGGATCGAACCCCACAATATGTGTTTTGTTGAAAAATAAAAAGTTTGTGTTTAAATAAAACACATTATTATAGCCCTTTTGGACGTGATGCATGTAGTCCATGTTGAAATTTTTACGTGGAATATGTTACTTGCATGATTATGAGATAATTATGTCTTAATTGACATAGATGTAAGCTAACAATATTCACGATTATAGGAAGTGCTTGAGTAACACTTATAGATCCTAGTAGAGGTCTTAGAGAGTTGTTTAATGACTCTCATAATTTCTTTTAGACTTAGGGTTGGTGAACCCTAATGTGCTGAAATTAATTCGTAAATAATTAAAGGGTAATATAGTCCATTTTGACTTATGGGCTTTAGTGATGCACATGGATACTTTATAATTGTTATTTTGGGCCCATGGTGCTTGGTATGACCAATGGTCCATTATATGGATGAATGAACCATCTAAAGCCCATTGATGTTAAAAATGACCTTTGTACCCTTGGATTAGATCCATTAAGATTTCTGGGGCTAGTGGGAGTTCATTGGAATTAGTTTGATCTAATTAAACGAAATTTGATTTATTATCATGTGATGATATTTGTATATTATTTTATACATGTGATATAATGATAAATATTGTGAATGTTTTTAATATATGCATTAGATGTGTAATTTGTTCATAATATTTTGTTTTCCCTCAAGAAAAATATTAAGTAAATTAAATGGGCTAATTTATCCTATGGGATTATGTTGCCCTATGACCTTCCATTATCAATAAGACTAGGAATTAATTAGCCTGAGTCTTGTCTTGCCAAAAGGTATTAACATAATTCAGTCTGAATTAAACTCCTACAGCCTTATTTCTATAGTAGATAGGTTTGTGTATGGCCTGATAGGGAGTGTCAACTAAAATGGGGGCACAACCCTACTTGATCATATGACGAAGCAGAATGATGGGTTTCACTTAACCAAGGAACATGGTGACTGAAACAGTGACAGTCATATTGTCCTTGGAGGTCATAAGGAAATTGGAAATCACTGATTTACATAAGGAGTTATGCATGAGATGCTCAGTGATGGATAGTTACTATCCACCTTGTAGTGCATGTGTGGTACTATCCTAAAATGGAAGATTGCATGTGTATTATAAGACACCCAATGCTCATCCGAAATATGAAGTAGCATATTTCTTAATTTTATAGATTGAGGGGTCTATGAAATTTGACTGAATGATGAGCAATATCATCAAAGATCGAAAGCCCTGATCTAATGATATTATAATGTGTGAAATATTATGATGTATGTTTTATTGTCATGCCATTCTATAACCACCTTACCAAGACTTTAATGAGAATCTCTTGACCAATTCAAAGTGTTTGGAATGGAAAAAGAATCTCAAGTTTGTGCTTACAATCTAAAGAATTGCCCAAGTTCTCATTACTAATGGTAAATGTCATTTGAGATGTTTACAGAATACAATAGGGCTGCTAGGCAGTTTACTATATAAAAGGACAAGTGGACACCAAGTTGACTAGGGAAACCCAATCACAAAGAATATGATAGAGATCATTGGATTCATAAATCCCAATTCTTGGTGCTGAGATAAATTGAGATAAATTTATGGGATTAGAGGATATGATTCACAACTAACTCCTGGAGTCCTTTAATATGGTTATGTAGAACAAGTAGGAAATCAAATTGTCTGAAATCCCACATGTTGCATATGGCTAAGAACATTTGAAGAGTTCAATGCTATTTACAAAGATGTTCAAAAGAGTTGGATTTTCTAAATCCCGAGCATTTATGCAAAGGAAAGAAATTCAAGATTTTCCATTGGAAATATATTCTGGTAGTATGGACAAGGGCACTTTTCAAAGAAGAAAGGAAAGTATAAGGATTGTGCTTCATAGTGAAGCAATTGGTCATTAGATTCAGGACAAACCTTTGGAAGGATTGTCCAGCTTATATACACATCAAGTCCAATTAATTGTTGGAACCTCCAGCTCCTAATGCTTGGTATGATCTTGCATAAGTGCAATAGTTGCATGTTTGTCAAGGAGAAGGAGAAATCCGAGTAGATAAAACTTCTACTTGGGAATGGGACAAAAGTTGGATGATCATAATTATATGAATCTTCCATTGAGAGGTAGCTAACTTTATTTCACCTTCTTTGAAAAGTTCAAGGAATTCTGCATTGAAATAAAGAAACAGCTAGGTAAGTCTTCCATGATTGAGAAGAGTACCTCTTAATAGAAATTTCATAATTTACTTTCATTACATCTTGTCTCAGATAATTCCTACAACAAACCATAGCATGATGGTGTTGTTAAATCGAATTATATTGGATATGATTTAATGGAAGATGAGCTTGGGATTCGCATTAGAGATACTTAGTCTCTATTCCTGGATAACAAAATATATTTGTAAATAGGAATGTAAGTTTCCTAGAAGAGAAACTGAATCTAGAATTGTTCTAGAAGTGGAAGCCCAATAGACCAATAACTATGAGAATTGATAGAGATCAACTCTCTACTCTCACTATACCTAAATAGTAGACTAGAACCCACAGGTCCCAGAATCTGTAGTTGGACTAACTTTTACTCTAATAAAATAATCAAACTATTTGATTTTCATCTAAGAATGAAAGTATCCTTTGTGTACAAATTGGTTAGTGGGAGCATAATTACTTTCCTGACTCTATGGAAAGATAATATTCTTTTCATTGTGAATGAAGTATGAATATTATTCTTCTCTTAAATTTGATCTAACAATTTTGCAATGAAGGACAAAAACTTTGACAACATGTTTTCTTAGTCCTAAATGGTTTAGAGACAAAAGGAAAATGATATTGTTATTCTCCCAATAACAATAATGTTTTCGTGCAAGTAAGATTCCAAGAAAAGAGTTTCTACCTTTATGGAACGGAATCTGTTTCTATTAGATATGTGATATCATGAAACAATATACTTGTACTAGACCGAATATTCATCGCTTGTTGATGTGATAAGATATTGGTCAGATTAATCCGGAGCATTGTACAATGGTAAAGCACAAGCATGTTAACTTCTGAAAATGACTGTTGGATAGTATCATTTTTGTTTAATCTTTTGAAGACTGTGGTTATTGATAATAAATTTGCAAGAGTTGCAAGTGTTATTACATTACTACAATAGTTGTGGTAAAGCAGACATGACAGACCTATGTATATTAATTTATGCTTCAGCTGATGTTTGAGAAACATCACTGAGAAGATGGGCATTACATCTAATTGGCTTAGAGTGCAAGTGGGAGATTGTTGGACATATATGCCCTCAAAAGCCAATAAGAGGCTTTTCTATGTTGATTAGACAAGCATAATATTCACACAACCAACTATAAAGGGTATTTATATTAATTACTGTCTCATATGATGATGACATAAAGTTCCTTAGGTAACATTGTAGGAAAATCATGCAAAGGTTGCGAGGAGATATGATTTTCCAGTTCCTTGTAAACCTAATATTGTTCGAAGCCTCTAGAGTACTGGTTGGGCGCCGTACTTCATCATGGCTTGCACATGTGTAGTTCTATGAGATAGTGTGATGAATCTCATTCACAGAGAGTGGTGACTCTTGACTAACATGTGAGTATATGTAGCAAGTACATAATACTGAACGGGGTCACTAGTGGATACCCTATGGAATACACTGTCAGATTGTATTAGGGTTATCCATTTGACAAATTGTCCTTAGACCTGAGAGGTTAACATCTTCTCAGACATCTGTCTATATGGCTTTGATGTGTCAATCGGCAATGTCCAATATACATGACTAACTCTGGGTACGTTGGGTCATGTACACAATGTTTGAAGAAGTGTGTAAACACTCAATAAGGAATCCACAACTCCTTAACTGGAGATAATGATATCAAGGTGATACTAGTTGAACTGAACTGTTAAATCCAGTACTAGTGCTTTTCGGTAAAATGGTTTTTATCGAAGTTGATATTTTCAATATGGAAAATTATATATAAATATATATGTGTCAGTTCTTTTCTAATGTTTCTTCAAAAGTGTTTTGGAGGTTCAGTTCAATGAAAAAGTAATCATGAGAAAGTGTTCTATTCATAAGCTAGGGGCTAGATAGTGAAATTGTTCCAATCCCAAAAGCTTACAAGTGATATCGGAATGTGGAAAGATTTATTTGTAAATATATTGTGAGATGGTACTTACAAGCAATTCTCTAATTTCTGGAGGTTAGTCACATTGTGTTAATGGACATTATTGTGATTGGTGGAAGTCCAGGGATATAAATAAAATTCTATGATCCTAATGGAGTGTTAGGAAAGGTGTTTCCCAGTAACAATGCTTTAACCAAAAAGGTTGAGTACTTGGTCCCACAGCCGAAAATAGGAGATCCCTTTAGATCCCACACACAAGGACCTTCTTAAAGTATTTAATTTAATAATTTATTAAATTAATTAATTTCTCTAAGTAATCACTATATGGTATAGTGAAGCTCTAAAAGGTGAAATCATATTAGATGTGAAAAACCAAATGGGTAAGACCCATTGGAGAATATTTTAAAAGAATAGTTAAAGTGACCAAAAGGGGTTTAGAACCCTAGGGGCGTGTGGAGTGGGACCCACCTAGGGTGGGACGTCCACTTCAGCGAGGAATAATAATTGTTATTATTTAATTAGTATCTAATTACTACTCTCCTTATTGGATAAGGTTAGTTAGTTAGTTAGAGTTAGTTACTAATTAAAGATTCCTTGTTGGACAAGGATTCTATTAGTTTCTTACTAATCAAGGAATCCTAATTGGATTAGGATAAAGATAAGATTAGTTGGACACTAATGGATAAGGTTAGTTTCTATTAATGATTATTCCTAATTGGATTAGGAGAAATCAAGAATTAGAAACAAATTGAGGAATTCTAATTGGATTAAAAAGTGGACTCTTGAGTTGCAAACAACCCAAACTCTCCTTTATAAAGAGGTGGATGTCCAAGGTTTGTGACACAATTAATTTTCCAGAATTTTTGGAATCTCACTCCCCTCTCCTCATAACCTCACGCCCCTCTCTCTCTCTTCCCAAGAGTGTACGGTCACCCCTCTCCCATTTCTTGTCTTGTGTGTTCTAAGTTTTGAATAATCAAGAAGAAGAAGATCAAGGATCTTGATCATCAAGAAAGGTTCTTTATAATAAAGATTTGATCTTTATTTCAGATCCTAGAGCTGGAAATTTGGAAGGGCCAATAGCTTTCATTAGAGAAAGCTTTAAAGGAAAAAGAAGGTTCGTGTGAATCGACAGGAGACTTGACACTTGTGAAGTTTTGCGAGTACTGTTCTTATGTGGATTTGACTTAACAATTTCAAAGTCGCAAAGGTGATTGTGATTTCTAACCTTCATTAAATAAAATCAATTAGAATCTTAGTCAGATCTTGGGATTCGATGTATGCCCCCCAAGAACTGTGTTCCTAAAATTAAAAAGAGGCATACTTTCAGTATCTACCCTTACCTTTGGGATTAGACTAAGGACATCATCTACACAGGCACCTAAACTAGGATCGTAGACCGACCTAAGGATTCACTTGCTACCGGTTATGTCATGATAGCAAACTTAAGGCAACACTTCCATCTGAGTTCTAAGTTCAACGCAGAGGACTCACTTCCGCTTATCCCAAGGGAAACTAACCCCTAGAGCTCTGATACCAAGTCTGTCGTGACCCAAAATATCCACTAGGAGTTAGGGATACTTTAGCTCGTGACCGCCATATCATACATCCCATATGATACATAAGGCACACTATCAACCTGTCAGAGTACACAGACATACATAGCGGAAACGATTTAAAACACATAGCAGAAGCAGAACATATATGATTAAACACTCCTATCACTTGGTCCAAGTTTGAACCAACAAAATACCTATATATATATATCCAAAATGTGGAGTGGATAAGTCCCACTCTCACTTAAACCAAATATCAATTCTTTCTAAATCTGTCAACAGAAATCAAAGTCATGACGCCTATCTAGCGAGCCATCATCCTGGTAGTGGTCCATAGAAGGCTCCGGGTCGTAATATTCTTCCTCTACCTAAGACTTCGAACCACAAAAGTTCGAAAGGAACCTAAGCACCTGCTGATGATAACAAATACCGGCTGAGCGTAGAATACTCAGTGTATACATACTACTAACAATAAAGCAATAATATCATAGAGCATATGAATCATGGAGACTGAAATCCTTAGAACTCATTGAAGTGTAAAAACTGTAAAATAGCACGTACGATGAAATTTGAAAACCAAAACTATGTGTGTCATGCGATAATCATAGCCTTGTGAGTTCTTTGAGATATGTCGAATTCATAGAGTTCCTTAGAGTTATCTATGATCCATAGAGACGTAGAGCAAATACCGTAGAGCAAAACCATAGAGCAAAACCATAGAGATCTTAGAACATTTACATTTATGATCCTTAGAGCTTGTACTTCGATCTTAGACATTATCATAGAGTTCTTGTGAGTTTGATATGATCCTTGAAGCTTGTGAACCAATCTTAGATAATATCATGGAGTTTCTTAAAATCATCGTGTGAGACCCTTACTTAACAAACCCTTTTAGAACTTTGAGAAATCCATGCAAAAACCCCGGTTCATGCGAGACATGCGAACATATGAGAGTAATAACATGTTTAAACACCAAAAGCCCTTAGAGGCATTAAACCAAACACATAGAGTGCATAATAGTGGTAGTTTACATCCAAGTATAAAAACATCACACCCCATATCAAACTTGTCGCGACCCAAAACCCACCCTAGGAGTTAGAATGAATCTTGGATGACTTGTCATGACTCACATGACATGCTTGGCTAACCATCCTGTAAAAATACCTGGAGCATATACAATAGAGAACGATAATGGCGGAAACACAAACTACATAGCACAGCGGAAGACTAACCAAACCTCTAAGTACGTATATACATGATCCAAGTTTGAACAAAATGAAATCACAAAAGAAAGTGCGGACATGCCCCCCCCCCAAAGTACATGAAATATACTCTATCAAACTCACCCACAATCACCTAGAATCTACCCCTAGTAGTACTTGTCTACAAGAGGTTCCTCCGTAGGTTCCTCAACGTACTCCTCCTCCACCCATGGGCCAGGAGCACAGATGTTGAAAGGAGTGGCGGCTCCCTCAGTACCTACCGACATAAACGTACGGCTGAGCATGGAATACTCAGCATGTACCAAATGCTAACCAATAGTCATAGCATAATAACAACAGAGATAAGCAGGAAGCAATTCATATAATAACAGGATAGTAAAACAGTTTATATTCATGCTTGCATCACATGAAAACCGAGTAAACCCTTGAAATCATCGTGCACTTGACTTGACTTAAATACTCTTTTCGTACTTGAAAAACTTATCATGTCTGTCTTGCTTGATCTTGTCAAGTGTGTCATGTCATGCATGTTATGCGTGCTTGCTTGGAAATTAAACATGCTCATGTAACTTGTGAGATGCGCTTGTGAGATGCACTTAGGAGGGAGGGGAGACCACTCTTCTAATGACATGCACTTGAGAGGGAAGGGAGACCCTTCTTTCAATGATATGCACTTGTGAGTGAGGGGAGACCCCTCTTGGAAGGGAGGAAGTGTAAATTCCCTTCTATGCAATGCTTGTTCTTGTCCTCTTGTCAAAAGCGAGGCAAAACATATCGTAAGACATGTCCTACCTCTAACATCCTTATTCTTGAAAAAGGCCGGTAAACCATGTCATGCATGTTGTGCTCATGGAATCGTGTACATACTTTCACTTAGAATTAAATATGACATTGGGATTTCAACAATATATAGAATATATGACATTTGAGATTTCAACAGTACATAGAATATCATTAATTTAAATAAGTAAATATTTATGCCATTTAAAGAAAGCAATTAATCACACTATCATAAACCCTAGCAATTTCATACGCTTTTAAACATGCATTTCTTGATTTACAACTAATTTTCTTCACCCTGACATTTCATCAAACATGTGGTGTGTACATTATTTGTTAAAGCCTACATCATGCTTTTCTAGGTGGGTTTATGTTCACAACATACATGTGTGTTTATTATTGGTACAATACCCTTCCCATTCCATTCATCACAACACCTTCATATGGCATCCATCGCCCAACATCCATTCTCACACAACCATTCATCTCCTATTAGGTTTACACTTTAGGAAAATCAATAAAGAAGGGAATAACAATGGAGGATATGAACTAGGAGGGTAGCATAAGGTACCGACCTTGAAAAGAATAAGGAAGAACCCTCCAATCGTGTGTGGAGTCGCTGCCCTAGCTTGGAGGACGTGCTCCTCAAGTGCTTGAACCGTGAGTTGAGGAAATCTAAGCTTGTGGTAATCTAGGGTTTCAAGCCCTTTGATTTCTTCCCAAATGAAAACCCTAGGTTAGAATCCCCTTTCTCCTCTCTCTCTTTCTCTCAAAATGCCTTAGGGTTTATGAAACCCAAAAGGCTCGGGCAAGCCTTAATAGGTTAGGGTATAAAGCCCTAAAGACGAAAAAGCCCTTACTGAAATTCTACAAAACGCAAAAGACCGAGCGATCAGTGCTTAATAGCGAGCGATCGGTCATCTATCAAGCGACCGGAGTTTTGGCCGATTGACCGGTCAAAAACAAGCTCTCTGGAATTTTTCCCCATACAAAAAGTGCACCAGTTGATAGCTACCGATCAATCGGTTATGGACCGATCGATCGCTACATGGACCGAGCGATCGGTTCTCTGCAAGTTTTGACACTAAGTCCATTTGTCACCCATTCCTACTATTTGGACTCATCCCACTTCCCTTTTGTCATCTTCTAATCATGACTAGGACCCTTTCAAAGCTTATAGACATTATTAAATAATTTATTTAATTAATTATAGCATTTTTAAAACTATTTTCAAAATTTTTCAATTCTCATTTCATAAAGCCATCATGTCTTGACACACATACCAAGATATGTACTAAAATTTTTGGGGTTCTACATCCTCCTTCCCTTACAAAAATTTCATGCTCGAAATTTAGACGATATTGGCATTACAAAACCAAACAAAATTACATGTCACATACACAACTCATTCAAACATGTAAAGTCAAAGTTGTGGTGGCAAAATTCCGAGCCCAAAATGTTGTATATAGGTCATAGTAGGTCTCATCCGGTTTGGAGACAAAGTGAAGAAGAAGCCATGAAGAATCTCAAAGCTACATCACTCACATTTACTCAAAAAGTAGGGATTGAAAGAGAGACCTAGATGACCTTAGGTTACCTCATGGAAATGACCCATTCATCATGAAAAATAAGTCCAAAAGGAATAGGGGTATAGGGGATTGCATTTAAGGCTAAAGGAACAAAAAATATGAAAAAATGCACCCCAGGGTCGACACTGATCATTGGGGGTCAACCCTGAATTGCCCCATTTTTGTATGGGAAAAATGGACAGAGAGTTATTTTTTTGGAGGTCGACCCTCAAGGATGGTTTGGTCGACCGAAGTGTACACTTTGGTCTACTGAACCATCCCCCAGGGTCGACCCTGATATGGGATATTTGGTTTTATTATATTTTACTACAATGGGTCGACCCAGGGATCCTCCAAGGTTGAACCTAATATGAAAAAACTTTCTAAACTTGTTTTTTAACAACTTCTAAACCCTTGAACCTTTCCTATATATAGGGGACCTATCCCAATCTGCGAGGGACATTCATTGGAGACTTTTTAGAGTACTTTGTGCCTATTTTAAGTTTTTGAAAACTCTTGGATTCATTTAACTTCATCTCCATTAGTTGGCCTCTAGGTTGTGTGCAAAGTTTTCATGTATATTTTCTCAAACTTGCATTAGATGATCCTTAATCATTAAGAGATCACCCTAGGGTTTTCACAAACCCTAAAACCCACTATATGCTCTACTGTGAGCGTTGGTTAGCTTGAGCTAAAGCCGTCAAGGATAGAGATCGGTCTTCGGAGACCGTGGTTGATCACTTTGAGTAAGATTGGCCGGTGAGGAACCGAAGCTGCTGTTGCGGAGATCGAACATGCTGTGTTCGTGGTTTGCAAGCTGAGGAATCGATACCGAGGAACGTTGTGTCATGTTCGGTTGGATAAGATTCGAGTCTTGTATTGTTCAACTCTTCTCATAGTGAATTTTGTTCTGGACTAGGTCCTGTGATTTTTCTCGGAAGTGTTTTCCACGTGAAAATCTTGTGTGTTCAAGTGAGATTGTTTGTGTGTGATTGTCTAAAATTAAAATTGGGAAAGAAAATTGAAGTAGACCTATTCACCCCCCTCTAGGTCTAAGAGTGCATTGAAATAAGGAATTTCAATTGGTATTAGAGCAGGTTCACTCATACGGTTAAATTCCTTAAGTGTGATCTTGTGTCTATCCTTAAGTCAATGACTACTTTAAGAGAGGGTGGATCCATCTCTCATCCCCCATTGTTTGATGGGAACAATTATGCATATTGGAAAGCTCGAATGAGAGCATTTCTCAAATCCATAGATGAGAGAATCTGGATGTCCATTCAGGATGGATGGACTCCACTGGTGAATATTCTAGATGATGTAATTCTCACTAAAAGAACCAAGGATTGGAGCAAAGAAGAGCTCGAGACAAGTGGTTGGAACATGAAAGGTCTCAATGCAATCTTTACTGTAGTCACTGTTGAAGAATTCAGACGAATCTCTTCATGTGAAACAACAAAGGAGGCATGAGATATTCTAGAAATGACTCATGAAGGTACAACCACTGTCAAGATCTCTAAGCTTCAAATTCTTACCACATAATTTAAAAATCTGAAAATGGAGGACAATGACACATTTGATGAATTCTATGCTAAACTAAGTGACATTGTCAACTCCAGTTTCAATCTGGGTGAGAAAATCAGTGAGTCCAAAATTGTTAGAAAAATCCTTAGATCTCTACCAGAAAGGTTTCAATCTAAGGTCACTGCCATCGAGGAGAGCAAGAATGTTGATGCTCTCAAGATTGAGGAATTGGTCGGATCACTCCAAACCTACAAATTCAATCTTTGACCATCCAAGAAAAACAAATCTGTAGCCTTGAAAACTGTCAAGGAGACCTTGGATGAGGATGACAGTGATGCTGAGTTGGGAAAGAAGGAATTGGCTCTATTTGTTAAAAAATTTTAAAAATATATGAAAACAAATAGAAGGTTCAAGCCTAAACCAGAAGGAAAACCTCTTGAAAAGTCAAAGTCAAAACCTTAGGATAACAAGAAAGTCCCCAAAGGAACTGACAAGAAATCTCGTGGCATTCAATGCTATGAATGCAAAGGCTACGACCACATTTCACCTGATTGCCCTAACAAGAAGAAGACTACGGGAAATGTGATGAATGCCACATAGGATGATAGTGATTCTGATGAAGAACAATCTGAAAGCTCTACCTCAAGTGAGGAATCTGAAAATCACATGACTTTCACTGTCACCCTATCAGAGATAAACCAGCCTCTCACTACTCATGAAGAGAAGAGTGATGAAGATCAAGTGAGTGAGTCCAATAAAGATCATGATCAGAGTCACACTGTCTCTGAGTCTGATGAAGATATGGATAAAGCCTATGAAAGGTTGTTTTCTGAAAGCCTTAAGCTAAAGAAAGCTAAGATCTCTTTCAATAAATAACTTAAATTTAGCCAACAAGAAGGGACTCTTGCAAACTAGAAGCAGAAGGGAAGAATGCTCTAGTATTTCAGCTTGAAAGTGAAAAGGCTGAACTGGTGTAGAATACCTTGAGGAAGAAAATGCCTCTTTATCCAAATGGATCAAGGTTCTAGAAACTGAGGAAGATAACTCTATGAGTGTATCTCAAGAGTAAAAGACTCGAATTTCAGAATTGGAATTTGAAAGAAATAACCTTATTGAAAAAGTTAGATTTTTAGAAAAGGAATTTCTTGATATTCTGAAAGTTAAGGATGGGCTAGTTAAGAAAGTAACTGAACTCGAAAAAGAAGCTAGACTCCTTAGCAACACTCAAATCTTGGATAAACTGGCTAGTATGCAGCACTCAACAGTAAACTTGTCTAGCATAGGACATCCAGAGAGACCATCTGGTCCCTGGAATGTCAGAACAATGTCTACTGTAACATTTGAGCCAATACATAAAAATCCAAGATTTGTGAGTTCTAACTCCTCAGGATCAACATCCAGGATGCCAAACTCTCAGTTGTACCAAAATTTTGTTACTTCTGGACAAAGAAAAAATTCAACTGAAACTGAGAGAACAAAGGCTCAGTCCCAGGCTAACAGATCTCCTTCTTCTAGGTTCATTCCCACTTGTCACCATTGTGGAGTGAAGGGTCACATCTGACCTAACTGTAATGCCTTTAGGAGAAATCCCCGAAATGATTCTTGGAATCAAACACAACATCAAGGGAATCTTCAAAGGAAAATTCAAGCCTTAGCAGAAAAGCCTAGGAGTTTGAGTGAAGAAGTGATGAAAACTGCTCAACTCTCTAGTACTGGTCGTGACACTTCTTATGCTCATCATGAAGAAGCTAACATATTGGACCAAAATGCAAGGTTTGCCCAGAAAAGAAGGATGAACAGGAGATCTAAAAAAAAAAAGTCATGCCTACAAATCAAGTGAAGACAATAGGGTTCCCCAAAAGTCTAAGTTCATTTATGTGAGAATGGATGATCTAAAATGCCTTGTCATCCACACCACTTTGAAAGCCCAAAATTCTGACATGTGGTATATCAATAGTGGATGCTCCAGACACATGACAGGTAACAAGTCCCTCTTTACTCACCTTGAGGAATGCTCGGATGAGACTGTTACTTTTGGTGACGGAAGCAAATCCTTTGTGAAAGGAAAAGGTGTCATCCAAGCACCAGGCATTCCTAAACTGAAGGATGTTTTGTTTGTAGAAGGACTGAAAGCTAATCTAATTAGCATAAGTCAATTGTGTGATGATCACCATGTTGTCTACTTTACCAACAACAAGTGCTCTGTTGTGGATGACAAAGGTGTGTGTGTTTTGGAAGGGTCAAGAACCACCAATAATTGTTATGGTTTAATTCCTAGTGATGGTTCTTCTCAAATTTGCAACAGGGCTAAAGTTGAAGAAGTTGAATTGTGGCACAGGAGGTTAGGACACATGAATTTCAAAGACCTAAGCAAACTCTCAAAACACGAGCGTGTGAGAGGTGTGGCAAAACTAGGGAAGCCCTCTACTACTGTGTGTGGGCCATGTCAAATTAGCAAACAAATAAAAACCCACATAAGAAGGCTTCAAATATCGTTACCTCAGACCCACTAGAACTAATACACATGGATCTCATGGGTCCAACTCGAACTGAAAGTCTAGGAGGTAAGCGATATATCCTAGTGATGGTTGATGATTTCTCAAGGATGTCATGGGTGGCATTTATAAGAGAGAAGTCGGATGCATTTGAGAACTTCAAGAACATCTGCTTGAGAGTGCAAAATGAAAAAGGACGCCCTATCATTCGAATTCGAAGTGATCATGGAAAGGAGTTTGAAAACTCCAAGTACAATGAGTTTTGTGATGAAGCAGGCATCAAGCATGAATTTTCAGCACCAATAACACCTCAGCAAAATGGTGTGGTGGAAAGAAAGAATAGGGTGCTTCAAGAGATGGCTAGGGTGATGCTTCACAGTAACAACCTGGCTGCTCATTTCTGGGCTGAAGCAGTTAGCACTACATGTTATACTGTTAACAGAGTCTACACTAGGCCTGAAACTAGGAAGACACCCTATGAGCTGTGGTACAATAAGAAACCTAATGTCAAGTACTTTCGAGTATTCGGAAGTAAGTGCTATATCCTTAGGGATAGAGAGCAATTAGGTAAATTTGATTCCTGGAGTGATGAATGGATTTTTCTTGGATATTCCATAAATAGTAGGGCTTATCGAGTATACAACTTGAGAACCTCTACTGTTATGGAGTCCATAAATGTGGTGGTTGATGACTCAAGATCTGAGTCCTTGCAACTAGAGAATGACAATGCTGATGAAGGTGTGAAAATTCCAATATCTAAATCAGAAGATGAATCACCTTCAAAGTCATCTCCTAAAAAACCTACACATCCTAAGGTTATGAGACCTCACTCCGCAACTGAAATTATTGGAAACCTTGAAAGTGGAGTGAGAACTCGGAAACAAATTGAAAATGAAGTTAGTCACTTTTGTTACACATCTACATTTGAACCCAAAAATGTAACTGAAGCTCTCACTGATGAAAACTGGATAAATGTCATGCAAGAAGAGCTCAATCAGTTTACAAGGAATGATGTATGGTTTTTAGTTCTTAGGCCTAAAAATACAAATGTTATTGGTACTAATTAAATGGATTTTCAAGAACAAATCCGATGAACATGGTACCATTGTAAGAAACAAGGCTAGGTTAGTTGCACAGGGATACAATCAGATTGAGGGCATTGATTTTGATGAAACATTTGCTCCTGTTGCTCGACTAGAGTCTATCAGGATCTTGCTTGCTGTTGGATGTCATCTCAAATTCAAACTTTTTTCAGATGGATGTCAAGGGTGCCTTTCTGAATGGCATTCTTCAGGAGGAAGTTTATGTGGAATAACCAAAAGGGTTTAAGGACCCTAATCATCCTAATCAGGTTTACAGATTAAAAGGGCTCTCTATGGTTTGAAACAAGCTCCCAGAGCTTGGTATGAGAGACTGACTACTTACGTCTTAGAAAAGGGATTTTCTAGATGGGGAGTAGACAGGACCCTATTCATTAAAAACATCAAGGATGATATGGTTATTGCTCAGATATATGTTGATGATATTGTCTTTGGTTCTACATCAGACTCACATGCACACTCCTTTGCTGAATAGATAAAGAATGAATTTGAGATGAGCATGGTTGGTGAGCTGAATTTCTTTCTTGGTCTGCAGGTAAAACAAATGAGCAATGAGATTTCTGTGTCCCAAACCAAATATGCTAAAGACCTTGTAAAGAAATTTGGCATGAGCTCAGCTAAACATGCTCGCACTCCTATGAGCACCACCACCAAACTTAGCAAAGATACTTCAGGCAAAAGTGTCGACCAAACCACATACCAAAGTATGATTGGTAGTCTGCTTTACCTCACTGCCAGTCGTCCTGACATTGCCTTTAATGTCGGAGCTTATGCTCGCTATCAAGCAAGCCCCAAAGAGTTATACTTACTTGCTATCAAACGAATTATTCGATATGTAAGTGGAACTCTCTTTTTTGGCCTCTGGTATCCCTTTGATACTAATGCTGTGGTTGTTGGATATTCCGATGTCGACTGGCTTGGAAATGCTAATGATAGGAAAAGCACCTCTGGAGGATGCTTTTATGTTGGAAACTGTTTGGTTGCTTGGCTTAGCAAAAAAACAGAATTCCATCTCTTTGTCTACTGCCAAGGCTGAGTACATTGCAGTTAGCAGTTGTTGCACTCAACTTCTGTGGATGAAATAAATGTTACAAGAATACAGGATAGAACATGGCACCATGATTGCGTATTGTGATAACACAAGTGCCATCAACATCTCCAAAAATCCCATGCAACACTCTCGCACCAAACACATAGACATTAGACACCACTTCATTCAAGAGCTTGTTGAGCAAAGTGTCATCACATTGGAATATGTGCAAACTGATACTCAACTTGCAGATCTCCTAACCAAACCTCTTGACTCCCTTAAGTTTGAGTTTCTTGTATTGAGTGATTGAGTGCTTTTTGATAGATTAGGTAATCTCATATCCATATCTCTTCCTAGCTCTATTACTCCGGTTTATATTATCAGTTTTTGCATATGGTTGTTTTTGTTTGGTTATCTTATTTCAAAAAAAAAAATCTAAAAACATTAAAAAATTCAGAAAAACTTCAAAAAGATTTTTGTTTTCTTTTAGTTAGGCAAAAAAATAAGGGGGTTTTTATGTTGGAATTGGTTGTGATACTTTGGTGTGCATTGCTGAATTTTTCTTGTGCTCATAATGCTTGTCCAAGATACATATTTGATCATATTAAGTTCATGAAGATATCATACCTACCAAAATGTCTTTAGGGAAGTGCACATAGACTATCTTGCTAAATACATTTAGAAATATGGCAAATACTGTTGCACCATCATCTGCATTTGCACTCTGTCTATCTCCTGAAGATGGTACATATCCCTATAACTGGTAATGATATTAGTCATGTGGTCCTTCGAGGTGATAAAATCTGATTTGATCATGAAGGTACCATCCCTCAAAATGTGCCCCAGTTTAATGGTCTTATGCAATGGAAAGGGCTACCTCTGGGATAGTGTGAAAGTCACTATTGGATGCAAACAGTATGAAATAGCTACCTAGGTGGACAGTAGGTATCTATCTGGGTCCCTAGAGTGAAAGCCCCTGCTGCCAATAGCTAGGGCTACCTACCCAATAAGTGTGAAAGACACCATTGCATCCTAAATTTCAAAAGAAAAAGACTGATGAAGAATAGCTTCACCAAACAACAAATTCCAGAAACACTGTGAGAGCAACATATGAAAAAGGGTAAAAATAGCACATAAAATTTTTCATCTTTTTGGATTACCCTAAATGCATCTTTCAGTATTTTTTGAAGCCTGGTGTTCCTGAAATGCACTAATGTCCTTATCTATCTAAGGGTGTCTATCTCCAAAGGTGTTCGGTCAGAATTTCACCTCACACACTTCACAATTCTTGGTAAGGCCTATTACTCACTGTACATGTAACGCCCCAAAATACCCCCTAGGAGTTTAGGGATATTTTAGGTGTCACACTGCGAACCTATCAAACCATCCTGTAATGCACAAGATAAAATACAGTACTCATAACGATAATCAGAGCGCGGAAGC
Organism: Tetracentron sinense; assembly: GCA_015143295.1. NCBI lineage: Eukaryota > Viridiplantae > Streptophyta > Magnoliopsida > Trochodendrales > Trochodendraceae > Tetracentron > Tetracentron sinense. The sequence continues at coordinate 30,077,403 of CM026570.1, read as the reverse complement.
TATCATATATGCGGAAGCGTAAACAAATTTTCATTTCTTCTGATGATCCAAAATAGTATTCCAAGTTAACATAAATACAAGACATGTCTAAGCCTAAGGTGGACAGGCCCACCTATCAAAATATCAAAATACACCAAACTCTCTCATACTCGCCCCTCAACAGTAGTCGAGGTATGGCCACGCATCGAGGTCTCGGTCCGCCTGAGACTGTAATGGGATAGCCGACTCTCTCTCCTCTGTATACTCTTCCTCGACCCAAGGCTCCGGGTCGAGGGCTCCCTCAGTACCTGCCGACATGAAAGTACGGCTGAGCATGGAATACTCAGCGAGTACAAGCTACTAGCAGACCATAACAATAATAAAAACACATAATAGTAATATCATACTAACAGTAATAGGAACATCACAAAGAAACAGTATAGGGCATGACACAATACAAGCATCCTGACGTGCGTACATGAATGCGAAAATGCCGATAAAACTCATGCTTGAAAACCCTTGTCATGTCCCGGTATGTCTCGTAGAACTCATGTATGCGTGCATGCATGAATGCATGATCATCATCTTGTAAACCTCCATCTTGTAAACTTGTGAGCCAGAGGCTAGCACCCGAATCTCCCTGGGCTGCCAACCTCCTTGATATGCAATGCACTTGTGAGCCAGAGGTTAGTACCCGAATCCTTCCTGGGCTACCAACCTCCTTGTTATGAAATGCACTTGTGAGCCAGAGGCTAGCACCCGAATGTCCCTGGGCTACCAACCTCCTTGTTATGCAATGCACTTGTGAGCCAGAGGCTAGCACCCGAATCCTCCCTGGGCTACCAACCTCCTTGTTATGCAATGCAATGCTTTCTTGTTGTTTATTATATGCACATGCTCTTGAAATCACGGTTCATGTTATCATGCGTGCTCGTGTACGTGTCCATAGTGACAATCATGATAATGGAAAAAACCAAATATGACATTTTAATTCAATTCATGATATGAACATAAGTAACATAAGTAGTTTGCATAACATTTGATCAATTTATCATTTATAAGGACACATGCATAAAACCCATTTCCATGTCCTTCATTGAGATCATTTATCACAGTTTAGGCATTTTGTCAAACACTTTCATACGTCATTTCTTAGTAGTTTATCTCCTTCTTTTTAATGCATAATTTCCATTCAATCACACAAGGTAAGTTTGTTATTTGTACAATGCCCATCCTCCATTTTCCAATCCACATCCCACACATCATATATCACACATTCGGCATCCAATCGCCGTATCCAACCTCCATCCAAACTTCCCTACTCTTTCTTTATCTTGTTTATATTTATTATAGATGCCACATTTGCAAGGAATAAAACACACTAACAAGAATCATATTTCATAAGGAAAAACCTAGATTTATTGCTAGGGTAAGTTAGTAGGGTGTACTAACCTTAAATCAAGGCTTAATCCTTGGTAGAAACCTTGATTGAAGCTCCAACTTGAAAGAAGAACACCTTTGCTTGAAGGAGACTTGAGTTGGGGAAGAAACCCCTTTCAAAAACGTGCTTGGGTTGCTGCCCTAGCTTGGAGAATGGTTCACACACGAGCTTGAGCCTCGATTTTGAAGCAACTCGAGTTGGGGTGAGCTATGGTTCTTAAACCCCCTTTGATTTCCTTCTCAAAACCAAACCCTAGGTTAGAGCTTTCTCCTCTTCTCTCTCTATCTCTCCAAATCCCTCAAATGTTGTAAGTGAGGCCTCAAAGGGTCGAGCAAACCCTTATGGGTAAGGGTTTAACACCCAAAAGACGAAAACGCCCTTACTGAAATTTCTGCAAAAACGCGAAGACCGAGCGATCGGTGGTTATGACCGATCGATCGGTTGCCTACCGAGCGATCGGTGTTTATGACCGATCGACCGGTCAAAAACTCACTCTCTGGAAAATTTCCCCATACAAAATTTCTGACCGCGCGATAGCTACCGATCGATCGGTTATGGACCGATCGATCGCTGACTGGACCGAGCGATCGGTTCTCTGTATGTCTGGACTGTTTGGACCATATCTTTTGACTCGCTCGTCGGATTTCGACGATTCAACTTGCGTTGGGTTCGTCTTTCGAAAACGCACATTTCTGACGTTTCGGAATTTCCGATTTCTCCCTTATTTATTAATTAGACTACAAAAATGGTCAATTAGCTACGAATGTGCTATTCATTAAGGATGAAAAAGTCCGGGGTGCTACATTCTCCCCCCCTTACAAAAAATTTCGTCCCCGAAATTTGGACGATACATACATGCACAAAATCAAAACAAAATTACAAGCCATATGCACAAGTCTATTCAAACAACTCGGGATACTTTGCTTTGACTTCGGCTTCACGCTCCCACGTGGCTTCTTCTCGGGCATGATGTTGCCATTGCACGAGGACTAGCGGAATAGTCTTGTTGCGAAGCACTTGATCTCTCCTATCCAAAATATGAACCGGCTTCTCAACTAAAGTGTGGTCCTCTCGGATCTCTATCGGATCAAGCTCGATGATATGAGAAGGATCCGAGATGTACTTCCGGAGCATAGAGACATGAAATACATTATGGACCGCCGCCATGTGAGCGGGCAAAGCAACACGGTAAGCCACCTCGCCAACTCGAGTAATGATCTCGAACGGACCCACATATCTCGGGCTAAGCTTGCCTCTCTTCCCGAATCGCATAACACCTTTGGTCGGTGAAATCCTTACAAACACAAAATCACCGACTCGGAATTCAAGATCCCTCCTTCGGTTGTCGGCATAGCTTTTCTGTCTATCTTGTGCGGTCTTTAACCTTTCCCGGATAAGCTTGACCCTATCCGCGGTTTGTTCAATTAACTCGGGGCCCAAAATCTTTCTTTCTCCCACTTCATCCCAATACAACGGGGATCTACAACTCCTTCCGTACAAAGCCTCGAAAGGCGCCATTTGTATGCTTTCTTGATAACTATTGTTGTAAGCGAATTCCACCAAAGGTAGGTGACCTTCCCAACTTCCCTTGAAGTCTAGCATACATGCTCGGAGCATATCTTCAATAACCTGATTCACCCTCTCGGTTTGCCCGTCGGTCTGTGGGTGGAAAGCTGTGCTAAAGTCTAATCGGGAGCCCATTGCACCTTGAAAACTTTTCCAAAACCTGGATGTGAATCTTGGGTCTCTATCCGACACAATACTCACTGGCACCCCGTGTAATCGGACTATTTCCTTGATGTATAGCTCCGCTAACTGATTGGAGTTGAATGTAGTCCGGTACGGTAAGAAATGAGCGGACTTCGTGAGTCTATCAACAACTACCCATATAGCATCAGTCTTCCTAACCGTCTTCGGCAACCCCACGATGAAGTCCATAGAGATATGTTCCCATTTCCACTCGGGAATAGGGAGGGACTGCAAAAGACCCGCTGGTCTCAAATGCTCTGCTTTCACCTGTTGGCATACCAAACACCGTGCCACGTACTCCGCAACCTCCCTCTTCATGTTTCGCCACCAAAAGTGACTCTTGAGGTTCCGGTACATCTTTGTCCCCCCGGGATGCACTGTATACTTAGACCGGTGAGCTTCGTCCATAATCTCTCTCCGAAGGTCTGCATTGGCTGGGACACAAAGCCTTCCCTTGAATGTAATAGCACCTCGGCTAGTGAGAGAGAAGTCCGTACTACCCTTGGCCACTTCCTTATCCCGGAAAGCCAACAAGTCAGTGTCTGTGGCTTGATACTCCTGGATCAAGTCTATAAGGTACGGCCGAACTGTAACATTTGCCAAAACCGGACTGCGGACAGAATCGTTCACACTGATGTCTAGATTTGCCAAATCGTCTAACAGTCTCCATTCCCGCACCAACATGTGAGCCAACAACCCCGATGGTTTCCTACTCAGAGCGTCTGCCACCACATTTGCTTTTCCCGGGTGATATTGGATAGTGCACTCGTAGTCCTTTAAGAACTCAATCCAACGCCGTTGTCGTAAGTTTAACTCTTTTTGGGAAAAGAGATACTTGAGGCTCTTGTGGTCCGTGTACACATAGAACTCCACCCCGTACAGATAATGTCGCCAAATTTTAAGTGCAAACACGACTGCCGCAAGCTCCAAGTCGTGAGTGGGGTAGTTCTTTTCATGCTCTTTTAACTGCCTTGATGCATAGGCAATGACTTTCTTGTGTTGCATTAGGACACACCCGAGTCCGACGTGCGAGGCATCACTATACACCTCATACCCAAAAGGTCCAGATGGCACAGTAAGGACAGGGGCTGTGGTGAGGCGTTTCTTCAACTCTTGGAAACTTACTTCACATCGGTCACTCCAACTGAACTTTGCATTTTTCCTTGTCAAGTAGGTGAGAGGTGCAGCCAAACTGGAGAATCCCTCCACAAATCTCCGGTAGTAGCCTGCCAATCCGAGGAAACTACGTATCTCCGTGACGCTCTTGGGCCTCTCCCAACTCATGACTGCCTCAACCTTGGCTGGATCTACAGAAATGCCCTCGGCCGACACCACGTGTCCAAGAAATGCGACCTTCTCTAACCAGAACTCGCACTTACTCAATTTGGCATATAGCCTATGCTCTCTCAACATCTCTAGAGCAAGGCGGAGGTCTCGCGCGTGATCTTCCCGTGTCTGGGAATACACCAAAATGTCATCAATGAATACAATCACGCATCGATCCAAGTAAGATCGGAACACCCGGTTCATCAAATCCATGAATGCCGCCGGTGCATTCGTCAGCCCAAAAGGCATGACAAGGAACTCGTAATGCCCATACCGAGTCCTGAAGGCCGTCTTCGGAACATCTTCCGCTTTGATCCTTAATTGATGATACCCCGATCTAAGATCAATTTTGGAGAAGAATCTCGCTCCCTTTAGTTGGTCGAACAAGTCATCGATCCTTGGCAAGGGATAACGATTCTTGATAGTTACCTTGTTCAACTGACGGTAGTCTATACACATTCTCATCGACCCGTCTTTCTTCTTTACAAAAAGGACCGGAGCTCCCCACGGTGACACACTTGGTTGGATGAAACCAAGTTGTTGTAATTCCTCAATTTGCTTCTTCAATTCTTCAAGCTCTATCGGGGCCATTCTATATGGGGCTCTTGAAATTGGAGCGGTGCCCGGAGTAAGCTCTATAGCGAACTCAATCTCCCGATTCGGAGGTAACCCGGGAAGTTCCTCCGGAAACACATCCAAGAAATCACTCACGACCGGAATGGCCGAGGAGTTTTGTGCTTCTAGGTTTGTTACACTCAAGGCTGCGAGGCGAGCAATGTCCCTCTCTCTTAATCCTCGGAAGTGAAAAGGCTTACCCCCTTCCGGCTTGAAATTCACCATCTTCTCAAAACACGCAACATGCCCGTGATGGTTTGACAACCAATCCATCCCTAAGATGACATCAAAATCCAAGTCTTGAAAATCTAGGACGATGAGATCGGCTAACAGTTCATTCTCCCCCACTTGAACCATACTATCCCCGAATATCTTGTCCGTATCAACTGACTTGCCGAGTGGAGTTGCAATGGTCAACTCCTGCTTTAACGGAGTAGCCTCAGTCAAAAATCCCTTTGCGAAACTAGGCGACACAAAGGAGTGAGTGGATCCTGTGTCGATCAACACTCGGGCAAGACATTCGTTCACTAACAAAGCGCCTGTGCGATTAAGTGACTACTATTAGTAGATTTCAAACAACAAGCATCATACATAGGTAACCCTTAGTATAGAAAAACTCACAAAGCAAATCATAGAAATTTTACACAATTTAAATTCTAGAATTCGTGCGTACCTTGCACGACATCATTGGATGCACGTGCGTCTCTCTCGGATAAGGCAAAGACTCGGCCCTGTGTGGCTGGGCGAGGAGGCCGGGTAGACTGTGAGGCCCTCGAAGCCTGAGAAGAGCTAGGCTGAGATGTCTGCCTAACCGGGGGCCTGCTCCCTGAAGACTGAGTTGGCAATTGACGCCGGGGACAATCTCTGACCATGTGGCCTTGGTCACCACAATGGAAGCAACTTCCTGAAACTCTCCGGCATTCTCCCGCTGGATGCCTCCTCCCACAAAGAGTGCAAACATCATGCAAATAGGAGGACGGAGCATACCCCGTAGCCTGAGAAACTGCGGGGTGAGGAGCATATGAGGTAGCCGGGCGAAAAGCCGGTGGAGCGAAAGAGCGGGGAGCCTGTGGTGCTGAATACATCCTCTGTGACTGAGCCGGGCCTGCAGACTGATACAAGCTCGTCCTTGCTCTTTTCTCCCCTGAACTACTCGACTGTCCTTTTTCCATTCCTCTCCTTTTGAAGAACTCCTCGGAGTTCGACTCGGCCAATAGTGCCTTATCAACAACTTCAGAATATGTCTCATGTCTAAACATCGAGACTCGGTCCTTGAGATAGGCCTTCAACCCCCTCTCGAATTTCCGGGCCTTCATAGCCTCGGTCGCTATCATGTGTGGAGCAAATCGAGATAGCTCCGAAAATTTGGCTTCATAAGCCGCTACAGACATATTACCTTGCTCCAAGGTAATGAATTCGACTTCCATCTTTTCTTTCATCCCGACCGGAAAGTACTTCTTGTTGAAAACCTCCAAGAATTCCTCCCAAGTCCAATCTTGACCTTGCCGGGTCAACTCTCGGGTCCGAAGTGCAGACTTCCACCAATGATCGGCCTCGCCTTCAAGCATAAAGGCGGCCCATGTGACCCTTTCCACTTCAGTAGGTGCTAATACCGAGAATATCTTCTCAAGTTGCCGGATCCAACCCTCGGCAACGAGTGGATCAATGCTTCCACAAAAAGTTGGAGGCCTCATCCTCCGAAAAGCTTCTATCCCGGCTTGGGCTCGGTTAGGAGGAGCCGGTATGAGTGCCGCATTAGGCGGAGTGGCCGGTTGCCTTGCGGCCAACATAGCCAAAGTCTCGGCTATGGATGCGAATGCTTGGGCAAAGTCGGGTTGATCATCACCCGATGGAGCATCACCTCCATTACCCCTTGTGTTGTACCCGCGACCCCGGGTATTGCGTCTCATGATTTCTCCTGAGAACGACAATACAACATGAGTCTAACTTGGATACGCATTTAATACAATTTTGCAATTCACTTAATACATATTCATCAAGCACATTTAATAAGTACAACACAAATAACGTACACATGGTATATAACACAATAGCATAACATACAATCCGTGTTCCTAGCGTAGGACTCTATGTTCGGTTGAAGTTCAACCCATTTTGACTAAGACTAACTTGTTAGTCTATACTTGGAATACAACTCTCTAAGGTGATTCTAATACCTTGTTCAATCATCTAAGTGACCCTAGGGACTCTAATGCCTAGAGCTCTGATACCACTCTGTAACGCCCCAAAATACCCCCTAGGAGTTTAGGGATATTTTAGGTGTCACACTGCGAACCTATCAAACCATCCTGTAATGCACAAGATAAAATACAGTACTCATAACGATAATCAGAGCGCGGAAGCTATCATATATGCGGAAGCGTAAACAAATTTTCATTTCTTCTGATGATCCAAAATAGTATTCCAAGTTAACATAAATACAAGACATGTCTAAGCCTAAGGTGGACAGGCCCACCTATCAAAATATCAAAATACACCAAACTCTCTCATACTCGCCCCTCAACAGTAGTCGAGGTATGGCCACGCATCGAGGTCTCGGTCCGCCTGAGACTGTAATGGGATAGCCGACTCTCTCTCCTCTGTATACTCTTCCTCGACCCAAGGCTCCGGGTCGAGGGCTCCCTCAGTACCTGCCGACATGAAAGTACGGCTGAGCATGGAATACTCAGCGAGTACAAGCTACTAGCAGACCATAACAATAATAAAAACACATAATAGTAATATCATACTAACAGTAATAGGAACATCACAAAGAAACAGTATAGGGCATGACACAATACAAGCATCCTGACGTGCGTACATGAATGCGAAAATGCCGATAAAACTCATGCTTGAAAACCCTTGTCATGTCCCGGTATGTCTCGTAGAACTCATGTATGCGTGCATGCATGAATGCATGATCATCATCTTGTAAACCTCCATCTTGTAAACTTGTGAGCCAGAGGCTAGCACCCGAATCTCCCTGGGCTGCCAACCTCCTTGATATGCAATGCACTTGTGAGCCAGAGGTTAGTACCCGAATCCTTCCTGGGCTACCAACCTCCTTGTTATGAAATGCACTTGTGAGCCAGAGGCTAGCACCCGAATGTCCCTGGGCTACCAACCTCCTTGTTATGCAATGCACTTGTGAGCCAGAGGCTAGCACCCGAATCCTCCCTGGGCTACCAACCTCCTTGTTATGCAATGCAATGCTTTCTTGTTGTTTATTATATGCACATGCTCTTGAAATCACGGTTCATGTTATCATGCGTGCTCGTGTACGTGTCCATAGTGACAATCATGATAATGGAAAAAACCAAATATGACATTTTAATTCAATTCATGATATGAACATAAGTAACATAAGTAGTTTGCATAACATTTGATCAATTTATCATTTATAAGGACACATGCATAAAACCCATTTCCATGTCCTTCATTGAGATCATTTATCACAGTTTAGGCATTTTGTCAAACACTTTCATACGTCATTTCTTAGTAGTTTATCTCCTTCTTTTTAATGCATAATTTCCATTCAATCACACAAGGTAAGTTTGTTATTTGTACAATGCCCATCCTCCATTTTCCAATCCACATCCCACACATCATATATCACACATTCGGCATCCAATCGCCGTATCCAACCTCCATCCAAACTTCCCTACTCTTTCTTTATCTTGTTTATATTTATTATAGATGCCACATTTGCAAGGAATAAAACACACTAACAAGAATCATATTTCATAAGGAAAAACCTAGATTTATTGCTAGGGTAAGTTAGTAGGGTGTACTAACCTTAAATCAAGGCTTAATCCTTGGTAGAAACCTTGATTGAAGCTCCAACTTGAAAGAAGAACACCTTTGCTTGAAGGAGACTTGAGTTGGGGAAGAAACCCCTTTCAAAAACGTGCTTGGGTTGCTGCCCTAGCTTGGAGAATGGTTCACACACGAGCTTGAGCCTCGATTTTGAAGCAACTCGAGTTGGGGTGAGCTATGGTTCTTAAACCCCCTTTGATTTCCTTCTCAAAACCAAACCCTAGGTTAGAGCTTTCTCCTCTTCTCTCTCTATCTCTCCAAATCCCTCAAATGTTGTAAGTGAGGCCTCAAAGGGTCGAGCAAACCCTTATGGGTAAGGGTTTAACACCCAAAAGACGAAAACGCCCTTACTGAAATTTCTGCAAAAACGCGAAGACCGAGCGATCGGTGGTTATGACCGATCGATCGGTTGCCTACCGAGCGATCGGTGTTTATGACCGATCGACCGGTCAAAAACTCACTCTCTGGAAAATTTCCCCATACAAAATTTCTGACCGCGCGATAGCTACCGATCGATCGGTTATGGACCGATCGATCGCTGACTGGACCGAGCGATCGGTTCTCTGTATGTCTGGACTGTTTGGACCATATCTTTTGACTCGCTCGTCGGATTTCGACGATTCAACTTGCGTTGGGTTCGTCTTTCGAAAACGCACATTTCTGACGTTTCGGAATTTCCGATTTCTCCCTTATTTATTAATTAGACTACAAAAATGGTCAATTAGCTACGAAGGTGCTATTCATTAAGGATGAAAAAGTCCGGGGTGCTACAGTACATTAGCTTGTGTGACTGTGTCTTGCCATCCCTTGTGCATAGTGCCGATGGAAATATCCTCGGATACTCATTGTTTTATGCTAAACATTCTTGGACACTGTATTATTTGTCTCTTGAAAAAATTTGCACATACTGGCTTTCTTTCTTGGATATAATGTTAAATTTTTTCAAGATGAAGTTTTTGTTTTTGAGATGTTTGATATTTCTGATTAAAGTGGAGGATCTTTGAAAATTACTTCTCATAAAGTGCAAGCTTTTGACTGATTTTAAATTGCTCAAGTGTTTGAGAAGAATTGCACAATTGTGTTGCCAATTTCTATGTCACCTCTTCTGGTTCCCCTTCTAAGTTAGTTTACAGGTGACTCTTAGGTTGAAACCATGGCCACACGAATTGGTCTTTGCCCATCACAATGTTGCAAAACCTAGAGTCTTTAGGCTGTATGGGTATTTTGGCATTTGGTGTCTTTATGCAGATTTTTCAGCTTTATCTTTGAAGAATATCTTCCCACAATCATGTTCCACAAGAGGACAAAGAGCAAAGGAGTCCCTCTCTCTCCACATTTTTGTAGGTGTACAGGTTTCAGTTTGAGGGTCAACCTTGAGTGGTCATTCGGTCGACTGAACATAGACATGGGGTTTTCGAATCTTACCATCGAGTCACATGGTTGCCTTCCTATTTTGTCCTCTTTGCTCTCTTACACCAGTAGGATTCCTTGCTTTTTGCAGCATTTTCCAGCCATATACCGTGCTATCCAGCTCTCATCTTCACCACAGAGCTTCAAGTCTTCTCGTGCGATTTCTAGGCCTACTCAGTCGTTCGATTTCCAACACTCCTCAAGCTGTCCACTGAGCTTCTCTTGCGACCTTCAAGCCCTCCTCTCCAGCCTCATGATCCTTCTATCAAGCCTCAAGATTGATTATTGTGAGATCTCAGCTGCTCTCCCTCTACTACTGTGAGTGTCCAGCTGCTCCGTACGACTTTCCATCTCCATTCCCAGGTGTCTGCGTGCATCCATCTCATCTTCAAGGTAAAACCCTACCTCTTCTTCAGTACTTGCAAATTTGGGTATATGGTTCTTGAGTTCCTTCTTCTCATTACCTTTATTCTCATGGCAGGTCGCCCTAAGTGCCGCCTCATCATCTCTCGGGAAGAAGATGATGTCCCTACCTTTGAGGATGCATCATATGATGCTGGCCATGACATCCATGTGGGCCGTGTGGTTCATTCTAGGGTTCCTCCACCGTTAGCTTCCCATAAGAAAGCCATGGGTGCTTCCAGTTCAAAGCCCTCAGCCAAATCAAAGGGTAAATCTCAAGTCCCCACTCCTAATGGGCTTGAAATTGTGCGATTTCGCACCACAGGGAATGAACAGCTTTATAATACTTAGCTTAAAAATAGGGCTGTTACAATTGAAAGGGCCACTGTCATTTTGGATTTCACCCATCCTGGTTTTGAGGAAATCATTGACTCTCGTCAATGGTCTGGTCTTTTAAAATTGACCGGTTATGCCAGTCTAGACCTTGTTCGAGAATTTTATGCGAACATTTATTCTGTCAACCCTCGCAATTTTTTCTTCAAAACTCAGGTTAGGGTAAGAAAATTCTCATTAATTCGGATGTCATTGCCTTTTTCATTAATGCCCCTCGGGTTCCGGGAGCCTATTACCCTTATCTCTATCCCACCGATGAGGATAAGCATGATTTGGACAAGGTAGCTAGCAATCTTTATGATGATCCCTCACAAAAAGGGACTCATCCTCATTTACTTCACTCCAGTCTTCCATACTTGGGTCGTCTGTTTCATCTTATTATGTGCTCCAACATTTATCCTAAGGTGCATTCTACTACTCTGAGTGTTGATCGGGCTCGATTCCTGTATAGTGTCATGACTAGAGACACTATTGATACTGGTGCCCACATTATTGACCTAATCCTTCAGGCTATCACTGTGCACCAAAAGCACTCTGCTCTTCCTTTTGGTGTCCTCATCACCAATCTCCTGTTTGCTAAGGGTATTAGGGCTCGTTCCTCTGAGGCTACCAACCCTTCTTTAGGCCCCATCTGTGCTCGCACCTTGACTAGTAGTATGTCCCATGTTGTGATGCCGGAGCATAAGGAGGACATTGATGATGATATCGCTCCTTCGGCCCCGAGTGCCGGTCCCTCTCCCAGCCATGTTAGATCTCCTCTGGGTCCCTTGTCCTTCAAGACAAAGGTTGCCATGCTTGCTGATATGTCGGCTGCTTAGTCGCACTTCGTTACTGATCTTCATGGCCGCCTGGATTCTCACGCAGTTGCTACTCAAGACAGTTTTTTTGGCTACTAATCACCGGATTGATGCACTTTCTGATATGGTGCAGGCGTCTCGCCAAGAGCTTCGCGATTTCCCTTCTCGATATCAGGATGATGTTGCTCATCACTTTCCTTCGCACCATTATGATTAGCGTTTCTTGCAATGATGGTTTCCGCCTTGTTTTGCTCTTTGTTTTTGCTGGATTTAGCTAGTCTATTTTGTTGGTCTTTGTGCTGTGCACCCTTGGTCACCTTATATGGGATGCTACTTGCTTGTTTCTGCTGCTTAGTTAATGCTTTTGCTTCTTTGTGTTTCTCTATGTTGTTGATCTTTAATGCTACTCCTACTTTATGCTAGGGTTGCTATTTCTGCAGGGTTGATTTCCCCTTGGCAATTCAAGCCAAAAAGGGGGAGAAGTTGGCTAGCTAGATCACTTCATCATATGTGAAATTGTGTGATATCTTATGTGCATTGTGTGATATCTTATGTGCAAAGTGCTCATTTATATTATCACATGTTGCATATTATATATTCACATTGCTTCACTCATGGATTCACATGCTCATGATTCTGAAACCTTTGTCAGATGGGATCTCAAATTGAGGGGGAGATCTCATACTACCTTACATAATGTTTATTATTTCAATGGTTTTATATTTTATGAGATTCCCCCATGCTTCACAAAGGTATTGGTTGTTTCAGCTTTTTCAGGGTTGATTGATGCCTCAACAATCTTGAAAAGCATATTACTCCATGGAAGAAGCCCAACTGTCCAGTGTCATGTTCTTTTCATTCTTTTTGTTTCTTGTGGGTCTAAGAGAGTCTGTAAAGTCATGTCCATCAGTTATATTGTTTGTTTTGTCTCAGAATTGCCAAAGGGGGAGATTATAAAGTCAAAGTTGTGTTGGCAAAATTCCGAGCCCAAAATGTTGTATATAGGTCATAGTAGGTCTCATCCGGTTTCAAGACAAAGTGAAGAAGAAACCACGAAGAATCTCAAAGCTACATCACTCACCTTGATCAAAAAGTAAGGATTGAAAGAGAAACCAAGATGACCTTAGGTTACCTCATGGAAATGACCCATTCATCATGAAAAGTAAGTCCAAAAGGAATAGGGGTATAGGGGATTGCATCTAAGGCTAAAGGAACAAAAAATATGAAAAAATGCACCTTAGGGTCGACCCTGACCATTGGGGGTCGACCCTGAATTGCCCCATTTTTGTATGGGACAAACAGACAACGAGTGATTTTTTGGAGGTCGACCCTGAAGGATGGTTGGGTCGACTGAAGTGTATACTTTGGTCGACCGAACCATCCCCCAGGGTCGACCCTGATATGGGATATTCGGTTTTATTATATTTTGCTACAATGGGTTGATCCAGGGATCCTCCAAGATCGACACTGATATGAAAAAGCTTTCTAAATTTGTTTTTTAGAAACTTCTAAACCCTTGAACCTTTCCTATATATAGAGGACCTCTCCTAATCCGTGAGGGACATTCATTGGAGACTTTTTAGAGCACTTTGTGCCTATTTTGAGTTTATGAAAACTCTTGGATTCATTGATCTTCATCTCCATTAGTTGGCATCTAGGTTGTGCAAAGTTTTCATGCATATTTTCTCAAACTTGCATTAGATGATCCTTAATCATTAAGAGATCACCCTAGGGCTTCCACAAACCCTAAAACCCACTGTATGCTCTACTGTGAGCGTTGGTTAGCTTGAACTAAAGCCGTCAAGGACGAAGATCAGTCTTCGGAGACCGTGGTTGATCACTTTGAGTAAGATTGGCCTGTGAAGAACCGGAGTTGCTGTTGCGAAGCTCGAACGTGCTGTGTTCGTGGTTTACAAGCTGAGGAATCGATACTAAGGAACGTTGTGTCGTGTCCGGTTGGGTAAGATTCAAGTATTGTATTGTTCAACTCTTCTCATAGTGAATTTTGTGCTGGACTAGGTCCCGTGGTTTTTCCCGAAAGGGTTTTCCACGTAAAAATCTTGTGTGTTCAAGAGAAATTGTTTGTGTGTGATTGTCTAAAATTAAAATTGGAAAAGAAAATTGAAGTAGACCTATTCACCCCCCCTCTAGGTTTAAGAGTGCATTGAAATAAGGAATTTCAAAACAATTCTAGATACTTCGCTTTGACTTCAGCCTCACGCTCCCACATAGCCTCTTCTCGAGCATGATGTAGCCATTGCATGAGAACTAACGGGATAGTTTTGTTTCAAAGGACTTGATCTCTCTGATCCAATATGTGAACCGGCTTTTCAACCAAGGTGAGATCCTCTCGAATTTCCAACGGTTCCAAGTCTATGACATGCGAAGGGTCGACAATGTACTTCCGAAGCATAGATACATGGAAAACGTTGTGAACTGCGGCCATGTGAGGTGGAAGAGCTACTCGGTAAGCAACCTCTCTAACTCGCGTGATAATCTCGAAGGGGCCAACATATCGAGGACTAAGCTTGCCTCACTTGCAAACCTCATAATCCCTTTGCTAGGAGATGCCTTCACAAAGACTTGATCCCCAACCTAGAATTCCAAGTCCCTGTGGCGAGTGTCCGCATAGCTCTTTTGACAATCTTGAGCGGCTTTCAACAGATCCCGGATGATCTTGACCTTATTCACAGTTTGCTCGATCAACTCAGGGTCTAATACCTTTCTCTCTCTTACCTCATCCCAGTAGAGAGGAGACCTGCAGCTTTGCCCATACAAGGCCTCAAATGGTGCCATTTGGATGCTCGCCTAGTAGCTATTGTTATAAGTGAATTCAACCAAAGGCAAGTGCTCTTCCCAACTGCCATTGAAATCTAGTATACAAGCTCGGAGCATGTCTTCGATAATTTGGTTCACCCTCTCAGTTTGTCCATCCGTTTATGGATGAAAGGCGGTGCTGAAATCAAGTCGGGAACCCATAGCATCCTGAAAACTCTTCTAGAACCTGGATGTGAATCTTGGATCCCAATCTGATACAATACTGACTGGCACCCTATGCAACTGTACCACTTCCTTGATATACAGTGCAACTAACTGACTAGAATTGAACGTAGTCCAGTAGGGTAAGAAATGCACAGACTTTGTCAAACGGTCTACTACCACCCAAATTACATCAGAGTTCCTTGCCGTCTTTGGCAAGCCAACAATGAAATCCATGGAGATGTGCTCCCATTTCCACTCGGGAATAGGGAGGAACTGTAATAGACCCACCGGTTTCAAGTGTTCTGCCTTCACCTGTTGGCACACTAAGTACCGTGCCATGTACTCTACCACATCTCTCTTCATATTTCACCACCAAAAATGCTCCTTGAGGTTTTGGTACGTCTTCGTACCCCAGGATGCACTGTGTACTTCGAATGGTGGGCTTCATCAATAATCTCTCGCTGAAGATCCGTATTGGCCAGAACACACAATCTTCCCTGAATGTAATAGCACCTCAGTTAGTGAGAGAGAAGTCCTCACTACCTTTGGCAACTTCCTTGTCCCGAAAAACCAACAAGTCAGCATCCGTGGCTTGATACTCTTGGATCAAATGTATAATGTATGGTCAAACTGTGATATTTGTCAAGACAGGACTGCGGACTGAATCATTCATGCTAATGTCCAGATTTGCCAAATCTTCTAATAGTTTCCATTCCTACACCAACATGTGAGCCAACAAACCCGGAGGTCTCCTACTCAAAGCGTCAGCCACTACATTTGCTTTGCCCGGGTGGTATTGGATGGTGCATTCATAGTCTTTTAAAAATTCCATCTAATGTCATTGCCGTAGATTTAGCTCCTTTTGGGAAAAGAGATACTTGAGGCTCTTGTGATCCATGAACACATAGAACTCTTCCCCGTAAAGTTAATGTCACAAAATCTTAAGTGCAAACACGACTGTAGAAAGTTCCAAGTTATGTGTGGGGTAATTCTTTTCATGTTCTTTTAGTCTACTATGGCAAATGCCGACTAGGGCAATCCCTGATCACATGGCCCTGGCGACCACAGTGAAAACATCCACCCGATGCTCTTCAGCAATCTCCTGCCAGATGCCTTCGGCTACAAGACATGCAGATCTCATGTGTATAGGTAGGAGGGGCCAGAGGTGGAGCATATCTCACCGCTTGAGGTGCAACGGGCCGTGGGGCCGGAAGAGCCTGAGGTCGTGGCACTTGAGGCATGTACGACCGTGGAACTGGAAGTGCATAAGATGGCCTCATCGGTGGTGCTGGCCATGCATACTGAGGTGGTGTTGGCCATGTGTACTGATAAGGGCCAGTCCGAACTCACCTCTCTGGGGGTACTGAATTACTAGGTTGGCCTCTCGCCAAGTCTCTCTTCTTGGACAACACCTCAGAATTGGCCTCGATCAACAAGGCCTTGTCTACTATCTCAGGGTAGGTAGCATGCCTAAAAGCCAAGACTTTCTCCATAATGACATCCTTGAGCCCTTGCTCAAATCTTCTCGCCTTCATCACCTCGGTTGCGATCATATGAGTCACGAAGCGTGATAGCTCCGAGAACTTGGCCTCATAAGTGGCCACAGTCATCGAACCCTGCTCTAGGTTGATGAACTCTCTTTCTTTCTTTTCCTGAGTTCCAACCGGGAAATACTTCTTGTAAAATGTGTCCTTGAACTCATCCCAAGTGCAAGGTTGACCCTGCATGGTCAAATCCCAAGTCCTCAAGGTGGACAACCACCAGTGGTGTGCCTCTAGCATGAAAACTGCCCATGCTACTCTATCCTCCTCTGTGGGTGAGAGGACCACAAAGATTTTCTCCAACTGTAGAATCCAAGCCTCTGCAGTAAGAGGGTCGACACTCCCATGGAATGATGGAGGCCTCAATCTCTGAAAGCCCTCAAACCCAGCTGTACTATGTATTGGAGCTGCGGGCGGTGGAGTAGGTGCCGCTAATGATGGTATCGTTTGCTAAGCCAGCAGTATGGCGAGTGTCTCAGCAATAAAGCCTAAGACCTGAGAGAGGATGGCTGCTCATCCTCATCTCGAGAAGAAGAGGAAGCTCTAGTGTGTGGCCCACGACCCCGTGTGCCCCGCCTCATGACTAAAGTTCTGAGAACAATAACACCACATGAGTCTATCTTTAAACCACAATTTATTACAATTCCATTTCACAATAATTCCATTTGTATAAATTTCATAGTACTAATATACATCACATCAAGTCATCAGAGTATTTATAATATTATACTTTGGCGTTCTAGCATTCCTAAGAACCTGTACTTGGTTGAAGCAACCATTGTAGACTAAGATTAACGTTTAGTCTCACACTTGGAACATGACTCGCTTCCGACTTGCTTCCTTCCTAACTTGTTTCCTGGCACATGCTCTTGTCAAGCCATGGCACCAGAATCTAAGTGACCCTAAAGATCTAAAGCCCAAGCTCTGATACCACTTCTGTCACGACCCAAAATCCATCCTAGGAGTTAGAGTGAATCTTGGACGACTTGTCATGACTCACATGACATGCTTGGTAAACCATCCTCCAAAAATACTTAGAGCATATACAATAGAGAACGATAATGGCGGGAACACAAACTACATAGCACAAAGGAAGACTAACCAAACCTCTAAGTATGTATATACATGATCCAAGTTTGGACAAAATGAAATCACAAAAGAAAGTGCGGACATGCCCGCCAAAATACATGAAATATACTCTTTTAAGCTCACCCATAATCACCTAGAATCTACCCCTAGTAGTACTCGTTTACATGAGGCTCCTCCGTAGGTTCCTCAATGTACTCCTCTTCCACCCATGGGCCAGGAGCACAGATGTCGAAAGGAGCGGCAACTCCCTCAGTACCTGCCTATATAAACGTACGGCTGAGCATGAAATACTCAGCGTGTACCAAATGCTAACCAACAGTCATAGCATAATGACAACAAAGATAAGCATGAAGCAATTCATATAATAATAGGAAAGTAAAACAGTTTATATTCATGCTTGCATTACATGAAAACCGAGAAAACCCTTGAAATCATCGTGCACTTGACTTGACTTAAATATTCTTTTCGTGCTTGAAAAACTTGTCATGTTTGTCTTGCTTGATCTTGTCGAGTGTGCCATGTCATGCCTGCTTGCTTGGAAACTAAACATGCTCATGTAACTTGTGAGATGCGCTTGTGAGATGCACTTGGGAGGGAGGGGAGACTCCTCTTCTAATGACATGCACTTGAGAGTGAAGGGAGACCCTTCTTTCAATGATATGCACTTATGAGTGAGGGGAGACCCCTCTTGGACAGGAGGGAAGTGTAAACTCCCTCCTATGCAATGCTTGTTCTTATCCTCTTGTCAAAAGTGAGGCAAAATATGTTGTAAGACATGTCCTACCTCTAACATCCTTATTCTTGAAAAACGCCGGTAAACCATGTCATTCATGCCTTGCTCATGGAATCGTGTACATACTTTCACTTGGAATTAAATATGACATTGGGATTTCAACAATATATAGAATATATGACATTTGGGATTTCAACAATACATAGAATATCATTAATTTAAATAAGTAAATATTTATGCCATTTAAAGAAAGCAATTAATCACACTATCATAAACCCTAGCAATTTCATACACTTTTAAACATGCATTTCTTGATTTACAACTCATTTTCTTCACCTTGGCATTTCATCAAACATGTGGTGTGTACATTATTTGTTAAAGCCTACATCATGCTTTTCTAGGTGGGTTTATGTTCACAACATACATGTTTGTTTATTATTGGTACAATACCCTTCCCATTCCATTTATCACAACACATTCACATGGCATCTATCGCCCAACATCCATTCTCACACAACCATTCATTTCCTATTAGGTTCACACTTTAGGAAAAACAATAAGGAAGGGAAGAACAATGGAGGATATGAACTAGGAGGGTAGCATAAGGTACCGACCTTGAAAAGAATGAGGAAGAACCTTCCAATCGTGCGTGGAGTCGCTGCCCTAGCTTGGAGGACGTGCTCCTCAAGTGCTTGAACCGTGAGTTGAGGAAATCTAAGCTTGTGGTGATCTAGGGTTTTCAAACCCTTTGATTTCATCCCAAATGAAAACCCTAGGTTAGAATCCCCTTTCTCCTCTCTCCCTTTCTCTCAAAATGCCTTACTTAGGGTTTATGAAACCCAAAAGGCTTGGGAAATCCTTAATAGGTTAGGGTATAAAGCCCCAAAGACGAAAAAGCCATTATTGAAATTCTGTAAAACACGAAAGACCGAGCGATCGGTGGTTAATATCGAGCGATCGGTCGCCTACCGAGCGACCGGAGTTTTGACCCGATCGACCGGTCAAAAACAAGCTCTCTGGAATTTTTCCCCATACAAAAAGTGCACCAGTCGATAGCTACCGATTGATCGGTTATGGACCGATCGCTACATGGACCGAGCGATCGGTTCTTTGTAGGTTTTGACACTAAGTCCATTTTTCACCAATTCCTACTACTTGGACTCATCCCACTTCCCTTTTGACCTTTTCTAATCATGACTAGGACCCTTTCAAGGCTTATAGACATTATTAAATAATTTATTTAATTAATTATAGCATTCTTGAAACTATTTTCAAAAGTTTCCAATTCTCATTTCATGAAATTGGGGATTACAAGCCAGCATGTATTGACACACATACCAAGACATATACAAAAAGTTCCGGGGTTGTACAAAACTAATATTTATAGTATAGAATAAGAAGAACATCATGTGGTAACTAGTATTATCACAAGATTGGTAGTAGAATGTATTTACCTTGGTGAAATTTAGGGATTCGACTTCAAATGCTTGGAACAAGTGAGAACTTCGAGTTCTTTGTTGAAAAACACCAAGGAATGGAAGATTTGATCTGCTTCTTCAAGCCTTGAGCAAACCCTAGCTTTCTCCTTCCTCTTTCCTCTCAAACTCTCCTCAAAATATGCCGCAAGGGTTTCTAAAACCCTAAGGCACGAGTTGGGCCTTTTATAGGCAAAGGGGTGATGGTTAAAGACTTAAAAACCCTTAATGAAGAAAATCTGTGTGTAACCGATCAATCGGTGGTCTTGACCAAGCGATCGATGGCTTACCGGTTGATTGGTGGTTTCAATCGAGAGATCGGTTGAAAACACCCTCTCTGAAATTCTTCACCATATAAAATCTTTTACTAGTCGATAGTTACCAAGCGATCGGTAGATGACCGGTCGATCGGTGTTATCACCAACCGATTGGTGATCCCCTGTTTTGCTGCAAAAACCCTTTCTCTACTATTGGAGCTTCTATAATCCAATTCTAACACCTTATACACTCAAAACACACTTCTTTAAGCTATATATATATCTATCAACACATGCACACCATATATCCAAATATTTTCATTGGCATAAACCCACTAGGGTACAAGACTACGCTTGAACACTATTCACACACTATTCACTACTTAGTGAAATGAAGGTTTGGGGTTTTACACATTCACACATAAAGCTTCCTTGATTTTAATGTATTTATGAACGTTTCAAACCCATAGGGGTTTTCTTCAACTTTTAAGGTGTAGCTCATTCACACAGAAAGCTTCTTTTTAATGTATTTATGAACGTTTCAAACCCATAGGGTTCTTATAAAAAATTATTATGAACGTTTCAAACCCATAGGGTTCTTATAAAAAATTATTAACCCTAAGAGTTAAATATTCTTAAGTAGAGTTAAATAATTTTTAATATTTTTTAATTATCACCATGTGAAATGGAAAACGGATCCCAGGGTCAGCTTCACTCACCCCTTAGGGTTAAGCAATCTAACCATGATTTTTTTTAAAAAAAACCAAAATTATTAATTTAATTTAATTTTTTTTAAAAAAGAAAAAATTATTAATTTTAATTTAATTAAGCTGAATCATGTTTTAAGAGGTGTTAAAAGGGACATGGGATACTGCGATCAGCTTAAAAGAGCACCCGAGTCCTCTTCTCAAGACTCATTAATAAATCACTACCCCTTTGTCTTCCCTGTTCCTTTTTGTGCACCTCAACCACCCTTCTTTGACTCTATAGACTTCATGTCCTCTTCGTATTCCCTAAACTTCTCTTCATAGAATTCGAAGCGTTACAAATGGATTCCCCACCCACCCTCATCTCTCTCTTCCGCTTGAAATCTTTTCAAATCTCTCATTGATTCCATCAAAATGACATCCTCTCTCCCTATGGACTTCCATATCCTTTATTCTCACCTATTTTTCCTCCTCCATATCTTCATCTTCGTTTTCCCTCTCCCTATGGATGCCTTAGGTTAGGAAATGGAATCCATGGGTCCGCCTACCACTACTCTTTCTCTTTCAGTTTTCTTGTCCTGCAAACTGTAAATCCAAAATGAAGTTCGACGTCTCTTCGATGGCGGTAAGAAAAGAATAAACCCTAAGAAAAACTAGATATTTTATGATGATTTACTCCTTTTGCAATATATCTATTTCATGTGGTAATTATAGAATAATTTAGTCATCAGATATGATCTGTCATGTTCGTTTGTGACAAATTGCAGTTCATATGATTGGTGTTTATCATATTCAAGCACTTTGCAAGAAGCAAAGGATAATGCCAGTATTATGGGCAGGTACTCCAGATAAATTCTCCTTTTTGTTTCATTGCATTCACATTTTTAAAATGTATTTCCAAAAATAAAATCATCAGAATGTGCAATTCAACTAATTGCTGTTGTAAATTTTGGGATCTTAGTTTCTGAAGATGTAATTTAATTTATTTGAATTTCTCAATTTTCATTGTTTTCTTAATTATCAATAAAAACCCCCAAAAATCACCATCAGATCTAGCATAATCACCTCACATTTCTATCCAAAATCCAGAAAACCTCTCAGTCTATCTTCTCCCTCATTTTCCCCAACTCCCGTTGGTCTTTCCCTCCACACTTCACTTCACATTACCTAAATAACATGAGGGCTTGGACCATCCGCCTTGAGGGGTGCAGAGGATCATTAAAAATCCATTCATTAGATTTTACTGATTCCAATCATTCTGGTTTTTTTATTTGATGCTAAAATATGGTTTGAATGTTCAGTAGATTGATATCATGTGTAAGTTTTTTTCCTTCAAATATTTTATCTCAAGTTTATCGGCCACTCCAAATTTTTATATCTTTCAACTATCTTATTCATCTTCATTGATCTTTTTTTGTTGTTTTTTTTTTGTTATGTATTTTTGTTGCTTGTCTGATTCATGAGGAGATTTATCTTTTGGATTATTCACCGGTGTTTTCATTATGTTAGTAAAAATCCTGTTGTTCAGATAGTTAGGATCGTATGATTAGGAGATCTCTAGCTGGGCCAACTGAATGGTGGATATTTGGAGATACTCTGTTAGTGGAGAAGGTGTAAGACGTATGGGATGCTAGAACTAACCGAAGGATCTCAAAGACTTGAAGGTTGTTTACATGTCTCATTCCCTCTATGCATCAAAATTTGGTTGACCCTGAAGTTGTTTCAAAATTTTCAGAGGAGTAATATGGAATCGATGAAGATGCCGATCAATTTGCAGTCCTGCAATTTAACAAACTATGAATTATGCAGTGATCATTGTTTTCCTTTTTTTTGTGAAGCAATGTGCATAGACAGTAAATTTTTTAGTCTATTATTTTTTGTTTCCCAAGACACCATTGCTTAAGAGTCTTTCACGAGAAGGTATTCTCTGAGAATTTCATTGGGTTAAAGCTTGAAGTGGGGGAGGACATGGCAGATCGGGCATTATCTTTTTTTTTACAATATCTATTAATTAAAAACTTGCATCAACTGTTGGATGTCAGCATAGAAGTGCATAGTAGCCATCTCAAAACTGAAATGTGTTGTATAATATGATGTTTATGGGACACATTGGTTGATAGGATGTGAACTGTTTTTGGTTGAAACATTTTAAGATAATTTTAAATATCTTTTGGGAGTCATATATGGAATAAGAAATATATAATAAATACTATATTTAAATATGATTCTTATACTCATTATGTACAAATACAGATTTGAACAGTACGGACAATACAACTTATTCAACATTTACGCTCAGACATATATCAATATTAAATTTTGGTTCCTTTAAACATTTCAATGACCAATAGAAGCCAATATAAATTGAATAACTTGCCTGCAGGACCTCACTGGGAAAAAAAGGCTTCTGATGAATGAGATTATGAAGGGGTCAGTAGATACGAGATCTATAGTTTCAAAAATGACACTGGCTTTATTAAAGGATAGTGGAAGGTATCAGGCTAATTATAGTATGGCAGACCGACTTGATTGGGGTTGCAACCAAGGCGAAGAGTACGTTATGTCCCCTTGCAATCTGAGGAACGGGGCATACCATTGCAACACAACACAGTTGTTGGGCTGTACATATAACGGGGGATCCTGTAGGCAAGTTATTCAATTTATATTGGCCTCTATTGGTCATTGAACTACTTTTAATTCTCTTATAATCATGCAATATGAGAGCTGTATATGCTGTTGCAGGCAAGTGATTCAATTTATATTGGCTTCTATTGGTCATTGAACTACTTTTTATTCACTTATAATCATGCAATATTAGAGCTGTATATGTTGTTTAATCTGATATTAGAAATGTGAATTTTCTACCGAGCATGTGCTGTGTGTTATAGAGGGTAAGGACTGTATAAGCAAAATATCAAGAGGAATGCCCTCGTGCAGATTTTGTGGGACCAACAATTTGTTAGGTTCCACTAATATATCTATTAGAACAAAAATCAAGGAAATCTCTTATGACACAAATCATCCTAGATTGGAGTGACTAGCAATGTTTCTGTTACATTCTTTTGCATTTTATCAAGTAGTCCAGAAAAATGATCTTTTGATATGATTCTGGCTATCATCCAATGGGTTGAACTTTTTTTCTAGATGATCTCCTAATTCTTGAGTCCTAGGTAAGTTCTATAAAATGTTGTACTCTGTCTTCATGCATGGGGACATTTTTACAAACATGTGGTCTGCAACTACAAAGAGCAAACAAAAACAAAGCAATCTTTATATGAGAAAAAATGAAAAATCAGGACATGAAATTTATAGTAAATTTTAGATAATCAAGAGATAAGAAAGATAATCTAGGAAATTACAAATCTATAGTGATATCGTCCCTCTCACCGAAGGGCTCATCTAATAATTTGTTTAATCTCTACAAAACTTATGTTATGAGCATATAGTTAAGAGCTCCGGTTATCTCTGTAACACCCCAAAATATCCCCTAGGAGTTTGGCGATAATTTGGACTCGTTACTACACAACCATCCTGCGGAAGCATATAAGGCAAGCTAAATAATGAACTGAAAATTTCTTTAATAACTTGATAGTATTCTAAGTACAACTATTTACAATAACTGAACATAAACTAAAACATGTACAAGAAAACCTTACCATGAGTTGCCAACTCAAGTGAGACAATAATCCCAGAAATAAAAACCCCAAAATTCATGTCTCTCCCTCTGTATCACTCAACCCCAAGGTCATATATCAAACCCCTATCATCCTCAAGAACATCCCAAGAAGGCTCTGGCCCTCCATAATTCACCTCGATCTACTGCCCTGGGATACGATGTAGAATGAACCTGCCGACATAAAATGTACGACTGAGTATGGAATACTCAACGAGTATAAGCTCCTAGCTAGCAATAGTAATAACAATAATATAACATGCGTAGTACAATTCATCATCACATATACATAATTAGAGTGCGGAAGCTAAGACAAAATAACAATGTAAAATCTTGAACATCATATATTAGATCATGCTTTATGTCCACGCTTTAACCAAACATGTTTTAATTACCTCGTGAGTTCATTACACGTCTTATGTATCTTGTAGTTACCTTACACATCTTATGAGATTGTTCATTTCACTTATCTTATTTGGCTAGTACCCAAACTATGAAATGGACGGACATACTAGGTTCTTGTCTTGTTCTTGTTGCGTGAAGATCATGTGTGTTTTCTTGTAATCTTGCTTGTGAATTTCTCATAATCTTGTGTGCATGAAAACAGATGATAGTGCCCGTACCTGATCTTGGTACACCAAACATCCTTTCGTATTTCGTTCTTCTTACTTGGAGACAGATACTAGTACCCGTGCCTGGTCTTGGTGTACCCATATCCTCTCATGTTTTCTTGGGAATAGATGTTAATGCCCGTACCTGGTCTTGGTACATTAACACCCTTCCATATTCATCTTGGAAACATATGCTAGTTCCCGTACCTCATCTAAGTACACTAGCATACTTTCATAATTTCTTTATACCTTGGAAACAGATACTAGTGCCTATACCTGGTCTAAGTACACTAGTATCCTTTCATGCTTTTTATTTAACCTGGAGATAGATGCAAGTACTCGTACCTGGTCTAAGTATACTGACATCCTCTCATGCTTTCTTGGGAATAGATGTTAGTGCCTGTACCTTGTCTAAGTACACTAACATCCTTCCATAATTCTTTATTCTTACTTGTCATGTTTTCTTGTAAGCCAGGTATGACATATCCTAGGATATACCCTACCCTTGACCGGCCCGATGTCTGGCTTTTTTATTCGTTTCTTGAATCATATAGCTTATTCTTATTTGTTTTCGCACACACACGCACACACACATATATATATATATATATATATATATATTTATACTTAAAAACCTCAGTTCATGCATACATGCGTGTATGGGTGTTGCAATTTGTGGCAATCATGACAACATAATTGATTAAAAGATAGCCTGTAGCATTTCCATTCTTTCCATAATTATGTGGAAATTTAAACAAACATGTGGAGCATTTGATTTAAAACTACCATTTAGAAAATGCTACACCATTCAAGCTTTCATAATTTTCAATAAATCCATTTAGTTCCCATTCATGCATTTCATCAAGCACTTGGTGTGCAGCTTTTACATAATCATATTATTCATGTTTTATGTTCATACATTTCATCAAACATCAAGAGTCTGTGCATTAAGCGTACATCGCCCTTCCATAATTTTCATCACAACCATATGACATCCAAGCGCCTCAACACCCATTCATCTCATACATCCTTCAACATTTCATTTATCTTGTGAAATTTTAGGGAAATCATTGGTTTAAGATAATACTTGGAATACATAAGCTCAAATCATCATCATTTAAAAGAAAACCTAGGTTATTACTAAGATCAACTAGAAGGGTGTACTAACCTTGAGGAGTAACCTCAAATCTTTGAGGAAAAACCTCTTGATTTGGAAATCCCACTTGGGGAAGAACACAACTTGAAAATGGAGCAGTCCTTGCTTGATTTGGGAAGATCAACCTTGATGTTGGCTCCTCTTGATCTTGGATGCAACCCTCTTTGGAGATTTCCCCCAATCTCCTCTTCCCCTCTTTCTCTTCTTTCTCTCCCTTAGGTCTAAGAAACCCCCAAAAATGAGTTCTCATGAGAAGCCAAGGGTTTAAAACCCTTAAGTCCGGAATCTGTACACGCGTACGATCGATCGCACACTAACTGTGATCTATCACGGATCAGTACGATCGATCGCACCCTAGGGCGATCTATCACACATAAACCCGAAAGCTTTTGTCTGATTTCTCCCTGCATGCGATTGATTGCACATCCTTGCGATCGATCGCAGATCTCTGCGATCTATTGCACATGGGGCCCCATCTATTGCACTTGTTCCAGAATGTTGTTGTTCAATTTCGCCTGCATGTGATCGATCGCACCTTACCTGCGATAGATCGCACTTCCCAGATTTTGTTTTCTTCCTCCTGTAGACCCTTAGGGATGTTTCCAACCTCATTTCCATCATTCTTAGGGCACAAAACCCCTTTTTTTCTTGCTACACATGGATCATTAACATCCATTTCCTCGCCAAATGCAAAATCCAAATACATGGAAAGCCTGTTTGGCCACGAAAATACTATTCCTTGGCCATGAAAAGTTCTGGGGTTCTACAATCTCCCAATCATAATAAGAAAAGAAAAGCTCTCAGTTATCTCTTAACTAAACTAAGAAAATATAAGGTTTTGATTTCCAGGTATAAGACCAACTCGAGCACCAGATCCACATTAGTTGATTCCTCTCCTCCTTCACCAAATATATCCGGCTCGCACGTGGCACCTCCCATAGCCCACGATTTGTACTCTAAGATGATGCAACATGTCAGCTTACATGTCTCCCTCTCTCTCATCTTAAACCCTCTTAATTAATGAATTAATCTACTATTATAAACTACACTTAATTTTTGACATGTTTCACTCTAAGAACGTGCCTCCTATACTTCTCTAAACGTTCCTCCTCACCCTCTCCAAGTTTAGTCTTCTCAATTTCTACTCTAACAATGAGCCTCCAAAGATCCGTGAACCGTTAATCTCCGGCTTCATTATTCATTAATTGAAGATAACGAAGAGGCAAAAAACCTTTCCTCTCCTCTTTCGATTTTTGCTCTCTTCTTTTACCATTGCCTACGACATAACCCGAGACCCATCATCTTTCTTTTCTCTCTTCTCTACCATGTACGTTGACACCAATGTTATCAGAACCGGACCGGTGATCGAACCGGTTGAGTAGCCGGTTCCCGGTTTGACTGGTTCACGTGTCCCTTTTTTTTTTTAATAAAAAAAAATTCATTTTTACCCATTTATGACAAGTTCTGACCACCGGTTCCCACTTCAACCAACCGGTTCTTCCAGACTTGACACTACTACTACCGTGAATGCTGCCACTGAAAGCTATATTGGTTTCCTGGTCGATACTGTTCTCTCTCACGGTTTTTTGGTCAAGAATTCTGGTATTTTTATTCTCTCAGTACCACACCTTTGTTTTTGCAATTGTATTTTTCAATTTCTGTATAGAGAATTGATCTTGGAAATTGGATCAGTCTATTTTGGTTGTTTCTTAGTCATATTCATACCTTGAAAAAACATTTGCATGTTGGGATTCAAGAATAATAACATGTTAAACATAAACAAGATTATTCTAATCCTAGATCTAGACCATGCAATTAATTTTCTAGAATTTATAATCAAAAGAAATAGGGATTGAAAGAGGGAATCTCATACTGTCGTGACCCAAAACCCACCCTAGGAGTTAGAGTGAATCTTGGACGACTTATCATGACTTACATGACATGCTTGACAAACCATCCTGCAAAACACACGGAGTATATACGATAGAGGATAAAATAACGGAAGAATAAACTAACATGACACAGCGGAAGTCTAACAAAACCCTCTATGTATATACATATTCCAAGTTTGTACAAAAGAGAAATCAAAAGAAAGAAGGTGCGGACATGCCCACCAAAATACATTGGTATATAATCTCTCGTTTTCACCTACACTCACTTAGAATCTACCACCTAATAGTAACCATCTACATGAGGCTCCTCCACAGGTTCCTCAACATACTCCTCCTCCACCCATGGGCCAGGGCACAAATGTCAAAAGGAGCGGTTGCTCCACTAGTACCTGCCGACATCAATATGTACGCCTGAGTATTGAAACACTCAATGGGTACCAAATACTAATCAATAGTCATAGTAACATAATAATGAAAGTAAAGCGGAAGCAGTTCATATCATAACAGGAAAGTAAACAATTTATATTTCATGCTTACATCACATCAAAGCCGGGAAAAATCTTGAAATCATCGTGTGCTTGACTTGACTTAAAGTACCATTTTCGTGCTTGAAAACTTGTCTTGTCATGTTCTGTCTTGCTTGTCTTGTCGTGTCATGCATGTCATTAAACAACTTGAAGGGAGGGTGGTGTAAACCCCCTCTTTTTGAGATATGGATATTCAACTTGAAGAGAGGGAAGTGTAAACCCCCTCTTTTTGCGAAAATGCAATCTTGCTTGACGTGTTCTGGTTCTTGTCTTGTCGTGTTATGCTTGTCATATCTTGTCATGTCATGAAATTAAAATGCTCATGCTTGCTTGCTTGGAATTTAAAGATGCTCATGCGCTTGAGATGTTAGTTCCCTTGAACAATTTGAAGGGAGGGTGGTGTAAATCTCCTCTTTTTGAGATATGGAATAAGCAACTTGAAGGGAGGATAGTGTAAACTCTCTCTTTTGCGAAATGCAATAAAGTAAACATGCATGCTTGGAGGTGCACTAACATCTTGCTTGCTAGTATTCTTGTTTTTGTCAAAAGCGAGTTAAAACATATCTTAAAATATGCCCTACCTCTATTTACCAACCCTCACGTTTGGCCTTATCATGGTGTTCGTGAATCGAGAATAAAACCCTTGTTCTTGAAAAAACCCGATAAACCATGCTTGACTCGTGTATGCATGCCGTGCTCGTGAGGTCATGTAGATGCTATAGGTTGGAAATAGACATGGCATATTGAATTTCATAGTACATAATTCATTAAAATAAACATTCACTCTACCAAATGCCGTTGTAGAAAGCAAGGTAACACACTATCATAAAACCCTAGAAATTTCCCTACCTTAAATCATGATTTTCTTGATTTATGAGTAATCCAATCAATCCATCATCCATGTGTGTTCATTATTCGTGCCCTTCCCATTTGGTTCATCACATCTTATGCTCATGGCATCCATCGCCCAACATCCATCTCCATTCATGCATCCCATTTCATAGTAGGTTCATAATTTAGGGAAAACAAGGAAGAAGGAAAGAAAAAGGGAAACATGACTAGGAGGGTAGCATAGGGTACCGACCTTGAATAGATGAGGGAAAACCCTCCAAAATGTGCGTGGAGTCGGTGTCGAGCTTGGAGGAGGTGCTCCTCGCGTGCTTGAGCCTTGGATTGAGAAATCCAAGCTTTGGGGACGATCTTGGGTTCTCAAACCCTTGATTCTCTCAAGTTGATGCCCTAGGAGAAAACCCATTTGCTCCTCTTTTCCTCTCTCTCAAAATATTGCTAAGGGTATTTATGAACACCTTGGCTCGAGCCAACCCTTAAAAGTAAGGGTGGAGTAGCCAAAAGACCAAAAAACCCTTAATGAAATTTCTGCAAAACGCGAAGGACCGAGTGATCGGTGTTTTGACCGAGCCATCGGTAGTGGACCGAGAGATTGGTGTTTTGACTGAGCTCTCGGTCAAAAACCACCTCTCTGAAAATTTTCTCCATACAAATTTTTGGAATAGTCGATAGATACCGATCGCTCGGTTTTGGACCTAGCGATTGGTGCTCTGCAAAAACACGCTTCGGTATTTCGGTCATAACTTTTTACTCCCTTATCGGATTTTGATGATTCAATTTGCGTTGGATTCATCTTTAGAGAGAAACAAATTTGATGTTTTATTAGAATTCTAATTTTGAGTTTTAATTTACCAAAAATGGCTCTGAAGACGACTGATATGCAAATGGGTTTCGTCAACCCATTTTTGTAGCAGATCCGATTTCAGAAATGGGACGTTTGAATTAATCCCGACTAAAAATCAAGAAAAGTGATCAACATGAACCTCGAAGAGGGTTTCAATACCTTTCTAAAAATTCAAGTTTCACTCGATTCGAATAAGCGGTGACAATATTATGGCTTCTTCAATTTGAGGGCAAATGTTAAGACATTTCCCTTTTTAACATTTATAACTTTTCCTGCTTCTATTTTGACACCCATGAACATTTCTAAAACCTTCTTAATACTATAATACCTTATCTTAATATTTAATTAAGACTACAAGGATTTGAAATTCTCATTTCATGAAAAAATGGAGATTACAAAGGCTTCATGTCTTGACACGCATTCTAAGACATGTACAAAAGTTTCGGGGTTCTACATCCTCCCCCCTTACAAAAATTTCGTCCTCGAAATGGGACGATACTTGCATTACAAAACCAAAATAGAATTACATGGCACATACAAAAACCTATTCAAACAAGTCTGAGTACTTCACTTTGACTTTGGCATCGCGCTCCCATGTGACCTCTTCTCGAGTATGATGTTGCCATTGCACAAGAACTAACGGGATAGTCTTGTTGCAAAGCACTTGATCTCTCCGATCCAATATCTGAATCGGCTTTTCAACCAGCGTGAGATCCTCTCGAATTTCCAACGGTTCCAAGTCTATGACACACGAAGGGTCATGGATGTACTTTCGAAGCATATACAGATGGAAAACATTGTGAACTGCAACCATGTGAGCAGGGAGAACTATCCGGTAAGCAACTTCAAAATTGAACTGATAAAATCCAGAAAAATATTTTAGATAAAACATGAATTTTTAGTACTTTTTAGGGGCATTTTGGTCATTTTACATTCTAGGGGCATTTTGGTCATTTTCTACCATTTTAAATCCAATTTAATCCCAAAAATAGTCAAAATTCATCAAAAAATTTATGAAATCACTTTGGACAAAATAACAAAATTTTAACACTTTTTCAGGGGTATTTTGATCATTTTTCACCTTAAGGTCATTTTGATCATTTTTCACCCGCGGGCCGTTTTTGAAAATCGAACCATGTAGGAAGAAGGTTTTAAAAGAGGGGTTTTGAAAGAGTTCTTAAGGGTACGAAAAGAGACTAGGGGGTGCAAAAGTGGGGTGTTTACAGTTGCCCCGCTTTGTCGGAGGGTGTGGGCACGTGAACGACAAAGGCTGATAACGCTTCAATTTTGCACGCATGTGGAAAACTTGAGAAAAGATAGAGGAGAAAGTGAATTTCTACTTAGATTGCTTTCCCTCGGTTGGATGACTGAAGGGTGACAACTGAAAGAGTATTTGTGCCAAGTCGGCAATTGTTGGGGATTGGGAAGGATTATAGTGTATGAAGCTGCCTGTTAATCGATCACACGACCAAATAGCGGGGTGCATGATACAAGTGAGTGATGATTGTTGTAAAACTGACTTCACAAGAGGCCGCAACTGATGGTTGATCAGACAATCATTTCAGTTACTCCTTGAAGAGTGAGCAAGTAATGCAGTGTAGTATGCAAGTCTGGCTTCATAAGAGGCCGCAACTGATGGTCGATCAAACAACCATGTTAGTTACTCCTTTAAGAGTGAGCAAGTAGTGCAGTGATGTGTGGTGAAATATGAACATGTGGTGAAAGATGCAAATAAGTGAAGGTTGGTTACACAACTAGCTTCACGAGAGGCCACAATTGAAGGTCAATCAGACAACCGTTCAGTTATTCCTTCAAAAAAATGGGTAAGATGCCATTAGTGCTGACAACTGCACGGTTGCCCCACTGGGTAATATGCCATAGTGCAGACAACCACACAGTTGCCTCACCGGGTACTATGTCATGGTGCAGACAACCACACGGTTGCCCAACTAGGTAAGATGCTATGGTTCAGACAAACACACGATTGTCTCACCGGGTACTATGTCATGGTGTAGACAGCCACACGGTTGCCTCACTGGGTACTATGCCATGGTGCAGACAACCACACGGTTGCCTCGTCGGGTACTATGCCATGGTTGCCTCATCGGGTACTATGCCATGGTGCAGACAACCACATATTGCCTCATCGGGTACTATACCATGGTGCAGACAACCACACGGTTGCCTCATCGGGTACTATGCCATGGTGCAGACAACCACATGGTTGCCTCACCGGGTAAGATGCCAGCAAGATGAATGAAGTCAGGTTTGAAGAGGTTGCACGAACACTTTAGCACAAGTAAGCAAGCAAATGTAGGAGTGGAGATAGCCACACGGCTAGTCCACGAGCAAGTGTATAAGCGAGCAGAGTGTATGATGAATGGAGATAACCATGTGGTCGCTCTATTTTACAAGCAAAATGTATGAATGAGGAAAGCCACACGACTAACCCATGAGAAAGCGAAAATGTAAGGTTAGTGAGTATTGGTTACACAACCGTCTTCACCGGGTATGCATGCAAAGCTAGTGTAGGCTGGTTACACAACCGTCTTCACCATATATGAAACAAGCAAGCAGATGAATAAGATGCAAAATGTATGAGGATGGGGATAGCTATATGACTAATCCATAATCAAGTATGATGTATGAATTGGGATTACTGCACGACATCCTATGAATAAACAAAGTATGTAAGAATGGGGATAGACAGATGACTACCCATGAATAAGCAAAGTATTTAGGTCAATGAATGAGGAAAGCCACACGGCTGCCCATAAGCAAATAAATATGTATAAATGGAGAGAGCTACATGGCTTATCCATAAGCAAACAAAGTGTAAATGAATGAATGAGGATAGCCATGTGGCTTACCCATAAGCAAGCAAATAAAATGAATGATGAGGCATGAGGGGTGAAAGTGTGTCCCTAAACCACTGCCAGTCCTTTGTCTGCATGTCTATCGCCAGGTTGTGAAGGAGATGTGCTCGAACCTGCTTTTGCTTTGATTGATCTGTTTGTTTTGTACCAGTGATGAAGATAGATTTTTGAATAAGCCAAGAGACATACTAGGACTCTAAAACTTTTAAAGATGAGCTTGTTTTTGAAAATTTTATTTTTGAATTTGATTTTTGAAAATAAGTAGGGATTCTACCCTTGCTTGAGATTGTGGATCTTTTGTCCCATAGAAGACAGAAAATAGCAATGAGCCATTGTAACCTTTTGTGCCATGGCTAAGAAAGGTACAAACTTAGTTTTGACTTTTCTTGCATGCTAGATCAAACCTTGCTTGGAGCTGAGGGTTGTGTTGTTATGTTTTCTGAGCACTTGCAGATGTGATATTGCTGGGGTTGAGATTGACTTCTGCCAAGATCCTGCTACCAACAGAGTTCAACTTTTTTCCCTTTTTGCCTTTGGAGTGACCAAGTCTGGGGGTCGCATAATATTTACGCAATGAGGCCGTTTCTGATTTTCACTCATGCCTGCGTAGTTGAATAATTTTGTTCCCTTTTTGGCCCCTGATATTGATATCAAGGCTGGGCTCTCAATATTTTTGCACCTCAATGTCATTTCTAGTTTTCACTAGGCCTGCGATTTTCTGATAGTTTGATCTGTCTTCTCCTATTATTGCCTTGTACAACTTTTGATATTTTTCAGTCAGTCTGCTAGCACTCTTAGTCTCTGAGGGATCTAGGAGGACTTGGGATAGGACGAAACGTAGGCTAAAGGATCGAAGATTTCGGACACCCTATCTGCTTTTGAGCTTTCTTGAGCACTTCTTTTGAGCTTTTCTCTTTGGATTTTGTCTCTTTTGATTTTGCTCTTTTGCTCTTTTCTTTTGACTTTTGCCTTTTTGGCTTTTGTCTTTTTGTATTGTTTTTTTTAGAAGCTGTATTTTGCTCAAGAAAGGTGATTGTTTTATTTTGACCGCACTTGATTTTCAGGTTGCCTACGTACCCTTTTCAGGATCAGGTCATGTCGTAGTTCAAGCAAGTGATAAAAATTTTGTAAGGGGCATCCCGGTGTATAATTTTAAAGATAGAAAGGCTATTAGGCTCGAAGGTCTAACTAGCGGATCTTATTGGTATAAGCTTGATTGGTTAAATGATGTGCCAAAAATAGCCTCCTTTCATTTCCTATAACGACTGAGAGTGCAAGCAGTTTCTTGACAATATCTTAAGCACAGTGATCTCTTAATCTGATACATATTGACTGGCTCTGGAAGGTCTTCGTTCTCCATACGGCCGAGTTGTAAAATATCGCTAGAAAATCCATTTCCAACCGTATGGGCCTTCAAAAGATGGACTGAGCTTGATCTTGCTCTGTGATGAATTACTGATGCTTCCATGACGACCAGTCAGTCTTCTTTGTTGTATTTGCTTGAAGGATGGTATTACCCCATGTCCTATGTATTGGTGAGGGTGATGTTGTCCCGGTATATAGTGGATGCTCTGTAATGCTCAACTGTGTGAATGATTTGTAACTTTGAAATCTGACAGTGGCCTGATGTACTGTGCGGGACCTTCTTGATGAAATAACTCATTCTCTCACTTGGCTCTGTGGGTCAAGGGTTTCTTTTAGAAATTCCTCTTCTGGATCATTGATATATGCTACCTTTGGGAACTCTGGAATTTTTATCATAGTTTGAATGATCCCTTTGTAAACCAGTAGACCAAGTTAGCATGATAGGAGAAAACTATTTTTTTGGTTTTTAGTGGCCTCAGGTCACTAGAGCTCTTTGGAAGCACTATATCACTATCATCATAGGCCTGTTTTAGCAATTTTGTAAAAGGTATAAGAAAACTGTTGCTTTGAAAAAAGTATTGGTTTTGTAAAAATGATTGTACAAGACTTGACTGAAAAATGTTTTGAAATGTATTTTTTTTTTACAAAGTTAAAATGACAGTTTTGAAAACCTAGACTAGACTGATTAGACTTGGCTTAGTCTCGATCGATCTTGCTTTAGCATGATGGCTCTCGACCTTCTTCCTTTGGCAAGCTCTGGAGATGCTTCAATTGGCTGTTTTGTTTTTTTCCGAGCACTCGCTCAGGGTCTGCTATGAATTGAGATGATAATAAAATGTATGAACAGGAGGGTCACATGACTGTCGCTATTTGGACAAGGTGCTAGATGAATGATGCCAAGTTGGATGTAGTCATGATACAAACATATGATCTAATAAAAGGCATTTGACATGGGATGTTACCCCTTGTCTGGTCATGAATATGAATATGTACAAAGAATGATGGATGTCTAATGCACAAAATTTGAATTGTTAGCATATTGAATGGTGTTGATACACACAAATGAAATGAAATGAATGAATTGAATAGAGACAAATGAACTGAGCAAGTATACTCAGAAAAGGGATGAGTCAGCTCAATGTGTGATCCAATGAGGTGAGTGGACAGAGGTCCATTTCACTGATCTGGGTTGTAGGGAACCAAAGCTCATTCGGTCAAGATCAAAATGAATCAATGGATTCTCCATATAATTCACTTTAGAGTCTAGGGTTTCAACGCTCACAACGTCTTGCTGACTTAGAAAGGAATAGGTTTAGACTTATCTTGCAATCAAGGCTCACACAAGCTTCGAAAATGGTTAAGTATAGGGACAAGATTGTCCTTATACCTGAATAAATGATGCAGGAGCGGCTTAAACTAGTAACAGAATAGGGATAAAGTAATCCCTCGTGACGGGTGTTCTTGGTTTATGCCCAAACAAAGACCTATAGTCAATATGCTTATGCTGGTGTATGCAAGGCTTTTGTCTAAAAGGTTGATAAGCACTTGACCGTATATGCGACTACCCGATATAGAACATACCTGAAAAGAGATGATTGGTACAAGCGGGAAAGACCAGTTGCGTTTACTGAAAATAGCCATCCCTCAGTCTACAACCAGTACTTTCTAAAGATCTTTGGCCTCCAGCATCCCTCGATTGTAAGCTTACCGGATCCAACTAGATAGGTGAAAGAGTTCTTATTCTGGTATGCAATGAATATGAATATATATGCATCAATTAAAATCAAGCAATTAATAAAAGAAATAGAATCCTAGGCATGTTGCTAAGTTGGTAAACAAATGTCCGAGATTTGATGAATGATAGCAAAGTAAGAATATGTACAGAATTAGCAGCATATAGATGAAAGTAAAAGTTTCTAATGTGGTTTCCTTTATTCAGTTCAGACTTAGGTTTTGGCTCGAATGCTGGTCTGCGAAACTAGAGTCCCTAGCAGAGTCACCAAGCTATAGACCTGAGATTTTAACCCCACTCCCGATCAGGATTGAACTCGAGGAGGCATAGTGCTAAAAATGCAGAAAAGAGAGAGTCGCCACCTATTTAGATTGTTAGGGAAAATAGGGTCCCTAAAAAAGTTATATAAGACTTTGGTCTAGAAATAGAGTTCAAGGTAAGAATTCATTTGAGTTAGGGGAAGGTGTTAGGCATCCCTAAACTCCCATCCGGAGACGGTTACCTACTCCCTAAGTCTAAATTAAAGTGGGGGAAACCATAGGAGAAGCTTGCATTTCATCTATATGTTGACAGATGTTATATGAACAATAATGTATATGTTAAAATAAGCAGAGACAGGATTGAAGCTCTATCCTAGGTGAGCTGAACCCGATTAGGGTTGCCTACGTATCCACTATTAGTGGAATCAAGCTACACATAGTTCCAGAGAGCTAGTTGAAGGTTTGATTTGATTTGTTTGGATTGTGGGTGTTTGATAAGCAGAGATTTATCTTTGGATGCTAGGGTGTTTTTGAAGGATTTTGGCTCCTATTCAGGAGCATTTGGGCCTTTTATGCTCTTACCGGGGAGCATCTGGACAGTTTTATCTCATGTCAAGGAGCATCTGGACAGTTTTAGCTCATGTCAAGAAGCATCTAGTTTGGGTAAGGGTTTGATAGGATTTGAACTAGGATTTGAAGCGAGGTTTGGACAGAGGTTCGACTAAGGCAAGTAGGGTTTGAATCGAAGTTTGGACAGAGGTTTTTCTAAGGCAAGTAGGGTTTGAACCAGGGTTTGAACTGAGGTTCAGACAGAGGTTTGTCTAAGGAGGATTTTGGGGCGTTACTATTACGAAGAGTTTTTTCAAAGAGTTTGAGAATCTAAATTGAAGAAGAACATCATGGATAAATCATATGTATAAGTCGGGGATTTGATAATGACTCTAAGTCCATTCCCTAGGTCTTATATGTAATTTTCTTTGATAGAAGGACTTTTAGTGATGTAACATATAGAATGTAACGCCTCAAAATACATGTACCCTAGGAGTTAAGAGGCTTTGGCGACATGACTTATACTTAAAACTATCCTGCAAGGAGTATATAAGGCATGATAAATCGTGAACTTGAAAATTTCTTTCATAACTTAGCTGTATTCCAAGTACAATTGCTTGCATTAACTAAATAGAAACTAAAACATGTACATGACTCCTTAACTTGAGTCCCAACTCAACTAATACAAATATCCCCAGACATAAGAACCCAAAATACATGTCTCTCTCTCACTCATCCCAACCCTATAACCACATGTCAACCCCTAACATCTAACTGACAATCCGAGCAACTCCTACTCTCCATTAACCACTTTGATATCCGTATGGTGTAACCCACATCAATAGGTAAGACTGAGTATAGAATACTCAGCGAGTACAAGCTCCTAGCTAACATTAGTAGTAACATTAATGAATAATAACGATAATATATCATGGATGGTGAAAAAATAAAAACAATTCGGTGAACCTCAAATTTATGCTTGAGTTGAGAATCTATAAGTTCAAGGGGTTGGTTAGGTTTCCCTAATAGTCTGTCTACCCTTTTTGATGTTTTTAAATTAAGTTATTTAACTCAAAGGAAGATAATAATCAACTGCGGAATAAGAAAAACCAAGCAAACCATAACATAAGGATTTTTACGTGGAAACCCTTCCGGGAAGAACCACGGGACCTAGTCCAGCCATGAGAATCCACTAAAACAAAGTAAACAAGAACTTACAAGACTCGAACTTGACTCATTCGGACTCGACACCTCGATCCTTCAGTTCTTAGTCCTCCACGACTCGAAAAGTCACTACGTACTCTCAAGTCCCGTGATCAATCGCAGCTGCTTGTACTTCTCTTTGCGTCTCTAAAACAGTCCACGATCTTCCGATCGATCTCCGTCAATGACGGCTTCGGAATCCACCGACCAAATCACTCTATACGATCCTTCTCGGATCGATCTCCTTTGGAAAGGCTCCGAAACACTCTGGCCAAAGTGTTCTATCCAAAACGGGTTGATGGTTTGATATAAATCAACACCTAGATGGACTCCATCAAAGGACAAGTCCAAACAAGCAAAACTGAAACTTTTGGCTTGTAATCTCTAGGTTGAATGCACTAACAAAGGGGAGGAGAAAAATATATTCCATGGGTTTAATAACCTCTGGAGACACTTAAAAATCCTCTCTACACACTCCCTAAGTTGTACTCCACGAAGTGGAAGGGTTCTACCTTTATAGGGAATCAAAAACAATGTTTAGATGTTGCTAAAAACCAATAAGGAAGCTGCCAAAATCATCAAAATAGCAAAAAATCGAATTAGGCTAAAATTCCATATCAGGGTCGACCCATGGGGCACATTCGGTCGACTGGATGGTGCCTTTCGGTCGACCGGATGGTCCTCAGGGTCGACCCATGCTTTTCCAACTCTCTGCCCAAATTGCTCATACAAAAAGAGCTATACCCAGGGTCGACCCAAAATGGTCAGGGTCGACCCTGAGGTGCCAACCTAAATTTTAAACTTCATTTGTTTGGTCTCGTACCCTCATGAAAGTTGTAGCTCTTTTCGACGTGGTCCTTTTGACATATTATGGAGCAAAATCCGAGCTACGGTTTGTGAGATACGCTCAAAACAAGCAACCTTGGTTTTTTTAAAAATTTCAGATTTTAAAACAAGTTTTGCATTGTTTATCTCATCACCTAGGGTCCGTATGGTTAGTCTAGGTCACTTACCACCTAAGGCATCATGTTAGGGTAATTCTAAGTCAAATCCCACCTATGGTAGTATGGTATCTAGGTCACTTACCATCCTATGAAGGAAATGATCAACCCGAGTCTTCAACGGTCTTCAACTTCACTTGTTCGCGAATGCTTGACAACAACGACACAAGATACACACCTAGACACCTAGAATCATTTGTTTTGACACCGAAATATGTCAATACAAAAACATAGACTTTACAATCTCCCCCTTTGGCAATTCCATGGCAAAACCCAAAACCAAACTGAAGTACATGACTTGACACAAACTCACCAAAACACATCAAAACGGTGAATTAGGGCATTACATGACTCAAACAGTTTTACATGACATCATGTGACAAATCATCTTAAATACACTAAAGCTCTGGTCAAGTAAAGTCAGTCTGCTGCAACCTTGCACCTGCACATGCTCAAAAACAAAATACCCGGTGAAGCATGTGTGGAATATGAAAATAAGAAATCACAGGTAAAGCAAGGAATGTACTGAACTATGGAAATACTACCCTAACATTCTCCCATTTTTTGGCACAATTGCCAAAGGAAGGCAGGAAGCCAATATTCAAAAAATATACCAATTTAACAAAAGTGAAATTTCAAGGAAACCACAGTACAACCAATCAAAAACAAACAATGAGGGACTAAAAACCGGGGAACGAGATAGAAATATAACACACAAACTCCCCCTCAACAACTCAAGCATAGAACTCCCTCTCAACAACTCAGGCACAGAACTCCCCCTCAACAACTCAACTTGATCTTCAATACCAACAAAATCAGGGCACCTATGCTAGAAGGGCCCATGCCAAAAGAAAAAAACACACACAAAAAATATTACAAAAAAAATATCATGTGCCACACAACCATGCATAAAAAGCATTCCAAACAGTAGTAATTTAAAATTACAAATCCAATGAAGAACATGATTAGTTAGTCCGACTGAGGATACCCATCTAACTAAATCTCATGGAATACTAAAGCATAGCCAATTCACTTAGACACATTTAGTGAACAGTTCAAACATGAAGCATTGTGTGTAGTGGTGGTCTGACAAGATACTAGATCAAGGTATCTTTCCCTTTCCAAAGGTATGACATTAACCACTAAGGAGACTCCCGAAGACATACACCTTAGAAGTCAAACCTAGTTAGATCCAGATATGATGATTTTTTACATTTTAGTGCTCCTTTATCCATTTTATTTGACTCAATATTTTTCTTTTATTTTTGGTCAAATACCTCCAGTTTGTAAGATTTCTTTTGATGATCTTTATCTGATCATATCTTTTCATGCAATGATGGCTTTCACACTATCTAGGTAGGTAGTCCTGGCTATTAGCAGCAGAGGCCTTCACTTTAGTGACCTAGATAGATACCTACTGTCTGCCTAGGTAGCCATTTCATACTGTTTGCATCTAATAGTGACTTTCACACTATCCCAGTAGGTAGCCTTTTTTATTCCAACAATTTTAGCTCATGGAAGAGACACAAAATGTGGATGACTAACAAATATGGTCATTCTAGATTGGTCATCCAAGGTCACACTTAAGGGATAAGTCATACACTTACAGATTGGAAAATAGACCTCTCAATATAATTAGTCAGAGTGCATGTGAAATTTGTAAAGCATACACACATGAATAAGTTTCTAACTGTTCAAGATAAAATCGGTCTAATTTTCAGCCTAACCAAGAGACTATGAAGGTGATATATCCTCAATCAACAACAAACTCATGTTCAACCCTGGACAAGTATGGAAATAAAGATCACACAAGGAATGCAGATCATGCAAGTCAAGCAAGGGCAACATGAAAAAAATCTTTTTGGATTTTATGGTTTTTCAATGTTTTTGGATTTTTCAAAATAAAGAAAACAGAAAAACAGACCAAAGCAAATAAACACTAGTAAAAAGAAAGACTACTAGTATACACAAATATCATAGCACTAGGACACGATAAGACTAACAGTACACCCTAGGCTATGACAGGCACGGGCTAAGTGAAGCCCTTCAGGTCTTCCTTTCTCACCCAAACGGTTTTACAAGTTTGATTGAACCTTTGGTCTCTAACCGTTTCAGTTGAGGTAGGTATGACCTTTTGCCTCTTCCTCCTGTTCCTCCTTTTCCAGGATTGAGTCCTACAATTATGGTGGACATTTTGGTTCTCCTTGTTACCTCCTCTATGTCTAGCATGAGGAGTGTCATGACTATGCCACTGTCTCGAGTTGTGAGCCATCTTCATCACATCTTTGCACAAACTCCTAGACTTCTCCACTAGGACCTCAACTCTCCTTTGAAGATTCCCATTAAATTTGTGTTGGTTCTTTGAACCATGATTGGGCATTCTTCGAAGTTTAGGACATCGAGACTTAATATGACCCTTCACTACACAGTTATGACATGTAGGAATGAATTTCTGAATAGAAGGGTCTTTCCCTTTAGCAGGAGGGCGCCTTTTAGCACCAGGCTCAGTGTTCGAGGTGGATGGAGTTCCTTTCGCATTTTCACACCTTTGGTTTTGCTCAAGTTTAGCCAACTTGATTTCAAGACTTGTCTTTTCATCAAGACAAACATGTAAATCAGATTCAAGTAGCTGAGTCTTAGTAAGGAGGGAAGCCTTCTCTTCCTCAAGCTGTGACACAAGAGCTCTCAACCCTGAAGCCACTTGGTCTAAGGCATCTTTTTCCATTTCAATAGATTTGATCTTTTTTGACTTGGACAACTAAACCTTTTTCAGCTTTAGGCATTCCTGAAATAGTTCATCATAGGCTGCCTTAAGGTCTCCCTCAGAATCTGAGTCATTCTGACTCACATCATCCTCCTCACCATCACTACATTGTTGGTTACTCACAGCATTTGAAGAAGATTCCTCAATCCCAGATAAGGATGCAGTGAAGGCCACATACCCCCTAGTCTCCTCACAAGAAGAACTATCTGATTCCTCAGATTCAGATTCACTGTCATCCCTTGCCTTGCCCTTAAATCTTTTCTTATTAGAGCACTCAGCGGTAATATGGCCGTAGCCTTGGCATTCATAGCATTGAACACCTTGGAATTTCTTGTCCACACTTTTAAAATGTTTTTTGTTTTCAAAGTGCTTGGACTTGGGCTTTTCAAATGATTTTTGTCATTTCGAATTAAATCTCTTATTCAGTTTCAAAAATTTTCTGAATTTCTCAGCAAACAAAGCCAATTCTTTTTCTTCATCCTTAGAGTCACTATCTGAACCATCTACAGAATTCTTGACAGATTTCAAGGCAATAGATTTTGGTTTCTTGGATGGGTTCAGATTTAACTCATAGGTTTGGAGAGAACCAACCAACTCTTCAAGTTTGAGAGCATCAACATTTTTGCTCTCCTCGATAGCGGTAACCTTAGATTGAAATCTCTCAGGAAGAGATCTCAAAATTTTTCTAACAATTTTGGACTCAGGAATTCTTTCCCCTAGATTGAAGCTAGAATTGACAATGTCACTCAAATTGGCATAAAAACTATCAAAAGTTTCATTATCATCCATCATCAACTTTTCAAACTTAGAGGTCAATAATTGAAGTTTGGAGATCTTGACAGTTGTAGTCCCTTCATGGGTAATTTAAAGAATGTCTCATGCCTCATTCGAAGTGTCACACTTAGATATACGTCGAAATTCTTCGAGTGTGACAGCGGCGAACATTGCATTTAGACACTTGCTATTCCATCTACAACTTTCAAGTTCCCTGTTGGTCCA
Source organism: Tetracentron sinense (assembly GCA_015143295.1). Taxonomy (NCBI): domain Eukaryota; kingdom Viridiplantae; phylum Streptophyta; class Magnoliopsida; order Trochodendrales; family Trochodendraceae; genus Tetracentron; species Tetracentron sinense. The sequence continues at coordinate 30,034,390 of CM026570.1, read as the reverse complement.
TTCAGAGGAAGGTTTGAGGATGGTCTGGTCATCTATGGTCTTTGTTGGATGGGTCCAACCTTGTTCAATGGAAAACCATACTCTCTCATCTAATGATTTTATAAACGCTCTCATTCGAGTTTTCCAATATGCATAATTATTCTCATCAAATAATGGGGGACAGGAGATGGATCCTCCCTCTCTTTGGAGATTCATATCCACCGAAAAATATGACACAAGATCACACTAAAAAGTTAGTGAACCCGCTCTGATACCAATTGAAAAAATAAAAACAATTCGATGAACCTCAAATCTATGTTTGAGTTGAGAATCTACAAGTTCGAGGGGTTGGTTAGGTTTCCCTAATAGTCTGTCTACCATTTTTGATATTTTTAAATTAAGTTATTTAACTCAAAGGAAGATAATAATCAAGTGCGGAATAAGAAAAACTAAGCAAACCATAACACAAGGATTTCTACATGGAAACCCTTCCGGGAAAAACCACGGGACCTAATCCAGCCATGAGAATCCACTAAGACAAAGTAAACAAGAACTTACAAGACTCGAACTTGACTCCTTCGGACTCGACACCTCGATCCTTCAGTTCTTAGTCCTCCACGCCTCGAAAAGTCACTACGTACTCTTAAGTCCCGTGATCAACCGCAGCCGCTTGCACTTCTCTTTGCATCTCCAAACAGTCCACGATCTTCCGATCGATCTCCGTCAATGACGGCTTCGGAATCCACCGACCAAATCACTCTACCACGATCCTTCTCGGATCGATCTCCTTCGCAAAGGCTTCGGAACACTCCGGCCAAGGTGTTCTATCCAGAACAGGTTGATGGTTTGATATAAATCAACACCTAGATGGACTCCATCAAAGGACAAGTCCAACAAACAAAACTGGAACTTTTGGCTTGTAATCTCTAGGATGAATGCACTAACAAAGGGGAGGAGAAAAATATATTCCATGGGTTTAATAACCTCTTGAGACACTTAAAAATCCTCTCCACACACTCCCTAAGTTGTACTCTATGAAGTGGAAGAGTTCTACCTTTATAGGGAATCAAAAACAATGTTTAGATGTTGCTAAAAACCAAGAAGGAAGCTGCCAAAATCATCAAAATAGCAAAAAATCGAATTAGGCAAAAATTCCATATCAGGGTCGACCCATGGGGTACATTCGGTCGACCGGATGGTGCCTTTCGGTCGACCGGATGGTCCTCAGGGTCGACCCATGCTTTTCCAACTCTCTGCCCAAATTGCTCATACAAAAAGAGCTATACCCAGGGTCGACCCAAAATGGTCAGGGTCGATCCTGAGGTGCCAATCCGAATTTTGAAACTTCCCTTTTTGGTCTCATACCCTTCACGAAAGTTATAGCTCTTTTCGACGAGGTCGTTTTGACATATTATGGAGTAAAATCCGAACTACGGTTTGTGAGATACGCTCAAAATAAGCAACCTTGATTTTTTTAAAAATTTCAGATTTTAAAACAAGTTCTGCATTGTTTATCTCATCACCTAGGGTCCGTATGGTTAGTCTAGGTCACTTAACACCTAAGGCATCATGTTAGGATAATTCTAAGTCAAATCCCACCTATGGTAGCATGGTATCTAGGTCACTTACCATCCTATGAAGGAAATGATCAACCCGAGTCTTCAACGGTCTTCAACTTCACTTGTTCGCGAATACTTGACGACAACGACACAAGATACACACCTAGACACCTAGACTCACTTGTTTTGACACCGGAATATGCCAATACAAAAACATGGACTTTACACATGGTATAGTCCATTATCACCTATACATAATCAGAGTGCGGAAGCAAATACCAATAACAATTATACAATCTTGAATATATCATATTAAGTCATGCTTCAACCCATTGTATTTTCAATTATCTCTAGAGTTCCTTATATGTCTCATGCATCTTGTGGTTACCTTACACCTCTTATGAGATTGTTCTTGTCTTGTGAGAATTCATGTATGTTTTCTTGTTAACTTGCTCGTGAGTTTCTTACAATCTTGCTTGCATGAGAACAGATGATAGTGCCCGTACTTGGTCTTTGTACACTATTATCCTTCCATATTTCTTTATTCTTGCTTGGAGACAGATACTAGTATCCTACCTGTTCTTAGTATACTAGTATCCTCTCATACTTGTTGGAAACAGATGTTAATGCCCGTACTTGGTCTTAGTACATTAACACTCTTTCATGCTTGTCTTGGAAACATATACTAGTGCCCATACCTGATCTTAGTACACTAGCATACTTTCATGTTATTCATGTCTTGGAAACAGATACTAGTGCCCATACCCGGTCTTAGTACACTAGTATCTTTTCATACTTGTCATTTTGTTTGGAGACAGATGCTAGTACCCGTACCTGGTCTTAGTATACCAGTATCCTCTCGTACTTACTGGGGAATAGATGCTAGTACCTGTACCTGGTCTTAGTACACTAACATCCTTCCATATTTTGCAATTTTTAATTCTCTTCTTGACTTGTTCTTGTCTTGTTTTCTTGTGAGCCAGGTATGACATATCTGAGGATATACCCTACCCTTGATCGGCCCAATGTCCGGCTTTATCATTTATATCGTAATTCACTTGTCTTATTCTTGTTGTTTCTTACATGGATACTTATACTTTAGAAACCTGGTTCATGCGTGCGTGTGTGTATAACATTTGTGGTAATCATGATTATGTGTATAACTCGAGGATAATGTGTAGCATTTCAATTCTCAATAAGATCGTGAGGGAAATTAGACAACATGTAGAGCATTTAATCAATTTATCATTTTATAGAAAACTACATAAATCTTACTTTCATATTCTTCATTACATCCATTAAATTCTCATTTAGGCATTTTATCGAACACTAGGCGTGCACACATTTCATAGTCGTTTTATTCAAGTTTTTAAGTTCATACATTTCATCAAACACCACATGTGTGTACATTATGTGTACCATACCCTTCCAACATTTTCCATCACACACCACACATCACATTCATACGGTATCCAATCGCCTCAACCCCCATCCATCCATACATCCACCACCATTTTCATCTTGTTTATTGTGAGAATTTAAGCATTTCACAAGAAAGGAAAGAAACATGAAAGATCAATTCACCACATTTATAAGAAAGCCTAGGTTATTACTAAGGTAGTTAGGAGGGTGTACTAATCTTTAAGATTTGGGGAAAATTTGTGGGGACTTGAGAAAAAGGAATCCAAGTTCGGTGAAGGAAATCCAACCTTGAAGAAGAAAATCTAAGCTCTCCCTTGATCACCAAACACTCCTTGAACAAACCCTAACTCCTTCCCTTCTCTCTTTCTCTAATCCTCTCCAAAAACAAGTTTGAGGGTGTAAGAAATCCTCAACCCACGAATTTGGGGTTATATAGAAAATGGGAGGTCAAAAGACTCATCTACCCTTAATGATTTGGCTTAAAAATGACCAAAAAAGATCAAAAGTGTGAGGTTTGGTCGACTGGTGGTGACAATCGGTCAACCGGTTTGAAATCAGCTCTCTGGACAACTTTCCCATACAAAATTTGGGCTTTTCGGTCGACTGGTAAGGAGGTTCGGTCGACCGGATTTGTGTTCGGTCGACTGATTGCTGACCCGCTTTGGTATTTTAGCCATAACTTTTGACTCCTTTATCGGATTTTGACGATTCAACTTGCATTAGACTCTTCATTCAAAGGGGAACAACTTTCATGTTTTGTACAACTTCTAATATTGAGTTTTTCATAGTCTAAATGGGCCCACAATTGGACTAGTCCAACACGACTTCTGAATCAATAGCACACCACCTTTTGGAAACTTCACATTTGACATAACTTATGCTCAAAATATGAAAAAGTATAAAGCATAAACCTCAAAGAGGGTTTAAATACCTTTCCAAAAATTTAAGAATGACTCAATTCCGATTAACGGTGAAAATTCTAGAGCTCTTTAAAGTTGAGGTATGGTAAGGCATCCCTCTTTTCCACACTTAGAACTATACCATACTCTTAATCCTTCATCCCAAACACCCATAGCATGTTCTTTAGTACCCTCACATATCATAAAACCTATAATAACCTCCTCACATCATTCACAAACACCTAAGGAACCTTGGGTCTCAAAAGCACTATTTACAGCACTATTCACCTACAACCCTTTAAGCACTTAGGGTATTTTATATACCTTTACTTCTATACACAGAGAGTATATTTATACTCTCCTTTTAAGACTCAACGCCCGTACTAAAACTCTCACTTAACTCACCATACTACCAAGAACAAAATAAAAGGCCTTAAGCCTTTACACACACCACCCAAGGGTACTATTCACTGCCACTTTTCGTAGCACAGTGAATTCGAATTCCGGGGTTCTACATAGAACATGTCCTCACATGTAAATTCTCTATTTTTCAAGATTTAGATTGTAATGTGATGATTACTTATTTACGATTTGTAGAAGTCTAGGGTTATTGATAAAATTCAATTACCCTAATGGAGTCATAGGAAAGTGTTTCCTAGATACACTCAGATTCTATTAAGAATGTAGTGGGTCCAACACTTGAAGGATATCCCTAAAGATCCCACACACTATAGATTCTTTGTTCACATTTATTATTATATGATAAAAATTATTATAATGTTTTATGGTGAATTCCTGGAGGGGGCGTGGACAATAGAGAAGATGAGAGAATTAATGAAATTTGTCTTTCTTAATTTTGACTTTAAAGATCTTCAATTTGAATTAGTTAGTTGGTTAGGTTTAGAATTGTTCAAATCTTGAACTCCTAATTATTTCAATTCATTTAATGATATTAGAGTTACTTGGGAAGTAATCTAATCATTAATTGTATCCTTAAATCCTAATGAGATTAGGACTTAGAGACCAAGTCTTTAAATAGACTAAAGGAGATTAGATCTCCAAGACAATCACAACTCCCCAACCGTGAGCCCCTTCTCTCCCTCCCAGTGTTGTACAGTCCCCCTTCTCTTTCTCTTGGCTTGCACACCTCTCTGTCCTCCCTTGTTCTTGGATTTGATCCTTAGATCAAAGGTTTGGTTGTGTGCTCCCAAAATCAAGGCTCAAATATAGATTCGATCTTTCGAGATTAAGAAGAATTCTTTAAAGATCAAGATTAGATTTTGGATTTCTAAAGATCAAGAAGGGTCCTTGGAAGCAAAAGATTAATCAAGAAACTTAAAGAAGGCATCAAGAACACAAGAGCAGTCATCTATCTCGTTCTTGCTAGCCTGTGAACTCGAACGAGATCTAGTGTGTTATCGATAAGAGACTTAATTTACAATTGAAAAACTTTGTAAGGTATATCGCTCTTGAACCTTGATCTATTTGTTTTTACTCTATCCTCGGATATGTCGAATTTGGTTTGGCCACACTAGGGATGGCAACGGGGTAGGTTTAGGACGCCGGGGTACCTCCAACCCTACCCCATTCCCATCCCAAACCTGGGTTGGGGCTGGGTAGTGAAACCGATCCCCGTTTATCAAAACTCTTCTTAGTCCCGTCCCATCCCTTCCTGTTAAGCACTAGTTGGGGTCAGTCGGTTCGCTATTTCATATTATACGTGAGATAGTAAGATTGTTAAAAAAGGACACATGACGGCCTCTAGAGCTAGGGGTGTCAATGGCCCAGGTCGACCCGAGAGCTTGCCCAGCCCGACTCGCTCTAGGCCCGCCCGACCCGACCTGATTATTAATTGGATTGGTCTTGGGCTTGGAGTCTAAAGCTCGTGGCCCGTTATGGTAGGCTTCTAACTAGGCTCAACCCGTGGTCGTTTAATATATAGGTGAAAAATTAGACATGATTTTTTAGATGTATTGGCCTGCCCGGCTTGATTCGCCATGATTAATAAGTGGGTTGGCCCGGCCAGACCTGACCCATTTATTAATCCGGTTAAGTCATGCCGGGTTTGGGCTGGGCCCAACCTGGCCCGTTGACCCCTACCTAGAGCATGGACTAAGCGGTTTTGATTTGGCTGAGGGCCAGGCGAAATCTCATTCCCACGAGTGGATACACTACAATAGTGCCAACCCGTTGTTTCTAGTGAATGTATGAGGTCTGCATAAGTGAGACTGACTTTGGCACGTGTCCAACAAATTAGCCGGCCACATATTGAAGGGTTGGAATGGTTTTAAGTTGGTCGGTCAGGTGGACTAGATGGTATGTACGGTCGAGTCAGCAGACGAGATCTTTGATACATCATGTGTCACCGATGTTTCGTGTGGAATAGATGGCCAGGAATTAAGATCCATCAACAAACACATGTCATTGATATAAAAGAAACGTACCTGCATTGTGTGATAGTGATGGAAGCTTTAATTGGACGGAGCACAACAATATGTCAAAAATCGCGAAACAAGACGGTGCGGTCGATTCTTCTTTTGTAGGAACTTTATAAATGCGCTCCTATATTGTTTTCTTAAATTTTTTTTTTTTCAAGAGACTCCTTAAGTAATTTCATTTTTTAAAAATAAGAAATTGTTTAATAATGAGTGTAAGCGTCCCAATTTTGTACCATTTTAGTATCTTTTTACATCCTTAAAAACCCTTATAAGAACTCTTTTTAAAAAACCCTCTTTCCGCGTACTTCAATTTTCAAAAGCGGACTTAAGGTAAAAAATTGGCCAAAATGCCCCTAAGATAAAAAATGATCAAAATACTCCTATAAAAGTGCTGAAAAAATACCCCTATAAAAGTGTTAAAATTTTTTTATTTTGTCCAAAATAATTTTACAAATTTTTTGATCAATTTTAACTATTTTTGGAATCAAATTGGATCTAAAACGGTAAAAAATGACCAAAATGCTCTTAGAGTGTAAATTGACCAAAATGCCACTAAAAAGTATTGAAAAATTCAAGTTTGATCTAAAATATTTTTCTGGATTATGTAAGTTCAATTTTGAATATTTTCGGGGTCAAAACGGTTTCAAAACAGAAAATCAGTTGTTCGATGAATTGAAGAGTGCCACGTGGCACCAAAATATAGTTTTTTGACCCTCAAATTGGGGCTCTACTTCAAGTAGCGGCCAGACCTCATTTAGCCCAATTTTAGGGAGGCTCTACTTCAAGTAGTGCCCACCCCTCATTTAGCCCAATATTAGGAGGGCGCTACTTCAAGTAGCGCCCACCTAGTTTGCACCCCTTTTGCCGCCGCACTGTTCACCACTGCCTTGCATTTTGGGGTTTTTATCCGAATAGGGATGCTACTTCAATTAGCGCCCTCAGTTTTTTGCACCCTATAAATACCCCCCACCCTTCTCCTTCATTCTCACTCTCATTCACACTCCTCTCTCTCTCCCTTTTCTTCTTCAAAACTCCTCGTAGCGTCCGGATTCCTGAGGAAGTCAATTGGAAGGGTCGATTCGACCTCTTTTCAGAAATCTTTTCAGATTTCCCGGAATGTAACTTTTCTAAAAAAATTATGTCTTGCTTTGTCTTTTAGTAGTTTAAACTATTTTAATCTCTTTTAAGTAGTTTTTTTAAATTTGGTAGATTGCTTGCCTTACCTAGTCGAACCCCTGCCCAATTTTCAATTCAAATATAGCCTTGCCTAGTCGAACCTTTTTCCAATTTTCAGTTAAAATATAGCCTTGCCTAGTTGAACCTCTGCCCAATTTTCAGTTCAAATATAGCCTTGCCTAGTCGAACTTCTGCCCAAATCCCAGTTCAAATGTAATCTTGCCTAGTAGAATCTCTGTCCAAATCTCGATTCAAATCCAGTTAAATCCTAGCTTAACCGTAGGTAAACCTCAGTTAAATCCTAGTTAAACCCTATCTTAATCCTAGGTAAACCCCAGCTTAATCCTAGTTAAACTGTAGCATCCCGGACTTTTCTATATTTAATGAATGGTACGTTCGTAGCTAATTGACCTTTCTCGTGGTCTAATTAATAAATAAGGTAGAAATTGGAAATTCTGAAATGTCAGAAATGTTCCTTTTCGAAAGACGAACCCAACGCAAGTTGAATCGTCGAAATCCGACGAACGAGTCAAAAGATATGGTCAAAACAGTCGGGACCTGCAGAGCACCGATTGCTCGGTCATTGTAGCGATCGATCCGTCCAAAACCGATCGATCGATAGCTATCGACTGGTGAAAAATTTTGTATGGGGAAATTTTCCAGAGAGCATGTTTTTGACCAGTCGCTCGGTCAATAACACTGATCGCTTGGTAGGCAACCGATCGATCGGTCATAACCACCGATCACTCGGTCCCCGTGTTTTTGCAGAAATTTCAGTAAGGACATTTTTGTCTTTCGGGTGTTAAACCCTTACTTCATAAGGCTTGCTCGAGCCTTTAGGGCTTATTCAACATACTTAGAGGGTTTTTGAGAGTTAGAGAGAGAGGAGAAGGGGATTTGCACCTAGGGTTTCCATTGGAGAGGGAATCAAAGGGTTTGACAACCCTAGATCATCCTCAAACTTGGATTGCTTCAAGTTCAAGGCTCAAGCTCGTGGGGGATCTCGTTCTCAAGCTAGGGCAGCATTCTCCAAGGTATTTCAAGAGGGTTTTCTTTCCCAAACCAAGTCTGTCGCGACCCAAAACCCATCCTAGGAGTTAGAGTGAACTTTGGATGACTAATCATGGCTTACATGACTTGCTTGACAAACCATCCTGCAAAAACCCACAGAGCATATACAATAGAGGACATTATCAGCGGAAACATACTCTATCATGGCACAGCGGAAGACTAACAACCCTCTATGTATATACATACTTAAATTCAAGTTTTATACAAAAAGCAATCCATAAGAAAGTGCGGACATGCCCGCCAAAATACATAAATCTAACTCTCATTTCACCCACAGCTAATCCACTCAGAATCTACAACCACCTATTGGTAACCCTCTATGGGAGGTTCCTCCAAAGGCTCCTCGACGTACTCCTCTTCCACCCATGGACCAGGAGCACAAACATCAAATGGAGCAGCAGCTCCTTCAGAACCTGCCGACATAAGAAGTACGGCTGAGCATGGAATACTCAGCGGGTACTAAATACTAACTAACAATTATAGCATAAAAATGGCAATACATAATCAGGAGCAATTTATATATGTCAAACGGAAACAATTCATATCATACAAGGAAGTAAAGCAGTTATAATCATGCTTGTAATTCGTAGAAAACCGATAAATCCTCTTGAAAACATCGTGCACTTGACTTGACTTGAAATATCTTTTCGTACTTGAAAGCTTGTCTTGTCTATCTTGCTTGATTCTTGTATGCCGTATCATGTCATGCATGCTTGCTTGTGATCATGTAACTTGTGAGATGCACTTGTGAGATGCCTTGAGAGGGAAGAGAGACCCTTCTTTATGCAATGCACTTGCGAGGGAAGGGAGACCCTTCTTTATGATATGTATGTACTTGCGAGGGAAGGGAGACCCTTCTTCATGATATGTACTTGTGAGTGAGGGGAGACCCCTCGTGGAATGTTGGTTCTTGTGAAAAGCGAGGTAAAACATATCGTAGGATATGTCCCACCTCTAACCATGTTCTTGTAAACCTCGATAAATCATGCCATGCATGCCGTGCTCGTGGGAACCGTGTACATACTTGCATTTAAATTTAAACATGACCATTGGGTAATTTCACAACACATATAGCGTCAAAGATTAAGCAATTCAATATTCATAGCATTTAGGGAAAACAGGAAACACACTATCATAGGCCCTAGCAATATTCAGAATTTATTAGGCATGTATTTCCTAATTTACAGCTCACTGTATTCACCTTGGCATTTCATCAAACATGGTGTGTTCATTATGGATTTACCCTACAACATGCTTTTCTAGATGGTTTTACTCAATCATACATGTATATTTATTATTGGAACAATGCCCTTCCCCGTTTTAATCATCACCACACAACCACTGGCATCCAATCGCCCCTTACATCTCCATTCACCATTCACCATTTACCATTCATCCATCTCATAGCACATGTGTAAGTGAAAGAAAATAAAGAGAAATGAGGGGAAAAGAGGATCTATAACTAGGAGGGTAGTAAAAAGTACCGACCTTAAAGAAATGAGGGAGAAACCCTCTTTCCAAATGACTGTGAGTTGCTGCCCTAGCTTGGATCGCGAGCTCCACAATGCCTGAACCGAAATCTTGAAGAAAACGGGCTTGAGGTTGATCTAGGATTTCAAAAACCCTTTGATTTCTCTCCAAACTGGAAACCCTAGGTTGGAATCGCCTTCTCCTCTTTCATCTATTCTCTCAAACTCTCTAAGTGTCGAATGATGCCCTAAAGGCTCGGGTTAAACTCTTAAGGTAAGAGTGAACTGACCAAAAGACCGTAATACCCTTACTGGGATTTCTGCAATGACGCGAGGACCGTGAATAGTGCCAACTCGTGGTGTTGTGAATAGTGCCAACTCGTGGTGTTGTGAATAGTGCCAACTCGTGGTGCTGTGAATAGTGCCAACTCGTTGTCCGTTGTCTTATGTACAGCGTGCCCGTGGTGAGTTGTACAATGTGCCCGTGGTGAGTTATACAACGTGCCCGTGGTGAGTTGTACAACGGATGCACACAGTATACGTTATCAGAGTACATTGTCTGTGCTACGTTATCAGAGTACGACGTCAGGGCACGTCCTTAGTGCCTTCCGAGCTACGTCCTCAGTGCATAACCGAGCTACGTTTTCCTACAGGTTCAGACTGTTTTGGCCATATCTTTTGACTCGTTCATCCGATTTTGACGATTCAACTTGCGTTGTCTTCGTACTTCGAAGAGGAACATTTCAGACATTTCGAAATTTCTAATTTCTTCCTTATTTATTAATTATACCTCTTAAAAATGGAAAATGACAACGAAAGTGTCATGTATTAAGCATGAAAAGGTCTGGGGCTCTACATCTTCTCCCCCTTACAAAAATTTCGTCCTCGAAATTCAGACGATACTAGCATTACAAATCAAAACAGAATTACAAGTCCTACACTGACTTCATACAAAACTCATTCAATTAATTCTGGGTACTTTGCTTTGACTTCGGCTTCACGCTCCCATGTAGCTTCTTCCCGAGCATGGTGTTGCCATTGCACAAGAACCAAAGGGATTGTCTTGTTGCGAAGTACCTGATCTCTTCGATCCAAAATCTGAACCGGCTTTTCAATCAAGGTGAAGTCCTCTCGAACCTCTAACGGTTCCAAGTCTATGACATGCGAAGGATCCGCAATGTACTTCCGAAGCATAGACACATGGAAGACGTTGTGAACTGCGGCCATGTGAGGTGGAAGAGCTACTCGATAAGCAACTTCACCAACCCGGGTGATAATCTCAAAAGGCCCAACATATCGAGGACTGAGCTTGCCTCGTTTTCCAAATCTCATGATCCCTTTGCTAGGAGATACTTTCACAAAAACTTGATCCCCTACTTAAAATTCCAAGTCCCTACGGCATGTGTCCGCATAGCTTTTCTGGCGATCTTGAGCGGCTTTCAATCGATCCCGAATGATCTTAACTGTGTTTGCCGTTTGCTCAATCAACTTCGGACCAAGTACTTTCCTTTCTCCTACCTCATCCCAATAGAGAAGAGACCTACAACTTCGCCCATACAAGGCCTCAAATGGTGCCATTTGAATACTTGCCTGATAGCTGTTATTATAGGCAAATTTAACCAAAGGCAAGTGCTCTTCCCAACTGCCTCTGAAATCCAACATACAAGCCCGAAGCATGTCTTCAATGACTTGGTTCACTCTCTCGGTTTGTCCATCCGTCTGTGGATGAAAAGCGGTGCTGAAATCAAGTCGGGAACCCATAGCCTCCTGAAAGCTTTTCCAGAATCGTGATGTGAATCTTGGATCCCGATCTGACACAATACTAACGGGCACTCCGTGTAACCTCACTACTTCCTTGATGTATAGAGCGGCCAACTGGCTAGAGTTGAAAGTAGTTCGGTAAGGTAAGAAGTGCGCAGACTTCGTCAGACGGTCTACTACAACCCAAATTACATCTGGGCCCCTTGCCGTCTTTGGCAAGCCAACTATAAAATCCATGGATATGTTCTCCCATTTCCACTCGGGAATAGGAAGAGAATGCAATAGACCGGCGGGCCGCATGTGTTCTGCTTTTACCTGTTGGCACACTAAGCACCGTGCTACATATTCCGCAACCTCCCTCTTCATCTTCCGCCACCAAAAGTGACTTTTGAGGTTCCGGTACATCTTTGTACCCCCTGGATGCACTGTGTACTTCGAACGGTGTGCTTCATCCAAAATTTCTCTTCGAAGATCTGCATTGGCTGGGACACACAGTCTTCCCTTGAATGTGATAGCACCCCGACTAGTGAGAGAGAAGTCCTCACTACCCTTAGCAACTTCCTTGTCCCGATAAGCCAACAATTCAGCATCCATGGCTTGATATTCTTGGATCAAATCTATAATGTACGGCCGAACCGTAACATTTGCCAAGGTAGGACCACGGACAGAGTCATTCACACTGATGTCTAGATTTGCCAAATCTTCTAGTAGCTTCCATTCTTGAACCAACATATGTGCTAACAACCCTTGAGGTCTTCTACTCAAAGTATCAGCCACAACATTCGCTTTACCCGGGTGATATTGAATGGTACAATCATAGTCCTTCAGAAATTCCATCCAACGCCTTTGCCTTAGATTCAGCTCCTTTTGGGAAAAGAGGTACTTGAGGCTCTTGTGATCGGTAATTACATAGAACTCCACCCCATAAAGGTAATGACGCCAAATCTTAAGTGCAAACACGACCGCCGCAAGCTCCAAGTCGTGCGTAGGGTAATTCTTCTCATGCTCCTTCAACTGCCTTGATGCATAGGCAATGACTTTCTTGTGCTGCATGAGTACACACCCAAGTCCAACGTGTGAGGCATCACTATACACCTCATACCCAAAAGGTCCAGATGGCACAGTAAGGACCGGGGCTATAGTAAGCCTCTTCTTCAGTTCCGTGAAACTGATCTCGCACTTATCACTCCATACAAACTTGGCGTTCTTCCTTGTCAGGTAAGTGAGTGGTGCTGCAAGGCTAGAGAAACCCCCTACGAATCTCCTGTAGTAGCCTGCCAATCCAAGAAAACTGCGTATCTCAGTAACACTCTTGGGCCTCGCCCAACTCATAACTGTTTCGATCTTCTTCGGATCTACCGAGATACCTTCTGCAAAAACAACGTGGCCTAGGAATGCCACCTCTTCCAACCAAAACTCACACTTGCTAAGTTTGGCGTATAGCTTGTGCTCTCTTAGCATTTCCAAAGCAAGGCATAGGTCGCGTGTGTGATCTTCCCGTGTCTGGGAATAGACCAAAATGTCATCAACAAATACGATCACGCACCTATCAAGATATGGCCGGAACACCCGGTTCATCAAATCCATAAAGGCTGCCGGCGCGTTCGTGAGTCTAAAAGGCATCACCAAGAACTCGTAGTGTCCATACCGAGTCCTGAAAGCAGTTTTGGGAACATCTTCCGCCTTAATCTTCAACTGGTGATAACCCGATTGAAGATCTATCTTCGAGAAAAATCTCGCTCCCTTCAACTGATCGAACAAGTCATCAATCCTAGGCAAGGGATACCTATTCTTTATAGTGACTTTGTTCAATTGCCGGTAATCGACACACATCCGCATCGAGCCATCTTTCTTCTTAACAAACAACACTGGGGCACCCCACGGTGAGACACTTGGTCGAATGAAGCCAAGGCTTTGTAATTCTTCCAACCGAGTCTTCAACTCCTTAAGTTCAATCGGGGCCATCCTATATGGAGCCCTGAAAACTGGAGCTGTGCCTGGTGCAAGCTCGATCATAAACTCAATCTCCCTGTCTGGAGGCAATCCTGGCAACTCCTCTGGAAATACATCCAGGAACTCACTCACAATCGGAATAGTCGATGAGTCCTTTACCTCGGGGTTAGCTAAGCTCAACGCCGCAAAACGAGCAATAGTTCTACTTTTCAACCCGCGAAAGTGGAATGGCTTTCCTTCTACTGGCTTGAAGAGTACCATTTTCTCAAAGCAAGCTACATGCCCATGATGTGCTGCTAACCAATCCATTCCCAATATAACATCAAAGTCTTGGAATTCAAGGACAATGAGACCAACCGCCAACTCGTGGCTTCCAACTTGGACCACACTATTTCTGTACACTTTATCTGCCAATACTGTTTTGCCGAGAGGAGTCGAAATGGCTAACTCCAGTTTTAGCTGACTTGGCTCTACGGAAAAGCCTTCTGAAAAACTCGGCGAGAGAAACGAATGAGTAGACCCGGTATCAATCAATACTCGAGCCAAACACTCATTGACTAGTAGGGTTCCTGAAATTTTAACTAGTTATGTCAATCCATGCATCAACAGTGTATACATGTAGGTATATATACATATATAACATTTCAAGTACGTACACAATCAGTTTATATTTAGCTGTTTAATTTACGGATAATTAAATAAGCTACAACCGCGTACCTTGCACTACATCGTCAGATGCGAGTGCATCACCCTCTGTCAAGGTAAAAACTCGCCTCTGGTTCGCCTGGCGAGACTGTGGTGTAGACCGGGTAGTCTGAGATGACGCCTGATATGATCCTACTGGGCGTGCTGGTGGACTAATCCCCTGAGACTGGCCTGGTAAATGCCGACTGGGGCAATCCCTGATCATATGGCCCTGGCGACCACAATGAAAACATCCACCCGATGCCTTTCGGTAATCCCCTGCCGGGTGCCTTCGGCCGCATGAAGTGCAGACCTCGTGTGCATAAGTCGGAGGGGCCGGAGGTGGAGCATACCTCATCGTCTGAGGTGCAACAGGCCGTGGGGCTGGAAGAGCTTAAGGTCTCGGCGCCTGAGGCACATACTGCCGGAAAGCTGGAGGCGCATAAGATGGCCTCATCGGTGGTGTTGGCCACGCATACTGATAAGGACCAGTCCGGGCCCGCCTCTCTAGAGGTGTTGAACTACTGGATTGGCCTCTCGCCAACTCCCTCTTCTTGGACACTGTCTCTGAATTGGCCTCGACCAATAAGGCCTTGTCTACTACCTCAGGGTAGGTAGCATGTCTGAAAACTGAAACCTTCTCCATGATAACATCCTTGAGCCCTTGCTCAAACCTTCTTGCCTTCATTGCCTCGGTGGCAACCATGTGAGTCGCGAAGCGTGATAGCTCCGAGAACTTGGCCTCATAAGCGGCCACAGACATCGAACCTTGCTCAAGGTGGATGAATTCCCACTCTTTCTTTTCCCGTGCTCCAATCGGAAAATACTTCTTGTAAAAAGTATCCTTGAACTCCTCCCAAGTCCAAGGTAGACCCTGCATGGTCAGATCTCGCATCCTCAATGCGGACAACCACCAATGGTAGGCTTAACTCTCTAGCATGAAAGCTGCCCATGCTACTCTCTCCTCCTCTGTAGGCGAGAGGACCGCAAAAATCTTCTCCATCTGGAGGATCCATGCCTCCGCAGCAAGAGGGTCCACACTCCCATGGAAGGGTGGAGGCCTCAATCTCCTGAATGCCTCAACTCCAGCGGTACGATGTACTGAAGCTGCGGGCGGTGGAGTAGGTGCAGCCGATGATGGTATAGCTTGCCGAGCCGCCAGTATGGCGAGTGTCTCAGCAATAGAGCCTAAGACCTGAGAGAGGTCCAGCTGCTCATCCTCATCTCTGGAAGAAGATGAAGCTCTGGTGTGTGGTCCACGACCCCGCGTGCCCCGCCTCATAACTAAAGTCCCGAGAACAATAGCATCACTTGAGTCTCACTTGAAACCACAGTTTATTTCAATGTCGTTTCACAATAATTCAATTTGTATTAGTTGCATAATACTAATATACATCACATCAAGTCATCAGAGTACTCATCACATTATACTTATACTTTAGTGTTCTAGCGTACCTAGGGCCCGTACTTGGTTAAAGCAACCATTTTAGACTAAGACTAAAGTTTAGTCTTACACTTGGATCAAGACTCTATTCCAACTTACTTTCTTCCTAACTTGTTTCCTAACATATGCTCTTGTCAAGCCGTGGTATAAGATTCTAAGTGACCCTAGAGACCTAAAGCCTAAGCTCTGATACCACTTCTGTCGCGACCCAAAACCCACCCTAGGAGTTAGAGTGAACTTTGGACGACTAATCATGGCTTACATGACTTGCTTGACAAACTATCCTGCAAAAACCCACAGAGCAAATACAATAGAGGACATTACCAGCGGAAACATACTCTATCATGGCACAGCGGAAGACTAACAACCCTCTATGTATATACATACTTAAATTCAAGTTTTATACAAAAAGCAATCCATAAGAAAGTGCGGACATGCCTGCCAAAATACATAAATCTAACTCTCATTTCACCCACAGCTAATCCACTCAGAATCTACAACCACCTATTGGTAACCCTCTACGGGAGGTTCCTCCAAAGGCTCCTCGACGTACTCCTCTTCCACCCATGGACCAGGAGCACAAACATCAAATGGAGCAGCAGCTCCCTCAGAACCTGCCGACATAAGAAGTACGGCTGAGCATGGAATACTCAGCGGGTACTAAATACTAACCAACAATTATAGCATAAAAATGGCAATACATAATCAGGAGCAATTTATATATGTCAAACGGAAACAATTCATATCATACAACGAAGTAAAGCAGTTTATAATCATGCTTGTAATTCGTAGAAAACCGATAAATCCTCTTGAAAACATCGTGCACTTGACTTGACTTGAAATATCTTTTCGTACTTGAAAGCTTGTCTTGTCTATCTTGCTTGATTCTTGTATGCCGTGTCATGTCATGCATGCTTGCTTGTGATCATGTAACTTGTGAGATGCACTTGTGAGATGCCTTGAGAGGGAAGGGAGACCCTTCTTTATGCAATGCACTTGTGAGGGAATGGAGACCCTTCTTTATGATATGTATGTACTTGCGAGGGAAGGGAGACCCTTCTTCATGATATGTACATGTGAGTGAGGGGAGACCCCTCGTGGAATGTTGGTTCTTGTGTTCTTGTGAAAAGCGAGGTAAAACATATCGTAGGATATGTCCCACCTCTAACCATGTTCTTGTAAACCTCGATAAATCATGCCATGCATGCCGTGCTCGTGGGAACCGTGTACATACTTGCATTTAAATTTAAACATGACCATTGAGTAATTTCACAACACATATAGCGTCAAAGATTAAGCAATTCAATATTCATAGCATTTAGGGAAAACAGGAAACACACTATCATAGGCCCTAGCAATATTCAGAATTTATTAGGCATGTATTTCCTAATTTACAGCTCACTGTATTCACCTTGGCATTTCATCAAACATGGTGTGTTCATTATGGATTTTCTAGATGGTTTTACTCAATCATACATGTATGTTTATTATTGGAACAATGCCCTTCCCCGTTTTAATCATCACCACACAACCACTGGCATCCAATCGCCCCTTACATCTCCATTCACCATTCACCATTTACCATTCATCCATCTCATAGCGCATGTGTAAGTGAAAGAAAATAAAGAGAAATGAGGGGAAAAGAGGATCTATAACTAGGAGGGTAGTAAAAAGTACCGACCTTAAAGAAATGAGGGAGAAACCCTCTTTCCAAATGACTGTGAGTTGCTGCCCTAGCTTGGATCGCGAGCTCCACAATGCCTGAACCGAAATCTTGAAGAAAACGGGCTTGAGGTTGATCTAGGGTTTCAAAAACCCTTTGATTTCTCTCCAAACTGGAAACCCTAGGTTGGAATCGCCTTCTCCTCTTTCTTCTATTCTCTCAAACTCTCTAAGTGTCGAATGATGCCCTAAAGGCTCGGGTTAAACTCATAAGGTAAGAGTGAACTGACCAAAAGACCGTAATACCCTTACTGGGATTTCTGCAATGACGCGAGGACCGTGAATAGTGCCAACTCGTGGTGTTGTGAATAGTGCCAACTCGTGGTGCTGTGAATAGTGTCAACTCGTGGTGTTGTGAATAGTGCCAACTCGTGGTGCTGTGAATAGTGCCAACTCGTTGTCCGTTGTCTTATGTACAGCGTGCCCGTGGTGAGTTGTACAACGTGCCCGTGGTGAGTTGTACAACGGATGCACACAGTATACGTTATCAGAGTACGTTGTCTGTGCTACGTTATTAGAGTACGACGTCAGGGCACGTCCTTAGTGCCTTTCGAGCTACGTCCTCAGTGCATAACCGAGCTACGTTTTCCTACAGGTTCAGACTGTTTTGGCCATATCTTTTGACTCGTTCATCCGATTTTGACGATTCAACTTGCGTTGTATTCGTACTTCGAAGAGGAACATTTCAGACGGTTCAAAATTTCCAATTTCTTCCTTATTTATTAATTATACCTCTTAAAAATGGAAAATGACAACGAAAGTGTCATGTATTAAGCATTAAAAGGTCTGGGGCTCTACAAAGTCTCCCTCAAGAAAAGTTTTCCTCATTTCAAGTTGGAGCTCAAATCAAGGTTCCTACCAAGATCAAGCCTTGATTTAAGGTTAGTACACCCTATTAACTTTCCCTAGCAATAACCTAGGTTTTCTATTGTAAATGGTGATTCTTTATATTATGCTTTCCTTCCCTATGAGTTGTATCCTCTCAATAAATATAAATAAGATAAGGAAAAAGGATATGGATGTGTATGGAATGTTGATTGAGGTGATGAGATGCCAAATGCATGATGTGTGATATGTGTGGTGTGAGAAATGAAAAATAGAGGATGGGCCTTTTACAAATAATAAACTTACCTTTATGTGTTTGGATGGAAAATATGCATTAAAGATGAAGAAGATGAACTATTAATGAACATCGTATGTTATGTGTTTGATAAATGCCTAACCTATGAAATGATGACTTAAAGGAATTGGATGTAAGCCTTATGTAATTGTTCTTGTAAATGATGACTCGACCAAATGCTATGTTGATCACCTAAATGTTTGCATGATATGCTATGAATTTAAATGAAATGCAATATTTCTTTTGTTATCCTTATTCCCATGATTATCACTATTAGCACGTACATGAGCACGCATGTTAGCATGAACCGAAATTTCAAGAGCATGTGCATATAATAACCAACAAGAAAATATTACATGTCATGGAGGTTGGTAGCCCAGGGAGATTCGGGTACTAGCCTCTGGCTCACAAGAAAACCCAAAACACATATTGTCAAGGAGGTTGGTATCCCAGGGTCATTCGGGTACTAGCCTCTGGCTCACAAGAAAACTAAACAAGTAGTAAAAATCACATATTATCAAGGAGGTTGGTAGCCCTAGGACATTCGGGTACTAGCCTATAGCTCACAAGAAAACCATATATCAAGGAGGTTGGCAGCCCAGGGAGATTCGGGTGCTAGCCTCTGGCTCACAAGTTACAAGATGCAAGGTTACAAGATGATGACAAGGCATTCATGCATGCACGCATACATGATTTCTACAAGCCATACTGAGACATGAAACAAATTTCCAAGCATGAGTTTTATCGGAGTTTTCGCATTCATGAACGCACGTCAAGATGATTGTATTGTACTGTCTTATGCTATTTCTTTTGTGATGCTCTAATTTCTAAGTTGTAATGTATTACCGTTGTTGTGTTCATTATTGCATGGTTAGCTAGTAGCTTGTACTCGTTGAGTATTCCATGCTCAGTCGTACTTTCATGTCGGCAGATACTAAGGAAGCCCTCGACCCGGAACCTTAGGTTGAGGAAGAGTATATAGAGGAGATAGAGTCATCTATCCCACTGCAGTCTCAGGCGGACTGAGACCTTGACGTGTGGCCGTACCTCGACCACTGTTGAGGAGAGTGTGCGAGAGGGTGCTTATGTATTTCGACATTTTGATAGGTGGGCCTGTTCACCCTAGACTTAGACATGTTTTGTGTATATGTTAACTTGGAATACTATTTTGGAAATCTTAGAAGAAAAGAAAAAGTTAGTTTAAACTTCTGCATTTTTGTTTAGCTTCCGCGCTTTGATTGTCATTGTTTTAGTACTGTAATTATCATGTTCATGGCATGATGGTTTGGCAGGTACGTATAGTCACGCCTAAAGTATCCCTAAACTCCTAGGTGGTATTTTGGGGCGCGACAGAGGTGGTATCAGAGCTCTATGCATTAGAGTCCTTAGGATCGCTTAGTACTCGATATCATTATTGAACAAGGCATTAGGTATTGGGAATGAGTCGTATTCCAAGTATAGACTAACAAGTTAGTCTTAGTCAAAATGGGTTGAGCTTCAACCAAACTTGGAGTCCTACGCTAGGAACACGGATTGTATGATATGTTATTGCGTTGTATACGATGTGTGCATTATCTTGTGCTTGGTTAATCTGCTTGATGAATATGTATTGAGTAAATTGTGAACTATTCCTAAATGCGTATCCAAAGTGGACTCATGTTGTATTGTCGTTCTCAGGAGAAATTATGAGACGCAATACCCGGGGTCGTGGATACAACACAAGGGGCAATGGAGGTGATGCTCCATCGGGTGATGATCAACCCGACTTTGCTCAAGCTTTCACTTCAATTGCTGAGGCAACCGGCCACTCTGCCTAATGCCGCATTTATACCAGCTCCTCCTAATAGAGCACAAGCCAGGATAGAGGCTTTCTGGTGGATGAGGCCTCCAACTTTTTGTGGAAGCATTGATCCACTTCTTGCTGAGGGTTGGATCCGGCAACTAAAAAAGATCTTCTCCGTGTTGGCACCTACTGAGGAAGAGAGGGTTACTTGGGCCGCCTTTATGCTTTAAGGCGAGGTCGACCACTGGTGGAAATCCGCACTTCGGACCCAAGAGTTGACCCGACAAGGTCAAGACTGGACTTGGGAAGAATTATTGGATGTTTTCAACAAGAAGTACTTTCCGGTCGGGATGAAAGAGAAGATGGAAGTGGAGTTCATTACCATGGAGCAAGGTAATATGTCGGTAGTGACTTATGAAGCCAAGTTTTCAGAACTATCTCGGTTTGCTCCACATATGATAGCGACCGAGGCTATGAAAGCCCGGAAATTTGAGAGAGGATTGAAGGCCTACCTCAAGGACCGAGTCTTGATGTTTAGACATGAGACATACTCAGAGGTGGTGGACAAGACACTTTTGGCCGAGTCGAACTCCGAGGAGTTCTTTAAAAGAAGAGGAATGGAGAAAGGATAGTCAAGTAGTTCAAGGGAGAAAAGAGTAAGGACTAGCTTGTATCAGTCTGCAGGGCCGGCTCAGTCACAGAGGATTTATTCAGCACCACAGGCTCCCTGCCCTTTTGCTCCACCGGCCTTTCGCCCGGCTACCTCATATGCTCCTCACCCCGCAGTTACTCAGGCTACGGGATATGCTCATTCCCCCTATTCGCATGATGTCTGCACTCTTTGTGGAAGGAGGCATCCAGCGGGAGAATGTCGGAGGATTATAGGAAGTTGCTTCCATTGTGGTGTCCATGGCTACATGGTTAGAGATTGTCCCCGATGTCATTTACCAGCTCAGTCTTTGAGGAGCAGGCCCCTGAATAGGCAGACATCTCAGCCTAGCTCTTCCCAGGCTTCGAGGGCCTCACAGTCTACACAGCCTCCTCGCCCAGCCACATAGAGCCGAGTCTTCGCCCTGTCAGAGAGAGACGCACGTGCATTCGACGATGTCGTGCAAGGTACGCAAAATCCTAGAGTTTATGTTGTGTAAGATTCCTTTGGTTTGGTTATGTGATTATTGGTTATGTGATTATTATTAGGGGTTACCTATGTATGATGCTTGTTACTATTTGAAATCTACTGATATTAGTTACTTAATCGCACAGGCGCTTTATTAGTGAACGAGTGTCTCACCCGAGTGTTGATAGACACAGGATGTACTCACTCTTTTGTCTCACCAAGTTTTGCAAAGGGTTTTTTGACTGAGGCTACTCCGTTAGAGCGGGAGTTGACCATTGCAACTCCACTCGGCAAGTCAGTTGATACCGATAAAATATTTAGAGATTGTGTGGTGCAAGTGGGGGAGAATGAACTATTAGCCGATCTTATCATCCTGGATTTCCAAGACATGGATTTTGATGTCATCCTAGAGATGGATTGGTTGGCAAACCACCATGGTCATGTTGCGTGTTTTGAAAAGATGGTGAATTTTAAGCCGGAATGAGTCAAACCTTTTCACTTCTGAGGATTGAGAGAAAGGGATATTGTTCGCTTGGTAGCTTTGAACTTAGCGAACCCCGAAGCACAAAACTCCTTAGCTATTCCGGTTGTGAGTGAGTTCTTAGATGTGTTTCCGGAAGAACTTCCCGGATTGCCTCCTGATAGGGAGATTGAGTTCGTTATGGAGCTTGCTCTAGGTACCGCTCCGATTTCAAGGGCACTATATAGAATGGCCCCTATAGAGCTTGAAGAATTGAAGAAACAGATTGAGGAGTTACAACAACTTGGTTTCATCCAACCAAGTGTCTCACCCTGGGGAGCTCCGGTTCTCTTTGTGAAGAAGAAAGATGGGTTAATGAGAATGTGTATAGACTACCGTCAGTTGAATAAGATAACTATCAAGAATCGTTATCCCTTGCCGAGGATAAGCGACTTATTTGACCAACTAAAGGAGCGAGATTCTTCTCCAAGATTGATGTTAGATCGGGACATCATCAGTTAAAGATCAAGGTGGAAGATGTTCCGAATACGGCTTTCAGGACTCGGTATGAGCATTACGAGTTCCTTGTCATGCCTTTTGGGCTGACGAAAATGCACCGGCGGCGTTCATGGATTTGATGAACCTGGTGTTCCGATCATACTTGGATCGATGCGTGATTGTGTTCATCGACGACACTTTGGTGTATTCTCAGACACGGGAAAATCACGCACGAGACCTCCGCCTTGCCTTGGAGATGTTGAGAGAGCATAGGCTATATGCCAAATTGAGCAAGTGTGAATTCTGGTTAGAGAAGGTGGCGTTCCTAGGCCACGTAGTGTCGGCCGAGGGCATTTCTGTAGACCCAGCCAAGGTTGAGGCAGTCATGAGTTGGGAGAGGCCCAAGAGCGTCACGGAGATACGTAGTTTTCTTGGATTGGCAGGCTATTATCGGAGATTTGTTGAGGGATTCTCCAGTTTGGCTGCACCTCTCACCTACTTGACGAGGAAGAATGCTAAGTTTAGTTAGAGCGACAAATGTGAAGTGAGTTTCCAGGAGTTGAAGAAACGCCTCACCACGACTCCCGTCCTTACTGTGCCATCCGGACATGGTGGGTATGAGGTGTATAGCGATGCTTCGCACATCGGACTTGGGTGTGTCCTTATGCAGCACAAGGAAGTCATTGCCTATGCATCAAGGCAATTGAAGGAGTATGAAAATCATTACCCCACTCACGACTTAGAGCTCGCCGCGGTTGTGTTTGCATTGAAGATTTGGCGATATTATTTTTATGAGGAACAATTTGAGGTATTCACAGATCATAAAAACCTTAAGTATTTGTTTTCCCAGAAAGAGCTGAACCTGAGGCAAAGAAGATGGGTAGAATTTTTGAAAGACTACGAGTGCTTTATTCAATACCATCTGGGCAAAGCGAATGTTGTAGCCGATGCTCATAGCCGGAAGCCTACTGGACTTTTGGCACGTATGATGCTGAAGGAGTGGAGGTTGCTAGAGGATGCGTCCAACCTCGACATCAGTTTTAGTCTCCCTACCTTTAGGCCGATAATGGCTAACATCACAGTTAGGCCATATGTCCTGAGCATGATCAAGGAGTTGCAGGGCATGGATGCCGAGCTACTTTCTGGCCGAGACAAGTCAGTTAAGGGTGGCAGCAAGGATTTTGCGGTGAGAGATGATGGGATTATCACTTTCAAGGGAAGAGTATGTGTCTTAGCCGATGAGAAGCTTAAACGAGAAATCTTATATGAGGCTCACCGGTCCTAGTACACCGTTCACCCCGGAGGTACCAAAATGTATAGAGACTTGAAAATTTTTTTTTGGTGGTGAAACATGAAGAGGAAGGTTGCGGAGTACGTGGCACGGTGTTTAGTGTGCCAACAGGTGAAAGCAGAGCACTTGAGACCGGTTGGACTTTTATAGTCTCTCGCTATTCCCGAGTCAAAATGGGAACACATATCTATGGACTTAATTGTGGGGTTGCAAAAGACGGTTAGAAAGACCGATGCTATATGGGTTGTAGTTGACAGACTCACGAAGTCCGCCCATTATTGCCATACCAGACTACCTTCAATTCTAATCAGTTGGCCGCCTTGTACATCAAGGAAATAGTCCGATTGTATGGGGTGCCAGTGAGCATTGTCTCGGATCGAGACCCTAGATTTACCTCCAGGTTTTGGAAAAGCTTTCAGAGTGCCACGGGTTCCCGGTTGGACTTTAGCACGGCTTTCCATTCACAGATGGATGGGCAAACCGAGCGAGTGAATCAGGTTATTGAAGACATGCTTCATGCATGTATACTAGACTTCAAGGGAAGTTGGGAAGATCACCTACCTTTGGTGGAATTCGCCTACAATAACAGTTATCAGGCAAGCATACAGATGACGCCTTTTAAGGCTTTGTATGGGAGGAGTTGTAGATCCCCATTGTATTGGGATGAAGTTGGGGAAAGGAAGGTGTTGGGCCCCGAATTAATTGAACAAACCGCGGATAGATTCAAGCTTATCCAGGAGAGGTTGAAGACCGCACAAGATAGATAGAAGAGCTACGTCGACAACTGAAGGAGAGACCTTGAGTTTCGAGTTGGTGATTTTGTATTTGTTCGGGTTTCACCAACCAAGGGTGTTATGAGATTCGGAAAGAGAAGCAAACTCAGTCCGAGATATGTGGGCCCGTTCGAGATCATTACTAGAGTCGGTGAGGTGGCTTACCGTGTTGCTTTTTCCGCTCATATGGCAGCGGTCCACAATGTATTCTATGTCTCTATGCTTCGAAAGTACATCCCAGACCCTTCCCATGTCATAGAGCTTGATTCGGTGGAAATCCGAGAGGATCTTACACTAGTTGAGCAACCGGTGCATATCTTAGACAGGTGAGATCAAATCTTGCGCAACAAGACCATTCCCTTGGTCTTGGTAAGATGACAACACCATTCAAGGGAGGAAGCTACATAGGAACGAGAGGCCGAAGTACGATAAAGTATCCTCAGTTATTTGTTTAGGGCCTTGGCATTCCCTTGTATTTGTTATCGTTTTGTGCGTATATGTAATGTCTAAATTTCGAGGACGAATTTTTGTAAGGGGGGGGGGAGAATGTAGCACCCTGGACTTTTCTATATTTAATGAATGGTACGTTCATAGCTAATTGGCATTTCTCGTGGTCTAATTAATAAATAAGGGAGAAATTAGAAATTTTGAAATGTCAGAAATGTTCATTTTCGAAAGACGAACTCAACGCAAGTTGAATCGTCGAAATCTGACGAATGAGTCAAAAGATATGGTCAAAACAGTCGGGACCTGCAGAGCACCGATTGCTCGGTCATTG
This sequence comes from Tetracentron sinense, assembly GCA_015143295.1. NCBI lineage: Eukaryota > Viridiplantae > Streptophyta > Magnoliopsida > Trochodendrales > Trochodendraceae > Tetracentron > Tetracentron sinense. The sequence continues at coordinate 30,008,993 of CM026570.1, read as the reverse complement.
TAACGATCGATCGGTAGCTATCGACTGGACAAAAATTTTGTATGGGGAAATTTTCCAGAGAGCATGTTTTTGACCGGTCGCTCGGTCAATAACACTGATCGCTTGGTAGGCAACCGATCAATCGGTCATAACCACTGATCGCTCGGTCCCCGCGTTTTTACAGAAATTTCAGTAAGGACATTTTTATCTTTCGGGTGTTAAACCCTTACTTCATAAGGCTTGCCCGAGCCTTTAGGGCTTATTCAACATACTTAGATGGTTTTTGAGAGTTAGAGAGAGAGGAGAAGGGGATTTGCACCTAGGGTTTCCATTGGAGAAGGAATCAAAGGGTTTGACAACCCTAGATCATCCTCAAACTTGGATTGCTTCAAGTTCAAGGCTTAAGCTCGTGGGGGATCTCGTTCTCAAGCTAGGGCAGCATTCTCCAAGGTATTTCAAGAGGGTCTTCTTCTCCAAACCAAGTCTCCCTCAACAAAAGGTTTCCTCCTTTCAAGTTGGAGCTCAAATCAAGGTTCCTACCAAGATCAAGTCTTGATCTAAGGTTAGTACACCCTACTAACTTTCCCTAGCACTAACCTAGGTTTTCTATTGTAAATGGTGATTATTTATATTATGCTTTCCATCCCTATGAGTTGTATCCTCTCAATAAATATAACCAAAATAAGCAAAAAGGATATAGATGTGTATGGAATGTTGATTGAGGCGATGTGATGCCAAATGTATGATGTGTGATATGTGTGGTGTGGGAAATGAAAAATTGGAGGATGGGCCTTTTACAAATAATAAACTTAGCCTTATGTGATTGGATGGAAAATATGCAATAAAGAAGAAGAAGATGAACTACTAATGGACATCGTATGTTATGTATTTGATAAATGCCTAACCTATGAAATGATGAATTAAAGGAATTGGATGTAAGCCTTATGTAATTGTTCTTGTAAATGAAGACTCGACCAAATGCTATGTTGATCACCTAAATGTTTGCATGATATGCTATGAATTTAAATGAAATGCAATATTTCTTTTGTTATCCTCATTCCCATGATTGTCACTATTGACACGTACACAAGTACGCATGTTAGGATGAACCGAGATTTCAAGAGCATGTGCATATAATAACCAACAAGAAAATATTGCATGTCAAGCAGGTTGGTAGCCTAGGGAGATTCGGGTACTATCCTCTGGCTCACAAGAAAACCCAAAACACATATTGTCAAGGAGGTTGGTAGCCCAGGGACATTCGGGTACTAGCCTCTGGCTCACAAGAAAACTAAACTAGTAATAAAAATCACATATTGTCAAGGAGGTTGGTAGCCCAGGGACATTCGGGTACTAGCCTCTGGCTCATAAGAAAACCATATATCAAGGAGGTTGGCAGCCCAGGGAGATTCGGGTGCTAGCCTCTGGCTGACAAGTTACAAGATGCAAGGTTACAAGATGATGACAAGGCATTCATGCATGCACGCATACATGATTTCTACAAGCCATACCGAGACATAAAACGGATTTCCAAGCATGAGTTTTATCGGAGTTTTCGCATTCATGCACGCATGCCAAGATGATTGTATTTACCATGTCTTATGCTATTTCTTTTGTGATGCTCTGATTTCTACGTTGTACTGTATTACCGTTGTTGTGTTCATTATTGCATGGTTAGCTAGTAGCTTGTACTCGCTGAGTATTCCATGCTCAGCTGTACTTTCATGTCGGCAGGTACTGAGGAAGCCCTCGACCCGGAGCCTTGGGTCGAGGAAGAGTATATAGAGGAGAGAGAGCCGTCTATCTCACTGCAGTCTCAGACGGACCGAGACCTTGACGTGTGGCCATACCTCGACTATTGTTGAGGGGAGTGTGCGAGAGGGTGCTTATGTATTTCGACATTTTGATAGGTGGGCCTGTCCACCTTAGACTTAGACATGTTTTGTATATATGTTAACTTGGAATACTATTTTGGAAATCTTAGAAGAAAATAAAAGTTAGTTTACGCTTCCGCATTTATGTTTAGCTTTCGCGCTCTGATTATCATTGTTTTAGTACTGTAATTATAATGTTCATGGCAGGATGGTTTGGCAGGTACGTATTGTCACGCCTAAAGTATCCCTAAACTCCTAGGGGGTATTTTGGGGCCTGACATAAACCCTAGGCAAACCCTGTTTAGTATCCATCCTCAGAGGCTCCCCGACAAGAGCTTAAACTGTCCCATCGCTCCTCAGCACAAGCTTAAAAGGCATTTCGCTCCCAAATGAGCATAAACAACTATTAATCAATCAAATCAAACCGTGAAATCTTTCAATCAAATCCATCCATCAATCCCCTCTGGAACTACGTACGGCTTGATTCCACTAACAGTGGATACGTAGGCAACCCTGATCGAGTTCAGCTCCCCTAGGATAGAATCTCTATTCCATTTCTGTCATGTCCATCTCATTACATTTGTAAATCCCTAAATAGGTGTTGGCAAATTCCGTGATCATTAGATAGGTCAGTTGAGTCGAGTCGTCGAGTCATGTTTAACTTGTCAGAAGAGAAGAGCTAAAGCTTAAAGAAGATTGAAGAAAGTGAAGGAAAAAGCTTCTACTCCGGATCTAGACAGGTAATGGACTTAGAGACCCTACCTAGGTTGGATTTGATTTAGATAACCCTAAGAATACCTAGGAGGATAGTTTTAAGCCTACCAAAGATATTTGATCTTAGTTGAATCAAATAAAAATAAAATGAAAATGGTTTTGGCAAAAAATTCTGTCTCAACCGATCGCTCGGTATTGCGACCGATCGATCGGTGGCCTACTGAGCGATCGGTGGCTATCGACTGGACCAAATTTTTGTATGGGGAAATTTTCCAGAGAGATGATTTATGACCGAGCGATCGGTCATTAGAACCGATCGATCCGTTGTGCACCGAGCGATCGGTAGTGAGCACCGATCGATCGGTCCCCGTAAAAAGAATTTTTCTTTTTCTGGATTCTTTTTTTAACCCTATATAAACAACTTTTGAGAGACCTAATTCGTGTCTTTGATATTTTTTGAAAGAGTAGAGGTCTGAGAAACTCTTCTAGAGCTTTTCTTATTGCTTTTATTAGATCTTTGTTGATCCCTCCTCTTTCTTAGATCCTAGAGAATGCAAGTAGAGATCTAAACCTTTGATCTTGCATTGTGTGATCTCAGATCTGTATGAGATCCCTCTAGGGTTTGAAATTTACTAAATTGATTCACAACCCTACACCTTGTGTGTGTGTCCGGTGTTTGATCCGGAGCTTTCGTGGAAGGAGATCGATCGTGTGTGATCGTGGATTTGAAGTTGCTTGAAAAGATTTGGTCAGTGTGGAACCGAAGCTGCTAAGGCGGAGATCGAACCTGCTGGTTCGTGGAAATCAAGAGTAAGAGTCTATACCTAGGAACGTCGTTTCTGTTTTGGTAAGGTCTTGTCTTGTACTTGATATCTTTTCATAGTGAAGTTTATTGCTGGACAAGGTCCCGTGGTTTTTTTCCCGTTAGGGTTTTCCACGTAAAAATCTTCTGTGTTTGATTTGTGTGGATTGTCTGATTGAATTAATCATTGATTTACTTAGAAAGGTAACAACCTGTTCCATGGTTTCTTTATCCTCATCAGTCTTATATCTATAAGGATAATAAGCATTTGGAACACGAGGACAACCTAGAATAGCAGCAATTAAATCAGGATTTATTACCACAGATTTTTCTAAAGCTTTAGTTTTGAAAGACCAAGTTTTCAAGTTGATATCAGAAAAATTGGAATAAAATTCCTGAACCAACTGAATAGGAGCTGGACATGATAGATGGAGAATACCTTCCCATTTACGATCGGTAATGAGTTTAGGAAGATAATAATCATCAAAGTCTGAAATTTGAATTCCACGCTCAACCATGATAGCCTTCTTGCTAAAATATTCACGGTAAAGTTGAGCAGCCGAAGGATTAATGAAAGAAGATGATAGAATGGCATGGGAAGATGAGGCTTTACCCTTGTTTTTACCATTTTTATCAGCCAAAGCCTTTTGGCGATTCTCAGCAGTAGAATCAATGATTCTACGAATTGGTCTGTCCCCAATGGAAATACCATGCCCTATTGGAGTGAAAGTAGATGGCTCTAGGTTTTCCTCATCTTGAGGAGGATCCTCTTGGTTGTTGAGGACCAACCTCCGACGTTTGGGAACGCCAGACATGAGATAGGCAAGAAGGATTAACGACAGAACGAAAGCCATGGAAGAAAATGCAAGAAAACAATGCCCTAGACGAGAAAATCAATCTAAATCGAAGAAAATCCACAAATCTTACCTTTTAGATGCTTGGGAAACCTTTAGAATAGAAAGGAATGACCGTATGAAGGATTTGTAGGAGAAAGAACCGAGGGATCGCTCTAGAGGTTGGAGAACAAGTGAACAAAAAAAATAGAAATGAGGGTTTTATAACACTGTTCACGAAAGACCGATCGATCGGTCTTTAGCACCGAGCGATCGGTGGTCTGAAAAGTTTTCAAAAATTTTCACTGTTAAAATCTTTTCTCCCCCTCAACCAATGGAACATTGAAAATACATTTTCACCTCAAAATGACCAACTGACCAAAAAAAATATGCAACATGTGATTTCATAAAAATCATAAATAATAATCACCCAAGAATTGATATATCAAGTATAGGCATAAACAAGGATTATGTAATCATTAATTGATTTTCACCGGTGATTAAATATGGTATTTGCATCAAATTCACAATCAGAGTCAAGATACAATTAGAAGTAATGTGAATATGAAATAAAAATTCATTACTTGACTCTTTGAATTGGTTTCCTTCCTTAATCTAGATTTTGACATTATATTTCAAATGGGACTCTAAAATTTTTCAAAAACTAGTTTTAAAACCAATAATCATCCATATTTATCTGATGAGCAATTTTTACCCCATATTTGACTAATAAATTTATTTCATATCTTTTTCAGTCAAATTGTACTCATTATGAAAATTCTTTTTGGAGTACACATATAGACACTAGCACACTGGTGACTTTCACTCAAGTGAGAAGGTAGCTCTTTCTAATGACAGTAGGGGCTTTCACACTAGCAATCCATATAGATATCTACTGTTTGTCTAGGTAGCCATTACTCACTGTTTTCATTCACTAGTAGCTATCACACAAACTCACAGGTAGTCCTCTCCATGTCAATAATTTTTATATCTAGGGGGCTCACCATATGGAATTTTTTATGACATTGGTTATTCTAGATTTGATTAATCTAGGGAACCATATGGTATAATATCAGAACCTTTAAATAGGAACTAAAACCATCCAAAGAATTAGTCAGAGTGCATGTGCAAATTAGAACATCATTGTATGCTCAACTCTAACTGAGGTTAATTAGCATGACCAAATTCAATCACAAGATCGAACCAACAATTGAACTATCCTATTTTATTCAATCCTATGAAATATTTATTCTTGGATTATATAGTTAAATATGATTTCAAGGAAATAACATTAAGCAAAAAGATAGGAAAAATAAGGTCATACAAACACATTATTTTTTGCAATATTTTTCAATTTTTGAATGTTTTTGGATTTTTTATTACTTAAAGAAAATAACAAAAAAAATAGCTCTATGACATAAATAAAACATGAAGAACACATAGGCTATGTAACATGTACACCATTACTCAACTCCGCACAAACCGATGGATTTCCTAAGGAGTTCAAACCTAAGGGAATCTAAAGGTTTTGTGAGAATGTCCGCATATTGATTCTCTGTTTGGACATACTCAATAGACACAACTTTTTGCTCAACAAGATCACGGATGAAGTGATGCCTAATGTCTATATGCTTTGTGCGAGAGTGTTGCACAGGATTTTTGGAGATATTGATTGCACTTGTGTTATCACAATACACAATCATAGTGCTTTGATCAATCCCATAATCCTTCAACATCTGTTTCATCCACAGAAGTTGGGTGCAACAACTACCAGCTGCTATATACTCAGCCTCGGCTGTAGACAGGGAAATAGAATTCTGCTTTTTGTTAAGCCAAGCAACCAAGCAGTTTCCAATATAGAAACACCCGCCGGAGGTGCTCTTCCTATCATCAGTATTTCCAGCCCAATCAGCATCGGAATACCCCACAACAATGACATTTGTATCGAAAGAATACCAGAGGCCTAAGGACATAGTTCCACTCACATAGCGAATGATACGCTTGACAGCAACTAAGTGAGACTCTTTGGGATTTGCTTGATAACGGGCACATGCTCCAACACTAAAGGCTATGTCGGGTCTAGTAGCAGTTAGGTAGAGCAAACTACCAATCATGCTTCTATAATTAGTCTGATCGACATCCTTCCCTGAAGTATCTTTACTAAGCTTTATAGTAGTACTCATAGGAGTCCTAGCATGCTTAGCAGAACTCATTCCAAATTTCTTCACTAGATTTTTTGCATATTTGATTTGAGATACTGAGATCCCAGAATCCAATTGCTTGATCTGAAGACCAAGGAAGAAACTTAGCTCACCAACCATGCTCATTTCAAATTCATTTTTCATTTGTTCAGCAAATGAATGAGCATGTAAGTCTAATGTGGAACCAAATACTATGTCATCAACATATATCTGGGCGATGACAATATCACCTTTCACATTCTTTATGAAAAGGGTTCTGTCTACTCCCCCTCTCGAAAATCCGTTTTCCAAGAGATAAGTAGTCAGCCTCTCATACCAAGCTCTTGGAGCTTGCTTTAAACCATAGAGGGCCCTTTTTAGTCGATAAACTTGATTAAGGTGATGTGGATCTTCAAACCCTTTTGGTTGTTCCACATAGACTTCCTCATGTAGAATGCCATTCAGAAAGGCACTCTTAACATCCATTTGAAAAAGTTTGAATTTCATATGGCAAGCCACAACTAGAAGAATTCTTATTGATTCTAGCCTGGCTACAGGAGCAAAAGTTTCATCGAAGTCAATACCTTCAATTTGGGTGTATCCTTGTGCAACTAACCTAGCCTTATTTCTTATGATAGTACCTTTTTCATCAGATTTGTTCTTGAAAATCCATTTGGTACCTATCACATTTGTATTGTTAGGCCTAGGTACTAAATACCAAACATCATTCCTAGTAAACTGAAGTAACTCTTCTTGCATTGCATTTATCCAATTATCATCTGCAAGAGCTTCAGCTACATTCTTGGGTTCAAAAGATGAAGTATAGCAAATGTAGCTAACTTCATTTTCAATTTGTTTCCTCGTTCTCACTCCACTTTCAACATCACCAATTATATCAGTGGGGGTGTGAGGACTCATGACCCTAGGATGTGTAGGTTTTGATGGAGATGTTTGCTTATCAATAGGTGGTGTTGAAATAATTTCAACATTTACATTTTCAGCACTTTCATCATCCTCACGTTGCACATTTTCAACACCGGAGTCATCCACAACTACATTTATGGACTCCATAATTGTAGAGGTTCTCAAGTTATACACTCGATAAGCTCTACTGTTGGTGGAATACCCAAGAAATATCCCTTCATCACTCCGGGATTCAAATTTGCCCAGTTGCTCTCTATCCTTAAGGATATAGCATTTACTTCCGAATTCTCGAAAGTACTTGACACTAGGTTTCTTGTTATTCCACAACTCATATGGGGTTTTCCTTGTTCCAGGTCTTACAAAAACTCTATTAACTATATAGCAAGCAGTGTGAACTGCCTCAGCCCAGAAATGAGAAGCTAGATTGTTGCTATGAAGCATAACTCTAGCCATCTCTTGGAGAACCCTGTTCTTCCTCTCTACTACACCATTCTGCTGAGGTGTAATAGGTGCAGAAAATTCATGTTTGATACCCGACTCATCACAAAAGTCGTTGTACTTAGAGTTTTCAAACTCCTTTCCATGATCACTTCGAATTCGAGTGATTGGGCATCTTTTCTCATTTTGAATTTTCAGGCAAATACTTTTGAAATTGTCAAAAGCATCGGATTTCTCTCTTATAAATGCCACCCATGACATTCTAGAGAAATCATCAACAATGACTAAGATGTATCGCTTTCCACCTAGACTTTCAGTTCTTGTAGGACCCATAAGGTCCATATGAATTAATTCCAGTGGATATGAAGTAGCAATACTTGAAGTCTTCTTATGTGGGGTCCTAATTTGTTTACCAATTTGGCATGGCCCACACACAGCAGTAGAAGGCTTTCCTAGTTTGGGAACACCTCTCACAAGCTCTTGCTTAGAGATTTTACTTAGGTCTTTGAAGTTCATATGACCTAGTCTTCGGTGCCACAAATCAACCTCCTCAATTCTAGTCTTATAACAGACATTTGAGGGAATAGGACTGGGAGTTAAGCCGTAGCAATTGTCAGTGGTTCTCAATCCTTCTAGAACACACTTACCTTTACCATTAATGACTAAGCATTTATTTTGGGTAAAGTGCACAGCATGATTATCATCACATAGTTGACTTATGCTAATTAAATTAGCTTTTAGTCCTTCAACTAACAAGGCATCTTTCAATTTAGGTATGCCTGGTGAATCGATGATACCCTTTCCTTTGACTAAAGACTTGCTTCCGTCACCAAAAGTAACAGTCCCATCAGGACAGTCCTCAAATTGAATAAATAAGGACTTGTTACCTGTCATATGCCGAGAACACCCACTGTCGAAGTACCACATTTCTGTGTTTTGGGCTTTCAAGGCAGTATGGATGACAAAGCACTTAAGGTCTTCCTTTCTTACATACACAGTCTTTAAACTTTGTTTAGATCTTGGATCATTAATCTGTGTAGTAGAGACCTTTTTCCTTTTTGTCCTCCTTGACCTTTTTCTGTTTTGTTCAGTTCTAGTTTTTTGATAAATCAAATTATTTCCTCTTGAATAATCATTTGGAATAAATTGACCAGTTCTTGTTCTAGAGATTTGAGCAATTCTATTAACATCATCGCTCAACATTCTAGATTTTTCAGCTAGAACCTGAATCTGCCTTTGAAGAGTCCCTTGACATTGATTTTGGTTCCATGAACCATTTCGGGGAGCTCTCCTAAATGCATTACAATTTGGTCGAATGTGACCTCTCACACCACAAAAATGACATGTGGGTATGAATCTTGGTAGAGGAGGAAGATTTCTTCTAACTGGAATTTGATTCCTTAAAGCATTCACTCTAGGAGCTGTATTTCTAGGCGTTACAAAATTTGTATAAGCCTTAGTACTTGATGTAGAAGGTAAATTTTCTTTAGGTTCAGAATGTATTGGCTCAAACACTGCACTAGCCATTGTTCCAACAGCTAAAGGACCAGTTGGTGTGTCAACATGTCCTATCCCAGATCTACAAGAATTTGATCTATACTTTCTAACTAATTCATCTAGGCAGCTAGTGTTACCAAACATTCTTACTTCTTTTTCAAGAGTATAGACCTTCTGAATCAAGTCAGTCTTGTCTTTAAGGGTAATTTGGTGTTCTTTTTCAAGAAATTTCACCTTATCAACAAGAGAAACTTTAAAAGTTTCCAGCTCCATTTGCAGAGTTCTTAACTCTTCAATTTCTTTCATGGAAGTGTCTCTTTCAACTTCTAATTTTTTGACCACATTAGTCAATGAGACATTCTCTTCCAAAAGACATTGAACTTTTATAACAAATGCTTCTTTTTCATTTTCCAACTGACTAACTAGTGCACTCTTCTCTTCTGCTACTAGTTTACAGATATCTCTTTCATTTTGAATGAGTTTGAGTTTTTTGCTCAAAGAGATTTTTGTTTTAGTCAGTTTCAAACTTTCAGCATACAACTTATCATAAGTTGTTTTCAAATCTTCATCACTTTCAGAGTCAGTTTGACTCTTCTGTAAGTCATCACTAGACTCAGTATGAATACTCTCATCACTTCTATCCTTTTCATCAACCGCAGAGGTAGTCTCAAGAATCCCAGAAAGGGAAACAGTGAAAGCCGTATGATTTCCAGTATCTTCACTTGAAGAGGAACTGTCCGATTCTTCATTCTCGGAATCACTGTCATCCCAACAGGCATTCATCACCTTGCCCTTACTCTTCTTCTTGTTAGGACAGTTAGGTGAAATATGACCGAAGCCATGGCATTCATAACATTGAACACCTTGGGATTTCTTGTCGCCACTTTTGGAATTTTTCTTGTTTTCCCAGGGCTTAGACTTTGACTTCTTAAAAGTTTTTCCTCCCTGTTTGGGATTAAATCTCTTTTTCGTTCTAAAAAATTTTTGAAATTTTTTAACGAAAAGAGCCATTTCTTCCTCATTCATATCTCCATCACTGTCATCCTCATCCAAAGTTTCCTTGATGGTTTTCAAGGCTAAAGATTTATTCTTCTTGGATGGACGTAGATTGAGTTCATAGGTTTGGAGTGATCCAACCAATTCCTCAATCTTCAGAGAGTCAACATTTTTACTCTCTTCGATTGCAGTGACTTTGGGTTGAAATCTCTCTGGGAGAGATCTAAGGACTTTTCTAACTATTTTGGACTCAGATATTTTCTCACCTAAATTGAAACTAGCGTTGACAATGTCACTAAGTTTTGCATAGAATTCATCAAAAGTGTCATTGTCTTCCATGTTTAAATGTTCAAATTTGGTGGTTAACATTTGGAGTTTTGAGATTTTAACAGTGGTAGTACCCTCATGGGTAATTTCAAGAATGTCCCAAGCCTCCTTTGCTATTTCACATGAAGAAATTCGTCTGAATTCCTCAGCAGTGACTGCAGTAAAGATAGCATTGAGACCTTTAGTGTTCCATCCACTTGAATCAAGCTCTTCTCTGGTCCATTCATCAGAATATTTGACGACAGTCAAATCACCTACAGTTTTTATGGGCGTAGTCCACCCATTCTGTATAGACATCCAAATTCTCTCGTCTATAGATTTGAGAAAGGCTCTCATTCTAGCTTTCCAATATGCATAATTATTTCCATCAAAAAGTGGTGGACGAGAGACGGATCCTCCTTCTCTTAGAGTACTCATGATCACGGATAATACAGGATCACACTTAAGGGATTAGCCTTATCAGTGAACAAGCTCTGATACCAATTGAAATTTATCCAGATCAATGATCTCTAAGACCTAGAGGGGGGGTGAATAGGTCTATCTAATAATTTCTACATTCATTACTGTTATTATCATATCTTCTTAGTATATAAATGAAATTTCAAACTTCTCTTATGGTTTCTCCACTTGGATTAAGACTTATGGAGTAGGTAACCATCTCCTGATGAGAGTTTAGGGGTGCCTAACACCTTCCCCTAACTCAACTGAATCCCTTACCTTGACCTCTGACTTCTAGACCATGCCTTATCCAATTATTTCAGGGACTTATTTCCCTCAGAATTAGATAGGTGGCGACTCTCAACCCAATTGCAATTTATCGCTATTCCTCATCGGGTTCAATCCTGATCGGGAATGGGGGGTAAAATTCCGGTACTCATTACTGGCGACTCTGCTGGGGACCAATATTCAAGCAAATACCTAAGTTTGAATCAAACCCAGGAAACCACATCAGAAGCTTTCAATTTCATCTATACGCTAACTCATTTATTTGTTTGCAAACTTAGCAAAATGCCTAGGATTTCATTTTTTTTTCATATTTGATTCTGGTTAATGCACTCATATTCATTTCATGATAGAATAAAAACCCATGACCTATCTAGTTTGGATCTAATCTTACAATCGAGGGATGGCTATCCCTGATGCTGGAGCCTAAAGAATAGTAGAAAAGTACTGGTTGTAGACCGAGGGATGGTTATCTTTGGTAAACGCAACAGGTCTTTTCTGCTTGCACCAATCGTCCATTTTTAGGTATGTTTAATATCGAGGAGTCGCATATAGGGTCAAGTGCTCTCAACCTTATAGTCAAAACCTTGTATACCCAAGCATAAGCAAGTAGATGAAGAATCTCTGTTTTGGCATAAACCAAGAACTACCCATTAGGAGGGATAACCTTATCCCTATTTTATTTTTGGTTTAAGCCACTCCTGCATCTTTGTTCAGGTATAGGGATAATTGTATCCCTATACCCAACCTTTTCGAAGCTTTGTATGAGCCTTGATTGCTAGATAGGTCTAACCTTAATCCATTCTTTAGCCAACACCGTGTGAGATCTAAAAACCTAGATTTCAATGAATCATGTGGATAGCCCATTGATTCATCTTGATCTTGACCCAATGGGCTCTGGTTCCCAACAACCCAGATAAGTGAAATGGACCTCTCTCCACTCACCTCATTGGGTTACACATATGTTGAGTTGATTCCCCCTTGTCTGAGCATCATAACTCAGTCATTTCTTTCAATTTCATAAGCGATTCATTTCAATCAATTCTATTCATTCGATTCAATTCAAATTCATTCAATTAATTTAAACTTCATTCAATTCACTTTAAAAATTCATAACAATTCATTCGATTTAGCTTATTCATACCATCATCATCAACACCGTCATTATAGTTGCATAAGGTATAGCTTTACCATAATCTATCATGCACTTATCGCGACTCGCTTTATGTTCTCAGTTCTTGCCCTTGCCCTGGTAGCAGACCAAAGGACTGACTCATCATCTGGAAAAATGGGCCAGGATGAAGCATTAGGTTATCAAGAGCACATCATGGACATCCTCTGCAAGCATGATCAAGACATCCAGGAACTCAAGACCCTCCTAAGCGACATTGCTCATACTCTTAGTGGATTCCCAATGGCATGTTAGACATGAGGCCCAGAAAAGTCATTTAGATTGTTAGAACCTTATTAATTTGATTAATAAATGCTTCTTCTTAATCTATTGTGTATTCATTATGGGTAATTGACCATGATCATGAGATGATCTATACGATATGAGATATCGATAAAGGTCCATAGGATATGTTGTAGGAAAGTTATGTGATTAGATTATCACAGGCAGATATAACTTTCCGGTTCCTTATACCTTATATAGTCACAACTATGGGTGAAGCTGGACACTTCACTTATATGGCTGCTAGAATGCTAAGATGTTCTCAATAATTGAGATGTAGTTCTATCTCGAACTATTGTAGTGGAGACTACACATCGGCATATGAGTGTTAAATGTACACTGACTGATTGCATTCAATGAAAGACCTCTTGCATAAACATACTATCAGATAGTTGGTCTCTCATTCACATTGAACGGTTTCGATGATCCTTAGATTTGATGAGTTCATCTATGACTGAGTGGTGATTTGATTGTTTTGATTCCACCAACGTATTTTCTAACTTAGGGAATACAATACAGTGACAGTTGGATAGTCAGAAAGTTGTTCAAGTTATGATGAATTTCAAACAAGAAATCCATGCTCATTAGTTTGAGAGATTATACAAGTTCCGGTAAGACAGTTGATTAAGTTCAAATCCTGCGCAGGTGATTTTGAAAATAAAATAAGTTTTGAAATATACTTTTATTAAAAAGTATTATACTTATAAAAGGATTTTCTCAAAATGTTTTTCATGAGAAATTGTTTCTCATGGCTTAATCATAAGTCTTGGAAACCCGGATGATTTGTAATGGGCTATGGGTTAGATAGTATGTCAATCTCGAAGGCCCATTAGGGATAATGTATTTGGAAGGATTAATCGAATTTAAAAGTTCATGTGGTGGGATCCGTAATTGTTAATGTTCATACACTAGGGTTCAATTGCAACATGGATATCTCACGTCAGTTGTAATTCCGATGTAATTCCCGTTTGGGGTCAATGGGATAACATTGGATAAGCCAGGGTAAGAATGTTCCAGAGCAATCTGTGGAGGTGATCACATAAGAAATACAAGCTCAATAATTAATTAAAAGTTAATCAATTATTTAAAGTGATTAAAAGTTAATCATTTAATTAAATATATTAAAAGTTAATCTATTGTTTAAATTAATTGTTAATTTAAACATATGGATTATTTTAGCAATTATTTAATTAACATAATTAAACAGGAAGTGAGTTTGATCCATATCCATAAACCCATTAAAATGGACCTTTAATATGGGCCAAAGCCCATGGGTTTAAACCCTAGGGTGGGGCACCCACTTGAAGAATCCTAATTGGATTAGGATTTGTTTAATTGAATAATTGTGGAAATATAATTCCTTTAATTATGGAATTTAAATCCAATGGTTGGATTGCATTAAGGATTAAGATGTAATTGTAATTAGATTACAAAAGGGAGTTTTAACTCCCCAAAGTCCATGCCCCATAGAAGCTCACGCCCCCCCTTGGTGTTGGTCTCCTAGTTTGACTAGGTTTCCTTTTTTGAGTTAGGATGTTGACTTATCCCTTTTAATTGAGGAATCCTCTTATAATAGGGACTCTTTCATTAGTAGAATTACTATAACTAAAGTAGTTATAGATAAGGTAGGAGTTTATTTAATTAATAATAAGAGTTATTGTTAATTAATAAATCCTATTAGATAAGTTGTAATTGGATTAAGATTTGGATTAGATCCAAATCTATAAATACACCAACACCAATTTCATGGGAGTACAATCAAATTCTCCAGAATTTTTTCTCTCCTCTCCTCTCTCTCTCCAAACCGTGAGCCCTAGGGGAGACCCCTAGGGATTTTCGTGAGCTACTAAGTGGTCCAAAGTTAGGTTTTGCAAATCTAGGGTGTTGAACCTTAGTACTTTTGGTGATAGAAGGTCTACACCATTACTGCATCTTCTTCCTCTTGCTTCTATAATTCCAAAGGAGATTCTAAAGCTTCGTGGGGATAGCGAATAACAAGGATCGAGCTTCTAGTATTTTTTCAGAGAAATCTCTACAAAAAGTTCTGACGATTCGAGTAAATTGAAGCTTCACCGGTGAAAAGCATTCATCGAGGTGATATGACTAAAACTCTTAGATAATTTTGATGCTTTCTATGGTGTTAAGATCTAGGGGATCCAATTTCCACATAAATTTTTATCCGGATCCTCATACAAGTGGTATCAGAGCTCATACTTAGGAGTATTTTTTTTTGTTTATTTTGATAAGGTAATTAAATGGATGATTTAATTAATGAGATGAATTAATCTATTTAATATTGCTCATAGTTTTTATTATTTTATTTGTTTATGAGATGAATAAATAATTATTTATTATATTATTGAATGAGATTTGATAATTAAATAAATTTTAAAAACTAGTATTATATGTGATATAATTAAATTCGAAATAAAGAGTTTATTTTGAAATTCCTTTTAATGATTTGATCATTTAATATATACTTATTAATTATTTAAAATAATTAATAAATTATTTTTCCCATTAATAGATTTTATTTGAAAAATTAAAAAACCCTAATTATGATATGATCATATTTAGGATTTTCAATTCTCTTATTTTTTTTTAATCCTGGATAATAGTAGAACCTATCTCGGATAATAGTAGAACCAATCTATATGAAAGGATCTTGTATTCAAGAAAGGATCTTGCATTTGGGAAAGAAATAAAATTTTGTTGAGATTTTAAGAAAATTCTATCTTATATTTTAAAAAATAATTTTATGAAAATTGTTTTATGGAAAATATAATTGTTATATTTTTCCGGGGTTTCATCTATATAAGATATAGATTTTTAATCGAGCGATTTGATAATTGTTATCAATTTTTAAATCATTTTAAAAATAAGAAAAGTACTTCATCACCATGTAGCATCTATTTTATGTAAGATTATAGTTATGGGTCATAATTATGATAAATTGCTTATCATTCATGCATTCATATTAGAAGATAATATGTAGTAGGTTTTGGCATTTTGTAAAGGGTAGATTCATTCAGTTTCCTTGAAAAGGGCGAATGGAATACTGGTTTCCCTAATGTCATTTAAATTATGTTTAATGCATTGGTGAAGATGCTACGAAGGAGGATGTTGCGATGTGATCTCGATAAGATGATAAAGGGAAGGGATCGCAAAGGAGTTCGTGAGTTACCTTTATTCTTATTACATTCCCTTGCATCCATGCATTTTAATTTATTGACCCATAACGATTAATCTCGTATATTATTGTTATTATTATCATGAGATGATAACTGCTGTTTATTTTATCATGAGATGATATCTGTTTATATGTTTAATTATTCTGTTGAAATAATTGCCCTTGATATATCATGTGTATATAAGACTGGGGACAAGTCCCTAAGTATTATGATCTTCTACCATACACTATGTAATCGTATAGTGGGGAGTGTGAGTAAGCTGACAGGCCAAAGTCAGGCCCAATCCCTCTCACCTATGAGTGAACATGGTGAAAACTGAATAAGCAAAAAGTGGGACCAATAACGCCAAAGCGTGAGCTTTCATTAGGTGTTTATTAAGTTCATGGTAGGTGGGCACATGAATAAGATATATTATACAATAACGTCAAAGCGTGAGTATAACATCCCTTATAGATCAGATAGAAGATCGAATGCTCCAGGATTCACAAGATGAGATCTGTGAAATTGGAGAAGATAGTTTCTATCTGCCTATTCAAGGGGATGTGATGATGTGCCCAAAGGTAGGATTACATTAAGCCAGTGTCTAGGTTTTCGATGCCAATTGATTCTTTCCAAATTGGCAATACCATTAGAAACAGACCCATAATCTAATTGGTATTATTGAATACAATAGATCCATAATACTGTCTTATTTGTCATTTTATTAGATCATGACAGGCCTACACCCATTAATTGAAATTCTTCGTGATGAAAAGTTAATAGGAGCTAATTATGTAGGCCGGTAAAGAAATATTAGAATTGTATTTGCCGTGGATAACCTTAACTTATGTCTTAAGACACCTAAGCCTGAAATTCCTCCAGATGCTTCACCGGCCCAAAAGGTTGAGTTAGAGCAATGGGAGAGGTCCAATCAGATAACCAAGTGTTACATACTGGCTTCAATGTCTAACATTTTGCAAAGCCAGCATGAACACATGGATAAGGCTTCTGATATTTCGCAAAACCTTCATGAGATGTTTGGTGAGCACAATTGTCGCGACCCAAAACCTACCCTAGGAGTTAGAGTGAATCTTGGATGACCAATCATGACTTGCTTGACCAAAATAACCTGCAAAAGACCCATAGAGCATACACAAAGATGATATAAACAGTGGAAAGACTACCAAACCTCTATGTATATACATACGTAAATCCAAGTTTATACAAAAAGGAAACCAAAAGAAAGTGCGGACATGCCCGCCAAAATACATGGACATATCTCTCTCAACTCACCCACAGCTATATCACTCAGAATCTACCACAACCTAATAGTTACCCTCACCATGAGGTTCCTCCACAGGCTCCTCAACGTACTCCTCCTCCACCCAAGGGCTCGGAGCACAGACATCGAATGGAGTAGCAGCTCCCTCAGAACCTGCCGACATAAACGTACGGCTGAGCATGGAATACTCAGCGTGTACCAAATACTAACCAATAGTCATAGCATACAGATAGCGATACATAGAGCAGGAAACAATTCACACATATAAAGCAGGAATAATTCATATCATAACAATAAAGTAAAGCAGTATATAATCATGCTTGCTGTCGCGACCCAAAACCCACCCTAGGAGTTAGAGTGAATCTTGGACGACTCAATCATGACTTACATGACTTGCTTGACAACCCAACCTGCAAAGAACCCACAGAGCATATACAATAGAGGACATTACAGCGGAAACATAACTATAAAACACAGCGGAAGTCTAACAAACCTCTAAGTATATACATATGGTCCAAGTTTATACAATAGTAACCAGAAGAAAGTGCGGACAGACCCGCCAAAATACATGAAAGTATATCTCTCATCTCACCCACAGCTATTCACTCAGAATCTACAACCACCTAATGGTAACCCTCTACGGGAGGTTCCTCCAAAGGCTCCTCGACGTACTCCTCCTCCACCCAAGGGCTCGGAGCACAGATATCAAACGGAGCAGCAGCTCCCTCAGAACCTGCCGACATAAGAAGTACGGCTGAGCATGGAATACTCAGCGGGTACTAAATACTAACCAATAGTCATAGCAAAACCATAGCAGTATAGGAAGCAGGAAGCATTTCACATATATAAAGCAGGAAACAATTCAAGCATATAAAGCAGGAATAATTCATATCATGACAATAAAGTAAAGGAGTATATAATCATGCTTGAATTCATAAAAGCCGATAAAACCCTTGAAAACACCGTGCACTTGACTTGACTGAAAATACCATTTCCTTGCTTGAAAACTTGTCATGTTTGTCTTATCTTATCGTATCGTGCGTGTCATGCCATGTCATGCTTGCTTGGAAAGTAAACTACTTGTGAGGGAAGGGAGACCCTTCTTCCTAAATGCCCATGCTTGTCATGCCATGTCGTGCTTGCTTGTATCATGCTTGGAAGAGTAAACTACTTGTGAGGGAAGGGAGACCCTTCTTCCTAAATGCTCATGTCATGTCCTTTCACTTGTGAGATGTTCTTGTGAGATGTACTTGCGAGGGAAGGGAGGCCCTTCTTATGTGATGTATGCGCTTGTGAGGGAAGGGAGACCCTTCTTATGAAAATGCATGATTGTCTTGTCCTTGCCAAAAGCGAGGTAAAACATATCGTACGATATGCCCCACCTCTAAATCCCATTCTTGAAAACCTCGGTAAAATCATGTCATGTATGCGTGCTCGTGAGGTCGTGTGCATACTTGCATTTGGAATTAAATATGGCATTTGAGTAATTCATAACACATAACATCAATGATTTGGGCAATTTAATATTGATATCATTTAGGGAAAGCGAACAATCACACTATCATAACCCTAGCAATTTCCATAAACCTTAAACATGCATTTTCTTAATTTATCATTCATTTTATTCACCTTGGCATTTCATCAAACATGGTACATTCATTATTCATTAACCCTACAACATGCTTTTCTAGGTGGGTTATACTCACATCACACTTGTATGTTTATTATTAGTACAATGCCCTTCCCCATTCATTCATTACATCATCCACACGGCATCCATTCGCCAACATCCCTCTCCATTTACCATACATACCACCCATCTCATAATATATATATATATGAAGGAAAACAAGAAGAAATAAGGAAAGGAGAGGCTATAACTAGGAGGGTAGTAAAAAGCACCGACCTTGACAAATGGGGGAAGAAATCCTCCACCAAACGCACGTGAGTTGCTGCCCTAGCTTGAGGAGAGTGCCCCACACGAGCTCCACGAATGCTTGAACCGAAATCTTGAAGAAATTGGGCTTGAGGTTGATCTAGGGTTTCAAAACCCTTTGATTTCTCTCCAAAATGGAAACCTAGGTTTTGGAAAACCTTCTCCTTTCTCTCTAATCTCCCAAATCTTCTAAGGGTTGAGAATGAGCCCTAAAGGCTCGGGTAATCCTATATAAGAAAGGGTATAACACCCGAATGCCGAAAATGCCCTTAGTGAAAATTCTGTAAAACGCGAGGACCGAGCGATCGGTGTTAATGACCGATCGATCGGTTGCCTACCGATCGATCGGTTTCATAACCGAGCGATCGGTTGAAATTTCACTCTCTGGAAAATTTCCCCATAGAAAAATCTCGACCAGTCGATAGCCTCCGAGCGATCGGTTTTGGACCGATCGATCGCTCCATGGACCGAGCGATCGGTGGTCTGCAGGTCCAAACTGTTTTGGCCATAACTTTTGACTCGTTCGTCCGATTTTGACGATTCAACTTGCGTTGGGTTCGTACTTCGAAAACGAACATTTCTGACGTTTCAGAATTTCTAATTTCTTCCTTATTTATTAATTGCATTACTTTAAAGGAAAAATGGCTACGAAGGGTCATGCATAAATGTGAAAAGGTCCGGGGCTCTACATCCTTCCCCCCTTACAAAAATTTCGTCCTCGAAATTTAGACGCTACTTGCATTACAAATCAACAAGAAAATTACAAGTCATATACAAACTTATAAAAAAACTCATTCAATTATTTCTGGGTACTTCGCTTTGACTTCGGCTTCACGCTCCCATGTAGCTTCTTCCCGAGCATGGTGTTGCCATTGCACTAGGACCAAATGGATAGTCTTGTTGCGAAGCACTTGATCTCTTCGATCCAATATGTGAATCGGCTTCTCAACCAACGTGAGATCTTCTCGAATTTCCAACGGTTCCAATTCTAGTATATGCGAAGGGTCCGCAATGTACTTCCGAAGCATAGACACATGGAAGACGTTATGAACTGCGGCCATGTGAGGTGGGAGAGCTACCCTGTAAGCAACCTCACCAACTCGCGTGATAATCTCAAAAGGCCCAACATACCGAGGACTGAGCTTGCCTCGCTTTCCAAATCTCATGATCCCTTTACTAGGAGATACTTTCACAAAAACTTGATCCCCTACTTGAAATTCCAAGTCCCTACGGCGCGTGTCCGCATAACTTTTCTGGCGATCTTGAGCGGCTTTCAATCGATCCCGAATGATCTTAACTGTGTTTACAGTTTGCTCAATCAATTCTGGACCAAGTAATTTCCTTTCTCCTACCTCATCCCAATAGAGAGGAGACCTACAACTTCGCCCATACAAGGCCTCAAATGGTGCCATTTGGATACTTGCCTGATAGCTGTTATTGTAGGCGAATTCAACCAAAGGCAAATGCTCTTCCCAACTGCCTCTGAAATCCATCATACAAGCCCGAAGCATGTCTTCAATGACTTGGTTCACTCTCTCGGTTTGTCCATCTGTCTGTGGATGAAAAGCGGTGCTGAAATCGAGTCGGGAACCCATAGCTTCCTGAAAGCTTTTCCAGAATCGTGATGTGAATCTTGGATCCCGATCCGACACAATACTGACAGGCACTCCGTGCAACCTCACCACTTCCTTGATGTACAAAGCAGCTAACTGACTAGAGTTGAAAGTAGTTCGGTAAGGCAAGAAGTGGGCGGACTTCGTCAAACGATCCACTACTACCCATATCGCATCTGAACCCCTTGCCGTCTTTGGCAAGCCAACTATGAAATCCATGGATATGTTCTCCCATTTCCACTCGGGAATCGGAAGGGACTGTAATAGACCTGCGGGCCGCATGTGTTCTGCTTTCACCTGTTGGCACACCAAGCACCGAGCTACATATTCCGCAACCTCCCTCTTCATATTCCGCCACCAAAAGTGACTCTTGAGGTTCCGGTACATCTTCGTACCCCCTGGATGCACAGTGTACTTTGCCCGGTGGGCTTCATCCATAATCTCCCTCCGAAGATTTGCATTGGCTGGAACACACAGCCTTCCCTTGAATGTGATAGCACCTCGGCTAGTGAGAGAGAAGTCCTCACTACCCTTAGCAACTTCCTTGTTCCGATAAGCCAACAATTCAGCATCCGTGGCTTGGTATTCTTGGATCAAATCTATAATGTATGGCCGAACCGTGACATTTGCCAAGATAGGACTACGGACAGAGTCATTCACACTAATGTCCAGATTTGCCAAGTCTTCAAGTAGCTTCCATTCCTGCACTAACATGCATGCTAATAACCCCGGAGGTCTTCTACTCAAAGCATCAGCCACTACATTTGCTTTACCCGGGTGGTATTGAATGGTACAATCATAGTCCTTCAGAAATTCCATCCAACGCCTTTGCCTTAGATTCAACTCCTTTTGGGAAAAGAGATACTTGAGACTCTTGTGATCAGTGAACACATAGAACTCCACCCCATAAAGGTAATGACGCCAAATCTTAAGTGCAAACACGACCGCCGCAAGCTCCAAGTCGTGCGTAGGATAGTTCTTCTCATGCTCCTTCAACTGCCTTGATGCATAGGCAATGACTTTCTTGTGCTGCATGAGTACACACCCAAGTCCAACGTGTGAGGCATCACTATACACCTCATACCCATAAGGTCCGGATGGCACCGTAAGGACAGGAGCTGTGGTAAGCCTCTTCTTCAGTTCCGTGAAACTGATCTCACACTTGTCGCTCCATACAAACTTAGCGTTCTTCCTTGTCAGGTAAGTGAGCGGTGCTGCAAGGCTGGAGAAACCCTCTACGAATCTCCTGTAGTAGCCTGCCAACCCAAGAAAACTGCGTATCTCCGTGACACTCTTGGGCCTCGCCCAATTCATGACTGCCTCTATCTTCTTTGGATCCACCGAAATGCCTTCCGCCGATACAACGTGGCCTAGGAATGACACCTCTTCCAACCAAAACTCACACTTGCTAAGTTTGGCGTATAGCTTGTGCTCTCTTAGCATTTCCAAAGCAAGGCGTAGGTCGCGTGTGTGATCTTCGCGTGTCTGGGAATAAACCAAAATGTCATCAACAAATACAATCACGCACCTATCAAGATATGGCCGGAACACCCGGTTCATCAAATCCATAAAGGCTGCCGGTGCGTTCGTGAGTCCAAAAGGCATCACCAAGAACTCGTAATGTCCATATCGAGTCCTGAAAGCAGTTTTGGGAACATCTTCCGCCTTAATCTTCAACTGGTGATAACCCGATCGAAGATCTATCTTTGAGAAAAATCTCGCTCCCTTCAACTGATCGAACAAGTCATCAATCCTAGGCAAGGGGTACCTATTCTTTATAGTGACTTTGTTCAATTGCCTGTAATCGACACACATCCGCATCGAGCCATCTTTCTTCTTAACAAACAACACCGGGGCACCCCATGGTGAGACACTTGGTCGAATGAAGCCAAGGCCTTGCAATTCCTCCAACTGAGTCTTTAACTCCTTGAGTTCAATAGGGGCCATTCTATACGGAGCCCTGCAAACAGGAGCTGTGCCTGGTGCAAGCTCGATCATAAACTCAATCTCCCTGTCTGGAGGCAATCCTGGCAACTCCTCTGGAAATACATCCAGGAACTCACTCACAACCGGAGTAGTTGATGAGTCCTTTGCCTCGGGGTTAGCTACGCCCAACGCCGCAAAACGAGCAATAGATCTGCTTTTCAACCCGCGAAAGTGGAATGGTTTTCCTTCTACTGGCTTGAAGAGCACCATTTTCTCAAAGCAAGCTACATGCCCATGATGTGCTGCTAACCAATCCATTCCCAATATGACATCAAAGTCTTGGAATCCAAGGACGATGAGATCAACCGCCAACTCGTGGCTTCCAACTTGGACCACACCATTTCTATACACTTTATCTGCCAATACTGTTTTGCCAAGAGGAGTCGAAATGGCTAACTCCGGTTCTAGCTGACTTGGCTCCCCAGAAAAACCTTCTGAAAAACTCGGCGAGACAAACGAATGAGTAGACCCGGTATCAATCAACACTCGAGCCAAATACTCATTGACTAGTAGGGTTCCTGAAATTTTAGCTAGTTACGTCAATTCAAGCCTCAACAGTGTATACACGTAGGTAAATATATATATAGCATACCAACTACGTACACAAGGAATAAAACATAACACAACAATCACGAATAAGGAAAATAACTCCTAACGCGTACCTTGCACCACATCGTCAGATGCAAGTGCATCACCCTCTGTCAAGGCAAAAACTCGCCCCTGGTTCGCCTGGCGAGACTGAGGTGTAGACCGGGTAGTCTGAGATGACGCCTGGTATGATCCTGCTGGGCGTGTCGGGGGCCTACTATCCTGAGACTGGCCTGGTAAATGCCGGCTAGGGCAATCCCTGATCATGTGGCCCTGGCGACCGCAATGATAACATCCACCAGATGCTCTTCGGCAATCTCCTGCCGGATGCCTTTTGCCGCATGAAGTGCAGACCTCATATGTGTAGGCTGGAGGGACCAGAGGTGGTGTATACCTCGCTGCCTGAGGGGTAACTGGCCGTGGGGCCGGAAGAGCCTGAGGTCGAGGTGCCTGTGGCACGTACTGCCGTGGTGCTGGGGGCGCATAAGTCGGCCTCATCTGTGGTGCTGGCCATGTATACTGATAAGGACCAGTCCTGGCCCGCCTCTCTAAAGGTACCGAACCACTAGATTGGCCTCTCGCCAATTCTCTCTTCTTGGACACGGTCTCTGAATTGGTCTCAACCAACAAGGCCTTATCCACTACTTCGGCGTAAGTGGCGTGCCTGAAGACCGACACTTTCTCCATGATGACATCCTTGAGCCCTTGCTCAAACCTCCTCGCCTTCATTGCCTCGGTGGCAATCATATGTGTCGCGAAGCGTGATAGCTCCGAGAACTTGGCCTCATAAGCGGCCACAGACATCGAACCTTGCTCAAGGTTGATGAATTCTCTCTCTTTCTTTTCCCGTGCACCGATCGGAAAATACTTCTTGTAAAAAGTATCTTTGAACTCCTCCCAAGTCCACGGTTGACCTTGCATGGTCAAGTCCCGTGTCCTCAATGCGGACAACCACCAATGGTGGGCTTCGCCTTCTAGCATAAAAACTGCCCATGCCACTTTCTCTTCCTCTGTAGGCGAGAGGACTGCAAAAATCTTCTCCATCTGGAGGATCCACGCCTCCGCAGCAAGAGGGTCCACACTCCCATGGAAGGATGGAGGCCTCAATCTCCTGAATGCCTCAACCCCAGCTGTACGATGTACTGGAGCTGCGGGCGGTGGAGTAGGTGCCGCTGATGCCGGTATAGTTTGCCGAGCCGCCAGGATGGCGAGTGTCTCAGCAATAGAGCCTAAGACCTGGGAGAGGTCCGGCTGCTCATCCTCATCTCTGGAAGAAGATGAAGCTCTGGTGTGTGGTCCACGACCCCGTGTGCCCCGCCTCATGACTAAAGTCCTGAGAACAATAGCACCACATGAGTCTCACTCGAAACCACAGTTTATTTCCATGTCATTTCACAATAATTCAATTTGTATTAGTTGTATAATACTAATATACATCACATCAAGTCATCCGAGTATTCATCACATTATACTTATACTTTAGTGTTCTAGCGTACCTAGGACCCGTACTTGGTTAAAGCAACCATTTTAGACTAAGACTAAAGTTTAGTCTTAAACTTGGAATCAGACTCGTTCCCGACTCACTTCCTTCCTAACTTGTTTCCTAACATATGCTCTTGTCAAGCCGTGGTATAAGATTCTAAGTGACCCTAGAGACCTAAAGCCTAAGCTCTGATACCACTTCTGTCGCGACCCAAAACCCACCCTAGGAGTTAGAGTGAATCTTGGACGACTCAATCATGACTTACATGACTTGCTTGACAACCCAACCTGCAAAGAACCCACAGAGCATATACAATAGAGGACATTACAGCGGAAACATAACTATAAAACACAGCGGAAGTCTAACAAACCTCTAAGTATATACATATGGTCCAAGTTTATACAATAGTAACCAGAAGAAAGTGCGGACAGACCCGCCAAAATACATGAAAGTATATCTCTCATCTCACCCACAGCTATTCACTCAGAATCTACAACCACCTAATGGTAACCCTCTACGGGAGGTTCCTCCAAAGGCTCCTCGACGTACTCCTCCTCCACCCAAGGGCTCGGAGCACAGATATCAAACGGAGCAGCAGCTCCCTCAGAACCTGCCGACATAAGAAGTACGGCTGAGCATGGAATACTCAGCGGGTACTAAATACTAACCAATAGTCATAGCAAAACCATAGCAGTATAGGAAGCAGGAAGCATTTCACATATATAAAGCAGGAAACAATTCAAGCATATAAAGCAGGAATAATTCATATCATGACAATAAAGTAAAGGAGTATATAATCATGCTTGAATTCATAAAAGCCGATAAAACCCTTGAAAACACCGTGCACTTGACTTGACTGAAAATACCATTTCCTTGCTTGAAAACTTGTCATGTTTGTCTTATCTTATCGTATCGTGCGTGTCATGCCATGTCATGCTTGCTTGGAAAGTAAACTACTTGTGAGGGAAGGGAGACCCTTCTTCCTAAATGCCCATGCTTGTCATGCCATGTCGTGCTTGCTTGTATCATGCTTGGAAGAGTAAACTACTTGTGAGGGAAGGGAGACCCTTCTTCCTAAATGCTCATGTCATGTCCTTTCACTTGTGAGATGTTCTTGTGAGATGTACTTGCGAGGGAAGGGAGGCCCTTCTTATGTGATGTATGCGCTTGTGAGGGAAGGGAGACCCTTCTTATGAAAATGCATGATTGTCTTGTCCTTGCCAAAAGCGAGGTAAAACATATCGTACGATATGCCCCACCTCTAAATCCCATTCTTGAAAACCTCGGTAAAATCATGTCATGTATGCGTGCTCGTGAGGTCGTGTGCATACTTGCATTTGGAATTAAATATGGCATTTGAGTAATTCATAACACATAACATCAATGATTTGGGCAATTTAATATTGATATCATTTAGGGAAAGCGAACAATCACACTATCATAACCCTAGCAATTTCCATAAACCTTAAACATGCATTTTCTTAATTTATCATTCATTTTATTCACCTTGGCATTTCATCAAACATGGTACATTCATTATTCATTAACCCTACAACATGCTTTTCTAGGTGGGTTATACTCACATCACACTTGTATGTTTATTATTAGTACAATGCCCTTCCCCATTCATTCATTACATCATCCACACGGCATCCATTCGCCAACATCCCTCTCCATTTACCATACATACCACCCATCTCATAATATATATATATATGAAGGAAAACAAGAAGAATAAGGAAAGGAGAGGCTATAACTAGGAGGGTAGTAAAAAGCACCGACCTTGACAAATGGGGGAAGAAATCCTCCACCAAACGCACGTGAGTTGCTGCCCTAGCTTGAGGAGAGTGCCCCACACGAGCTCCACGAATGCTTGAACCGAAATCTTGAAGAAATTGGGCTTGAGGTTGATCTAGGGTTTCAAAACCCTTTGATTTCTCTCCAAAATGGAAACCTAGGTTTTGGAAAACCTTCTCCTTTCTCTCTAATCTCCCAAATCTTCTAAGGGTTGAGAATGAGCCCTAAAGGCTCGGGTAATCCTATATAAGAAAGGGTATAACACCCGAATGCCGAAAATGCCCTTAGTGAAAATTCTGTAAAACGCGAGGACCGAGCGATCGGTGTTAATGACCGATCGATCGGTTGCCTACCGATCGATCGGTTTCATAACCGAGCGATCGGTTGAAATTTCACTCTCTGGAAAATTTCCCCATAGAAAAATCTCGACCAGTCGATAGCCTCCGAGCGATCGGTTTTGGACCGATCGATCGCTCCATGGACCGAGCGATCGGTGGTCTGCAGGTCCAAACTGTTTTGGCCATAACTTTTGACTCGTTCGTCCGATTTTGACGATTCAACTTGCGTTGGGTTCGTACTTCGAAAACGAACATTTCTGACGTTTCAGAATTTCTAATTTCTTCCTTATTTATTAATTGCATTACTTTAAAGGAAAAATGGCTACGAAGGGTCATGCATAAATGTGAAAAGGTCCGGGGCTCTACACTTGCATTCATAAAAGCCGATAAAACCCTTGAAAACACCGTGCACTTGACTTGACTTAAAGTACTATTTTCGTGCTTGAAAACTCGTCTTGTCTATCTTGCTTGATTCTTGTAGATCGTGTCATGTCATGCATGTCATGCGTGCTTGCTTGTGATCATGTAACTTGTGAGATACACTTGTAAGATGTACTTGTGAGATGCGCTTGTGAGATGCCTTGAGAGGGAAGGGAGACCCTTCTTTATGCAATGCACTTGAGAGGGAAGAGAGACCCTTCTTCATGATATGTATGTACTTGCGAGGGAAGGGAGGCCCTTCTTTATGCTATGCACTTGTGAGTGAGGGGAGACCCCTCGTGGAATGTTTGTTCTTGTTTTCTTGTGAAAAGCGAGGTAAAACATATCGTAGGATATGTCCCACCTCTCATCATGTTCTTGAAAATACGATAAATCATGTCATGCATGCCGTGCTCATGGAAGTTGTGTGCATACTTGCAATTGAATTTAAATATGACATGGTTGAGGATTTCACAATACATTGCACATCATCATTTAAACAAGTAACAAATTAAACAATTTAGGGAAAGCGCGAAAACACACTATCATAACCCAAACAATTTCCATAAACTTTAAGCATGCATTTTCTTAATTTAGCATTCCATCAAACATGGCATGTTCATTATTTGTTAACCCTACAACATGCTTTTCTAGGTGGGTTATAATTCCATCATACATGTTTGTTCATTATGGATATAATGCCCTCCCCATTTCAATTATCACAACACAACCATTGGCATCCAATCGCCCATTCCATCTCCTTTCACAACATCCACACATCCCAACTCATAGCACAAGCATAGATGAAGGAAAACAAAGAAACATGGAGGAAAAGAGGAACTATGACTAGGAGGGTAGCAAGAAGTACCGACCTTGATCAATGAGGAAGAAAACTCCTCCAAAAACGCTCGTGAGGCGCTGCCCTAGCTTGGAACACGAGCTCCACGAGTTCTTGAGCTTGAATCTTGAAAAAAATAGGCTTGAGGTTGATCTAAGTCTTCACCCCTTTTGATTTCTTTCCCAAATGGAAACCCTAGGTTAGAAATCGCCCTCTTCTCTTTCTCTAACTCTCAAATGTCTCTAAGTGTTGTAAATGAGCCTTAAAGGTTCAGGCAACCCTTAAGAGTAAAGAGTGAAATGCCAAAAGACCGAAACACCCTTACTGAAATTTCTGCAAAACACGATACACCGGTCGATCGGTGGTCGATACCGAGCAATCGGTTGCCTACCGATCGATCAGGTTCATAACCGAGCGATAGGTTAAAAATCTACTCTGGAAAATTTTCCCATACAAAAATCTTGACCAGTCGATGGCTATCGATCGATCGCTCCATGGACCGAGCGATCGGTGGTCTGCAGGTCCAAACTGTTTTGGCCATATCTTTTGACTCGTTCGACGGATTTTGACGATTCAACTTTATTTATTAATTGTACTACATTAAAGGAAAAATGGCTACGAAAGTGCCATGCATTAAGAGTGAAAAAGTCCCGGGCTCTACATCCTCCCCCCCTTACAAAAATTTCATCCTCGAAATTTAAACGATACTTGCATTACAAACCAAAACAAAATTATAAGTCATATACAAAAACTCATTCAAACAATTTCGGATACTTCGCATTGACTTCGGCCTTTCGCTCCCACGTAGACTCTTCTCTAGTATGATGTTGCCACTGCACGAGAACCAACGGAATCGTTTTGTTGCGAAGGAGTTGATCTCTCCGATCCAATATGTGAACCGGCTTCTCTACCAAAGTGAGATCCTCCCGAATTTTCAACGGTTCCAAGTCTATGACATGCGAAGGATCCACAATGTACTTCCGAAGCATAGATACATGGAAAACGTTGTGAACTGCGGCCATGTGAGGTGGAAGAGCTACCCTGTAAGCAACCTCACCAACTCGCGTGATGATCTCAAACGGGCCAACATATCGAGGACTAAGCTTGCCTCGCCTGCCAAATCTCATAATCCCCTTGTTAGGAGACACCTTCACAAAGACTTGATCCCCAACCTGGAATTCCAAGTCCCTGTGGCATGTGTCCGCATATCTCTTTTGGCGATCTTGAGCGGCTTGCAACCGATCCCAGATGATCTTAACTATACTTGCAGTTTGCTCGATCAACTCCGGACCAAGTACTTTCCTTTCTCCTACCTCATCCTAGTAGAGAGGAGACCTGCAACTTCGCCCATACAAAGCCTCGAATCGAGCCATTTGGATACTCGCCTGATAGTTATTGTTGTATGCGAACTCTACCAAAGGCAAGTGCTCTTCCCAACTACCTTTGAAATCCAGCATACAAGCCCGAAGCATGTTTTCTATTACTTGGTTCACCCTCTCGGTTTGTCCATCCGTTTGTGGATGAAAAGCAGTGCTGAAATCAAGTCGGGAACCCATAGCTTCCTGAAAGCTTTTCCAGAATCTGGATGTAAATCTCGTATCCCGATCAGACACAATACTGACTGACACTCCGTGTAACCTAACCACTTCCTTGATGTATAGCGCGGCCAACTGGCTAGAGTTGAAAGTAGTTCGGTAGGGTAGGAAATGAGCGGACTTTTTCAAACGATCCACTACTACCCATATCGCATCTGAGCCCCTTGCCGTCTTTGGCAAGCTAACTATGAAATCCATGGATATGTTCTCCCATTTCCACTCGGGAATAGGAAGAGACTGCAATAGACCGACGGGTCGCATGTGTTCTGCTTTCACCTGTTGGCACACCAAGCACTGTACCATATATTCCGCAACATCCCTCTTCATATTCCGCCACCAAAAGTGACTCTTGAGGTTCTGGTACATCTTCGTACCCCCAGGATGCACTGTGTACTTTGAACGATGTGCTTCATCCATGATCTCTCGTCGAAGATCCGCATTGGCCGTAACACACAGCCTTCCTTTAAACGTAATAGCACCTCGACTAGTGAGAGAAAAGTCTTCACTACCCTTGGCAACTTCCTTGTCCCGATAAGCCAATAATTCAGCATCCGTGGCTTGGTATTCTTGGATCAAAACTATAATGTATGGCCGAACCATGACATTTGCCAAAATAGGACCGTGAACTGTATCATTCACACTAATGTCCAGATTTACCAAATCCTCTAATAGTCTCCACTCTTGCACCAACATATGTGCTAATGACCCCGGAGGTCTTCTACTCAAGGCGTCCACTACAATGTTTGCTTTACCTGGGTGGTGTTGGATGGTGCAGTCATAGTCTTTCAAAAATTCCATCCAACGCCGTTGCCTTAGATTCATCTCCTTTTGGGAAAAGAGATACTTGAGACTCGTGTGATCCGTGAACACATAGAACTCCACCCCATAAAGGTAATGGCGCCAAATCTTGAGTGCAAACACGACTGTTGCAAGCTCCAAGTCGTGCGTGGGATAATTCCTTTCATGCTCTTTCAATTGCCTCGATGCATAGGCAATGACTTTCTTGTGTTGCATGAGCACACACCCAAGTCCAACATGAGAGGCATCACTGTACACCTCATAACCACCATGTCCGGATAGCACTGTAAGGACGGGGGCCGTGGTAAGCCTCCTTTCAGTTCTGTGAAACTGATCTCGCATTTATCACTCCATACGAACTTCGCATTATTCCTTGTCAAATAAGTCAGCGGTGCCGCAAGGCTGGAGAAACCCTCTACGAATCTCCTGTAGTAGCCTGCCAACCCAAGAAAACTGCGTATCTCTGTGACACTCTTGGGCCTCGCCCAACTTATGACTACCTCTATCTTCTTCGGATCTACCGAAATGCCTTCCGCGGATACAACGTGGCTTAGGAATGCCACCTCTTCCAACCAAAACTCACACTTGCTAAGTTTGGCGTATAGCTTGTGCTCTCCCAGCATTTCCAAAGCAAGATGAAGGTCTCGCATGTGATCTTCTCGTGTCTGGGAATACACCAAGATATCGTCGACAAACACGATCACGCATCGATCTAGATATGGCCAGAACACCCGCTTCATTAAATCCATAAAGGCTGCCGGCGCATTTGTGAGAACAAAAGGCATCACCAAGAACTCGTAGTGTCCGTATCGAGTTCGAAAAGCAGTTTTGGGAACATCTTCTGCCTTAATCTTCAACTGGCGATAACCCGATCGAAGATCTATCTTTGAGAAAATTCTCGCTCCTTTCAACTGATCGAACAAGTCATCAATCCTAGGCAATTGATACCTATTCTTTATAGTGACTTTGTTCAATTGCCGATAATCGACGCACATCCTCATCGAGCCATCCTTCTTCTTAACAAATAACACCGGGGCACCCCACGGTGAGACACTTGGTCGAATGAAACCAAGGCCTTGTAATTCCTCCAACTGTGTCTTCAACTCCTTGAGTTCAATCGGGGCCATTCTATACGGAGCCCTGAATATAGGAGTTGTGCCTGGTGCAAGCTCGATCACAAACTCAATCTCCCTGTCTAGAGGTAATCCTGGAAACTCCACTGAAAATATATTTAGGAATTCACTCACGACCGGAATAGTCGAAGAGTCCTTTGCCTCGAGGTTCTCTAGGCTCAACGCCGCAAAACGGGCAATACCTCTACCTTTTAACCCTCGAAAGTGGAATGGTTTTCCTTCTACCGGCTTGAAGAGCACCATTTTCTCAAAGCAAGCTACATGCCCGTGATGTGCTGCTAACCAATCCATTCCCAATATAACGTCAAAGTCTTGGAATCCAAGAACTATTAGATCAACTGCCAACTCATGGCTTCCCACTTGAACCACACTATTTCGACACACTTTATCTGTCAATACTGTTTTGCCGAGAGGAGTCGAAATGGCTAACTCCGGTTCTAGCTGACTAGGCTCCACAGAAAATCCATTTGAAAAGCTCGGCGAGACAAATGAATGAGTAGACCCGGTATCAATGAACACTCTAGCCAAACATTCGTTGACTAGTAGGGTTCCTGAAATTTCAACTAGCTACGTCAATTCATGCATCACATCATATGTATATAGGTAGAT
This sequence comes from Tetracentron sinense, assembly GCA_015143295.1. Lineage (NCBI taxonomy): Eukaryota > Viridiplantae > Streptophyta > Magnoliopsida > Trochodendrales > Trochodendraceae > Tetracentron > Tetracentron sinense. Next base: position 29,976,667 of record CM026570.1, on the reverse strand, counting down.
AGATAGATAGTACGCCACATACGTACACAAGAAGTAAAGCATAACATGACAATCGCGGATAAAAGAATAACTCTAAACGTGTACCTTGCACCACATCATCAAATGCAAGTGTATCACCCTCTGTCAAGGCAAAAACTCGCCCCTGGTTCCCCTGGCGAGGCGGAGGTGTAGACCGGGTAGTCTGGGATGACGCCTGGTATGATCCTGCTGGGCGTCTGGGGGCCTAATCCCCTGAGACTGGCCTGGTAAATGCCGATTGGGGCAATCCCTGATCACATGGCCCTGGCGACCACAATGAAAACATCCACCCGATGCCCTTCGGTAATCTCCTACCGGGTGCCTTCGGCCGCACGAAGTGCAGACTTCGTGTGTATAGGTCGGAGGGGCCGGAGGTGGAGCATACCTCACCGTCTGAGGTGCAACTGGCCTTGGAGCTGGAAGAGCTTGAGATTGCGGTGCCTGAGGCATGTACGGCCGTGGAACTGGAGGCGCATAAGATGGCCTCATCGGTGGTGCTGGCCACGCATACTGATAAGGGCCGGTATGAGCCCGCCTCTCTGGAGGTGCTGAACTACTGGCTTGGCCTCTCGCCAACTCTCTCTTCTTGGACACGGCCTCGGAATTCTCCTCGACCAATAAGGCCTTGTCTACTACTTCTGGATAAGTAGCGTGCCTGAAAACCGAAACCTTCTCAATGATAACATCTTTGAGCCCTTGCTCAAATCTTCTCACTTTCATTGTCTCGGTAGCAACCATATGAGTCGCGAATCGTGATAGCTCCGAGAACTTAGCCTCATAAGCGGCTACAGTCATCGAACCTTGCTCTAGGTTAATGAACCCTCTTTTTTTCTTCTCCCATGCTCCAACAGGAAAGTACTTCTTATCAAAAGTATCCTTGAACTCCTCCTAAGTCCAAGGTTGACCCTGCATGGTCAAATCTCACGTCCTCAATGCGGATAACCACCAATGGTGGGCTTTGCCCTCTAGCATGAAAACTGCCCATGCTATTCTATCCTCCTCTGTAGGTGAGAGGACCACAAAGATCTTCTCCATCTGGAGGATCCATACTCCCATGGAATGATGGAGGCCTCAATCTCCTGAATGCCTCAACCCCAGCTGTACGATGTACTGGAGCCATAGGCGGTGGAGTAGGTGCCGCTAAAGAAGGTATAGTCTATCGAGCCGCCAATATGGCTAGTGTCTCGGTAATAGAGCCTAAGACCTGAGAGAGGTCCGGCTGCTCATCCTCATCTCTAGAAGAAGATGAAGCTCTGGTGTGTGGTCCACGACCCCGTGTGCCCCGCCTCATGACTAAAGTCGTGAGAATAATAGCACCAGATGAGTCTAACTTAAAACCACAATTTATCGTATTGGTTCAATTCATCATATTCCAATTGCACAAATTGTATAGCACTAGCATACATCACATCAAGTCATTAGAGTATTTATCATATTATACTTTGCTGTCCTAGCATCTCTAAGACCCGTACTTGGTTGTAACAACCATGTTGACTAAGACTAAAGTTTAGTCTCACACTTGGATCATGACTCGCTTCCGACTTACTTCCTTCCTAACTTGTTTCCTGACATATGCTTTTGTCAAGCCGTGGTATAGATTCTAAGTGACCCTAAAGACCTAAAGCCTAAGCTCTGATACCACTTCTTGTCGTGACCCAAAACCCACCCTAGGAGTTAGAGTGAATCTTGGACGACCAATCATGAATTTCATGACTTGCTTGACCAAAATAACCTGCAAAAGACCCACAGAGCATACAGAAAGAGGATATAAACAGCGGAAACATACACTAACATAGCACAGCAGAAGACTACCAAACCTCTATGTATATACATACGTAAATCCAAGTTTATAAAAAAAGGAAACCAAAAGAAAGTGCGGACATGCCCGCCAAAATAAATGGACATATCTCTCTCAACTCACCCACAACTATATCACTCAAAATCTACCACAACCTAATAGTTACCCTCACCCTGAGGTTCCTCCACAGGCTCCTCAACGTACTCCTCCTCCACCCAAGGGCTCGGAGCACAGACATCGATTGGAGTAGCGCTCCCTCAGAACCTGCCGACATAAACGTATGGCTGAGCATGGAATACCCAGCGTGTACCAAATACTAACCAACACTCATAGCATACAGATAGTGATACATAGAGCAGGAAACAATTCACACATATAAAGCAGGAATAATTCATATCATAACAATAAAGTAAAGCAGTATATAATCATGCTTGCATTCATAAAAGCCGATAAAACCCTTGAATACACCGTGCACTTGACTTGACTTAAAATACCATTTTCGTGCTTGAAAACTCGTCTTGTCTATCTTGCTTGATTCTTGTAGATCATGTCATGTCATGCATGTCATGCGTGCTTGCTTGTGATCATGTAACTTGTGAGATACACTTGTAAGATGTACTTGTGAGATGCGCTTGTGAGATGCCTTGAGAGGAAAGGGAGACCCTTCTTTATGCAATGCATTTGAGAGGGAAGGGAGACCCTTCTTCATGATATGTATGTACTTGCGAGGGAATGGAGGCCCTTCTTTATGCTATGCACTTGTGAGTGAGGGAAGACCCCTCGTGGAATATTTGTTCTTGTTTTCTTGTGAAAAGCGAGGTAAAACATATCGTAGGATATGTCCCACCTCTAATCATGTTCTTGAAAATACGATAAATCATGTCATGCATACCGTGCTCATGGAAGTCGTGTGCATACTTGCAATTCAATTTAAATATGACATGTTTGGGGATTTCACAATACATTGCACATCATCATTTAAACAAGTAACAAATTAAACAATTTAGGGAAAGCGCGAAAACACATTATCATAACTCAAACAATTTCCATAAACTTTAAGCATGCATTTTCTTAATTTATTATTCATTTTATTCACCTTGGCATTCCATCAAACATGGAATCTTCATTATTTGTTAACCCTACAATATGCTTTTCTAGGTGGGTTATAATTCCATCATACATGTTTGTTCATTATGGATACAATGCCCTCCCCATTTCAATTTCACAACACAACCATTGGCATCCAATCATCTAATCCATCTCCATTCATAACATCCACACATCCCAACTCATAACACAAGCATAGATGAAGGAAAACAAAGAAACATAGAGGAAAAGAGCAACTATGACTAGGAGGGTAGCAAGAAGTACCGACCTTGATCAATGAAGAAGAAAACTACTCCAACAACGCTCATGAGGCGCTGCCCTAGCTTGGAACACGAGCTCCATGAGTTCTTGAGCTTGAATCTTGAAGAAAATGGGCTTGAGGTTAATCTAAGTCTTCACCCCTTTTGATTTCTTCCCCAAATGGAAACCCTAGGTTAGAAATCGCCCTCTCCTCTTTCTCTAACTCTCAAATGTCTCTAAGTGTTGTAAATGAGCCTTAAAGGTTCGGGCAACCCTTAAGAGTAAAGAGTGAAACGCCAAAAGACCGAAACACCCTTAGTGAAATTTCTGCAAAACACGATACACCGATCGATCGGTTGCCTACCGATCGATCGGTTTCATAACCGAGTGATCGGTTAAAAATCTACTCTCTGGAAAATTTTCCCATACAAAAATCTTGACCAGTCGATAGCTACCGATCGATCGGTTTTGGACCGATCGATCGCTCCATGGACCGAGCGATCGGTGGTCTGTAGGTCCAAACTGTTTTGGCCATATCTTTTGACTCGTTCGACGGATTTTGACGATTCAACTTGCGTTGGGTTCGTACTTTGAAAAGGAACATTTTTTATGGTTTGGAATTTTAAATTTCATCCTTATTTATTAATTATGCTACATTAAAGGCAAAATGGCTACGAAAGTGCCATGCATTAAGAGTGAAAAAGTCCGGGGCTCTACAAAAATAGGTCAGCTCGACAAGTAAAGTTGAAATCCCTTGTTAAGACCAAGATGGCTGAGGGAACTCCAGTCAGGGAGCACATCATAAAGATGATAGGCTTATTGAATGAACTAGAAATTCTTGGTGGAGAGATGGATGCCATCACTCAAGTTGACACTGTTCTACAGTCACTCCATTTGTCCTTTAATTCGTTTGTGTTAAATTATAACATGAACAAGACTAAAATGTCACTAAGTGAGCTTATGAACTCACTTGTGGCTGCAGAAGATTTGATCAAAAAGTGAACTAAAGGTGAAACTTTAATCATCGATAAACCCGATACCACCAAGAAATCTAAAAAGTTTAGAAAATGGAATAAGGGCAAAGGAAAGTTTAAAGATAATAAGGGTAAGGCAAGAGTTGCCAAAGGTTCTTCAGGAAAAGCTGGCAAGGAAAACAAGGGAAATGAAAAGTGTTTCCACTGTGGTAAAATAGGCCACTGGAAGAGAAATTGAAGAACTTACCTCGCAACTCTTAAGAAGGGTAGTGGAAGTACTCAAGGTATGAGATACTTTGAAGTACATATTACTGTTGAGTCTAACTTTCTGGACGGTCCTCTTAACTCATGGTGCGTGGATTCTTGATTCACTGTACATGTTTGCAATTGTTTGCAGGGGTTCAAGGAAACCAGAAAGCAGACTAAACAGGAACAGAAGCTTAAAGTTGGCTCCGGTACAAATATTGCAGTGAAGTCAATCGGCTTGTTTCCTCTTTATTTACCAAATGGAAAGACATTAATTTTAGAAGACTGCTTTTATGTGCCTTCAGCACATCGTAATTTGATTTTAGTATCTAGACTCTTATTTTATGAATTCTCTATCAATTTTTATTCAATTGTTGAAATTAAGAAAGATAGAATGATCTTGATAACTGGTAATCTTATTAATGGTCTTTATTTAATATTTCCATTGGTAAATAATGAATGTCTGCAAAGTGACAATGTCTCATCATCTAGAATGTCTGGAATGAAGAGACATTGCACTGAGTCTATTTATCTTTGGCATAAGAGACTTGGTCATATTAATCTTGATAGGATCAAGAGGTTAGTAAAAGATGGTCCCTTTGACTTCCTCAAGGTAGAACCACTCCCTACATGCGAGTCTTGTCTCGAAGGGAAAATGACCAAGAAGCCTTACCCTAAAACGGTAGGAAGAGCCGAAGAAAAGTTAAGACTAATACATAGTGATGTATGTGGTGTAGAGCCCCGGACCTTTTCACATTTAATGCATGACACTTTCGTTGCCATTTTGCCTTTAAAGAGGTATAATTAATAAATAAGGAAGAATTTAGAAATTCTGAAATGTCAGAAATGTTCCTTTTCGAAGTACGAACCCAACGCAAGTTGAATCGTCAAAATCGGACGAACGAGTCAAAAGATATGGCCAAAACAGTCTGGAGCTGCAGGCAAATCGTAGCTCGGAAGGCACTAAGGACGTAGCTCTAGCTCTGATAACGTATACGTTGTGCACCCGTTGTGCAACAGACAACAGGTACGTCGTGCAGCAGACAACGTGTACGTTGTATAGCTCACAACGGGCACGTTGTACATAAGACAACGGACAACATACTCGGCACAACACAACGGACAACGAGCTCAACACTATGCAGAATACAACGTGACAACGGGTTCGGCACCCTTCACAGCACAACGTGTTCAGCACTATTCACAGCACAACGTGTTAAGCACTATTCACAGCACAACGTGTTCGGCACTATTCACAGCACAACGTGCTCAGCACTATTCACAGCACAATGTGTTTGACACTATTCACAGCACAACGTGTTCGGCACTATTCACAGCACAACGTGTTCGGTGCTCGTGTTTTTGCAGAAATTTCAGTAAGGGTATTATGGTCTTTTGGTCGGTTCACTCTTACCTTAAGAGTTTAACCCGAGCCTTTAGGGCTCATTCTCAACACTTAGAGGATTTGGGGGATTAAAAGAGAGGAGAAAGGGTTTCCTAAGCTAGGGTTTTGCTTTTGGAGAAGAATCAAAGGGGTTTTGAGACCCTAGATCACTTCAAGTCCAGTTTTTCTGCAAGATCACGGCTCAAGCACTCGTGGAGAGCGTTCCCCAAGCTAGGGCAGCACCTCACGGTCGTTTTTGGAAGGGGTTTCTTCCTCATTTCTTCAAGGTCGGTACTTCTTACTACCCTCCTAGTTATAGTTCCTCTTTTCCCTTTATTTCTTTTGATTTTCTTTCATTTACACATGTGCTATGAGATGGATGGTTGTGAATGGTGAATGGAGATGGAATGAGCGATTGGATGCCAAGGGTTGTGTTGTGATGATTAAAATGGGGAGGGCATTGTATCCATAATAAACACACCTTTATGATGTGAGTAAACTCACCTAGAAAAACATGATTTAAGTTTAAATGAATAATGAATAATGAACACACCATGTTTGATGAAATGCCAAGGTGAATAAAATGAGTTGTAAATTAGGAAATGCATGCCTAATAAATTATGAATATTGCTAGGGCCTATGATAGTGTGTTTTCTTGCTTTCCCTAAATGATATGAATATTACATTGCTCGATCATTGATATTATATGTGTTGTGAAATTACCCAAATGTCATATTTAAATTTAAATGCAAGTATGTACACGGTTCCCACGAGCACGGCATGCATGACATGATTTACCGAGGTTTTCAAGAATGGGATTTAGAGGTGGGGCATATCCGACGATATGTTTTACCTCACTTTTGGCAAGGATAAGACAGTCATACATTTTCATAAGAAGGGTCTCCCTTCCCTCGTAAGTGCATACATATCATAAGAAGGGTCTCCCTTCCCTCGCAAGTGCATCTCACAAGGGCATCTCACAAGGACATCTCACAAGTGAATCTCACAAGTGGAAGGACAAGCATGAGCATTCTAGGAAGAAGGGTTTCCCTTCCCTCACAAGTAGATTTCTTTTCCGAACAAGCAAGCATGATACATGACATGACAAGCATGGGCATTTAGGAAGAAGGGTCTCCCTTCCCTCACAAGTAGTTTACTTTTCCAAGCAAGCATGACATGGCATGACACACATGGCACGCATGATACGATAAGATAAGACAAACACGACAAGTTTTCAAGTACGGAAATGGTATTTTCAGTCAAGTCAAGTGCACGGTGTTTTCAAGGGTGTTATCGGCTTTTCATGAAATGCAAGCATGATTATAAATTGCCTTATTTCCTTGTTATGATATTGATGGCTCCTGCCTTATATGCGTGAATTGTTTCCTGCCTTATGTATGCTATCCGTATGCTATGACTGTTGGTTAGTGCTTAGTACCCGCTGAGTATTCCATGCTCAGCCGTACTTCTTATGTTGGCAGGTTCTGAGGGAGCTGCTGCTCCATTTGATGTTTGTGCTCCTGGTTCATGGGTGCAGGAGGAGTACGTTGAGGAACCTTTGGAGGAACCTCCCGTAGAGGGTTATCAGTAGGTGATGTTAGATTCTGAGTGGATTAGCTGTGAGTGAGCATGAGTGATTATATCCATGTATTTTGGCGGGCATGTCCGCACTTTCTTTGTTTTGTTTTATTTTGTATTAAACTTGGACCATGTGTATATACTTAGAGGTTGTTAGACTTCCGCTGTGTTTTATAGTTATGTTTCCGCTGTCATCCTCTATTGTATATGCTCTATGGGTTTTTGCAGGTTGGTTTGTCAAGCAAGTCATGTAAGCCATGATTAGTCGTCCAAAATTGACTCTAACTCCTAGGGTGGGTTTTGGGTCGCGACATGTGGTCTATTTAACATTGTTGAACGAGGTCAATACCGGTATTTTGTCACATTTACCGATGAATATTCCAGAAATGGATATGTTTATTTGATGCAACACGAATCTAACACCTTTGAAAAGTTCAAAGAATTTATATTAGAAGTTAAGAATCAAACTGACGAATCCATAAAGACACTTCGATCAGATCGAGGTGGTGAATACCTCACCAGCGAATTTATGGATTACTTAAGTGATAATGGGAATATCTCGCAATGGACAAGTCCTACCTCTCCTTAACAAAATAAATTTTATTAAAGAAGAAACCGGACCTTATTAGATATGGTTCGCTCTATGATGATGTCGCGACCCAAAACCCACCCTAGGAGTTAGAGTGAACTTTAGACGACTAATCATGACTTACATGACTTGCTTGACAACCAACCTGCAGAAACCCACAGAGCATATACAATAGAGGACATTATAGCGGAAACATAACCATAAAGCACAGCGGAAGTCTATCAAACCTCTATGTATATACATAGAAATCCAAGTTTATACAAAAAGTAACCAAAAGAAAGTGCGGACAGACCCGCCAAAAACACATGACTGTATATCTCTCATCTCACCCACAGCTAATCCACTCAGAATCTACAACCACCTAATGGTAACCCTCTACCGGAGGATCCTCCAAAGGCTCCTCGACGTACTCCTCTTCCACCCATGGACCAGGAGCACAAACATCAAATGGAGCAGCAGCTCCCTCTGAACCTGCCGACATAAGAAGTACGGCTGAGCATGGAATACTCAGCAGGTACTAAATACTAACCAACAATTATAGCATAACAATGACAATACATAATCAGGAGCAATTCATATATGTCAGACAGAAGCAATTCATATCATACAAGAAAGTAAAGCAATTTATAATCATGCTTGTATTTCGTAGAAAACCGATAAAACCTCTTGAAAACATCGTGCACTTGACTTGGCTTGAAATATCTTTTCGTACTTGAAAGCTTGTCTTGTCTATCTTGCTTGATTCTTGTATGTCGTGTCATACGTGTCATGTCATGCATGTCATGCGTGCTTGCTTGTGATCATGTAACTTATGAGATACACTTGTGAGGTATCCTTGTGAGATGCGCTTGAGAGATGCCTTGAGAGGGAAGGGAGACCCTTCTTCATGATATGTATGTACTTGTGAGGGAAGGGAGGCCCTTCTTCATGATATGCACTTGTGAGTGAGGGGAGACCCCTCGTGTAATGTTGGTTCTTGTCTTCTTGTAAAAAGCGAGGGAAAACATATCGTAGGATATGTTCCACCTCTGACCATGTTCTTGAAAACCTCAATAAATCATGTCATGCATGCCGTGCTCGTGGGACCCGTGTACATACTTGCATTTAAATTTAAATATGACATTTGGGTGATTTCACAACACATATAACATCAATGATTGAGCAATGTAATATTCACATCATTTAGGGAAAGCAAGAAAACACACTATCATAGGCCCTAGCAATATTCATGATTTATTAGGCATGCATTTCCCAATTTCCAACTCACTGTATTCACCTTTGCATTTCATCAAACATGATGTGTTCATTATTCATTATTCATTTAAACCTAAATCATGCTTTTCTAGGTGGGTTATGCTCACATCACACTTGTATGTTCATTATTAGTACAATGCCCTTTCCCATTCATTCATCACATCATCCACATGGCATCCATTTGCCCATTCCATCTCCATTCACCATTCACAACCATCCATCTCATAGCACAAGTGTAATGAAAGAAAATCAAAAGAAATAGAGGGAAAAGAGGAACTATAACTAGGAGGGTAGCAAGAAGTACCGACCTGAAGAAATGAGGAAGAAATCCCCATTCCAAAACGACTGTGTAGCTGCTGCCCTAGCTTGGAGAACGCTCTCCACGAGTGCTTGAGCCGAGATCTTGGAGAAGAGCCAAGCTTGAAGTGATCTAGGGTCTCAAAACCCTTTGATTTCTCTTCCAAAGACAAACCCTAGGTTGGAATCGCCTTCTCCCCTTTCTCCTATTCTCTCAAACTCTCTAAGTGTCGAATGATGCCCTAAAGGCTCGGGTTAAACTCTTAAGGTAAGAGTGAATCGACCAAAAGACCATAATATCCTTACTGAAATTTCTGCAAGGACACGAGTGCCGAACACGTCGTGCTGTGAACAGTGCCAAACACGTTGTGCTGTGAACAGTGCCAAACACGTTGTGCTGTGAACAGTGCTGAACACGTTGTGCTGTGAACAGTGCCCAAACACGTTGTGCTGTGAACAGTGCCGGACACGTTGTGCTGTGAACAGTGCTGAACACGTTGTACTGTGAACAGTGCTGAACACGTGGTGCTGTGAACAGTGTTGAGCACGTTGTGCTGTGAACTGTGCTGAACACGTTGTGCTGTGAACAGTGCTGAACACGTTCTCCGTTGTCTTATGTACAACGTACCCGTTGTTGCTGTACAACGTACCCATTGTTGTTGCACAACGGATGCACAACGAATACGTTATCAGAGCTAGAGCCACGTTATCGGAGTACGTCCTTAGTGCCTTCCGAGCTACGTCCTTAGTGCATAACCGAGCTACGTCCTTAGTGTCTAACCGAACTACGTCCTTAGCGCATAACCGAGCTACGTCCTTAGTGCCTAACCGAACTACGATTTCCTGCAGGTCCAGACTGTTTTGGCCATATCTTTTGACTCGTTCGTCCGATTTTGACGATTCAACTTGCGTTGGGTTCGTACTTCGAAAAGGAACATTTCTGAAGTTTCAGAATTTCCAATTTCTTCCTTATTTATTAATTATACCTCTTTAAAGGCAAAATGACAACGAAAGTGCCATGTATTAAGCATGAAAAATTCTGGGGCTCTACAGATGAGCCAAGCCGATGTTCCTTCATATCTTTGGGGATATGCTATACAAACTACCATTTATATTTTGAACCGGGTTCCATCTAAGTCTATTCCATTTACACCCTATGAATTGTGGACTGGGCGAAAACCTAGTTTACAACATCTAAGGGTATGAGGTTGTCCTGCTCATGTTCTCAAACTCGAACCCACTAAGTTGGAATCTAGGATAGAGAAATGGAATTTTGTACGATATCCAAAAGAAACTAAGGGTTTCTATTTCTACTTCAAGGCAGACCAAACAATAGTTGTTAGGTTTCATGCCACTTTCTTGGAGGAAGAAATGGATCTCCTAAAGAAAGTTGAATTTCATGAGATGAAAGACGACACAACAAGTAACTAACCTGAACCTAATCCTTCCACTTTAATTTCTCCTAATTTTGTTCCACTGAGAAGGTCTGAAAGAGTTTCTAGACCACCGGATAGACTTCAGTATTACAATAATGAAGTTTATCTAGTTACCCCTGATGATGAAGATACAGATCCTAATACTTATCAGGAAGCTACATTTGATGTAGATGCATCTCAATGGAATAAAGCCATGAATGTTGAAATAGATTCCATGTATTGCAACGGTGTCTGGACTTTAGTAGATGTCACGACCCCAAATACCCCCTAGGAGTTAGGGATAATTTAGGCTCGAGACCGCCGTGTCATACCATCCGATCATGACACATAAGGCGAACATATCAACTTGCAAGAGCATATAAGGCACACTAAAAGGTGAACCTGAACATTTCTTCATACATAAACCTGTAATTTGTATTCTAAGTCTAAACCAACAGTTTATACAAAATGTAAAGTCTAAAGTGGACATTCCCCACTTTCAAAATACACAACCCTCTTCCTCTCATCACTCAACCATCACTAATGACTACCAATTGGCTTCTTGACATACTCCCCCTCGAACTCTGGTTCAGGAGCACAACCATCCAACCTTTGACCTGCCGAAGATAACAACTTCGGCTGAGCATTGAATACTCAGCGTGTATAAAATACTAACTAGCATTACTATAAGCATCAATGATAACATATGCATTTATCAGAGTGAAACAGGTAAGAGCAAGGCAGAACGAGTATATATCTTAAAGCAGTTAATTCAGAACATATGCAGTACTATTAATCAGAGAGCAGAAACCTTTGCATTTAAAAACATCATGTACATATGTCATCGAAGAGTATCCATTACCGTCTGTTACCATCTGTTACCATTACTTACCATTACCTTCCGTCACTTTCCATTACTTTCCATTACGGGTATTGTAAAATACCTTAGTTTCATTACTTTCTATCTACAGGTATTTAAAATACCCTAGATCCACCTAAGGAGTCGAGCATCTAGTACCCATGTATCCACATAAACTGGGCAGGCCTACTGTTATCCTCACCTTCGGCTACCTTCGGAGTAGACGACCAGTATCCATCTCCCTTCTGGGTGGCCTGCTATTCGTCGGAATCCGACGACCAATATCCCTTTCCCTTCCAGGCGGCCTACTATCATGCCTCCCCGATCGGTATTACTTGATTGATTAGTACCCATGAACCCACAGGAGATGGGCGGGCCTTCTATCAACCGGGGATAGATGACTAGAATCATCCTGTACCATTACTTTCCTTTTTCTTGCCATTACTTGTGAGCTTGTGAGCTTGTGAGCTTGTACCCTTGTGAGCTTGTGAACTCTCTTTTAACCAAAACTTTGCTTATGAACTTTATTAAAACCCTGTTCTTGTGAGAATCATTGAATCATGCGAGACTTGTGATCATCATGCGAGACTTGTGAATATTGTGTGAGACGTGAAATCATCATGCGAGACTTGTAGTTATCATGTGAAATTTGTGAACATGAAGTGCATAGAATACTTGTATACCTCATGGTGAACTTGGAAATCATATTCATGAGAGTAAGTGTGAGTATCATAATATTCATAATGAGTATTTGAAAACATCGAAATAGATCATGGGATTTCATTCACGGAATGATCATAGCATATACATGGGCTACTTAGCCTATTTTGTAAAAATCATAATTCTAAGCTGTAGCATCCCGAACTTTTCTATATTTAGTGAATAGCACTTTCGTGCCTAATTGGTCTTCGTCGTAGTCTAATTAATAAATAAGGGAGAAATCAGAAATTCCAATATGTCAAAAATGTTCATTTTCGAAAGACGAACCCAACGCAAGTTGAATTATCAAAATCGGACGAGCGAGTCAAAAGATATGGTCAGAACAGTCCAGACCTGTAGAGCACCGATCGCTCGGTCCAGTCAGCGATCGATCGGTCCAAAACCGATCAATCGGTAGCTATCGCATGGTCAAAAATTTTGTATGGGGAAATTTTCTAGAGAGTAGTTTTTTTACTGGTAGCTCGGTCAGAGTACCGATCGCTCGGTAGACAACCGATCGATCGGTCATAAGCACCGATCGCTCGGTCCCCGTGTTTTGCAGAAATTTTTGTAAGGGCATTTTCATCTTTTGGGCGCTAAACCCTTACCCATAAGGGCTTGCCCGAGCCTTTAGGGCTTCATTTACCATCCTTCGAGTATTTGGAGAGATAGAGAGAGAGGAGAAGGGGATTTCCTAACCTAGGTTTCCCTCTTGAGAAGAAATCAAGAGTGTGGGCTACCCAAGGTTTATTTCAAGGCTTGGATTCTTCAAATCCAAGGTTCAACTCGTGTGGGACTCCTCCTCCAAAGTTAGGGCAGCAACCCACACAAGTTTTTCCAAGGGGTTTCTTCCTCAACTCAAGCTTTCTTCAAGCAAGGGCTTCTTCTTTCAAGTTGGAGCTCAAATCAAGGTTCCTACCAAGATCAAGCCTTGATCTAAGGATAGTACACCCTACTAACTTTCCCTAGCGATAATCTAGGCTTTTTATGTGAAATGTGATTCATGTTAGTAGATTTCCTTCCTTGTAAAATGTATCATTCTAATAATTATAAACAAGAAAAGGAAAAGGGATATGGATGTGTGGATGAGAGATTGATTGAGGCGATGGGATGCCGAATGTATGATGTGTGGTATGTGTAATGGAAAAATGGAGGATGGGCATTTTACCAATAATGAACTCACTTTGATTATTGGATGGAAAATATGCACTAAAAATAAGAAGACGAACTATGGAGGAACATTGCATGTGATGTGTTTGACAAAATGCCTAAACTATGAAATAATGATTTGAAGGAAGAAAAAGGGAAATAGGCCTTATGCATGTATTCTCATGAATGATGAATGGATTTAAATACCATGTCGATTACTCAAATTCTCATATGCATATGTTCTGAATTGAATGGTGATGTCATATCTCTCTTATTATCCTTATTCCATGATTGTCACGATTGACACGTACACGAGCACGCATGATAGCATGAACCGAGATTTCAAAAGCATATGCATATAATAACCAACAAGAAAATATTGCATATCAAGGAGGTTGGTAGCCCAGGGACATTCGGGTACTAGCCTCTGGCTCACAAGAAAACCATACATATCAAGGAGGTTGGCAGCCCAGGGAGATTCGGGTGCTAGCCTCTGGCTCGCAAGTTACAAGATGCAAGGTTACAAGATGATGAAAAGACATTCATGCATGCACGCATACATGATTTTTACAATGCATACCGAGACATGGAAACGGGTTTTCAAGCATGAGTTTTGTTGGCGTTTTTGCATTCATGCACATCAAGATGATAATATTGCTCCATGTTTAATATTGTTTGATTCTATGATCTTACTATTGCCTGGAATTGATGATTGGTATTGTACTACTCCTTGCGTGTTTATTATTGTTATGGATAGCTAGAAGCTTGTACTCGCTGAGTATTCAATGCTCAGCCGTACTTTCATGTCGGCAGGTACTGAGGGAACCCTCGACCCAAAGCCTTGGGTTGAGGAAGAGTATATCGAGGAGAGAGAGCCATCTATCCCACTGCAGTCTCAGGCGGACCGAGACCTTGACGTGTGGCCGTACCTCGACTACTGTTGAGGGGAGAGTACGAGAGGGTGCTTATGTATTTTGAAATTTTGATAGGTGGGCCTGTCCACCTTAGACTTAGACATGTTGTATATATGTTAACTTGGAATACTATTTTGGAAATCTTAGAAGAAAAGAAAAAGTTAGTTTACGCTTCCGCATTTATGTTTAGCTTCCGCGCTCTGATTTTCATTGTTTTAGTACTGTAATTATTTTTGGCAGGTACGTATAGTCACGCTTAAAGTATCCCTAAACTCCTAGGGGGTATTTTGGGGCGTTACATAAGCTTACTTTACGGTAAAACCATTCTTTCAATTGCATAGGAATATATGACTTCATGCCTTAGTCTTCTTAAAAACATGCATCAATGCCTACTATTTCATTTCCAACTTATAGCAACCAATTTAGTAAAGTGTAGCTACCATTTGTCTTAACAAAATCATGCTTTATACCTTACTTATAATATAGGAATTACTAATATGGCCAAAACATCCCAACTTTCATCAAGTCCATTTACTTAAATTCATAGAAACCAAATTACACATTGATGAAGTATAGTAAGGCAAGTTAGTAGTTTGTTCTACCTTTCAAAAATCGGATCCCTATGGTTTGTCGCTTTGGAATACTACTTGAAGGCAAAAGAAACTTTGAGGAAGCTTTTGAATCAGTCCCAAGCTTGAGGAAGCTTGAGGAGAACAAGATTCAAGCTTAGGAAGAAAGCTTGAAGCGAAAATCCGACTTCACTTGATCACTAGTACAAGCCTAGAAGAACCCAAACCTTCCTCTCTTCTCTTTCAAGATTTCTCCCAAAAATATCCTCTCTAGGGTTCTTGTAACCCTAGCCATGAAATTGTGGGTTATATAGGTCAAGGAGTGAGACCAAAGACCATTAGACCCTCTAAATATCTCAAGGAGTCGGTTTCAAGGCCAAATGAGGCACCAAGGATCTATCCGTCATGAGCACGGATAGATCCTTCAAAAAATCACTTAATGCCAAAAAAACTCATACAAATTTGGGGTTGATCGATTGATCGGTCGTGGGGATGGATACATCCATCAATATATGGGATTGAAGGATCTATCCTCCCCAAACTAGATAGATCCTTCACTATTCATTCCTTCATTTTTCCCGCTGTGGTATTTCAACCATAACGTTTGACTCGGTGATCCACTTTTGACGATTCAACTTGCGTTGGATTCTACATTTAAAGGGGACCAACTTTCATGTTTTACACAAAGCCTAATTATTCTATCTTCATATTTCAAAATGGTCCTAAAGGCTACTAGTCAGGAATTTCAGCAGACAATTTGCTTAAAACCCACTTTTCACCAAGCGTCGACTCAAAATCGGAAAATGTGATAAACATGAACCTCAAAGAGGATTTCAATATCTTTCTAATGGCTTAAAAATCACTTGATTCCGGTTTCAGATGAGAAAACTAGAGTTCTCTCAAGTTGAGGGAATTTTCAAAAATCCCTCTTTGCGACACCTAAGGGTATTGCATCCTCTTGTTTCATTTATACTAAAAACCCTAAACAGGTTTCACACATATTTTTATTCATTTGAAACCTCCTTTCATTTTAAAACATGAGGTCATCATCCTATTAAGGTTTTTGGCTTGAAAAAACACTATTCACAGCACTATTCACACACTATTCACCACACTATTCATAGCCTAGTGAACTCGGTTCCGGGGTTGTACAGTAGATCCACCAGATGGTATAAGGTCAATTGGATGCAAATGGATTTATAAAAGGAAGAAGGCTGCCGATGGTAACGTGGAGACCTATAAAGCTACACTTGTTACAAAGGGTTGTACTCAAATTCAAGGAGTTGATTATGAGGATACCTTTTCTCTAGTAGCTATGCTCAAATCCATCAGGATATTGCTAGCTATAGCTACACACCATGACTATGAGATACGGCAAATGGATGTCAAAACTACTTTCCTTAATGGAATGTTAGATGAAGACATCTATATGAAGCAACCAGAGGGCTTCATTGCTCCTAACCAGGAGAACATGGTATGGAAGCTCAACAAGTCGATATATGGTTTGAAACAAGCTTCAAGAAGCTGGAACCAAAGATTTGATCTTTTGATAAAAGAATTTGGATTCCAAAAGAATTTGGAAGAATCTTGTATACATAAGAAGGACAGTGGGAGAGATGTAGTATACCTAATTCTTTATGTAGATGACATCCTACTCATTGGGAATGATGTAGGATGTTGTCATCAGTCAAGATATGGATTTCTCAGCATTTCTCAATGAAAGACTTAGGAGAGGTATCCTATATTCTCGGAATAAAGATTCTATGAGATAAGAAATGCCGAATGTTGGGACTAAGCCAAACTTCCTACATAGACAAGATATTGTCTAGGTACAGTATGAGTGATTGTGAGACAACACTCATTCCTTTTAGACATGGTGTCACTTTGTTTAAAAAGATGGCCCCTACATTAGCTGATGAGATCGAGCAGATGAAGAGGTGCCCTTATGCTTCGGCAGTTGGGAGCCTCATGTATGCCATGTAATGTACTATATCGGATATCTGTCATGCAATGGGAGTTGTTAGTCGATTCCAAAGCAATCCAGGTGTTAATCATTGGACTGCAGTGAAGCACATTATGAAGTACTTGAAAAGGACTAGGGATTATGTGCTTACCTTTCAATCAGAAGAACTAGTTGGACTGGGTTATACTGATTCCGATTTCCAGTCTGATCTAGACAATAGAGCTTCCACATCTGGGTATGTGTTCACACTAGGTGGTGCTGCTGTCAGTTGGCACAGCATAAACAGAAGAGTATTGCTGACTCCACCACAGAAACAGAATTCAAAAGCAGCAAAAGTAGCAGTCTGGTTCAGAAGGTTTGTAGAGCCCCAGAAATTGAGTTCACTGTTCATGTGAATAGTGCCCTTACATGGTGTGTGTGTAAAGGCCTAAGGCCTCCCATTGTGTTCTTGATATTATGATTAGTCAAGTGAGGGTTTTAGGTACATGGTTTGAGTCTTAAAAAGAGTGTAAAGATACTCTAAGTGGGTAAAATCAAGGGTATAAAATATCCTAACTGTTTAAATGGGTTGTTGGTGAATAGTGCTAGTGCATGAGGCATAAAGAGGCCGGAGCTTCTCACGCATGTCGATGTGAATTTAATGATCATTGAGGTGGGTTAAAAATCTATGGAGAAGGATTTATGAGGTGTGAGTAGGGTATTGGACACAAGGGAAAAGAGTGTGAAAACACTCGAGGTGTTCTAGGTGTTGAAAAGGTATGTCTCGGCATTTACCTCAACTTTAAAGGGCTCTAGTTTAGTCATCGTTGCTCGGAATCGAGTGATTATTGAATTTTTGGAAAGGCACTAGAACCTTCTTCAAGATTATACTGATCACTTTCCCTGATTTTCAGTCGGGGTAGAGTCAAAAGTCCAATTTCCAAAGTCGGGATTGTTGAAAATCTAGGCTGTCACAACCCATTGTAGACCAGTCCGCTTTAGAGGTATTTTGGTCCGTGAATAAAGATGAATTATATTCAAAACATAAAAGTTGTTCCTCTTCGAAAGATGAATCCAACGCAAGTTGAATCGTCAAAATCGGACGAGCGAGTCAAAAGTTATGGCCGAAATACCGAAGCGCATTTTTGCAGAGCACCGGTCACTACCGATCGCTCGGTCCACTACTGGTAGATCGGTCATAAGCACCGATCGATCGGTCCACTACCGGTAGATCGGTCATAAGCACCGATCAATTGGTCCACTACCGGTAGATCGGTCATCTATCGGTCCTACGCGTTTTGCAGAAATTTTATTAGGGGTTTCTTGGTCTTTTGGCCACTCCACCCTTATGTTTAAGGGTTGGCTCGAGCCAAGGGTGTTCACAAACACCCTTAGCAATATTTTGAGAGAGAGTAAGAGGGGAGAAAAGGGGTTTTCTCCTAGGGCATCAAGTGGAGAAAGATCAAGGATTTAGAAACCCTAAAGCATCCCAAAAGCTTGAATTTCTCAATCCACAGCTCAAGCACGTGAGGAGCACATTCTCCAAGCTCGGCAGCATTCTTCCTTGACATTTTCAAGGGTTTCTTCCCCTATTCAAGGTTAGTACACCCTACTAACTACTCTAGTAATAAACTGGGTTTGTTTTAAAAGCCTTCTTGTGGATTTCCTTAGTTTATTCTTTCTTGTTTTACTTTATTAAATCCCTAAAACAAACAAGATAAAGAGGAAATTGCGGATGTGGATGAGACGATTGGATGCCATGTGTTGTGATGGATGTATGTTGGAAAATGGTGGAAGGGCATTGTACGCATAATAAACGCACACCATGTGTTTATTTGACGAAACATATGAACTAAAAGAACTTGAAATAATGTGGCTATGAATGTGTTGCACATTAGGTGTTTGACAAAATGCACGAGTGAGAATGCCAAGAATGAAATGAAGGATTTGGGAAATATGATTTGTGTAGCTTTTCTTAAAAAGGTGAATTTAAAACAAATGCTCTATATGTTTTCAATTAATTCCTCATGTCTATGCAATTATAAGAAATGTCACATTATGCTTTATTGTTTCATGTTAACATAATTATTTAAAAGAATTGAAAGGCAACATGTGTCCCATGATTCATCTATGATGGTATGATTGTCACGAATGCCACACACACCAAGCACGCATGCATGAACCAAACTTATAAGTATAAGTACATGAAAAGAAAAACCAAGAACAAGAAATGTGAATTGTGAAACAATCAGGAATTTCAAGGGTAGGGCATATCCCTAGGATATGTCACACCTGGCTCACAAGTTAAAAAAATCAAGCAAGCAAGAATAACTTGAGGCTAATGTGTTTCATTCCATCATAGTCCGGGCATTAGCTAAGCAAGTAAATTTACTAGTGTGTTCCGTTCCATTATAGTCCGGGCATTAGTAAAGCAAGTCAAGATACTAATGTGTTCCGTTCAATCATAGTCCGGACATTAGTAGGCAAGAATGCTAGTGTGTTCCGTTCCATCATAGTCCGGGCATTAGCTAAGCAAGTAAATTTACTAGTGTGTTCCGTTCCATTATAGTCCAGGCATTGGTAAAGCAAGTCAAGATACTAATGCATTCCGTTCCTTTATAGTCCGGGGATTAGTAAGCAAGAATGCTAGTGTGTTCCATTCCATCATAGTCCGGGCATTAGCTAAGTAAGTAAATTTACTAGTGTGTTCTGTTCCATTATAGTCCGGGCATTAATAAAGCAAGTCAAGATACTAATGCGTTCCGTTCAATCATAGTCCGGGCATTAGTAAGCAAGAATGCAAGTGTGTTCCGTTCCACCATAGTCCGGGCACTAGTCAAGGCAAGGCAAGGAGACTAATGTGTTTTGTTCCATTATAGTCCATGCATTAGTCAAGCAAGAATAACTAGTGTGTTCCGTTCCACCATAGTCCGGGCACTAGTCAAGTCAAGACATGAGGCTAATGTGTTCCATTCCATTATAGTCCGGGCATTAGTCAAGCAAGATACTAATGTGTTCCGTACAATCATAGTCCGGGCATTAGTCAAGCAAGAATAACTAGTGTGTTCCGTTCCACCATAGTCCGGGCACTAGTCAAGTCAAGAAATGAGGCTAATGTGTTCCGTTCCTTTATAGTCCGGGCATTAGTCAAGCAAGACAAGAACCTAGTATGTCCGTCCATTTCATAGTTCGGGTACTAGTTAAACAAGACAATCAACTAAACAAGCAGACATGCATGATTCTCACAAGACAAGAATAATCTCATAAGACATGTAAGGAGCCCACAAGAAGCATAAGATGTTAAGTGTAAATTACAAGAATCACAAGGTAAGTGAAATATGTTTTAGTTAAAGCATGAACCTAAGGTATGAGTTTAAATATGATGTTCAAGATTATACATGTTATTTGTTCTTGCTTCCGCACTCTGATTTTGTATACATGGATATAATGATAAACTGTACCCCGCATGTTGTGTTATCATTATTACTATTGTTAGCTAGTAGCTTGTACTCGCTGAGTATTCCACACTCAGCTGAACTTTTATGTCGGTAGGTACACTATACGAGATATGGACTCTGGTCTCTTGGATAGAGGTAGCTCAGGGAGAGCAGGAGGTTATTCGGATGGTTACCTAGATATTAGGAGTTCTGGCATGTGGCCAATGGTTGGGATGAGTGAGAGAGAGACATGTATTTTGGGTTCTTGTGTCTGGGGATGTTGTCTCACTTGAGTCGGGACTCAAGTTAAGGAGTTCATGTTCATGCTGTAAATCCTATTCAATTATTGTAATCAATTGCACATGGAATATAGTTAAGTCTTTAAAGAAATTTTTAGTTCACTATTTTGCTTGCCTTGTATACTCTTTGCAGGTTAGTTTTAAGTACAAGTCACGTTGCCAAGGTATCCTAACTCCTAGGGGGTATTTTGGGGCGTTACAAGGTTTTTGCAATAGCTAGGAAATGTTTCTTTAGCAGTCAAACCTATCACTCTCTTCTGTGATAGTAATGGTGCAGTAGTCCATAGTAAAGAACCTAGGAACCACAAGAAAATGAAACATGTGGAGCAGAAGTACATCTCATTCGTGAGATCATTGATAGGCAAGATGTGGTTGTTACAAAGATTAAGTCTCAACTTAATGTTGCAGACCCGATGACCAAGGCTTTATCAGATAAAGTATTTGTAACACACTTAGATAGTATGAGATTGAAATCCATGACACAATGACTTTTAGGGCAAGTGGGAGATTATTAGACATGATGCCAAAAAAAGGTCATTTAGATTGTTAGAACCTTATTAATTTGATTAATAAATGCTTCTTCTTAATCTATTGTGTAATCATTATGGGTAATTGACCATGATCATAAGATGATCTATACAATATGAGATATCGATAAAGGTCCATAAGATATATTGTAGAAAAGTTATGTGATTAGATTATCACAGGCAGATATAACTTTCCGGTTCCTTATACCTTATATAGTCACAGTTATGGGTGAAGCTGAACACTTCACTTATATGGCTGCTAGAATGCTAAGATGTTCTCAATAGTTGAGATGTAGTTCTATCTCGAACTATTGTAGTGGAGACTACACATCAGCATATGGATGCTTAAATGTACAATGACTGATTGCATTTAATGAAAGACCTCTTGCATAAATATACTATCAGATAGTTGGTCTCTCATTCACATTGAACGATTTTGATGATCCTTAGATCTGATGAGTTCATCTATGACTGAGCGGTGATCTGACTGTTTGGATTCCACCAACGTATTTTCTAATTTAGGGAATACAATACAGTGACAGTTGGATAGTCAGAAAGTTGTTCGAGTCATGATGAATTTCAAACAAAAAATCCATGCTCATTAATTTGAGAGATTATCCAAGTTCTGGGTAAGACAGTTGATTAAGTTCAAATCTTGCGCAAGTGATTTTGAAAAAAAAATAAGTTTTGAAATATACTTTTATTAAAAAGTATTATACTTATAAAAGGATTCTCTCAAAATGTTTTTCATGAGAAATTGTTTCTCATGGCTTAATCATAAGTCTTGGAAACCCGGATGATTTGTAATGGGCTATGGGTTAGATAGTATGGCAATCTCGAAGGCACATTAGGGATAATGTATTTGGAAGGATAAATCGAATTTAAGAGTTCATGTGGTAGGATCCATAATGGTTAATGTTCATACACTGGGATTCAATTGCAACGTGGATATCTCACGTCACTTGTAATTCCGATGTAATTCCCGTTTAGGGTCAATGGGATAATATTGGATAAGCCAGGGTAAGAATGTCCCAGAGCAATCTGTGGAGGTGCTCACATAAGAAATATAAGCTCAATAATTGATTAAAAGTTAATCAATTATTTAAAGTGATTAAAAGTTAATCATTTAATTAAATAGATTAAAAGTTAATCTATTGTTTAAATTAATTGTTAATTTAAACATATGGATTATTTTAGCAATTATTTAATTAACATAATTAAAGGGGAAATGGGTTTGACCCAGATCCATAAATCCATTAAAATGGACCTTTAATATGGGCCAAAGCCCATGGGTTTAAACCCTAGGGTGGGGCGCACACTTGAAGAATCCTAATTGGATTACGATTTGTTTAATTGAATAATTGTTGAAATATAATTCCTTTAATTATGGAATTTAACTCCAATGGTTGGATTGCATTAAGGATAAAGATGGAATTGTAATTAGATTACAAAAGGGAGTTTTAACTCCCCAAAGTCCATGCCCCATAGAAGCTCATGCCCCCCCTTGGTGTTGGTCTCCTAGTTTGATTAGGTTTCCTTCTTTGAGTTAGGATGTTGACTTATCCCTTTTAATTAAGGAATCCTCTTATAATAGGGACTCTTTAATTAGTTGGATTACTATAACTAAAGTAGTTATAGATAAGGTAGGATTTTATTTAATTAATAATAAAAGTTATTGTTAATTAATAAATCCTACTAGATAAGTTGTAATTGGATTAGGATTTGGATTAGATCCAAATCTATAAATACACCAACACCAATTTCGTGGGAGTACAATCAAATTCTCCATAATTTTTTCTCTCCTCTCCTCTCTCTCTCCAAACCGTGAGCCCTAGGGGAGACCCCTAAGGATTTTCGTTAGCTACTAGGTGGTTCAAAGTTGGGTTTTGCAAATCTAGGTTTTTGAACCTTAGTACTTTTCGTGATAGAAGGTCTACACCATTACTCTATCTTCTTCCTCTTGCTTCTATAACTCCAAAGGAGATTCTAAAGCTTCGTGGGGATAGTGAAGAACAAGGATCAAGGTTCTAGTATTTTTTCGGAGAAATTTCTACAAAGAGTTCTGACGATTCGAGTGGATTTAAGCTTTATCGGTGAAAAGCATTCACCGAGGTGATTTGACTAAAACTCTTAGATAATTTTGATGCTTTCTATGGTGTTAAGATTTAGGGAATCCAGTTTTCGTATAAATTTTTATCCGGATGTCCATACATGGCACATGATCAAATCAAAACCTATCCACAAACCATTCAGCCACAAGTCCAAAACACCAGCATTTGGGGCACGACCACTGTGTACTGCAGCCCAACCAGCTCAGGGTCAAAGGCAGTAGTGCAGGCCAATCAACCAGTTCACTCATCTCCCCCACACACTCAGTCAATTCCTTCCTTTCCTACTATAGACTAAGATGGTCGAACTCAAAGCTCCGACTGACGTACCTAACCCCATACCTTAGTACATCCACATGGATCAAAACTGCGACTTCCATTAGGGCCCAGGTCACTTAACTGACGCTGTCGAGCTTTGCGACATGTAATCCAAGATTTGCTCGAGCAAGGCACAATCGAATTCACTCATGATGGCACCATCATCTACCAGGGTCTCAGGCCACCTTGTAACAATCAAGCCCATCTCATCCAACCTAATTCCAAGAGTTTACCTGTGCTAAAGGAACCATAAGGACAAAAGCCAAGGCAAACAACTCCAAGGCATGCCATGAGGAAAGTATGCCAGAGAGAGCACTACTAAAGAAATCAACTAAGATCAAGCCTGTCAGAGTATTTTTGTTTTCTATCAAATCTTGTAAGTATCGGCCGCTCCCGTAGTCCGGTCCATGCAAAGTCTGTCTTTTGTTGTCAAACATGTTATGTTCACTTCTCGTATTCAATGAAGCAAACTGTCTATTGAAAAAAGTCTCATTTTTGTTATGCCTAAATTTGGCTAATGATGATCTAGCACTTCTCAAAATCTCTAGTAAACTTAAGGCCACCTAAAAACAAAATTGTTTTCTCTTCTCGTGCTAACTAAGCTTGCTGGTTTAAAAAGGGTTCGCTTGAATCATGATTAAACCACTCAATTCCAAGAATGTCCAAGGGCAGCATATGTCAATAAGCAGGAAGAGGAATTTCCAAAGGAAACCCTCAACCTCATAGAGCCAAGACAAGAAAGAGGGAAACTCAATAATGACCATAAGTATGCAAAAATTGGAACCTTGCTACGTTAAGGGCAGAGGGTAAATCAGAGATTTCTTCAAGAAGACCTATCAGACCAGTGTCAAGATTCCAAATTGCAAATCATTCATACAGAAGAAAGTGCACAAAGCATTCATCATCCATACTGAGGTAGTATACAAGACAGGGGCAGAATAATATACGAAGCACTTAATGAAGAGATCGGCCAAGAACCTTATCTTCATTGAAGTATCACGTTGAGGGGAAAGATCAGTCCATTGTAGAAGACCCATATGGTTGGAAACAGATTTCCCAAGAGTATTCGTCAACACAGTCATATAGAGATTGAAGACCTCCCAGAGCCAGTCAACACGGATCAAGTCAAAGATGCTATGCTTAAGATCTTGTCAAGAAACTGTCTGTACTCTCAATCACTGTAGGAAATGAAAGGTGGCTATGTTTGGCACACAATTTCTCCCTACTCGTATCGAATCAAGTTTATATCAACAAAATCCGCTAGTTCGCCCTTCGAGCCCAACAACCTTTCTTGCTTAAAACACATTTATTAAGACACCCCTATCAAAAGTTTCATTGTAAGCCTGGGGGCTCGAACTACGACATGACCTGATCTTGAAAAGGGTACGTAGGTAGCCTAAAAATAAGGTGTGATCAAATCAATCAAATTCAAGCACAATACCCTCTTCAAAAAAAAAAAAGAGCAAGGGAAAAATCAAAGCTCAAAATAGAGCCAAAGAGTAAAGCTCAACAAAAAATAAAAGCTCAAAAGAGGTGCTCAAGCAAAGCTCAAAAGAAGAAAGGGTGTTCCCAAAACATCAACCCCTAAGCTTATGTTTCGTCCTATCTTAAGTCCTCCCAGATCCCTCAGAGACTAAGAGCACAAGCAGATTTATAGGCAAGCATCCAAAAGCAACATATCAAATCCATCAAGGTAATGACGGGAGAAGACATCTCAGCTCAACTCAAAAGTCGCAGGCCCAGTGAAAACCAGAAATGGAACTGAGGTGCAAAAATAATGCGAGCTCAGCTCTAGTATAGCTACTAGGGGCAAAAAAGGGAACAAATTACCAACTTCACAGGCATGAGTGAAATACGGAAACGACCTCATTGCGCAAAAACTATGTGATCCCCATGACTTGGTCATTCCAAGGGTAAAAAAGGAAAAAAGTTGAATTCTGGTTCGACGGTAGAAGATTGATAGAAGAAAACTCTGACTCCCCAGCAACACATCTCTGTAAGCTCAGATTGAAGAAGCTCAATGTCACAGTGATCCAATGCCCTTAGCTTCAATCAAGACCCGATTCAACATACAACAAGGTCAAAACTGAGTAACTATCTCCCTTTGCAGCGGCTCCCAAAGGTTAAGACCGCTCATTGCTATATCCTACCCCAGAGGGGCGAGAGATCCAAAAGCTCCAACCAGGGCAGGCCCTTACATAAACTAGCAAGCAAAGAAAGCACCCTCCTTTTTTGCAAACTTTTGAAGGCATATTCAAAAATTTCAAAATCTCTTTATTGCTTTCAAACTGTGTTCAAAACTCAAAATTTTCAAAAGCAAGTCATCTTCAAAGAGTCATAGTGCGTATCATGGCTTGGTCAAAGATTGATCTCCCTACAACAGTTCTCCGAAGAGCAACAGAGAAAACAAGCGCAGAAATAGCAAGCCAGGGGAAAGTGTGAAATCAAAGCTTCATTTAGCGAGTTATCTCTCTACTCCCTGCATTATCATACCATCTCATCTGTATTCATTCTAGGCACGTCACTATTCATTATATACATCATCATGCATCTCATGTCTCACCTCTTGCATAATAGTCATAGCACACACCTGTACATAGGTATCCACTGCTCGCACACCTAGATAGGTAGCTGCACTTTGCACACACACTTCACAATCACATACTCAATTAACTGCACTGTACACACACTCACACACTTAGCTGTAATGCGTACACCATTCACACAGTTAGTCGCACTATACACATGCACCCACATATCTTGATGTCCTTCTTGTGCATCTCATTTGATGTCATCTTCATCCTCCCAATGCATCTCATCTGATGCAATCCTTTTGACATCTTGTCTGATGTCAAGCCCTTCATGCATCTTGTCTTATGCATTCCTTTTGACATCTCATCTGATGTCACCCCCTTGGTGTATCTCATCTGATGCATTCATTTTGACATCTCATCTAATGTCACCCTTCATGCATCTCATCTGATGCATTCCTTTTGACATCTCATTTGATGTCACCCTTAATGCATCTCGTCTGATGCATTCCTTTTGACATCTCATCCGATGTCACTCTTTGTGCATCTTGTCTAATGCTTCTATCTGACATCTCATCTGATGTCACTGTCATCTTTTCTGACATCTCATTTGATGTCGACTCTTTGTACATCTCGTCTGATGTCGCATCTTCAGAGTCCACTCTAAGCCCTCCTGTGATGAGGTTAAACCCACGAGTCTGCTTTGAGCCCTTCTGCAATGAGGTTAAACCCATGTAGAGTTTGTTTGAGCCCTCCTATGATGAGGCTAAACCCGCATTTCAATCAATCTATAGCACCCCGGACTTTTTCATCCTTAATGAATAGCACCTTCGTAGCTAATTGGCCGCTTTTGTAGTCTAATTAATAAATAAGGGAGAAATCGGAAATTCCGAAATGTCAGAAATGTTCATTTTCGAAAGACGGATCCAATGCAAGTTGAATCATCGAAATCGGACGAACGAGTCAAAAGATATGGTCAAAACAGTCGGGACCAGCAGAGCACCGATCGCTCGGTCCAAAACCGATCGATCGGTATCTATCGACTGGTGGAAAATTTTGTATGGGAAAATTTTCCAGAGAGCATGTTTTTGACCGGTCGCTCGGTCAAGAACACCGATCGCTCGGTAGGCAACCGATCGATCGGTCATTAACACTGATCGCTCGGTCCTCGCGTTTTTGCAAAAATTTCAGTAAGGGCGTTTTCGTCTTTTGAGTGTTAAACCCTTACCCATAAGGGTTTGCTCGACCCTTTGAGGCCTCACTTACAACAATTGAGGGATTTTGAGAGATAGAGAGAGAAGAGGAGAAAGTTCTAACCTAGGGTTTGGTTTTGAGAAGGAAATCAAAGGGGGTTTAAGAACCATAGCTCACCCCAACTCGAGTTGCTTCAAAATCGAGGCTCAAGCTCGTGTGTGAACCATTCTCCAAGCTAGGGCAGCAACCCAAGCACGTTTTTGAAAGGGGTTTCTTCCCCAACTCAAGTCTCCTCAAGCAAAGGTGTTCTTCTTTCAAGGTTGGAGCTTCAATCAAGGTTTCTACCAAGGATCAAGCCTTGATCTAAAGTTAGTACACCCTACTAACTTACCCTAGCAATAAATCTAGGTTTTCCTTATGAAATGTGATTTATGCTATTATGTTTGCCTCCCATATGAATGTATCATCTCCAATGAACCTAAATAAGATAAGAAAAAGGGTACTGATGTGGTGGGGTGTTATGAGTGTGGCGAAGTCCCGTTGGATGTAAGGAATGTAGTTGTGTGATGTGTGTGATGGAAATGGTTGATGGGTACTTTAACAATAAATGAACTTACCTATGATGTTTGGGATGGCGAAAGACAGATATGCGCTTTAAAAAGACACGAGAATCATTAAGAACCATTGCTAAAGGTGATAAGGCGTGTTTGAAAATGCTAAATATGAATAGAAATGAGTCTAAAGGAAAGGACTATATGGAATGGTTTTAGCATCTGCGTCTTTATAAACATAAAATATTGATCAACACGTTATGTAAACTACTATAGGGTGACCTATACATGAATGGAATTGTAATTCATATCTTGGTTATTCCCATTATCATTGACATTGTCACTTAACTGGCACATCTACGCTCATACTCGAGCAACAATAAAGATACGATAGGCGAATGCAAGCCGAGATTTCAAGAGAGGATGTCGCAATATAATAAGACAAACAATGAAGAATTATTGCGAAGTGGCCCAACGAGACGGGGGGAATAGCTAACCATCGAAGAGAGGATATCGCCGCGGATGGTTTAAGCTAACCTCCGGATCACCAAAGATAAACCCCTAAAAAGACACTATAGCAATACCAGGAGCGTCTCTTGGTGCTTTTAAACTAGGCGTACGGGGGGACATTCGGTGTAAATAGCGTCTGGCTCACAAGAAATCCATCCACCGTTAAAAAAAAGTAATAAAAATCACTATTGTCCAGGAGGTTGGTAGCCAGGACATTCCGGGGTACTAACCTCTGGCTCACAAGAAAACCAGCATTAATACTAATCAAGGAGGTTGGTTAGCCAAAGAGGGACCATATCGGTTGCGTGTGCGGGTGCTAGCCTCGGGCTTCACAATTCGCCTGTGCATGCATAGCAAGGAGGTTCGCAGCCCAGGGAGTATTTTGGATTCGGCGTCGCTAGCTCGGCTCACAAGGTTACGAGAATTGAGGTTTACAAAAGATGATGGGATATGCATCATGCATGCACCGCATATGATTTCTACGAGGGCCAAGTAAAGGGACATGACATGGGTTTTCAAAGCCACAAATGAGTTTATCGGAGGTTTTTTCGTATTCAGGTAGCACGTCAGGATGTCTGTATGGCATTCAGTGCATGGATATGGTATTTTGGGAGGTGTCGAGGAGGGAAGTGAGAGAAGGTATAGGGGGATGTTTTTAGAGGGGTGGATGGGGGAGAGGAGCTGTGGAATAGTCGGAGGATTCCAGGCGTCAGAAGGAATGTAATGTAGCGGAAATTTGGGAGGGGAAATGTGAACAAGAGAGCAGGGGGGTGACCGGTCGCATCGGTCCAAGACACCGAGCGACGCGGTAAGGCAACTAAGCGATCGGGTCATTACATGATCGCTCGTCCGCGCGTATTTGTGCAAAAATGCAGTAAAAGGGCGTTTCGTCTTTGGAGGGTTTAAAAAAACACCCCCGTACCCATAAGGTTTGCCTCGCCCTTTGAGGCCTCACTTCAACTTGGGGATTTGAGAGAATAGAGAGAGAAAGAAAAGTTCTTAAAACCTAGGGTTTGGTTTTGAGGGAATCAAGGGGTTTTAGAACCATAGCTCACCCCAACTCGAGTTGCTTCTCAAAATCGAGGCCAGCTCGTGTGTGACCCATTCTCCAGCTGTGCGCAACCCAATCACCGTTTTTGAAAGGTTTTTTCTTCCCAACTCAGTCTCCTTCAAGCAAGGTGTTCTTCTTTCAATTGGAGCTTCACAATCACGGTTTCTAACCAAGATCAAGTCTTGATCTAAGTGTTAGTACACCTACTAACTTACCTAGCAAAATCTAGGTTGTTCCTTATGAAATGTATTTAGGCTATTATGTTTGCCTCCCATATGACATTTATCATCTCCAATGAACTAAATAAGATAAGAAAAGGGTATAGATGTGTGTGGGTGTTGATGTGGCGATTGGATGCTGAGATGTATGTTGTGTGATGTGTGTGATGGAAATGGTGGATGGGTACTTTACCAATAATGAACTTACCTTGATGTTTGGATGGAAGATATGCGCTAAAAAGAACACGATGAATCATTAAGAAACATTGCATGTGATGTGTTTGACAAAATGCCTAAAATATGAATAAATGATCTAAAGGAAGAATATGGAAATGGGTTTTATGCATGCGTTCTTATAAACGATAAATTGATCAAATGTTATGCAAACTACTTAGGTTACCTATCATGAATTGAATTGTAATGTCATATCTTGGTTATTCCCATTATCATGATTGTCACTATGGACATGTACACGAGCACACATGATAGCATGAACCGAGATTTCAAGAGCATGTGCATATAATAAACAACAAGAAAATATTGCATGTCAAGGAGGTTGGTAGCCCAGGGAGGATTCGGGTACTAACCTCTGGCTCACAAGATAACCCCTAAAACACCTATTGTCAAGGAGGTTGGTAGCCCAGGGACATTCGGGTACTAGCCTCTGGCTCACAAGAAAACTAAACAAGTAATAAAAATCACCTATTGTCAAGGAGGTTGGTAGCCCAGGGACATTCGGGTACTAACCTCTGGCTCACAAGAAAACCATGCATTTCATAACAAGGAGGTTGGTAGCCCAGGGACATTCGGGTGCTAGCCTCTGGCTCACAAGTGCATTGCATATCAAGGAGGTTAGCAGCCCAGGGAGATTCGGGTGCTAGCCTCTGGCTCACAAGTTACGAGATGGAGGTTTACAAGATGATGATCATGCATTCATGCATGCACGCATACTTGATTTCTACGAGGCATACCGGGACATGACATGGGTTTTCAAGCATGAGTTTTATCGGCGTTTTCGTATTCATGTACGCACGTCAGGATGCTTGTATTGCATCATGCCTTATACTGTTTCTTTTGTGATGTTTCGATTATTGCTTGTATGATATTACTATTGTGTGTTTTTATTATTGTTATGGTCTGCTAGTAGCTTGTACTCGCTGAGTATTCCATGCTCAGCCGTACTTTCATGTCGGCAGGTACTAAGGGAGCCCTCGACCCGGAGCCTTGGGTCGAGGAAGAGTATATAGAGGAGAGAGAGCCGGCTATTCCATTACAGTTTCAGCCGGACCAAGACCTCGATGTGTGGCCATACTTCGACTACTGTTGAGGGGAGAGTATGAGAGGGTCTTGTGTATTTTGATATTTTGATAGGTGGGCCTGTCCACCTTAGACTTAGACATGTCTTGTATTTATGTTAACATGGAATACTATTTTGGATCATCAGAAGAAATGGAAATTTGTTTACGCTTCCGCATGTATGTTAGCTTCCGCGCTCTGATTATCGTTGTTAGTACTGTATTTTATCTTGTGCATTACAGGATGGTTTGATAGGTACGTAGTGTGACACCTAAAATATCCCTAAACTCCTAGGGGGTATTTCGGGGCGTTACACAATCAACCCCCTCCTGTGATGAGGTTAAACCCACGAGTCCACTGTGAGCCCTCCTGTGATGAGGTTAAACCCACGAGTCTGCTTTGAGCCCTCCTGTGATGAGGTTAAACCCATGTAGAGTCTGCTTTGAGCCCTCTTGTGTTGAGGCTAAATTTGTATTTCCATAATCTGTTTTCCCTATCTTGGATGTTTTGTCACTAAGCACGAACTATCTATTTTCCATTCTATCACTGTCGCCCTCCTGAGTGAAGCGTGATTTCATCACTGTGTATAAATCATTCCTTTTCCCTTTCCATTATTCTTCCCTCCGAAATGAGGCGAAGAACTATCTCTCCCATAACTCAGATGTTTCATCAATGAGTATAAATCATCCATTCCTTCTCTCTATCCCCGTCTACTGAACAGGTTCTTCCATCAACCCCATCCTCTAAGATCCCATCTATGGCAATTAGTTTAAGCAGAATATAACTTTTTTTGATAATTTTGCCTTAATTTTCATAACTTTTCTTCACTGCACGTGCAAAATTGAGGCCTTATAACCTTTGTCATTCACGTGCCAGCACCCTCCGACAAAGAGGGGCAACTGTAAGGACCCCAAATTTGCACTCCTTTAATATCTTTTTACATTCTTAAAGACCCTTGTAAAAACTCTCTTTTAAAAACCTTCTTTCCGCGTACTTCAATTTTCAAAAGCGGCCTTGAGGTAAAAATTGATCAAAATACCCCGAGGGTAAAAATTGACCAAAATACCCTTGCAAAAGTGAAATTTTTTTTTCATTGTGTCCAAAATAATTTTACAAATTTTTTGATCAATTGTGGCTATTTTTGGGATCAAATTGGATCTAAAACGATATAAAATGACCAAAATACCCCTAGAGTGCAAAATGACCAAAATGCCCTTGAAAAGTATTGAAAAATTTAAGTTTTATCTAAAATATTTTTCTGGATTTTATTAGCTCAATTTTGACTATTTTTGTGGTCAAAATGGTCTCAAAACAGAAAATCAGTTTTTTGGCGAATCGGAGAGTGCCATGTGGCACCAAAAATATGGTTTTTTGACCCTCAATTGGGGCAAGTAGTGACCAAACCTCATTTAGCACAATTTTAGGGGGGGATCTACTTCAAGTAGCGCCCACCCTTCATTTAGCCCAATTTTAGGGGGGCTCTAATTCAAGTAGCGCCTGCCCCTCATTTGGCCCAATTTTAGGGGGCGTTACTTCAAGTAGCACCCACTTAGTTTGCACCCCTTTTGCCACCTCACTGTTCACCAATGCCCTACTTTTTGGGGTTTTTATCCGAATAGGGACTTTACTTTAAGTAGCGCCCCCTGTTTTTTGCACCCGATAAATACCCCCCCTTCTCCTTCATTCTCACTCTCATTCACACCCCTCTCTCTCTCCATTTTCTTCTTCAAAACTTCTCGTAGCGCCCGGATTCCCGAGGAAGTCGATTGCGAAGGATCGATTCTCGAGACCTCTTTTCAAAAATCTTTTCAAATTTTCCAGAAGGTAACTTTTCTAAAAAAACCTCTGTCTTGCTTTCTCTTTTAGTAGTTTAAACTATTTTAATCACTTTTAAGTAGTTTTTTTAAATTTGGTAGACTGCTTGCCTTACCTAGTCAAACCCCTGCCCAATTTTCAATTCAAATATAGCCTTGCCTAGTGGAACCACTACCCAATTTTCAATTCAAATATAGCATTGCCTAGTCGAACTTCTGCCCAAATCCCAGTTCAAATATAGGCTTGCCTAGTCGAACTTCTGTCCAAATCCCGATTCAAATCCAGTTAAATCTTTGCTTAACACAAGGTAAACCCCAGTTAAATCCTAGTTAAACCCTAGATAAACCCCAGTTAAATCCTAGATAAACCCCAGCTTAATCATAGGTAAACCCCAGCTTAACCCTAGTTAAACCCTAGGTAAACCCTGTTCAGTACCCATCCTCAGAGGCTCTCCTGTAAGAGCTTAAACCGCCCTATCGCTCCTCAGAACGAGCTTAAAAGGCTATTTCACTCCCAAATGAGTGTAAAAAACCATCAATCAATCAAATCAAACCATTGAATCTTTCAATCAAACCATCAATCTTTCAATCAAATCCATCCATCAATCCCCTCTGGAACTACGTGCGGCTTGATTCCACTAACAGTGGATATGTAGGCAACCCTGATTGGGTTTAGCTTATCCTAGGATAGAATCCCTATTCCGTTTCTGTCATGTCCATTTCATTACATTCATTACTGTTAATATCATATCTGCTTAGCAAATAAATGAAATTTCAAACTTCTCTTATGGTTTTCCAACTTTGATTCAGACTTAGCGAGTAGGTAACCATCTCCGAATGGGAGTTTAGGGGTGCCTAACTGTCACTACCCGACCAACTTAACATTTCAATAATGAAATTTAAGAGTAAAGCCATCTGTGAGATCCGCTTTTCTCATATATTGCGGAAGCATAAAAAACCAAGGGAATTTAAACTCTGAATCCCTTCTTTATCCATTCGCAATTGCCATCATATCACGTCTATATGAAACTTAAAGTTTACGTAACCAATTTAATTACATCACATTGAAACAAAATATAAAAGCATATCAGAAGCGACTCCATTCTTTCTCGAACGTCACTTCTAAATCGTTCCTTCACTGTTCATCTGGTGCGTAAAATGTCAGTGAGCTATGAAGCCCAATAAGAAGTTTCAATAACATTATGCTAAATAACAACTTAGAATAAGCATAATATAACATTTCGATAATAACTTTATCACAAGAATATAATATTAAACCATTTAATTTACTTTTGACATTTTTAAACATCTTTTACACAAGAATATAATATTAATCTTTTAATATTACTTTCGATATTCTTTTAAACATCTTTTACTTAGATCTGGTTTATCTTAATCCTGTCTCTCAAGATGAGCACCGAAAGGTACACCTCTTTAGACTCACCCGCTCTTGGAGTTCTTATTAACCCCTCATGAGTTTTTGCCGAACGGTCTTCCTGTACCTCACCACTGTGTTGAGGCCTTTTTAAGATAAACATTCTTTATCTTTCATTTCTTTTCCAGACTTATCTAACCCCTTGTCTCTCAAGATGATCGCCAAACGGTATTCCCTTTTGGAGCTCACCCATCTGTCTTTGGATTTTCCTTAACCCCTCAAGATGATTGCCAAACGGTCTTCCCTTTTGGGGCTCGCCCATCTGTCTTGAGACCCTTTATAAGATAAACATTCATTTTCTTTTATCTTTTTCCTTTATTTTTGACTTATCTTAATCCTGTCTCTCAAGATGATCGCCGAACGGTATTTCCTGTTGGGGCTCTCTTATCTGTCTTGAGACTCTCTATAAGATAACCGTATTTATCTTTTTTCTTCTCTTTTCCTCAATAAGACATTATAAGATAAAGTTTCTCATTCCTTTCCTTTCAATAGGAAATATTAACACATGTATCAAAATCATCTTATTACGAATATACATTTTCTCATTCTTTTAAAAGTATAGTTATTTCTTAGTTTCCATAACTATAATTCTTTTAAACATTACTACAAGATTTTCCCTTAGTAACACCCATTTCCTAACATAATGTTAGAAGATATTATACGTATAAAGTATAAACATATCAACATAGCATCATCATACCATTTTTCAACTAAGAGTGAAAATATACTTTATTGTTATTTACTCTTATCTTTCATTCTAAATCGTCATTTTAGAATAATATTACCGAAAAATACTTTCTATTATCCTTCAATTCGAAAATATTCATCATTACTAACCTCCATTCTAAACCATCATTTAGAATAATATTAGAGAAATGTACCTTCCCTTTTCGTCGAATTCCACGTAGGGTTGACCTGCACTTTTTCTTTTTCTTTCTTTCTCCTTTCTCCTTTCTCCTTTCTCCTTTCTTTCTTTCTCTCTCTCTATTTTCTCATGGCTTGGCCACAAAATGAAGTGAGCAATAGGGGTGGGCATGTGGTCTTTATATAGGCCAAGGGTTTGGCCTTTAATTAATTTTGGTTCATCCCCTTGTCATTATTCTTAGTTCAGGAATTTATCAAATCCATGCATCTCTTTAATTTGGGGTACATCCCCTTGATTAAATTCATTATACTAAGATACATGAATTATTTGACACATGTATTAACCTAACCATAGTTTTCCATTTAACTCGTGGTTAACTCACTCTCTTAACTATAGTTCATGTACTCATTCAATTTAGATTCATAGTTAATTATTTTTCATAGCTATAATACGTGTATCTCTCTTTATATAATAAATTTGCTCATAGTTAACTTGACAAAGGTAACTTGTTAACCCATGGTCAAGCATAGTTGGGTGTGTACAGCTCCTCATTCCAAGAATTTGTCTAAACTTGTATTTACTCTAGTGACAAGGTTCATTACCATACATGAACTACCATTAATAAGGTTTATGTTTCTAACCTTAATTACACTAAAGGTTAATTTCTAAACATAAGGTAACTTCTCTATTTAATCAAGGGTTAAGTTCCTAAGCTCATGATTCATTCTCTACGATTAACCATACCTTAACTTGGGTTTATACCTTAGGTTAACCAAAGTGGGTGTGAGCTTGTTCATGGACTAACCTAATCATAGTAAATTATTAACCTAAGGTTAACTTGGTTGAGTGTGGAGTATAATCCATGTTAAGAGACCTTTGGTCTTCCTCCCTAATTTGGTTCATGAACCTCATAAATGAAGGTTCCATGTGGCACTTTATTCTCATGAGTTAATCTTGGCTGTCCATTACATCCATCATGATTCTATTAATCATTTGATTAAGTCTATATAGTTAATTGACTCTAACCATAGTTAATCTTGGACGCCCCCTATGATGTTGCCATGTGGCACTTGACATGTGCCATCTTCTTAGCTCATGATCAATTCTATCATTATATAATTGAGCATTCCCCTACGATTTCTCCACTTGTCATAATCTTTGCTATTGCCACTATATTATTATATACATGTATTAATCTTTGGTTTATTACATAGTATATAATTGTATACCTTAAGTAATTTAGAAAATCATATGCTTAAGTATAATCTGAATTTCCCAAATATTAAATCCATTATTTAATATTTAATATTTTTATTTCTAAAAATATTCGGGTCGTTACATTCTCCCCTTCTTATAGGAATTTTGTCCTCAAAATTAAAATCATACTTGATTACTCAAACAATTGAGGGTACTTTTTCTTGATCTCGATTTCGTGCTCCCTAGACGTGTCTTCTTGACCGTGATATTGCTACAAAACTTTTAATAATTAATTTGTCTTGTTCCACAATACATGCTTCTTACGATCAAGAACTTTAATGAGCCTTTCGTCGTACCATTCTACCAATAATTTGACTTTAAATATTGGTACGTCTTTGTGGTCCCTGGACGTACAACATATCGATATTTATGAGCTTCGTCTCATAACTCGTTTTCAACTCTGTACATATATTCGATTTCTAAAATTTTAGAATCCCATCAGCCGAAACTTTGAAATCATTAGATTGACCTTCCTGGATTTTATCTTTAAGTGTCATTAATTCAATATCTCGAGCCTGTGTTTCCTTAATTTTTCCGTATTAATTCAGGCTGAACTTGAATATTAACCAACACTGACTTTGATCCTTTTCCACAACATTCAAATCTCAAATCTAAGATTCTTTAATCACTTTCACATCCCTGTTCTAATACTTGCCAATGATCCAACTATTTCCCACCTTAGTGCATCAGCAATGATATTTTCTAGATAGTAGATTATATAGTAGTAGTCTTTCAAGAACTTCATCTATCTTCCTTGTCGCATATTGAGTGCTTTTTGAGAAAATAAATACCTCCAACTTTTGTGGTCGGTGAATACTACCAACTTTTCCGCAAATAATTAATGTCTCCAAATTGTTAACAATTCAAGATCATGAGTGGGGTAGTTGTGCTTGTGAGTCTTCAAATTCCTAGATGCACAAGTCATCAATTTTCCATTTTGCATCGATACATCACCCAATCCTTTCTGAGATATATCATAAAAATATCCCATTCCTGAGGGGATTGTTAAAATTAAATTGTGGTCAATTGACTCTTCCATTCTTAAAAATCTTTTCCTCTAATGGTGACCACTCAAATTTGACATTTTTCCTTCTTAATTAAGTTAATGGGGCAGCTAACCTAGAGAATCCATCAACAAATCTCATGTAATAATCGGCTAGTCCTAGAAAACTTCGGATCATTTGTTGGCATTTCTCACTCTGATATTGTCTTAATCTTGGATGGATCCTCTGAAATTCCATCACTGGATACTATGTGGCCTAAAAAAGATACATTTTCCAACCAAAATTTGCACTTCAAGAATTTAGCGAATAATTGATTTTCCTTCAAGGTCTGGAGTTTAATCATAAGATGTTTTCTATATCAGGCTTGTTCCAAGAATAAAGTCTATTGAAAAATCAATCTCCCAAACTGGAGCAAGTCTTATTAATTCCTCAGGAATATATATCTCACAAAAAAAATCCTTGACTATTGGGATGTTATAGATCATAAACTCTTCTTCCTTATCAATTCCTCGCATGACAAACTTAAAGATGTTTGGAATCCTAAAGGTTAATGTCCTAGCCTTATAATCAACTTACAACATAGTGTTCTAAAATCCAATCCATCCCTAGTATGAGATTAAAATCTTTCATATCTAACACTATGAGATCAACAATCATTTGCACACTATCAATTTGCATAGGACACTGATCGTAGAAGGTTTTGGTCACAAAATGTTTCCAGATGGTGTGGTAATCTACATCATGTGCTCTAATATGTCAGGCTTAATTCTAATATTCTTAGCAAAATGGGAAGACACAAAAGAATGTATAGAGCCAGTGTCTAAAGAAGCATCTTACCTTTAATAATGTCCTCACATTCCTTGGCTTCTTCCTGAGTAATAGTGAAGACACGACCTTTGCTTCCACCCGTCACTTGTTTTGGTAATCCTAGACAATTCGGCTTGATATGTCCCGATTTGCCACACTGATAACACGTTCTAGAAATCGCTAGAGAATTTTCTGATTTGTGACCATCTTACCACAATGACCACAAGTTGGTACTGCCTTTTCTGTATTCTTCTCTTGATTTTTTTCCTCAAAATTTCTTTTCTTGTTCCGTCTCCCGATGGTTTCATATCCCAAGTCTTTCCGACTGGTTTCTTCCCTTTGTCTAAGCTAGGCTTTTGAAACTCCTCATGAACTCTTTTGATCTCTTTTCTTTTCTTCATAGCAGATGAAAAATTCTTTTCATAAAATAATTCAGTAAATCTTATCCATGGGATAGGCCTAAGGTTATCTGGGATAGTTCTCCCAACTGTTATCCAAGAGTGTTCAACCTCTCCTTCTAACATAAACACGGCTAACTTGGTCTTATTTTCCTCAACACAGGCCATTGCCCTAAAAATCTTCTCAATACCTCGAATCTATTTTTCTGCTTCTAAATGATTAGTAGAACCAGAAAATGTTGGTAGCCTCAATCTCTTGAATTGCTCTAATTGGCTTCCATTTCTTTGGTTCATGGCGGTTACAACATGAGCATTATTCAGGTTCTGCTGTTATTGTATCAAGTTTGCTAGGGCTGTTATGGCTTCAAAGGCTCCAGCTAGGGTATCGTTGGGGGCTCTCCTAGGTAGCATGTATTCTTATTTAAAACAATAGTATAATAACCTGAAAATACAAACAATCAAGCAAACAATTTAGTCAAAAATCATAATATATACTTTAGATAATACATTTATTGAAAGATTAACTTCAAACTTATATCATTAATTCATAAACTATATATATATATAAGGCTCTAAATGGTTTTCCTAGATCCCAAAGTAAACTCCTTAGAGTTATCTCCCAACTTTCTTCTCATAAATCTTCATCTCCTAGAGGCTTACTTGTTACCTCATCTTCCGAGATATAATCATTTAAATCCACTTTTCAGTCACTAAATGATTAATAAATCCTAAAAATGATGCATACTTTAATCTCTTTGATTTACATCATTTTGCAATCATCAAAGTATTTTAGGATACTATCATTTTCAATCATATCCTAAGATATAACTATTAGGATTACTCATAAACAATCATATCAAAATTAAAAATTTCCTCAAATTCATCTTCACCATTATTAGGATTACTCATAATTTCTTCCTTGTAGTTTGCATCTATCATCAAAATAACCATCAATATAATCAAATCATTCTATGATCTAGTTTGCATAATCATCTCGACCAGTCATTCTATGATCTAGTTTTCATAATCATCTCGACTAGTCATATCATCTAATAAATGCACATTTTCCCTAGTCTATACTATGCATATAACTAGTTTTTTGTTTTTGTATACCAATGTGTAAAACTAAGTTTTATACCTAGGGACATGCTATGATCGGAATTGCCCGCTCTGATACCAACTGTCACGACCGGACTTACATTTAACATTTCACTAATGAAATTTAAGAATAAAGCCGTCCGTGAGATCCCCTTTTCTCATATATTCCAGAAGCGTAAAATACCAAGGGAATTTAAACTTTTAATCCCTTCTTTATCCATTCGCAATTGCCATCATATCACGTCCATATGAAACTTAAAGTTCATATAACCAATTTAATTACATCACATTGAAACAAAATATAGAAGCATATCAGAAGAGACTCCATCCTTCCTCGAACGTCACTTCTAAATCGTTCCTTCACTGTTCATTTGGTGACGTAAAATGTCAGTGAGCTATAAAGCCCAATAAGAAGTTTCAATAACATTATGCCAAATAACAATTTAGAATAAGCATAATATAACATTTAGATAACAACTTTATCAAAAGAATATAATATTAAACCATTTAATATTACTTTCAACATTTTTAATCATCTTTTACACAAGAATATAATATTAATCTTTTAATATTACTTCCGATATTCTTTTAAACATCTTTTACTTAGATCCGGTTTATCTTAATCCTGTCTCTCAAGATGATCGTCGAAAGGTACACTTCTTTAGACTCACCCCCTCTTAGAGTTCTCATTAACCCCTCATGAGTTTTTGCCGAACGGTCTTCCTTTACCTCGCCATTGTCTTGAGACCTTTTTAAGTAAAACATTCTTTATCTTTCATCTATTTTCCAGACTTATCTTACTCCTGTCTCTCAAGATGATCGCCGAACGGTATTCCCTTTTGGGGCTCACCCATCTGTCTTGGGATTTTCCTTAACCCCTTAAGATGATTGCCGAACGGTATTCCCTTTCAGGGCTCACCCATCTGTCTTGAAACCCTTTATAAGATAAACATTCATTTTATTTTATCTTTTTCCTTTATTTCTGACTTATCTTGATCCTGTCTCTCAAGATGATCACCGAACGGTATTCCCTTTTGGGGGTCATCCATCTGTCTTAGGATTTTCCTTAACCCCTCAAGATGATTGCCGAACGGTCTTCCCTTTTGGGGCTCGCTTATCTGTCTTGAGACTTTTTATAAGATAACCATATTTATCTTTTTTCTTGTCTTTTCCTTATTAAGACATTATAAGATAAAGTATCTCATTCCTTTCCTTTCAATAGGAAATATTAACACATGTATCAAAATCATCTTATTACGAATATACATTTTCTCATTCTTTTAAATGTATAGTTATTTCTTAGTTTCCATAACTATAATTCTTGTAAACATTACTACAAGATTTTCCCTTAATAACATCCATTTCCTAACACAATGTTAGAAGATATTATACGTATAAAGTATAAACATATCAACATAGCATTATCATACCATTTTTCAACTAAGAGTGAAAATATACTTTATCGTTATTTACTCTTCTCTTTCATTCTAAATCGCCATTTTAGAATAATATTACCGAAAAAATACTTTCTATTATCCTTCAATTCAAAAATATTCATCATTACTAACCTCCATTCTAAATCATCATTTAGAATAATATTACCGAAACGTACTTACCCTTTTTGTCGAATTCCACATAGGGTTGACCTGCACTTTTTCTTTTTCTTTCTTTCTTTCTTTCTTCTTCTTCTTTCTCCTTTCTTTCTTTCTTTCTTCCTTTCTTTCTTTCTTTCTTTCTCTTTCTTTCTTCTTTCTTTCTCTCTTTCTCCTTTCTCCTTTCTCCTTTCTTTCCTTCTCTCTCTCTCTCTATTTTCTCATGGCTTGGCCACAAAATGAAGTAAGCAATTGGGGTGGGCATGTGGTCTTTATATAGGCCAAGGGTTTGGCCTTTAATTAATTTTGGTTCATCCCCTTGTCATTATTCTTAGTTCAGGAATTTATCAAATCTATGCATCTCTTTAATTTGGGATGCATCCCCTTGATTAAATTCATTATCCTAAGATACATGAATTACTTGACACATGTATTAACCTAACCATAGCTTTCCATTTAACTCATGGTTAACTCACTCTCTTAACTATAGTTCATGTACTCATTTAATTTAGATACATAGTTAATTATTTTTCATAGCTATAATACTTGTATCTCTCTTTATATAATAAATTTGCTCATGGTTAACTTAACCAAGGTAACTTGTTAAACCATGGTCAAGCATAGTTGGGCGTGTACACCTCCCCATTCCAAGCATTTGTCTAAATTTGTATTTACTCTAGTGACTAGGTTTATTACCATACATGAACTACCATTAATAAGGTTCATGTTTCTAATTTTAATTATACTAAAGGTTAATTTCTTAACCTAAGTTAACTTCTCTATTTAATCAAGGGTTAAGTTCCTAAGCTCATGATTCATTCTCTACGATTAACTATACCTTAACTTGGGTTTATACCATAGGTTAACCAAAGTGGGTGTGAGCTTGTTCATGGACTAACCTAATCATAGTAAATTACTAACCTAAGGTTAACTTGGTTGAGTGTGGAGTATAATCCATGTTAAGAGACCTTTGGTCTTCCTCCCTAATTTGGTTCATGAACCTCATAAATGAATGTTCCATGTGGCACTTTATTCTCATGAGTTAATCTTGGCCGTCCATTACATCTATCATGATTCTATTAATCATTTGATTAACTCTATATAGTTAATTGACTCTAACCACAGTTAATCTTGGACGCCCCCAAGGATGTTGCCATGGGGCACTTGACACGTGTCATCTTCTTAGCTCATGATCAATTCTACCATTATATAACTGAGCATTCCCCTAGGATTTCTCCACTTGTCATAATCTTAGCTATTGCCACTATATTATTATATACATGTATTAATCTTTGGTTTAATACATAGTATACAATTATATACCTTAAGTAATTTAGAAAATCATATGCTTAAGTATAATCTGAATTTCCCAAATACTAAATCCATTACGTAATATTTAATATTTTTATTTCTAAAAATATTCGGGTTGTTACACTAACAACTTCCCCTAACTCAACTGAATCCCTTACCCTGACCTCTGACTTCCAGACCATGCCTTATCCTACCATTTCGGGGACCTATTTCCCTCAGAATTAGATAAGTGGCGACTCTCAACCTAATTGCAATTTCTCATTATTCCTCATCGTGTTCAATCCTGATTAGGAATGGGGGTTAAAATTCGGGTACTTATAATGTGGATAAGTTAAATGAGGTGAATAAGCTCTTAAATGAGAAGAGCCTTAATGATAATTAATAAAATTAATAGAGACAAAAGGTCTCAATTAAAAATCGTTATGACAGATTGATGTTCTCAATTTAAAAAAAAACCAAAAAGAACTTTTTAAAAACATTTATTCAAAATGGAAAAATAAATGTGGTGTTACTTTTAAAAGTTTTAATGTATAACTTTTTTTTAGTAATTGAGGGTGTCCCAACCCTTACAAGGAAGGACTAGTCTATTTTGATGGACGCAATTGTATGCAATCAATAATCACCTGCAAATTACGTGTATCAAATAAGTCTGGGAAAAGATAAACCTGTGACTTTGGGATCTCTCCCAAGATCCGAGTCAACTGAGCTACCCTAACCACTTTTACTTATTATTATTTATTTGTATTTATCAAACACTTTTATATAAGCACAAAACACTGTCTGAGTAGGCTGCCAATGGATCGGATCAGGATCCGGATCAGATCAAGATCCGGATTGGATCCAATTAGCTGGACTTTGGACCCTATATGTGATCTGTCGGATCGGATCTAGATATAGGGTGATCCGATCTGATTATAATAACTTTTGAAATCATTTTAAATATATTACATGGATTTTTTAAGCAGAAAGTATTAATTAAAAAAAATAAAATTAATTAGAGTCAATTAAGGAACTATTAGATTTTTATATTATTAAAATAGATTTTTTTAAAATTAACCTTAATCGGATCGGATCAAATCGGGTTTAGATCTTAAAAATATAATAGGATTCGGATTGATTAATCCATGATCTGGCGAATCTCGGATCAGATTCGGATTTTTCGGATTCTTAATCCAATCGGATTCAGATCTAGGCAGATCCAGTCTAAATCCGACCTGTTGACAACCCTACTGATGGTAATTCAATCGACGTTAAGGCACTTAGTGGGCTCACCGTTTTAATGCATGTTAGGCTAAACACTTTGGCGTGGAAGCTATACCCTAGAATCACAATTCTTTGTACATAAGTAATTTTTCAAAAATGAATTAAGAGGAGTTTTACGCACTAAGTTGATTTTTTCCAACAATGTGGGTGCAACACATGCTGTTTGTAAGCACCCAAATTTTACACCCCTTTCTAATCATGGTTAACCATCTTAACCATGATTAATACCCTCAAACCCTAGGCAAACCCTAGTCTGGCCTTAGTCAAACCCTAGGCAAATCGTACGTCAAACCTAAGCAAACCCTAGTCAAGCATTAGTCAAACCTTAGGCAAACCCTAGGTCAAACCTAAGCAAGCCCCAGTCAGGCCTTAATCAAACCCTAGGCAAACCCTAGGTCAAACCTAAGCAAACCCTAGCAAAGCCTCAGTCAAACCCTAGGCAAACCCTAAATCAAACCTAAGCAAACCCTAGATCAAACCAAAGCAAACCCTAGGTCTAACCTTAGGTTAACCTTAGGTCAAAACCCTAGTCAACCCTCGTCAAACTCTAGGCCTAAACCTAGGTTAACCTTAGGTCAAACCATTGGGCCCAAGGCCTATTTTGTTAGACATGATGCCTAGAATAGATTGTAAGATTCTTATTAATTAGATTAATAGAGACATCTTCTTTATCTATTGTGAATTCATTATGGGTAATTGACCATGATCATGAGATGATCTATACGATATGAGATATCGACTGTAGAGACCCGAATCTAAATTCCCTGTTTTCTATCTAGTTTAATAAGGGTAATTTAGTATTTTATCATGTTTTATGCATATGTATT
This sequence comes from Tetracentron sinense, assembly GCA_015143295.1. Classification (NCBI taxonomy): domain Eukaryota; kingdom Viridiplantae; phylum Streptophyta; class Magnoliopsida; order Trochodendrales; family Trochodendraceae; genus Tetracentron; species Tetracentron sinense. The sequence goes on along the minus strand of CM026570.1, from coordinate 29,931,924 downwards.
TATATTTAAATGGTATGGTGTGATCTAGGTGTAATCAAAGTTGTAAAGAGAGGGATGCTTTAACATACCCTCAATTTTAGAAAGCTCTAGTTTTCTTATCACTGATCGAAATCAAGTGATTTTTGAGCCATTAGAAAGATATTGAAACCTTCTTTAATGTTCATGTTTATCTTTGTTTTCATATTTTGAGTCGAGGTTAAGTGAATTGTTGGATTTCTGAAGCCGGGAAATTCTGGTTTGTTGTAATCCATCCCAGACCAGTCAGCTTTAGAGCCCATTTAAGTAATTAAATACTTAGAATTAGGATTTGTCCATTAGAGACAAAATTGTTCTCCTTTGAATGATGAGTCCAAATCAAGTTAAATTGTCAAAATTCAATATTCGAGTAAAAAGTTATAGGCTAATTACCAGAGCGGGTTTCGGTTAAAAAATTTCAGTTTTTTTTTTGTTAAGGCCCGATCGATCGGCCATCGATCGGTGTAAGCCTAAGAATTTCCCAGTTGAGTCTGATTGATTAGGACTAAACCCCAATTGATCGGTGCATGCCTTTTTAGTTTTAAAAAGTCAGAAATTGTATTTTTTAAAGGTTTTTAACCCTTGGGACTATAAATAGGGGTCCTATTTCGTGGTTTTAGAGTATCCTAACCTATTCTAAACCTAATTTGGTAAAAGAGAGAGAAAACCTAGGGTTTCTAAGAGGATTGTACTTGGTGAAGGTGGAGATTACTCTTAGAAGGAGAAGAAAGCTTGAAGCTCTTCCTCAAATCTTCATGGGAGCGATTTGGATCTAAGGGAAGGATCCCTAAGGTCGATATACTATCCAACTTGACCCTATAATGAATTTATATGTGTTTAAAATTGTTTAAGCTAGAAATAATGGAGTACTACTATGTTTATGGTGAGATTGTAGAATATGGAATATGATTATGATTTATTTGTATAGAAATGGATTTGCGAATACGGATTGGAATTCTAAGAACTATTATGGATGTAAATGGGGTTTAATAATATGGATGGAGTACATGGAGGATGGGAAATACTATGGAGGATGGGATGAATGTATGGATGTGGATTGTTTTTGAGTTGTATGGGTGGATTATGGTGTGGTGAGATATTGGGAATGAGAAAGGCAATGTCTTCATAAGTTACGTAACCAAGGTGTTTGTTGAAATGCTTGAGTGGATAAATATGAATAGCATACTATAGAATGGTAGGAAATTGATTATGAATTATACTAAAAATCATGATAAGATATGTATATGTGATCCTTTAATAAGTTATGCCTAATTACTTGCATGGAAATTGATAGTCGGGAAGGTAAGAACTTAGAGGTAAATCTCTCAAACCGGGAATTCTCTAACTATTTGGTATAGGACAGTATAGTGGATTTTCCATGGTGGGAGATCAGAACCTAAGCAATTACCAACTCGAATGTTAATTTCGACACTTAAGCACAGATGCACGTGTATGTTAAGATAAGAGTTTTACAAGTCACATATGTGGACCACAAGCATAAGCATTGCATACGCTTGATATTCTGAATAAGCCCAATGAGGGATTTGAATAAGTGCATGTTCTGAATAAGCTGCTCAAGACTCATAAGCATAAGCACAACATACATATGAAATTTTGAATAAGCTGCTCAAGACTAATAAGCATAAGCATGGCATACATATGACATTCTGAATAAGCCCATTAAGGGATCTGAATAAGTGTATGATTTGAATAAGTGCATAAGCATAAGCATCTCATAGCACGTGGTCTCATAAGCATAAGCATCTCATAAGTATGTTGTCTTCTAAGTCTAAGGTTCTCACAAGTACACGAGTCAAGGTGATGATATGATGTATATGAGCACACGTTCTTTTGCACTCTGATTATGTTATGGGATATGGTTCAAACTAAATGCAGGTATACTATGTTGTTGGTTGGATTTTATATACACTGAGTGCTTTTGTACTTAGTCAGACTTTTCTCTTGGCAGGTGTGGAGCTGGAGTTAGTTACAGAGCCTTGGGTTGAGGAGACCTACAACATTGAGGAGGAAGGCGACCTTTTCTCCGAGGGAGCTAGAGATCTAGATAGTTTTCCTTACTAGTAGGTGTTTGTTCAGTTCTTTTTATGGGATGTAATAGACTTATGATACTTTGGTTTCAATTATAGTTTTGATGTTGCATCCGGGTTTTATAAGTTGTTGGAGCACGTTGATCTTAGTGGGTTATGTTTGTGTTGACCCTAAACTTATACAGGATGGTATGATTTATATCAAATTTTATTACTCTCATTTTTGGAGACTCATGTAGTATGCCTTGTATGCATGGAATTTAAGCAGGTTAAGGAAATGTGGTGATTCCAAAGTCCTATTTTGGTCAAGATACGATTTGGGGTCGTTACATCAACAAAAGTCCCTACGTTATATTGTAGGAAAGCTATATGATAGGTATTAGACTATCACAGGCAGATATAGCTTTCCAATTCCTTATACCTTATATAGTTACAACTATGGGTGAACCTGGGCACTTCACTTGTATGGCTACCATAATGCTAAGATGCTCTTAATGGTTGAGATGTAGTTTTATCTTAAACTATTGTAGTGGAGACTACACATCAGTATATGGTGCTTAAATGTACACTGATTGATTGCATGCAATGAGAGACCTCTTGCATAAACATACTATCAGATAGTTGAGTTAGACATTATGCCTAGAAAAGTCATTTAGATTGTAAGATTCTTATTAATTAGATTAATAAAGACATCTTCTTTATCTATTATGAATTCATTACGGGTAATTGACCATGATCACGAGATGATCTATACAATATGAGATATCGACAAAGGTCCCTAGGTTATATATTGTAGGAAAACTATGTGAAAGGTATTGGACTATCACAGGCATATATAGCTTTCCAGTTCCTTATACCTTATATAGTCACTGTCACGCCCAAAATACCCCTAGTAGCTAAAGGATACTTTAGAGGTGACTACTCTTACTTGCTAAACCATCCTGTAATGAACAAGGTAAACATAATACCATAACAACAATAATTAGAGTGCGGAAGCTAAAACATGAGTGCGGAAGCGTAACCCAAAATTTTCATTTTTTTCCATAAACCATCTCAGTATTCCAAGTTTATGCATAAAACATAAACAGTAGAGGTGGACATGCTTACCTATCAAAATAGAAAAGAATATCGAGCCCACTATACTCAACAATAATCTAAATACGGCCATACGTTGTGATCTCTATCCTCCCGCGACTACATTAGGATAGGAGGCTCCCTCTCCTCTACATACTCGTCCTCAGCCCAAGGCTCAGGATTGAGGGCATCCACAGTACCTGCCGACAATTTAGTACGACTAAGTATGGAATACTCAGCGAGTACAAGCTACTAGTGTAGAACCCCGGATCTTGATGGCCTAGTATGATGTATTAAAGATTTTTTAAGAATATATTTTTGGCGTATGTGTGTTTGGAATGAAGTAGGTAAGAGTATAGAATACTCTTAAGTGTTAACAAGGGTTATGCCTTAGCATACCCTCAACTTTGAAAAACTCTAGTTCGCTCATAGCTGATCGGAATAGAGCGATTCTTGATTTTTTGAAAGGTATTGGAATCCTCTTCAAGTTCCATGTTGATCACTTTTCTGGATTTTGAGTCGAGGTTAAGTCAAACATCTGATTTCCAGAATCAGATTTGCTGCAAAAATGGGTTAATGAAACCCATTTGCATGTCAGTCGGCTTTAGAGCCATTTTTGGTAAATGAAACTCAAAATTAGGATTTGTATAAAACATCAAAGTTGTTCCTCTTTGAAAGATGAATCCAATGCAAGTTGAATCGTCAAAATCCGAAGAGCGAATCAAAAGTTATGACCGAAATACGAAAACGCAAAAATCCTAAAACTTTCTGCAAAAGTTGCGATCCTTCGTAGGGACCCTACGAACGATCGTAGCAGCGCTATGAACGATCGTAGAGTTGCTACGATTGATTGTTATGCCCAAAAATTGTTGGATACTCACCGGAGAAGCTACAATCGATCGTAGGAGCCTACAAACGATTGTAGAAAGTTACGAACGATTGTAAATCGCTACGAACAATCGTAAATGCGTGATTTTGTTTCCTTTATGTGATTTTTTTGGGGATTTTACCCCTTTACCTATAAATAGATGATTTTTGGGGGGTTTTGGTTTACCCTAAACCTAACAAGAGTTCTTGAGAGAGAAAGAGAGTTAGAGGTTATCAAGAGGGTTTTGGGATTGAAAATCAAGAGGAGCACAAATTAAGGAAGTGCCTTCCTCAATCAATTAGGGATTCCACTCAAGGGTTTGCTCAACCTAGGAATTGATCAAGGGGTTAGTGATTCTACTAATTAACCTTGTTATTATGCTGAGACTTGAAAAGATGATTAAAGGGTGATATTAGCTTGAATATGATGCAAATGGGAAATGTATGATTTTGGGTAAAACTAGATAATGATCAAATATGTAAATAGGGATTTGAGATTTGGGGGTTTTTCAATGAGAGGGTTAATATGCCTATATTTACAAGTGAATGTTAATGTCTCTAAATAAATCATGATTTTAAGTATAATGTGATGAATTAGGCTTAAAAGCTATGGTCTTGATGATGTGATGAAATGAATGGAAATATGCTATGTTTTAGAATTTTCCTATGATACTACAATGCTTATATGACTTGTATGAATCCATATGAATTGTTAAGGCTTTACATATATACACGATGATGCTCAGAAGCACTCCACGCATGATAAGTTTTGCATGACCGAGGTTTTCGCATAAGCATGTATTTCTAGAATCATAAACAAGGTTTTCAAAGGCATTCATAAGAAAGAAGCATAAGCATTGAAAAGCCAAACTTTGGGTTGGTATTCTAAGATTGGTTACTTCATGCTCACAAGGATCAAGTCTAAGATGTTGCATAAACTCCATGGATCATAAGTCTCTCAAGGCTTTTCAAGAATTCATAAGAAACTCATATGTCTAAGATCTTGCATATGTCTCCACGGATCATAAGCTCACAAGAACAAGCTCACAAGGACTCATAAGCTCACAAGGACTCGGTGCTTACAAAAAAGTTCATATGAACGCTAAGCTCACAAGAACTCATTAGAAAACACGAGTGTCGCACCCCAAAATACCCCCTAGGAGTTTAGGGATACTTTAGGCGTGACTAAACGTACCTGCCAAACCATCCTGTCATAAACACGATAATTACAGTAATAAAACAATGATAATCAGAACGCAGAAGCTAAACATAAATGCGGAAGCGTAAACTAACTTTTTCATTTCTTCTATAGTTCTCAAAAGGGTATTCCAAGTTAACATATATACAAACATGTCTAAGTCTAAGGTGGACCGGCCCACCTATCAAAATGTCACAACTACTCAAAAATCCCCTCGCACTCACCCCTCAACAGTAGTCAAGGTATGGCCACACATCGAGGTCTCGGTCCGCCTGAGACTGTAGTGGAATAGACGGCTCTCTCTCCTCTATGTACTCTTCCTCGACCCAAGGCTCCGGGTCGAGGGCTCCCTCAGTACCTGCCGATATGAAAGTACGGCTGAGCATGAAATACTCAGCGAGTACAAGCTACTAGCTAACCATAACAATAATAAACCCACAAAGAGTAATACAAATACCAATCATCAATTCAAGGAAATAGTAAAATCATAGAATTAAACAATATTAAACATGGAGTAATATTATCATCTTGATGTACGTGCATGAATGCAAAAAGGCCGATAAAACTCATGCTTGAAAACCCGTTTCCATATCTCGGTATGCCTTGTGAAAATCATGTATGCGTGCCTGCATGAATGTATTGTCATCATCTTGTAAACTTGCATCTTGTAACTTGTGAGCCAGAGGCTAGCACCCGAACCTCCCTGGGCTGCCAACCTCCTTGATATATATGGTTTTCTTGTGAGCCAGAGGCTAGTACCCAAATGTCCCCTGGCGACCAACCTCCTTGACAATGAGTGATTTTTATTACTTGTTTAGTTTTCTTGTGAGCCAGAGGCTAGTACCCGAATTTTTCCTGAGCTACCAACCTCCTTGACAATAGGTGTTTTAGGGGTTTTCTTGTGAGCCAGAGGCTAGTACCCGTATCTCCCTGGGCTACCGACCTCCTTGACATGTAATATTTTCTTGTTGGTTATTATATGCACATGCTCTTGAAATCTCGATTCATGCTATCATTTGTGCTCGTGTACGTGTCAATCGTGACAATAGTGGAATGAGGATAACAAGAGAGATATGGCATCACAATTTCATTCATAATATATTCATGTGAGCATTTGAGTAGTTAACATGGCATTTGAGTATTTAAAGCATTTTCTTCCCTTAAGTCATGATTTTATAGATTCGGCATTTTGTCGAACACATAACATACATTGTTCCTTTGTAATTCATCTTCTTCCTTTTTATGCATATTTTCCATTCAATCACACAAGGGGAAGTTTATTATTTGTACAATGCCCATCCTCCATTTTCCAATTCACACCCCACACATCATACATCATTCCTTCGGCATCCAATCGCCTCAATCCATACCCATCCAAACATCCATACCATTCTTCCTTATCTTGTTTATGTTCATTAGAGATGTTTATTAGAGATAATACATTTCATAAAGAAGAAACCTAATAACAAGGATCACATTCCATATAGAAACCTAGATTGTTGCTAGGGTAAGTTGGTAGAGTGTACTAACCTTAGATCAAGGCTTGATCTTGGTAGGAACCTTGATTTGAGCTCCAACTTGAAAGGAGGAACCTTTTCTTGAGGGAGACTTGGTTTGGGGAAGAAAACCCTCTTGAAATACCTTGGAGAATGCTGCCCTAGCTTGAGAACGAGATCCCCCACGAGCTTGAGCCTTGAACTTGAAGCAATCCAAGTTTGAGGATGATCTAGGGTTGTCAAACCCTTTGATTCCTTCTCCAATGGAAACCCTAGGTGAAAACCCTCTTCTTCTCCTCCCTTTTCTCTCTAAATGTTCTAAGTGTAGTGAATGAGGGTTCAAATGGTCGAGCAAGCCTTTATAGGTAAGGGTTTAACGCCCAAAAGATGAAAAAGCCCTTACTGAAATTTCTGCAAAAACGCGAGGACCGAGCGATTGGTGGTTATGACTAATCGATCGGTTGCCTACTAAGCGATCGGTGTTCTGACCGAGCGACCGATCAAAAGTCTGCTCTCTGGAAAATTTCCCCATATAAAATTTTTGACCAGTCGATAGCCACCGATCGATCGGTTTTGGACCGATCGATCGCTGAATGGACCGAGCGATCGGTGCTCTGCAGGTCTGGACTGTTTTGACCATATCTTTTGACTCGCTCGTCGGATTTCGATGATTCAACTTGCGTTGGATTCGTCTTACGAAAACAAACATTTCTGATATTTCAGAATTTCTAATTTCTTCCTTATTTATTAATTAGACTACGAGAAAGGCCAATTAGCTACGAAAACGGTCTTTATTAAGTATAGAAAAGTTAGGGTGCTACATTCTCCCCCTTTACAAAAATTTCATCCTCGAAATTTGGACGATACATACATGCACAAGACCAAAATACTAGGGAATGTCAAGGCCCTAAACAAGTAACTGAGGATACTTTTCTCATATTTCGGCTTCTCGTTCCCATGTAGCTTCCTCCCTTGAATGGTGTTGCCATCTTACTAAGACCAAGGGAATGGTCTTGTTGCGCAAGACTTGATCTCGCCTATCCAAGATCTGCACCGGTTGTTCAACTAGGGTGAGGTTCTCTTGAATCTCTATCAGATCCAACTCGATGACATGAGAAGGATCCGGGATATACTTCCGGAGCATAGAGACATGGAATACATTGTGGACCACCGTCATATGAGCGGGTAAAGCAACACGGTAAGCTACCTCACCGACTCTAGTAATGATCTCGAACGGACCCACATATCTCAGGCTAAGTTTGCCCCTCTTCCCGAATCGCATAACACCCTTGGTCGGTGAAATCTTGACAAAAATAAAGTCCCCAACTCGAAACTCAAGGTCCCGCCTACGGATGTCGGCATAGCTCTTCTGTCGGTCTTGTGTCTTCAACCTCTCCCGGATGAGCTTGACTCTATCCACCATTTCTTCAATCAACTCAGGGCCCAAAATTTTTCTTTCTCCCACTTCATCCCAATTCAACGGGGATCTACAACTTCTTCCATACAAAGCCTCAAAAGGCGCCATCTGTATGCTGGCCTGATAGCTATTATTGTAGGCGAATTCCACCAAAGGTAGGTGATCTTCCCAACTTCCTTTAAAATCCAGCATACAAGCTCGGAGCATATCTTCAATAACCTGATTCACTCGCTCGGTTTGCCCATCCGTCTATGGATGGAAAGCCGTGTTAAAGTCCAACCGGGAACCCATGGCACTCTGAAAGCTTTTCCAAAACCTGGAGGTAAATCTAGGGTCCCGATCTGAGACAATGCTCACTGGCACCCCGTGCAACCGAACTATTTCTTTGATATACAATGCAACCAACTGATTGGAATTGAAGGTAGTCCGGTATGCCAAGAAATGGGTGGACTTCGTCAGTCTATCGACCACAACCCATATAGCATCGAAGTTTCTAACCGTCTTCGGCAACCCCACAATGAAGTTCATAGATATGTGCTCCCATTTCCACTCGGGAATAGGGAGAGACTATAAAAGTCCGGCCGGTCTCCTGTGTTCGGCTTTGACTTGTTGGCACACCAAGCATTTAGACACATACTCCGCTATTTCTCGCTTCATGTTCCACCACCAAAAGTGCTTGTTCAAGCCCTATACATTTTGGTACCTCCGGGGTGAACGGTGTACTTGGACCGGTGAGCCTCGTATAAGATTTCTCGTTTAAGCTTCTCTTCAGCTGGGACACATACTCTTCCCTTGAAAATGATAATCCCATCATCCCTCACCGCAAAATCCTTGCTTCCACTCTTAACTCAATTGTCTCGGCAAGAAAGTAGCTTGGCATCCATTCCCTATAACTCCTTCATCATGCTCAACATAAATGGCCTAACTGTGATGTTAGTCATTACCGGCCCAAAGGTAGGGAGACTAAAACTGATGTCGAGGATGGACGCATCCTCTAGCAACCTCCACTCCTTCAGCATCATATGCGCCAAAAGTCCAATGGCCTTCCGGCTAAGAGCATCGGCTACAACATTCGCTTTGCCCGGGTGGTATTGAATGGAGCACTCGTAATCTTTTAAAAACATGACCCATCTTCTTTGCCTCAGGTTAAGCTCCTTCTAGAAAAATAAATACTTAAGGCTTTTATGATCTGTGAATACCTCAAATTGTTCCCCATAAAGATAATGTCGCCAAATCTTGAGTGCAAACACGACCGCAGCAAGCTCCAAGTCGTGAGTGGGGTAATTCTTTTCATGCTCTTTCAATTGTCTTGATGCATAGGCAATGACTTTCTTGTGCTGCATAAGGACACACCCAAGTCCGATGTGCGAAGCATCGCTATACACCTCATAACCACCATGTTCGGATGGCACAGTAAGGACGGGGGCCGTGGTGAGGCGTTTCTTCAACTCTTGGAAACTCACTTCGCATTTGTCGCTCCAACTAAACTTAGCATTCTTTCTCATCAAGTAAGTGAGAGGTGCAGCCAAACTGGAGAATCCCCCCACAAATCTCCGGTAATAGCCTGCCAACCCGAGGAAACTACGTATCTCAGTGACGCTCTTGGGTCTCTCCCAGCTCATAACTGCCTCTATCTTTGCCGGGTCTACAGAAATACCCTCGGCCGACACTACATGGCCTAGGAACACCACTTTCTCTAACCAGAATTCATACTTGTTCAATTTGGCATATAGCCTATGCTCTCTCAACATCTCTAGAGCAAGGCGGAGGTCTCGTGCGTGATCTTCCCGTGTCTGGGAATACGCCAAAATTTCGTCGATGAACACAATCACGCATCGATCCAAGTATGATCGGAACACCCGGTTCATCAAATCCATGAACGCCGCCGGTGCATTCGTCAGCCCAAAAGGCATGACAAGGAATTCATAATGCCCATACCGAGTCCTGAAAGCCATCTTCTGAACATCCTCCAACTTGATCTTTAGCTAATGATACCCCGATCTAAGATCAATCTTGGAGAAAAATCTCGCTCCCTTCAGTTGGTCGAACAAGTCATCTATCC